>CM033795.1:4536661-5199085 GCA_019656835.1 Rhododendron ovatum
AAACAAAATCAATCTCAATGCATCCATCGGAAAATTATGAATTAAAAGCGTGAAACTGAGGGCTTCAAATTCAGTGATGTGTTGATATGGATCCTCTTGAGATTGCCCTTGAAACTTAGGGAGCATTTGGAGAGTACCAGGCTTAATCTCATAGTTGTTAGCCGTGATGGCGGGTAGTCGTACACATGATGGTGTAGTATACGCTGTGGGGGCAAAGTGTGAGTTGAGAGGGAGGGGGTTAGGTAGCACAACCCTTCTCTCTCCATTAGGATCATCATCTGCCATTGTGACTAAGTCGGTCTTTCTATTACCTCTACGTCTCTTTTCCAAGTCAAAATTAAGGGGTATGAGTTCAGGTTCATGTGACCGACGACCAAGCATGCAAGTTCAATACCCCTTGATTGTAAAAATGGGGTACTCCAGACACAGACACTAATTTGCCAAAAATAAGAACAAACTCACAGTGGGTCAACGAAATCGTTTTATATCACGGCACCACTTCTCCACAATGATCTTTGCTCGTTTGTCGCCTCGTAACCTGTGGCTAAGAATACCAAAAGTAACAAACAAAATAAAAATAAATAACAATGAACTAAACTAAAAACTAATTAAATTAATGCAACCGTGCAAACTGTCCCCGGCAACGGCTCCAAAATTTGACCGCGTCGTTCCGTGTCAAAAATAAATTTATAAAAGCTTGGAGTTAACTACTACTCCGTAGAATAGTGGTCAAGACAGAGTGTCGATCCGCAGGGACAGATTGGTTAAGTTACTATAATTCGATCCACTTCTAGATTAATTCGAAAAAGTAAAGATTGATTGGTTGAATTGTTTTGAAGAGCTAATTAAACTAAAGAACAATTTAATTAAAAGATTTAGAAACGATGGAGGAAAATATCTAGGGTTTCGAATTCACCCCGACCGCGTAACAACAATATGCATAGGCTAAGTTTATTTATTCGAATCAAAAGAGATTATCGCTAGGGCTTGCAAACTCTAACGATAATCATCAAGAAAATAATCGGATTAGTTAAAAGGCTATAAACTATCCCATAGCACGGACCGTCTCTCAGTTAGCACGATTCTGGCAACCTAACGGCACGATCCGTCTTACGAGCATAATCTATCTCAGAACTCCAACCACAATCAGTGAAAACCATTGCAAAACTAGGTATTTGAAATCTAGAAGTACAAATACTTCAATCGATAGAACGAATTAAAATCAATTCATTCAATTAAACTGAAAAGGATTTTGAGTTTTACAATCGATCCGAAAAATAAACCAAAACCCATGCATAAAAGAGTTACTTCGGCGCGAAGTTTCATCTTCTCCCTAGGACAAGGGGTTTAGCCGGCCATGGGAATAGGAACCGTAGAGGTATGGATTGATGAAGTCATGATCGGAATGCTAGAAAATCTACTGATCCGGATCGAGAACCCCATGCGTTCAAGCACTGTCGCAGCCATGAAGTCGTCACGCCTGATCGTCAAAAAGTGCCGCAGCCGACTGCCTTAAAAACCCTTTTTCTTTTCCTTTTTGTAATTGCCGCAAGCTGACTTTTCTTTGCCAGGCCCTAATATAGAGTTATTACACCTAGGTCCTTAGACTTTGGAACATGCTACGAGTTGGTCTCTAAATTTCTTAAAGTTTGCACTTTAACTCAGTTAAAATGTCAAGCTTCCAATATCTACAAACACAAGAAACGCATCACTAATCTCCAAATAATAATATAAATGGACTTAACAAGGCATAAATTAGAAGAATTAAATGGGTGCTTTTCAGCACCTATCAGCTACCCGAGACTCAAAAGAGACATTGGAAAGAAGCTGATGATTTTTTTCCATCAAACCATAAAAGGAGTAATGATCGGCCATGAATCACAAGGCCTCGACTTGCGAAATACATATCCTAAATAAATTACCATAAACACCCCAAGTAGACCATCACTGGCCTTGTAACTTGTTGGAGCTTAATGGGAGGTATATGCTTCTTTGCAGGGATATAATCTGGGTAGCCTGCAACAACGTTATTTTCAACTCTAATAAAATATTACTTTTGCCGATTAATTTATTTTTTATCTTTTCAATAACATGACACTTGAGAAGACAGAGTTTTACGTGTTGCGGTTAAGGGCAGATGTCAAGGATTCGACTACAGGGTTTTACGGGTAGAGGGGGTTCCCGGTGAGGTCGTCCGATGACAAAGGTGACTGTTCGGTCACCACCGAATGGGGGTTGCAAGTTTGCTGGATACAGAGTCGATTGGTGGCAGAGGGTTTTCAAGAGTCACTGTCGGGAATGGGGTCAAGGGCAGCGCGTCACAGTTCCTTGGAGGACTTGGGAGAATTTTTATCTTTTCCAGTTTTTGTTACTATTTTTGTTGGCATCTTTTCAATATGTGTCTTGTCGTGTTGTTTGGTTTTCTGTAAAAATAATTGAGTGGCCTGGACGTATCATTTGTTTTTGCGAGCTAGTAGCAGTAGTACTAGTCCCTATACTCTTCGAGGCTCTCTCAGTGCATAGTATATGAAAGCAAATTTCTTGTCAATTCTTTTTTCTAACATAGTATTAGATCACCTCACATGGTCAAGTCTTCATCACCCGAGTCAATCATCTCACCTCATCAATTCATACCTCTACGTGCATCTGGGCATGAGGGTTCCTCAAGTCAAATCTATTGGTCTCCTCAATTCGTATATCCACGTACGTGCATCTTGGCAGCACATAAGGGGGGAGGGTTAGACTTTATCTCAAATCGCTTATCTAACTCCACTTTTTGCTAATTGATTTTAGATTGTAACCCTCTAAGAAATCTAACATGGTATCAGATCTATAAGATCTAGGCCATGTAGAATATTCGCTTTCCGATGGGTAGCCTAAGCCTCCTCACTGTTCGCTGTACACTCATAGTTTACTTTGTCAATCTCCTACTCACTTTTGGGGTGCCTTGACCCACCATGTCTCTTCACCACAAGCACTCGTGGGCTCTTCTATCTCGACTTCTTCCACATCGTTGGAGATCTCAAAGTTTTGGCTCACGCATCCAGATTTTGCCCCCAAAACTCAACAGTGCCCCTACGCTCTCTCGTTTTGCTCTTAATTTATTAGTTTCTTTTTGTTTTTCGGCATTTTTTGGATTCTTCTAGCTCCTGGTTTCTTTTTATCAAACTCAAGTTGGTAAGTTTTCTTGAGTTTAAGAGGATGTTAGAATAATATTAAAAAATAATATGTTACCAAGTTTTCTATGGTTAATTACTGTGTTACCCTGTTTAGTTTAGACTATCATTCATTTTTTCTAGTTAGCCTATGTTTTGTTATTATTTATGTTCTCCTAATTTGGTTATGTTTCTTAGCCATCAATTCTTGCAGCCTATATAAAAGTCATGTTTTAGGCCTATGTTGTACACATTTATGAAAGCAAATTTCTTGTCAATTCTCTTTTCTAACATGCAAATTCAAATCTTGGATTGGGCGGACGTTGTTTGCTTAGGTTTTCGATTCAAATAACTCCTTCATGCACACCTTTGAATTGGGGAAATTATTAGCTTTCTGATTCTGAGCACGAGAGATCTCAAATGCATGGTTGGACTCTCCCTGCGTAGAGACTTATTCTGTCCCACCTCGCGAAATGTTGTGTAGCACTGCCCTAAAAGTAGATACCTTCCCCCGTTCCCCGCCCTTTTACCATTTGTACCGGCACAGTACCGCCTACTACACGATGTAATTCAACGTCGTAAAATTTTCTACAAAGAAGATGCCAAATTTTTCAAGTTTTCTTTCTGGCCCTAGAACCTTTCAACCTATATATGTTAATTCAATAGACTGTATGAAAGTCAAATTGAGACAGTTAAAAGGAGACGGATGGAGTAATTAATACCTATTGGATCAACTTAATTCTCCATTTAGTCCCTTCAATTGGATATAACACAAGTTTAATTACCGATAATCTAAGCAGTTGATCAGTAGTGGTTTCACCTTACGAATCCAGAAAAAATACAATGTGTATAGGAAAAATTGGTAACTCAAGGGTTGTCCGTCGATTCTCCAGCAGTGCTGGTATCTCGACTGTGAAGCCGTCCAGATTTCATATGTGCTTTCTCGGGTTTGAGCTGGGAAACCGTGTAGGTTTCTCTACTACCTGGACCTAGATTGGTTCCTAATCTAGGCGTTTCGCCGGTCTTGCTTCTGCAGGGGTACCTGTGTCAAAGTCTTGGTAGTTTTGGTTCATTCTTGTATCATTTGATGGAATAAGGGGTTTGGTAGGAATTTTGGAAATCAACAGCTAGGTAGATAAGAGTCTTGCACTACAGAGTAAAAGAAAAAGACTGATGGTTGAAGAGTCTTGCCAGCCATGAATAATATTCAGCAAAGGATGCTTACAGTGCGCACTTGATGAGAACTTTCCTCAGGCATTTTGTCCGAGCCCAAACGTGGGTGTTGTACTTGGGTTGAAAGGTTCTCAAGGCTACTGTTGCAGAAACAAAAATTCCACAACTCGTTCGAAAAATTCGGCCTCTTCTTTGGAGGAAATTATATAGGTAATATGGAAGTTTTTTCCTTTTCCCTGTTACATGTATCAATATCATGGTTTAAGTTTTCTTTTCCTTTTTTTTTTTCTTGGCAATTTTTTTTTATTAGTCTCTGAAAAGAAAACAAAGATTAAATGGAACAAGGGCAAATAAGAGCTACCCGAGACTCAAAAGAGACATTGGAAAGAAGCTGATGATTTTTTTCCGTCAAACCAGAAAAGGAGTAATGACCGGCCATGAATCACAAGGCCTCAACCTGTGAAATACATATCCTAAATAAATTACCATAAACACCCCAAGTAGACCACCACTGGCCTTGTAACTTGTTGGAGCTTAATGGGAGGTATATGCTTCTTTGCAGGGATATAATCTGGGTAGCCTGCAACAACGTTATTTTCAACTCTAATAAAATGTTACTTTTGCCGATTAATTTATTTTTTATTTTTTCAATAACAGGACACTTGAGAAGACAGAGTTTTACGTGTTGCGGTTAAGGGCAGATGTCAAGGATTCGACTACAGGGTTTTACGGGTAGAGGGGGTTCCCGGTGAGGTCGTCCGATGACAAAGGTGACTGTTCGGTCACCACCGAATGGGGGTTGCAAGTTTGCTGGATACAGAGTCGATTGGTGGCAGAGGATTTTCAAGAGTCACTGTCGGGAATGGGGTCAAGGGCAGCGCGTCACAGTTCCTTGGAGGACTTTGGAGAATTTTTATCTTTTCCAGTTTTTGTTACTATTTTTGTTGGCATCTTTTCAATATGTGTCTTGTTTTGTTGTTTGGTTTTCTGTAAAAATAATTGAGTGGCCTGGACGTATCATTTGTTTTTGCGAGCTAGTAGCAGTAGTACTAGTCCCTATACTCTTCGAGGCTCTCTCAGTGCATTTCTTCTCCTATTGTATTGTTTCATCTTTGGATCTTGATGATCAATGGAATTTTCTTCGCCCTGGGCTACTAAACTTTGGTCTTTATGTAATTGTGATGACCAATATATAGACTTTGTTTTTGCGAGTAGCAGTAGTAGAAGAGTCGCTATTCTCTTCGAGGCTCTCTCAATGCATTTCTTCTTCTATTGTGTTGTTTCATCTTTTGATCTTGATGATTAATAAAGTTTTCTTTGCCGTTTACAGAAAGACCTGAATCACCTATATGTTGACGGCAAAATTTCCTTGGACTTTACCTCGGGCTCACCGCTGCGGCCCAGGCTACTAAACTTTGGTTCTTATATACTCGTGATCATCCATATGTAGACCTCTTATTTGGAACGGGTGTTACATTTTTACCACAAAATCTCATCACAGATCGAATTAGCCAGGAGGTTTGTTGTATAACCATGAACTCTCGTAACTACAACTGTTTCACGGTTCAAACTCTCATAACTACATCACTCTCAGTTTATAACTGTTAGACTAGTCCCACATCGCCCATTTAAGACACCCAAAGTTGGTTAATATACTCTACAGGTTACTCAACCTATATATTGCCAATTGATTTTAGGTTGGAATCCTCCAAGAATTCTAACATGGTATGTTTTGGGTGGCTTCACCTCTCGTGGAAAAATCTCTTTCATCTCTGTCGCTTGAATCAATCGCTCAGCTTCCTAGGTCTCTTAGTCTGTCACCTCCACGTGCATCCGAGCTGGACGTAAGGGGGAGTATTAGGTTTGCCCCACATCGCTCATTTAAACCACTCAAGCTTGGTTAATATATTTTAGAGATTACTCTACATTTTACCAATTGGTTTTAGGTTGGAACCCTCTAAAAAATTTAACAATAACATTCACCCCAAAATCATGACTTTATTCTGGTATAATAATTGTTGGGTACCATATGTTTTTCTACTTAAATTTGTAAACAAGAAAGGTTCTTTTATTTCTATACATCATTAGAATTCCACAAAATGAGGGTGTAGTCCAATAAACACAACAGAAAAAGTCTCTTCGCACCTCAAAATCAGAGAGCCAATATTTTCCAAAATAAAAGGTCGTACTCGAAGGAGTAAATTTGATGTGTAAACCTAAGAGCATCCCCAATGTAATAATCAAAAGTGAATAATTAAAACTTGCCACGTCAGCTTTTGATTATTCATTTAGAGTGTTGCTAAAGTTAGCAATGTAAAATCCCACATTGTTACTTTTGATTATTCAAATGCCCAAATTTGATTATTAGTTAGGAAGTTGCTAACTTTGATTATTACATTGTGACCACTTTTTTAAGTACACATTGCTAAATTTAACAATTTTAATTTTGATTATTACATTGTGGATGCTCTAAGCAAACAGTGTCGATCCAGTCCAAGATTTGAACCCACCTTACATACTTTGTCCAAAATATCTTGGAGACCAACTTTTCTTCACTGACAAGAAAATATGTAAGCACAACGTCCCTCGCAAGGGAAATATTGTTCTTCTAGATACACAGATTTGGTACTGATTGATAGGCGCGTGATATCATAGATATAAGCGCCTAAGTAGGGCGAATTAGCGTGTTAGAGGTGCGTATTATCTCACTTTTCACTTGATGCTGTGTTTTGTTTGATTTTTGTATTTTTGTTAGTTTTGTAGAAATAAGACGGATTTTGCGCCAAGATTGGATTGCGAGGCCTTGAGGCCGGTTTGGACGTCATCATGGGAAGTCAAGGCGGAGCCTGAGGCGTCGGGTGACGTTGTTGGAGCGTCGGTAAAAGGAGACCATAATGGTTCGCATCTTGCGGGGTATCTTTTTCAATCTAAAGTTCAATGTTTTTAAGAACACTGAATGGAGCAGGTTAATTCGGACTGGTTGCGAGTGCTATGAATCCTACGACCGTACCTAGCTCCTTTAAATTATTTGAAAAGAACAATCAATTTCTTAGGTCTTAGTTAATCCTAATCAATTGTCAAGGAGTGGCTACCTAAGAGCCAGTTTAATCAGTAACAACCTGAGTTTTTAGTCAACACACATTACTGTCTCTATGGATTCGACTCCGGACTTACCGGATATTATGCTACGTCGGCCTCCACCCTACACTTGGGGCAACCCATTAATTTAGGACTTGGAAATCATTAAGCAGACACTTTTGTTCATAAAAGACGCGTCCGTCCATGATGAAAAGGTGTCACCCAAAAGATACAACTCCAAATCAAATTAATTTACATTCAAATAAAATAAAAATATTATATTTCAATAATATTTTCCAATAGATTTTTGTGTTTCCTGTTTAGTTTATTCTTCATGCATGTTTCATAGTTTTTTTTTTTTCTTTGAAAAGGCAAAAAATTTGTATTAAGAAACTCGATAATGGGTACATCAAGGGAGATAGAAAGGGAAGAGAAAGAGGGAGAGGGAGAAACTTCCAACAATAAGTTGAGAAGAAAAAGAGAAAAAAAACAAAACCAAACAGTTATGTCCTGAGAGATTGAAATCCCGCATATAATTCAGCCCCAAACTTCATTCTAGCTGATTGAGAGCGTTCCAAGTGCTGGCAGGGACTATCATTTCAGACAACAATTGAATTGAAACAGCATCAATACCCCGTTACTTAATATTAGATAAGTGCAGTGAACTTGAATATCAAGTCTTCCAGATTTCAAAAATCAGACACATGGTCACCCAAGATTACACAGATCATGTTTCATAGTTAGGCAATGTTTCCTCATTATTTATGTTTTCCCAATTTGTTTATGTTTAGTAGGCATCAAGTCTTGTAGCCTGTAGAAAGACATGTTAAGCCTATTTTTTATAAAACACATAGTATATGAAAGCAAATTTCTTGTCAATTCTTTTTTCTAACATAGTATTGGATCACCTCACATGGTCAAGTCTTCATTACCTGAGTCAATCATCTCACCTCATCATCAAAATCTATTATGTGGAGGATTTTAAGGTTTTTCTAGACGGAATCCGGAAATTAAAATTGTAATGTAGTCTAAGGTGTTTATCCAACTATCTGTTGGATGTTTTTCCTTTTCCGGAGCATCCAAGCTCTTTATGCTAAGATGTTTTTTCTCGATGTACCCTTTCAAGTTATATAAAATGTTTCGTTTGCCAAGCAAAAAAAAAAAATTCATACCTTCGCGTGCATCTAGGCATGAGGGTTCCTCAAGTCAAATCTCTTGGTCTCCTCAATTCGTATATCCACGTACGCGCATCTTGGCAGCACATAATGGGGGAGTGTTAGACTTTATCTCAAATCGCTTATCTAACTCCACTTTTTGCTATTTGATTTTAGATTGTAACCCTCTAAAAAATCTAACATGGTATCAGATCTATAAGATCTAGGCCATGTAGAATATTCGCTTTCCGGTGGGTAGCCTAAGCCTCCTCACTGTTCGCTGTACACTCATAGTTTACTTTGTCAATCTCCTACTCACTTTTGGGGTGCCTTGACCCACCATGTCTCTTCACCACAAGCACTCGTGGGCTCTTCTATCTCGACTTCTCCCACATCGTTGGAGATCTCAAAGTTTTGGCTCGCGCATCCAGATTTTGCCCCCAAAACTCAATAGTGCCCTTACGCTCTCTCGTTTTGCTCTTAATTTATTAGTTTCCTTTTGTTTTTCGGCTTTTTTTGGATTCTTATAGCTCCTGGTTTCTTTTTTTCAAACTCAAGTTGGTAAGTTTTCTTGAGTTTAAGAGGATGTTAGAATAATATTAAAAAATAATATGTTACCAAGTTTTCTATGGTTAATTACTGTGTTACCCTGTTTAGTTTAGACTATCATTCATTTTTTCTAGTTAGCCTATGTTTTGTTATTATTTATGTTCTCCTAATTTGGTTATGTTTCTTAGCCATCAATTCTTGCAGCCTATATAAAAGTCATGTTTTAGGCCTATGTTGTACACATTTTTGAAAGCAAATTTCTTGTCAATTCTCTTTTCTAACATGCAAATTCAAATCTTGGATTGGGCGGACGTTGTTTGCTTAGGTTTTCGATTCAAATAACTCCTTCATGTACACCTTTCAATTGGGGAAACTATTAGCTTTCTGATTCTGAGCCCGAGAGATCTCAAATGCATGGTTGGACTCTCCTTGCGTAGAGACTTATTCTGTCCCACCTCGCGAAATGTTGTGTAGCACTGCCCTAAAAGTGGATACCCTCCCCCGTTCCCCACCCTTTTACCATTTGTACCGGCACAGTACCGACTACTACACGATGTAATTCAACGTCGTAAAATTTTCTACAAAGAAGATGCCAAAATTTTCAACTTTTCTTTCTGGCTCTAAAACCTTTCAACCTATATATGTTAATTCAATAGACTGTATGAAAGCCAAATTGAGACAGTTAAAAGGAGACAGATGGAGTAATTAATACCTATTGGATCAACTTAAATCTCCATTTAGTCCCTTCAATTGGATATCACACAAGTCTAATTACCGATAATCTCAGCAGTTGATCAGTAGTGGTTTCACCTTACGAATCCAGAATAAATACAATGTGTATAGGAAAAATTGGTAACTCAAGGGTTGTTCGTCGATTCTCCGGCAGTGCTGGTATCTCGACCGTGAAGCCGTCCAGATTTCATATGTGCTTTCTCAGGTTTGAGCTGAAACCGTGTAGGTTTCTCTAATACCTGGACCTAGATTGGTTTCCTAATCTAGGCCGTTTTCGCTGGTCTTGCTTCTGCAGGGGTGCCTGTGTCGAAAGTCTTGGTAGTTTTGGTTCATTCTTGTATCATTTGATTGGAATCTGTATTGCCTTCGGGTTCTGATATGAACTTGACAGTTTTCAAAAAGGGAACGAGTAATCAGATAACCAATAAGGGGTTTGGTAGGAATTTTAGAAATCAACAGCTAGGTAGATAAGAGTCTTGCACTACAGAGTAAAAGAAAAAGACTGATGGTTGAAGAGTCTTGCCAGCCATGAATAATATTCAACAAAGGATGCTTACAGTGCGCACTTGATGAGAACTTTCCTCAGGCATTTTGTCCGAGCCCAAACTTGGGTGTTGTACTTGGGTTGAAAGGTTCTCAAGGCTACTGTTGCAGAAACAAAAATTCCACAACTTGTTCGAAAAATTCGGCCTCTTCTTTGGAGGAAATTATATAGGTAATATGGAAGTCTTTTCCTTTCCCCTGTTACATGTATCAATATCATGGTTTAAGTTTTCTTTTCCTTTTTTTTTTCTTGGCAATTTTTTTTTATTAATCTCTGAAAAGGAAACAAAGATTAAATGGAACAAGGGCAAATAAGAGCTACCCGAGACTCAAAAGAGACGTTGGAAAGAAGCTGATGATTTTTTCCGTCAAACCAGAAAATGAGTAATGACCGGCCATGAATCACAAGGCCTCAACCTGCGAAATACACATCCTAAATAAATTACCATAAACACCCCAAGTAGACCACCACTGGCCTTGTAACTTGTTCGAGCTTAATGGGAGGTATGCTTCATTGCAATGATCTAATCTGCATAGCCCTCAACAACGTTATTTTCAACTCTAGTAAAATGTTACTTTTGCCGATTAATTTATTTTTTAATTTTTCAATAACAAGACGCTTGAGAAGACATAGTTTTGGTTGTTGTGGTTAAGGGCAGATGTCAAGGGTTCTGACTATAGGGTTTTACGGGTAGAGGGGGTTCCCGATGAGGTCGTCTGATGACGAAGGTGACTATTCGGTCACCACCGAATGAGGGTTGCAAGTTTGCTGGATACAGAGTCGATTGGTGGTAGAGGGTTTTCAGGAACCACTGTCGGCAATGGGGTCAAGGGCAGCGCGTCACATTTCCTTGGAGGACTTGGGGTATCTTTTCCTGTTTTTTGTTACTATTTTTGTTGGCATCTTAATTGTCAATATGTATCTTTTGTTTTTGCGAGCACTAGCAGTAGTACTAGTCCCTATACTCTTTGTGGTTCTCTCAGTGCATTTCTCCTCCGATTGTATTGTTCCATCTTTGGATTTTGATGATCAATGGAATTTTCTTCGCCGTTCAAAAAAAAACCTGAATCACCTATAAGTAGAGGCAAAATTTCCCTAGACTTGCCTTGGACTCGCCGTCACGGTTGGGCTACTAAACTTTGGTCTTTATGTAATCATGATGACCAATATATAGACTTTGTTTTTGCGAGTAGCAGTAGTAGAAGAGTCGCTATACTCTTCAAGGCTCTCTCAATGCATTTCTTCTTCTATTGTATTGTTTCATCTTTTGAACTTGATGATTAATAAAGTTTTCTTCGCCATTTACAAAAAGACCTGAATCACCTATAGGTTGAGGCAAAATTTCCTTGGACTTTACCTCAGGCTCACCCCCGTGGCCCGGCTACTAAACTTTGGTTCTTGTATACTCGTAATCATCCATATGTAGACCTCTAATTAATTTGGAACGGGTGTTACATTTTTACCACAAAATCTCGTAACTACAACTTTTTCATGCTTCAAACTCTCATAACTACATCACTCTCAGTTCATAACTCTTAGACTTGTTCCACATCACCCATTCTAGAGGTTACTCTACTTATATATATTCCCAATTGATTTTAGGTTGAAACCCTCTAAAAATTCTAACATGGTATCAGAGCTAGGTCTTGGGTGACCTCACCTCTTGTGGGAAAGTCTTTGTCATCTCTGTCGCCTAAGTCAATCGCTCAGCTCCTGAATTTAGGTTAGAACCCTCCAAGAAATTTAACAATAGCATTCACCTCATAATCTTGACTTTTTGGTATAATTGCTGGGTACCATATGTTTTAGAAAATGATATTGGCACTCCAAAAAATGATGTAGGCACTCCAAAATCAGTGTAATTCTAAAGTCACTTTTCTTTATTTTTTGGAGTGCCTCCATCAATTTTTGGAGTGCCAATATCATTTTCCTATGTTTTTCTACTTAAATTGGTGAACAAGAATGCTTCTTTTATTTCTATAAATCATTAAAATTTCAAAGAATGAGGGTGTAGTCCAATAAACACAACAGAAAAAGTCTCTACGCACCTCATAATCAGAGAGCCAATATTTTCCACAATTCCTACTCGAAGGAGTAAATTTGATGTAATCTGAAAGCCAATATTTTCCACAATTCGTAAAGCCAATATTTTCCACAATTCATACTCGAAGGAGTAAATTTGAAGTGAAAACCTAAGCAAACAACGTTGATCCAGTCCAAAATTTGAACTGACCTTACGTACTTGGTCAAAAATATCTTGGAGACCAACTTTTCTTCGCTGACGAGAAAAAGGTATATTCGCATGCAATCTTTATTATATAATTTTTTTAGAATAGGAGGACATCCAAACTCTATAAATAGCAAGTACGAGAGCTCTTCTGTCTATCCAACCAGCTAGAGAGAGAAATCAAGGACTAAAAGAGTGTTCTTTTTTGTTTAGTCGAGCTCCCCATTCTCTTAACCGTTCATAGCCTCCAAAGCAACCCACTAGGAAAATGGAAATAAACTCTAGCCCAACTCTTACATTGACCCATGGCCAAGTACCCGAGGGTGCTCAACGTCGCTCTGCAAATTTCCATCCGAGTGTTTGGGGAGATTATTTCCTTGCCTACGCTTCTGTCGCCATGGTAAAATTGTCTCAGATTGTTTTGAATCACATGTAGAATACTTAAATTAAATCCTAACAGCCTTCCAATATGATCAACATAAATGCTATTTTTTTATATATTAATCTCGGTTTAGGATATATAGTGAAAAACAAGCATAAAAATATTCTTATTTGACTGAGTTACGTAGTATTATATATATATATATATATATATATATATAGAGTAAGCTTTTAATATGGACCTCCGCATCCAAGCAAAGTGCGGACCTCCCCTTTCCCGATCGAATTTTGATGATCCGAGCCGTTCAATGTGTTCAGAACGTAATTTTAAGGATATACCCGCTAGAAATCAGCAAAAAAAAAAAAAATTCGCAAGGGCTTCATCTGAGCAGTTTTTGTTTCTTTTTTATTGAACGGTTCAAATAAAAACTGTTCAAATCAAGCCCTTCCCGGTCATTTTTTTTGCCGATTTCTCACAATTACCTTTAAAATCACATTCTGAACATATTGAACGGCTCGGATCATCAAAATTCAATCAGAAATGGAGAGAAATGGGGTCGTCTACACTTTGTTTGGATGTAGAGGTCCACATTAAAAGCTTACTATATATATATAAAATTTCACTATCTTCGTTTCCATCATATATTCTTTCATCGTTCTCTTCACAAAGCCAAAATTGTTATGGATATTTGATTTCGTGGTTATAAATGGTTCGGTAATATTTTGGTGACAAATACTGTTGTTTGAACACTATATAGCTTATAGACGTAATATGTGGCACCCATTTGTAACATGTTTAGTATCATGTAAAACAACTACACTAATTAGACTAGTTCCAAATGAGCATATTTATCATTGTTTTCATAGGAACCGGATGTTAAAACGGAGCGAAGAATTGAGCAGCTCAAAGAAAAAGTTAGAGAGATGATAGTGGCAAGTGCTGATAAACCTTCACAAAAGTTGAGCTTGATTGATGCAATTCAACGCCTAGGTGTAGGCTACCATTTCGAAACAGAGATTGAGACAACATTACAGCACATATATGAAATCTATCATGAAATGGCCAACGATAAAGATCTTTACACTGTGGCTCTCTCATTTCGAGTGCTTAGACAGCAAGGACATCCTCTCTCCTGTGGTAATTCTCTTTTACTACTACCCATATTTATTTGGTTACATCCCCCATTTTTGTAGTACCCATATTTTTGTTGAAATCTGTTATTCTCAACGAAAAGATATATAAACCTGGACGCACACACATTGAATGTGTACTGTGTGTGTGTGTGTGTTTCAATGTGAATGTAAGTGTGTATATATAAGTATTTGTAATTGATCGAGAAAAGTTCATCAAAAAGTAGGAAACATGACCAATTAAGAAAAAAAAAAGGGCGTATATAAAGGACGATAAAGGAGACCTTGGAAATCATATATACGTTATCGGAAAACATAGCCAAAATCTTTTTTTTTTTTATGGAGCCCGAAAAACCTTTTATTTTTTTCTTAGTGATCTTTTTGCTTGTGAAATTACCAATATTTAATTATAGGATTGATCATACGATCCAGGGGCAAGGGTATTATATATGTTATTATCATACAAAAATAATTGCCTTTTGACTACTTTCATGAAAGTTTCTAAAGCCACAACTACTGATTCTCGTTACAATTTCTTATAATTTTCACATCTCTAACATCTTGTCTTCAAATTGATCATGCATGCATGTTTTTGCATGGTTTAAGCAGATGTATTCAACAACTTCAAGGACAACGAAGGGAAATTTAAGGAATCATTGATTGGTGATGTGAGAGGATTGTTGAGTTTGTACGAAGCTACACATCTGAGGGTTCATCAAGAAGACATACTAGATGAAGCACTGGAATTTACCACCACTCACCTCAATTCTGCACTACTAAACTTGAGCAATAATCCAATTGTAGCACAAGTAGTTCATGCTCTAGATCAGCCCATCCACCTGGGCTTGACAAGGCTCGAGTCAAGGCATTATATCTCCTTCTATGAAAAAGATGACTCCCACAACAAAGTTCTATTAGATTTTGCGAAATTAGATTTCAACTTATTGCAGAAATTGCACCAGAGAGAGCTAAGTGAATTCACAAGGTGAGATAAAACCAACTGTTTAATTAGCCTCTCCAGAAGCTCTTCATTAATTTGTTTTTTTTTTATTGTTTGGGGTGTGGGTGTATCGTCTTTTTTGAAGACTATCCGTTCATCTTCGTAACGAAATTTATAGAAGGATCAAATTCTGAGGGGTCGCAATCCTATAAAAAAAAATTCTGAGGGGCTTGCCTCTTTTCCCCCTTATGTTGAAATTTTAGAAGCATGTTGAAATTTTATGGCAGCAGTCGGCAGTGGAGGATGATGCTTGTGCTATTCGGGTGCAACAACAGGAGCTTGTTCCCCGGGTACCGCCGGCACCGGTGGCATTTTGGCGGTCATCAATGGAGATTCATACGAGTCACGTTGGGGCAGCAAACAGGGGCTAGTTCTCCAGTTTCTAGCGGTGATTCGGATGCTTTCTCCGGTGGGGTGGTGTTTGGGCATGGGGGATTTGGTTTTGGGTGTTTGGGGATTTTGTTGGTCTTGGACCAATGCTTGGGTCTCGGATATTTTTAGTGATTAACTTTAATTTTTATTTTTGCCTTTGTCCTTTTAATCTCTGTATTTTTACAAAAATTAATAAAATTTCTTTTGCCGATCAAATTTTTTTTTTTTTTTAAAGCATGTTTTTCGTTTTCAGCTCCTTGATAAGAACCCAACGAAAAGAATTATGGGCATTTGATAGATTAAATCTTATATTTTTCATGGTACTATTTTTTTTGGTATAGGTGGTGGAAAGATTTGGACGTTGCAGGAAAATTACCTTTCGCAAGAGACAGAGTGGTGGAGTTGTACTTTTGGATACTGGGAGTATGCTATGAGCCCCATTATTTTTTCGCTATAAGGATTCTAACCAGAGTGATTGGCTTGCTTTCCATCACCGATGACATGTACGATGCTAGCAATGCTACCATCGAAGAACTTGTGCTCTTCCATGACGCAATTCAAAGGTATTTATATAAACTTCCCCCTGCGCTGACCTTAATTGCGATTTGATCGACCATGTTATAAGAATAAAGACCTTGAAATTAATGTTCAAGTTGAGATTAATTCCAAGACTAAAGGTTCAACTTGACTCTCAGGTATTGCTCCTCCTTCTGTCCGCTCCTCCTTCTCTATACTTTCTCTCTCTAAAAACAAAACCCCAAGAGTCCAGATCTGGGGGAGGGGGCTGCCACCCCCTCCACCCTCCTCTCCCTTTCCCATCCTCTAGTCTCCATTGACCCTCCGGTGTATCTCTCTTTCCGGTTTGGTATGGCGAGCGTTGGTGTGTTTCAGGCGACAAAATTTCGGATGATCGGACCTCCGGCTTGACTCGACCGACCACCGCCTTGTCTTCTCAGATCCGGCGGTTGGTGGCCGGCGGCAAGGTAATAATGGTGAGATGGAGTTAGGGTTTTTTTTCTTTCTTGTTTTTCTGTTTTTTTTCCGGTTTTCCGGGTTTCCCGGCTGGTCTCCCCAGTCCGGAATAGGTACCGGTCTGTTTTTTCAGATCCGGTGTGGAAGGGATAGTGGGCGAATAATCCGGCGCCTTTTGAGATTTGTTCAACGATGGTGGGTTGATTTTGGTCGTCTTGCTCCGGTGGTTGTTTTCGGGGTTAAGATTGGTTTGATGAAAAGGGATCTCATGTTTTTTTGCTTATTCAGTGATTAGGTTCCGTTCCGTAGGTGCTTAATCTCTGTTACGGTGAACCACTCTATTGGTCGAACTTCGTGTGTCGGTTCTGCGTTGCAGTATGTGCTTATTTCTCGATGGTAGAGTTTAGGTTCCTACCTGATATTTTTGTTGTTTAGCCTGTATCTCTGTATTTTCGTTGGATTCTTGAATTTGCCCGATGGGCACCTTTAATGAATGAAATTGACTGTTAATCAAAAAAAAAAAAAAATATATCCAAGACTCGATCTGTTGGAATATTGTATTTGTGAGAATGGCATTTGCGGAATGGACCCACTTTCCCATAAATGCAGTAAAAAGTAATTGGCTTTTAATTAGTACTTCAAATTACACGATCCAATCCTTAAAGAAAATTAAACTACTTTGTAGGGTATATTTTTAAAAAATTAAAGGTCAAAAATTTGCAAAAGCAAAAGGGAAAACAGAAACTCCAAAAGTAGAATCAAAAGTTAGTATCTAAATTTGATTTCGTCAACTATTGCAATTAATACACGTTGTGTCATTTCCCATTACCTATTTGATTTTCAGGTGGGAAGTCAGTGCCCCGGATCAACTCCCGGACTACATAAAACATTTCTATCAAAAGATTTTGGATACCTACAACATGATTGATGATGAAATGGCCAAACAAGGAAGATCATATCTAGTCGAATACGCAAAATCCGCAGTACTACTTCGCCTCGAACAAACTTAAATATTACTCCTTTTACTTAAAATTGTTCTCGAAATTGCGTCTGATTGATACTAACTCATTGTCCTCATGAAAATTAAATGCAGTTGAAAGATATGGTTAGAGTGTACTTGATTGAAGCCAAATGGTATCACCAAGGTTATGTTCCAAGCATGGAAGAGTATATGCCAGTTGCGGGATTGAGTGGTGGCCTCCGATCACTTGCAATTGTTTCCTTTGTTGGAATGGGAGAGTTGGCCACAAAAGAGGTTTTTGATTGGGTTCTAAGTGATCCCTTAATTGTTGAAGCTTCAGCACTGATTGGCAGACTCCTCGACGACGTGGGTGGCCACGAGGTAAGATTGATGACTAAGCTGATGTTGTCCTTAACTTTTGTGACTTACTGAACCGAAAAATTAAAAAATTAGGAAAATGATAATGCCAAAACTATTTTTGTTAGTGTCAAAATTCTAGTGCATAAAAGAATTGTACTATATGCAATGTACAAGATTTTTATGCATTGGAGTTTTGGTTGCACATGGTACAATTCTTTTATGCATTAGAGTTTTGGCACTAACAAAACAGTTTTCGCATTATCACTATCCAAAAATTATAACTTTATCCAATTTTCTAAGCAAATATCCAAGAAATGACTTTACTCAATTTTTGGGCTTTTTGGACTTTTTCTTGGATATATTTTCAATAATTTTAGGGTAAAGGTAAATTGTTTATACTTTTTTGATTCCTCACATCAAGACGGATCAATAATCCACAAAAATTTGTGCAGAATTCTTCAAGTACTTATATTTAACCTTTTTTTGTGAATTATTAAATTTTTTTGTTCGTATTTTTAAAATAAGGGTGGCACTTGCCACCTCCCCCAGTGGCAGATCCAGAAATTTTAGACAGATGGATCACTTTTCAAGCATAAACTTAATAAAAATTTCCAAAATCTAATATAAAAAGATTATCCGTTCAAAAAAATATGACAAGAATAAAAAATAAATGTACTAGTGTTTCTACATTTTCAGTAGATCGTTTACTAAATATTTATTTGAGTATTTAGCAAAATTTTGTGGTTTGGCTTTGTGGTACTTCAACTTCTTAAGACTATGTACTTGGTTCAACTCCTACCAGGTGCAAGTTTTGAAGATTTCTTTTTTTCCAAACGCAAGTCGGTTAAAAAAGAAAAAATCGAACGGCAGTACAGTGCCTTGAACACGCAACCACTCATGTGGGAAACAAAAGACCTTACCACTTGATCTAGCAGCCCATTATAATTTATTTTGGGTAGTTTTATATATAATACTTTCTATTTTGATTCACACAAAAAAACCCCAATAATTTCTGGTGCGTCACGTGACCCGTCTATGCCAACATTGGATCTGTCCCTGCCTCCCCATGCTACCTCCACCTCTAGAGGGAATTGTGTAAGGGAATGGAGGCCCGGGCCTCCCCAACCTTAAAAAATGTGCAAGTAAATTTGAGCTTTCAAGCCCTAGTTAATTAAGCTCGTGAACTTCTCAATGAAAAAGCTGGAAAGATGAGTTCTTTTTTTGATGTCATAGTATATGTTTAATACTAGAAAAGCAAGAGTGATTGAGCTTAATTTGTATTTTCTCTTGACGAGTTTGAACAAACCCAAAGTCAAGCCGAGCATGAGTCAAGCTCGAGTTCTTTTGTTCGTTTAGCAATCCTAATTCCAACCATATTAAGGGCTGTGAATTAATTAGCAACAAAAATAAACATGGAGGGGGGAAATTATGACATCGTTCACACTCCCTCTTTTCTCATGCTAACATTTGTGATGGTGCAAGTGTAGTTTGAGCAAGAAAGAGGTCACGGAGCCTCGGCAGTTGAATGCTACATGAAACAATATGGTGCAACAGAAGAAGAGACCGGTGTTGAATTTCAAAAACGAGTTACAAATGCATGGAAAGACATCAACTCAGAGTGTCTCCGGCCAACCGCTGTCCCATTGCCACTCCTCGTGCGAGTTCTCAATCTGGCACGGACGTTTCATTTTGTATACAAGGATGGATCAGACTGCTACACAAATCCTGAAACCTCGTTCAAGGAAACTGTGACCTTAGTACTCGTTGATTCATTGCCAATTTGAAATCTCTCTTGCAAAAAGTTGAGCCTGAAGTTCAAGTAATCGTATGAACACCTATTTGTATCTCTTTGTCACCAGAAACAAATAATAGTTAAAACACGTATGTTTCTCAAGTATGGCCTGGTTAGGAATCCTTTGTATTTATTGTGTGCAATGCACGGATTATCCCATGCAGAAATAAAGTTGTCTTTTGTTGTTGTTTGTCTCTGACGAATATATATATCTCTTATTCGGTTAGCGTAATTTTAATCTATTCCGTTTGAAGAAAAAAAAATCTCTTCAGAAACGACACACTTTTACAAATCTTATTCACACACCTCACAAGCAAATTCTTTTGGGTGAAAAAATCAAGATGTAAATTTTTTTACGTCTTTTCCACGCTGGAAATCAGAATAAAATTATTGCCTCATATTCTCAGTTTACATTAAATCCTTTTAGTTGTCCAGTTGAGATGAATCAAAAAAGAAAAAGGAAAATTGCCTAACTGGAGAAGAAGAAAAATACTAGTAAAGTCGAGAAGAAAGTGTTTGCTTAACGGATTTCTAGTCCTAAATTAATGGGTTACCTCAAACGCATAGCGGAAACCGACATAGCACAATATCCGATAAGACTGGTGTAACATCTTTTTTAATTAAGGTGCTTTTATGCCACACTTTAGAAACTTTAAGGGCTAAAGTGCAATTTTTCTTTGAAATTGTGCATGTGTGCCGCGTGTGAGCTGAGGTGGGTGGTGTGTGTGTGTGTTTTCTTTTAAAAAAAAAAAAAGAAACCCATCAGGAGTCTGCATCTTCTACGTTAGAGAGAGAGAGAGAGAGAGAGACCCACGGTGGAAAGAAGGAAGAAGGAAGAAAGGGAAATAAGGGTTATTGTTAGGTAATTTTCATGTTCTTAAATGCTGGAATTTCCTATTTCTCATGCTAGGTTTTTGTTCTGCATCTAGTTAGAGCTGAATTGAATCCATGGATGAGGGTTTTTGGGGCTGTAGTTGAGTTTTATTCCAAGAAAATCGTGCATCTAATGGTTGTGCAAAACTGCGTTTGAACCAAGTTAATAATCTGTCCTGTTTGACGAATTTTTCTCATCAACATTCTGATCATGTTATTTTCTGGTAATTTTACTGGAGATGCCTATGTGAGTTTAGTTTATGTTGTAAAAATTTCAGAATTTTCTGATAAACGTGGAAAAAGATAAAAATCGTGGACTGAACTGGTGTCAGATTCGCGTCTGTGCTGACAGCACAGACACGTGTTAGAAAAACGGACATATCTCCTAGCTCGGGTATCGGTTTTACGCACCGTTTCCTGATCCTGAAACTAGACTTGTATATATTTCTGAATCTGTAAAGATTGTGCCTTAGTTTGGTCTGAGCAAAATCAGTTTTGGTTCTGAAGTTAATAGTTTGGAGATTCTGGAATTCTAGGCAGCTTCTAGAGCTGTGTTGTTCATCAATTTTATCATATTTGAATATGCTTAATGACTATAGGTTTTCATGAGTCTTGAACATTGATCAATTGGTGATATTTTAGTGTTGGAATTATTAGAAAAGATTGAGTATGTGATTTTTAATGAGCATTCGATCGCAGACTGTTCTGCTGGAACTGTGATTTCTATTTTGGATTTATAATTTCAATTGAGCATATCTTAGTCTTCCGGAGTCCAATTTGAGCAAATTCTATATCTAGATTGATGTACTAAAAGTCTTCTTGCTAGTGGTGGTGGTCTTGTAGTACTCTTTTGAACCTATAGAAAATTATGGCCAAAATACAATAGATTGTCTGGCTGAATTTCGGTATTTTCAACATAGAATTGCTGGAAGTGCAGGAACCATGTGCTACATGCTGAAACTGTTTTTGGAACATGTTGGAACTGTTTTGGAAGTTGAATTATATGAAGTATAGGTGCTGTAAACGTTGTATTGTATAGTTGAATTGATGCAGAATATTGTTAATGCATTTGTTAAGGCCTTTCAAGTATTTCTATACTAAAATGTTTGGCTTGTGGATAGGTGACGAGTCGGTGAATCAAGAAGCACCGAAACCATAGTAGTACTTTCTTTTGGAGTACGAGGTGAGTGTTTGATTCATAGATGTTGTTCTATATTGAATTGAACTTGAATGTTGGCTTAGTGCCCGGTGATTGGCTTTATGCCTTAAATTATTGGCTGTGTGCCCGGTGATTGGCTTTATGCCATATGGCTTTATGCCTTAAACTATTGGCTGTGTGCCCGGTGATTGGCTTAATGCCAAAAGGTTTATGCCTTAAATTATTAGCTGCTTGTCTGGTGTTACTTTTTATTTCTCGATAAACTGTTACAAGTTGAGAATATCTTTTAGCTGTACCTTTGAATATGGAATTGCACCCATGTCTCATAAACACTCCTGGATTCCATTTTGGAATCCAGTTTTGCAGGCGTTGTAGATATCCACTGCTGATCGTCGTGGGGTTGTACGCTCGCTTAGGGTAGCATGTCGGGAAGGCTAGACTAGTTTTGGCGAAATTTTGTAGATAGGGATGTAGTTGCAGCCTATGTTTATATTTGGTTCATTGTATAGTTTAACGTTTCTTAAGACTACCGCTGTGCTTGTAAGAACGTTTAAGTTTTGCGTTATCAATAAAATGGTTGTTGGTTAATTTTATTGCTAGAACTTGAGTTATAGAAATGGGTTGGTGGTTGATGTTGCACCCTCACGTCGGTTTGGGCTCATTTGAGTGCTGGCCGGGGTGGGGTGTGACAACTGGAGTCGAATCTACAGAGACGGTGATGTGTGCTGACTAAAAATTCAGATTGTTATAATTTGAACTGGCTCTTAGGTAGCCACGCATTATCGATTGATTGAGATTAACTAAAACCTAGAAATTAATTATACTTTTCAGATAATTAAAAGGAGGTACAGTTATAGGGTTAATAGTACTCGCAACCAGTTCCGGACTTATTTGCTCTGCTCGGTATTCTTAAAAATATTTGATTTTAGAGAAAAAAAGCTACCCCGAAAGATGCGAACCTTTGTGGTTGTCGTTTACCCATGCGCAGCGGAGAGAGTTTTGAACCCCTATTCTCCCGTTCACATAGGCTTCGATAATGCCCGGGTTCGTCTAACGAATTCTTTAATAACTTAAAATTGCTTTTGCATTATTATTCCAAAACAGGAGCAGGACGCGTCCGACCTGGCCACATTGTGCTAATCATCCTGCGACCCTACTTTAACAACTACTCGCTCATTATAAAATAAGAAACAAGAGAAACAGTAAGTGAAAATATGCTTCTATTACGCGAGATGAAAAATAAATAAAAGATCTAAATTAAACAAGAACCAATAAATAACTTTTATAAAGAATAAAAATTAAAATAAATTATCAAAATGTAAATAATTGAACAAAACTTCAAATAACTTGAAAGGAACAAAACTCACAAGAAAAACTACTGAAACTAAAATTCTCGGCAGCCCCGTTCTTTTTGACTCTCGGCAGGCCCGTACATAATTAATAATTTAATATGCCGCCCACATGCTTTATACTCCTTTTATAAGGTGGTGTTCCGGTTTCTTAAAAAAGAATTTTTTAGAAAAGGATGGTAATTTTAAGCTCAAAAATTATGTATTTACGCAAATAATTTTTCTAACAATATGGATCTTGTTTAATAGATTTCATTGAGATCTTTTATACGGTGCAAAAAAATCAAAAAATTATTTTTTATTTTCATTATATTTGGGTTTGAAAATTTAAGAAAAAGAACTTTTAAAAAAAGAAGAGTTAGTGGAACACTCCTTAAGCCACCTACTCAAAAAAAAAAAAAAAAAACCTATTACCAGGTTATGCCAAATGTTGCCGTGGCCCGTGCGTAATTAATATGCCGCCCCCATGCTTTATACTCCTTTTATAAGCCACCTACTAAAAAAAAAAAAACCTATTCCCAGGTTATGCCAAATGTTGAGACCATGGGCCCCACCTTTGGTCCAATAACAAATACTTATGAGGCCCATTAGAAGACAAAAGTCTCCAATTGTAGATTAATTAGATTCAGCCGAACTCTGATTTGCAATTCGGGCGGGCACTCCACATGATTAAATCCAAACGAAACAACATCGAACATAGTTTAATATTTTGACTTTGCGTTCTTTTTTATCGAATTGTTTAAATACCTACAACACAAAAATTAAGTATTAAAATGCCAAGTAATAAAATAAATAGATCTAACAATGATAAATTAGGAGGCGCTTATGTGAATATTTTGTGTCTATCAGTATTCTTTAGACATCCAAAATAAGGCATTTAATATTAAGTCGCATATTTTTCATGGTACTATTTTTGGTTTGGGTGGTGGAAAGATTTGGATGTTGCAGGGAAACTACCTTTCGCTAGAGACAAAGGGGTGGAATTGTTCTTTTGGATATTGGGAGTGTACTATGAGCCTCAATATTTTCCTGCCATAAGGATTTCCTTCATGGTTTCCATTATTCATGACATGTATGATAATAGCAATGCTAACATCAACAACGCCAAAAGTTGAAAAAAAAAAACACTAGGAGGGCCGAAGCCCACAACACCTGAGAGTAAGGGTCATCATTTAGCCTGAAGGCCCGCGACCCGTCCAAAGCCCACTGGGCTTTTACCTGGCCCGAGCCCGTAAAACGGGCGGACTCGTGCCTATGAATTTTTACTCGGCCCAGCCCGTTAGCCTGCCCGGCAGTCCGCCTGTAGTACCTGCCCCAAAGCCCGCCAACGGATCCGCCTATTAGCCCAAAATCTCACAAAACCCTTTCTTTTTTCTCTTGATTTAGTTTTGCCGAAGGAAATTTAAGCTCGCCCGTTGGCCCTCCCGACTTTTGGCCTGCCAATTGGGCTAGCCCGTGGGCCGGGCTTGGGCTTCAATTTATGGTAGGTAGCCCGGCCCGACCAGTCCACCAAAAAGAAAAAGCCCGGTCAACCCAGCCCGTGAATGGGCTTGGGCAGCGACTTGACGGACTGGATCGACCCGACCCGGCCCGATGACCCTTACTTGAGAGCTAAGAGCCTTAAAACGCCCAAATCAAACACATACAGCTAGCTCAAATAAACTTAAGTCTGGGCATCTTTCTCTAATCAGTCTAGCAAAGATTAATTGAGGCTAAGTTGTGATGGTAGATAATTTCTAAATTTGGAGAAAAAAATATTCCTACATCAAAACAGGTCCTTTTTTTTATCCCCACCTCTGTGGATATAATCTAACGTTATGATGATCAGAAAGTCTACACACATACAATCTGTGCATAGATTGTGCACAGATTTCATTGTGGGGCTCACCACGGGTCCCATACAAATCATCTGAGTCGTTCATTAAATGTAAAATATTTTTTCAAGGGTCTCCGTAAAAAATAATCTCAATCCAATCCCTATAAATGCTCAATCCAATCATATAACTTTTCATTATCCGAAAATCTGAATGAAAAGTTAGATGGTTAGATGAAGTATCTATAGGTATTGGATTGAGCTTTTGTTTTACGGGAACCCTTGAAAAAATATTTTACATTTAATGAACGGCTTGAATGATTTGTATGGGATCTGTAGTGAGTCCCACAATAAAATCTGTGCACAGTCTATGCACAGATTGCTGTGTGTGTAGCAGAACGACTTTTGCAGGGCAGAATCGTGACTTGTTGATAATAGTCCTCCCGAGTCCCGATGTCTCAATGATGTCAGTTGGGTTGCCTCGTGTGCTGAATTTAGTACTATTAATTCTTTGATTGTTATTCTTAGTTGGGCACCTGAGGAAGCATTGGCATTGTAATGTTTCTTAGAAGTAGTGATTCCCGTGTGTTAAGCTTTCTGCCTTGTAATTCCATATATGCTGAATCTTTTAGCTTGTATAGTACTGTTTAAGTTAAATTAATAAGAACACAGCCTTGGTTAATTATAAGTATATAATTAACTTTTCTTCGCTGATTAAAAAAAATCTAATCAACCGTTGAAATACAATATACCTGGCCAAGAAAAGGGTACTCTTGACCTATATTTGATAAGCGCGTAAATATTCACATTAGCGTCTCTTAATTTATCATTACTAAGTCTTTTTATTTTATTACTTTGTATTTTAATGCTTAATTTTTGTGTTGTAGGTATTCGGAGAGTTTGATATAAAAATATACTTAGTTGAAATATATAGCGGTGTTTGACGTTGACCTATACGAATTCAATCAAATGGAAGGTCTTGACTGCAATCAGATTAATTATTCGCAAGTCAAATTGACAGAATTCAAAAAGTACTTTTTGGAAAAGCTGGAAAAAAATATATTTTTTGGAAAAATGGACTTGGACTTATGTTTACTAAATGCGCCCAATCGTTCACAATTAAGGGAAAATGATGGCTAATGACGTATTTAGATAATTAATATCTGTTAAGAACAAGCTAAAAACATTTATTAATATTGAAAATGTCTTTGAATATTAATTATTCAAACACGTTCTAGACTGTCATTTTCTCCAATTAATTTGACTAAATGGTGGGTTTTCCAAAGGCAATTCTCACTCGCTGATGATTTGGTATAGAAACAGGCACACGTGTATTTGCATTAAAATGAAGTTGGACTTGTGGGTCCAATAGGAAAAAGGCATACGTGTATTTGCTTTGTTATGGTGGGCCAAGAGGAGAATAGCAAGAAAGGGCTTTTCGAGTGCTACACGACCGCGGATCAAACAAAGAGAAAAGTGCTACACGACTGGGGCACTATTATGAAAGGAGGAAAAAGGGTTTAAGGAAGACATTCGGACGGTAGAAAAGAAGAACGGGGCTGCCGTGAGATTCAATATATTGTTTAGTTTTCAAATTTGGTTCAATTATTTATACTCTGGTAACTTATTTTAATTTTAATTTTTTTATAAAAGTTATTCGTTGATATTTGATTAATTGATATTTCTTATTTATTTTCCATCTCGCGTAGTAGAAGAATGTCTCAAATTAGGGTTTCTTTTGCTTCTTATTTAGTAATGAGTGAGTAGTCGTCGGGTAGGGTCGTGGGATAATTAGCACACCGTAGCCAGGTTGGACATGTTCTACTTTTGACATTAAAATTGAAAGGGCAATTTTTTAGGTTAATTAAGAACATTCGTGAGACGAACCTGGACATTGCGGAGGAATGGGGAGGAATGGGGGGTCCAAAATTCATTATCCGCTGCACATGGGTAAACGGTGACCATAAGGGTTCGCATCTTGCGAGGTATCTTTTTTAATCTAAAGTTGAATGTTTTTAAGAACACTGAATGGAACAAGTTAATCCGAATTGGTTGCGAGTGTTATGAATCCTACGACCGTACCTCCTTTAAATTATTTGAAAAGAACAATCAATTCCTTGATTTTAGTTATTCCCAATCAATCGATAAGGGGTGGCTACCTAAGAGCTTGTTTAAATTATAACAACCCGAGTTTTTAGTCAACACACATCACCGTCTCTGTGGATTCGACTCTAGTCTTACCGGATATTATGCTACGTCGGTCTCTGCCCTACACTTGGGGCAATCCATTGGGGCAATCCATTAATTTAGGACTGAAAAACCATCAAGCAATCTTCATTATATAATTTTTTTAGAATAGGAGTACATCCAAACTCTATAAATAGCAAGTACGAGAGCTCTTCTGTCTATCCAACCAGCTAGAGAGTGAAAGCAAGGACTAAAAGAGTGTTCTTTCTGGTTTAGTCGAGCTCCCTCTTCTCTTAACCGTTCATAGCATCCAAAGCAACCCACTAGGAAAATGGAAATAAACTCTAGCCCGACTCTTACATTAACCCATGGCAAAGTACCCGAGGTCACCCCACATCGCCCTGCCAATTTTCATCCGAGTGTTTGGGGAGATTATTTCCTTGCCTACGCTTCTGTTGCCATGGTAAAATTGTCTCAGATTGTTTTGAATCATATGTAGAATACTTAAAATTAAATCCTTACAGCCTTCCAAAATGATTAACATAAATGCTATTTTTTTTATATTAATCTCGGTTTAGGATATATAGTGAAAAACAAACATAAAAATATTCTTATTTGATTGAGTTACATAGTAATATATATAATTTCGCTATCTTTGTTTCCATCATATATACTTGTCGTCGTTCTCTTCACAAAGCCAAGATTGTCATAGATATTTGATTTCGTGGTTACAAATGTTTCAATAATATTTTGGTGACAAGTACCCTTGTTTGAACACTATATAGTCATAGACGTACTATGTGGCACCCATTATTTGTGACATGTTTAGTATCACTGGTGGAAGGCTAGGATTGTTAAGTCAAAACACAAAATTATTTGGGAATCCATTCCATTTGCAATGATTTGGACAGTGTGGAATATTCGAAATTAGCTGGTTTTCGAAAACAAGATGGTGGATTGGATGGAAACTACTGACCTTATTAAAGCAAGGGTGGCCTTCTGGGTGACATCAAACAAGAAAAGGTCTGTATACACGATGGATGATATCATGTTTAGGCTTCACTCTATCGTGAAATTTGGATAACTCTATTGGATGAAATTTGAGTTGCGGTTGGCATATGATGGGGCTCACTTGCCTTTGATGCTTGGTGACTTCTGGTGATCTATCCGTAATTTCATGGCGTGAACCATTTCTTTGATTGCTAGGCTGTTGGATCTTTCAAGTTGACCCCTTATCAACTTGCGGGATGAGATGTAGATGATTGTTGCGAGGCAAGGTGCCCACATTGTTGGGATATTGTCTTTGCGTTGTGATGTTTTCTTTGGCCTTTTATTTGTACTATCCTTTCCTCTTCTATTTATAAAATTCTTCTTCGCTGTTCAAAAAAAAAATGTTTAGTATCATGTAAGACACTACATTAGACTAGTTCCAAATGAACATATTTATCATTGTTTCCATAGGAACTGGATGTTAAAACGGAGCAAAGAATTGAGCAGCTCAAAGAAAAAGTGAGAGAGATGATAGTGGCAAGTGCTAATAAACCTTCACAGAAGTTGAGCTTGATTGATGCAATTCAAAGCCTCGGTGTGGGCTACCATTTCGAAACCGAGATTGAGACAACATTAATTACAGCACATATATGAAACCTATCATGAAATGGCCAACGATGAAGATCTTTACATTGTGGCTCTCTCATTTCGAGTGCTTAGACAGCAAGAATATCATGTCTCCTGTGGTAATACTCTTTTACTTATTACCCATATTTATTTTGTTACATCCCCGATTTTTGTAGTACCCATATTTTGGTTGAAATCTGTTATTCGCCGCGAAAAGATATATAAACCTAGACGCACACACATTGAATGTGTATTCTGTGTGTGTGTGTGTTCCTATGTGAATGTGAATGTGTATATGTAAGTATTTGTAATTGATCGAGAAAAGTTCATCAAAAAGTAGGAAACAGGACCAATTAAGATAAAAAAAAGGGCGTATAAATGACGATAAAGGAGACCTTGGAAATCATATATATGTTCTCGGAAAACATAGCCAAAATGTTTTTTTTATGGAGCCCGGAAAACTTTTTATTTTTTTCTTAGTGATCTTTTTGCTTGTGAAATTACCAATATTTAATTTACCTGTCGTTGACTGCAATTGTGCTAATAGGATTTTTGAATACTAAATCCTATACAGATAGTAAACAACAATTATAGGATTGACCATACGTTAAAATTGATAAACTTAATAGGATTGATCGTCATCGATGTTTCTAAACAATGATCGAAGAATATAAAAAATTAGGTGATCAAGGGCAAGAATATAAAAAATTAGTTCAAAAAATAATAAACACCTTTATGACTACTTTCATGAAAGCTTTTGGAGCCGCAACTACTGATTGTTGTTATAATTTCTGTTAATTTTCATATTTCTAACATCCGGGCGAGTGCTCATGTCTTTTAATGGTTTAAACAGATGTATTCAACAAACTCAAGGACAACGAAGGGAAATTTAAGGAATTGTTGATTGGTGATGTGAGAGGATTGTTGAGTTTGTACGAAGCTACATATCTGAGTGTACATCAAGAAGATATACTAGATGAAGCATTAGAGTTTACCACCACTCACCTCAAATCTGCACTACCAAACTTAAGCAATGATGCAATCGCAGCACAAGTAGTTCATGCTCTAAATCAGCCCATCCACAAGGGCTTGCCAAGGCTAGAGTCAAGGCGGTATATTTCCTTGTATGAGCAAGATGATTCCCACAACAAAACTCTATTGGCTTTTGCGAAATTAGATTTCAACTTAGTGCAGAAATTGCATGAGAGGGAGCTAAGCAAATTGACAAGGTGACTCTCCAGCAACTTTTCATTCTTTATCTTTGGGGGTACTGTATCATCTTTTCTGAAGGCTTTTTAGCTTTTTTCAAAAAAATGCTACATTATTGGTTCATCTTCGTTATAAGGAAATCCATAAAATTGATGCAGATTCAAAAAAGAACACTGAATGCCAAAAAAATTGTAAATTTTTTAAGGGGTTGTAGTTCAATTTTTTTTTTTTTGAGGGGTTTGCCTCTCTTCCTCCTTTTCGTTGAATTTAAATTTATTTTTCTTTTGTAGCTCCTTGATGAGAATTACCCAAATAAAAGAATTCTTGGAATGAACGAATTGCGATAAAATAGCATTAATTAAAATTGAAAAGGACAGAAAATTTTCTGTTTCCTCGTAACTAATGAGATAGAACTCATACCGGTAGTTGACATTAAATCCTATCAGCCCTCTACGACGAATGGAAAAAGAAAACAAAAGTTTGTTTGAAAGAAGAAGAAGAAGAAAATTAACTACTAAAGTCTAGAAGAAATTGTTTTCTTGAAATCCAAAATAGGGCACTAATACACTGGATCTTACATGTTTCATGGTACAATTTTTTGTTTAGGTGGTGGATTGATTTGGACGTTGCAAGAAAATTACCTTTCGCAAAAGACAGAGCGGTGGAGTTGTTCTTTTGGATCTTGGGAGTCTACTACGAGCCCCAATATTGTCTTGCTATAATGATTCTAAGCAAAGTCATTGCCTTGATTTCCATTCTTGATGACTTGTATGATGCTAGCAATGCTACCATTGAAGAACTTGTGCTCTTCAATGATGCAATTCAAAGGTTAAATTCACCCGTCCTAATATTAATTTTGATTTTAGGGGGAGGGAGGGGGAGAGTCATGATCAAAACACTAGCAACTTAAAAGTTGACTTTTAATTTTGTTTTTTTGGTTTTTGGTAGTAAACACTAAGTATGTTTTTATTAATTTGTGGCGACTTATTAATCAAAATCTCATAGTTGTAGCAGACACAACAAATAACACAAGTTTTTTACACAATATCCTAGCCATCGAAATGATGGTTGAGATTAGAAGTACCTCCTCTCTATCCTCTCTCCACCTCACATTCTCACCTGATCTCTCTCCTCCCCCTCAATCTCACGTTCTGCTCTGTCCCATCCCCTACCTCTCTCTCTCTCTCTCTCTCTCTCTCTCATCACCATCTCCGGCAAGCCTCTCCTCTCCAATGAGCCCACAGGTGGTTCTCATTTCTTGATCTATTTTTATTAAAGATCATCTCTTCGCTATTCTGATTAGGTTATTCCTGCATTTGACAAACATCTTGGGGATTTTCGGCCATTTTTAGAGGAGTAATTGGGTCTTGTAAGGTAAAAAGAAGAATAGGGATTTGATTCATCATTAATTGTTTCCTTCAGTTAAGGGTTACCAGATGCAGAGAACTAGATGCAAAAGAACTTGTGAACGAGGAAGCAAATGGACTGCTTGACGATTTCCTAGTCCTAAAATAATGGGTTGCCCCAAGCGTAGGGCAGAGACCGACGTAGCACAATATCCGGTAAGTCCGGAATCGAATCCACAGAGACAGTAATGTGTGCTATCTAAAAATTCAGGTTGTTATAATTTAAACGGGCTCTCAGGTAGCCACCCCTTGACAATTGATTGAGATTAATTAAAACCAAACAAATTAATTGTATTCTTTCAAATAATTAAAAGGAAGGTATGATCGTAGGGTTCATAGCACTTGTAACTAGTTCGGATTAACCAACTCTGTTTGAAGTTCTTAAAAACGTTTAATTTTAGATTGACAAAGATACCCCGCAAGATGCGAGACCCTATGGTCGCCGTATACTCATGCGCAGCGAAGAATGAGTTTTGGACCCCCATTCTCCCGTTCACATCGGCTCCGACGATGCCTAGGTTCGTCCGCGGGAAGTATTTTCCAATCTAAAATCGTTTTTTAATTGTTTGATAAAAGAAGCAGTGCCCGAACTAGCCACGGTGTGCTAATCACCCCGTGACCCTACCTGAACGACTACTCACTAATTAATAAACGAGAAACAGAAAAAACCCTAATTTGAAACATGCTTCCGAATACGAAATAAGCAAAAGAAATTAATAAACAAGTATCAACGAATAACTTTAATGAAGAACAAAAATTAATACGAATTATCGTAGTGCAAATAATTGAACAAAACTTTAAATAACATGACTGAAATAAAACTCGGAATAAAACTGTACAATATTGACAGCAGCCCGTCGTCAACCTCGTTCGTCCCACGGCCAGAACTTTTCCACGGCAGCAGCCTTTTCTTTTCCACACCAGGACCCGTAACCTACTGGAGTTAGTAGGTGATTGTTTATATAGGGTTGAGGGTTTTAATCACACAAAGGCCCTTGAACTTCAGGAAATAATAAATGAGCCACTCAATTTTGGATCATTTCACATTTTAATTCCAAACTTCTTTAAAATCTTCTTTTTATCCAAAATCTCGGACAACGGGTTCGAACAACCTATAAACAACAAAAGAACAAAATAAAAATCAATTAACCAAAATAAATGACTAACAAATGTAGTTTGAAGGGCCAAAATATGTATATTTTGGCACTTATCACACCCCCCAACTTACACTCTGCTAGTCCCTAGCAAACCAAAACAAATGCAACTAATTAAAATTGATATTTCTTTTAAACCCCCGGGCGGCCCGGTAGGACGAGTGAAGTCTCGTGAGGATTTTCAGCAGTGACCATCCACAAAACACCGCGGATCCTTTTACTTGGAACCCAACAAGAAACTGCAATGCAACTCTTTGATACGCCAATGCCAAGAATATAGCATATGCAAAATTAGTTCTGAAGGCTATCAAAACATAGAAATAAATCATGGCACCCAAACTTAGCGTGTGTGAGCAAGGACCTTAACCACAAGTGAACCACAATTAAGTACTCTCTCCGGACCGAGTCTCGACTTCAATTCTCACCGTGTTATGCACTCAACAAAAGAAAACGCTCGAAACATGGTGCATTTAATGAAACTCTCAATGTGTGCGGGCAGAAGTTATGCAATATGAAACCAAAGTACCCCGCACACTTAGACACGAAAAGAAAGTTTTTTCAAGTAGACACACGATCTCATGAAAGGAATGTCAAGCATTAAAGACTATCTAACCTTCGATCCACAACTCATTGCCCCTAAGATCAAATAGGACCTTTATTCAATTATATCGGTAGGTAAGAAAAAGTGCTTCTAGGTTAGGGTAAGACATAATGAAGTGTCTGAGAATAGGCCAAAACACATAGGGCAAATAATAATGTGCGCCCTCTTATCATCTTTTTCAACTCCGCCATATCCCTCATATTTTTCACCCTTCACACAATTCCACGATGAAATAACTTGTTTCTTTCTTGCAACAAGTATATTGGTGTCTTCCCTTTTCTTTTCTTTTTCATTCAAGTTTCAACCTTTTTTTTTTTAGCATGGGGAAGAACACCGCAACTCGAGTACAACATTCTCGAATACACTTATCCTATTTTCTTTAAAAATTAACCTTCACATGATTAATTTGTCATTCTCAAGACACAATATGGTTGGTGAAGCTTAACAAGAAACAGGCTCATGCAAAAGGCTCAATGTGGCTCGCAAGGAATTAGTGTTTAAGAAAAAGAAACGAACCAGCTCAAAGCACAAAAATGGCCTACTATCATCTCCTAGGGGCAATACAACCATATAACTTTCCATTCCCAAAAGAAGACATAATAGACATGCATTAAGTCCCAATACTTGACGACAAAGATAATGAGATCGACAACAATTAAGCTTCTTTTTCTTTCTTTCTTTTTTATGACAAACGAAGAATTTATGTGACACCACTCCAAAGAAAGGTAAGGCACTAAAGCTCACATGGATATAAGTCTCCACTAATCTAGCCATTGAAAGCACTCAAATCACAACTCACAAACAGTCAAGGTCCAAGAAATGTGCAGTGCAAAGTTGCTAAGATTGTATGCCAGAATAAATTTCTATCGCCAAGTTAGCAAAAAGAACTACCATGCAGTATAAATATTCAATGAATGTCCATAAATTTTCAACACAACCAACCAACAAATAGACTTTGCAATTTCCAAGTCCCAAGTAGAAAGGATCCAACTTTTTTTTTTTTCAAAATTATTTTATTAACAAAATAAAGAACAAAGTGATTCCTCCCCCCAACTTGAACTATTCAATGTCCGCATTGAAAGCATGAAAAATAACGATAGGACATAAACGTATAAGAGAGAAGAGATATCACCTCGAAAAGGAGAGGCTAAGCAGAGTAAATGACGTTTAGAGGGAGACCCTCCCAATTTGGATTGAACAACCTGCAAAATGTTAGCCTCCAAAATAACAAGAAAAATAACTGAAAGAAATAATCAAGATAAGAAATAAAATGAAAGATAAAAATTCATCCACTTTCTTCACGCGAAAGACACGAGTACTACTTTTCTCCCTATTTCTCAAGTGAAAAACAGGTGGCTATACCAGACCAAAAAAAAAAAAATCATGTATGAACAGCCAAACGCGGGTGCCGAACATTTATTATGTCAACGAGAGTTAAGACAATGAACATAGCACTCCATTCTATACCTTTTATAAAAAATTGAATTCGACCATGCCACAAGATAAGATACTTCGAATAGCGCATTTGTCGAATTCGATTTAGACACTTAAATTCAACCAAGTGCTTAGCCCAAACTAGATCAATTTTCAAAGCATTGACAAAGTCCACAAGATATGGATGATAAACTGAATTAAATTCATCAACACTAAGAAAATCAATCAGTTCCACCTTCAAAAACTCTTGCAAAAGTGGAGATTCCGTAGGAGGGGTGGCACAATCTAGAACTAGGAGTACTTGATTATTCAATGTAACTATTGGCAATGACTCCTCATAAGGCATATAGCCTTCACTAATGACAAATGGCTCTATTTTCACTTTTTTCCTCCCATCAGAATTGATATCCTTAGGAAGCGGCTCTATTTCCTCTTTTTCTCTCGCTTCAGAATTGGTATCCTCGGGAAGCGGCTCTATTTCCATCCCATCAGAATTGGTATCCTCATTACTTTCAGTCAACTCACAAAATTTGAGCTTTTGGGTTAATTCATCTAAGAAAGCCCAAGCGTCTTCAGGGGTTTTATCCAGGAATTCGTCAGTGGACCTAAAATCCACCTCGCATGGCTTAAATTTTAAACCACGGCAAAAGATAACCAGAAGACTGCCAAGCTCACAATTAAAACTCGACCAAGAGAATACAACAAATTTAAATCGCTCCCAACACTGTGACAAAGACTCATCAACATGTTGAGAGAAATCTGATAGTTCTTGTAAAAGCATATGAGTCTCATATGAGAGATTGAAATGATTGAAAAATTGTATTACAATCTCACCCCATGTCAATCTTGGACTCAAAAAAATAAATCAACTTTGAGCACGACCACGCAAAGATTTTGGAAATACATGTAAAAGAGCCACTTCATCACTAGCAAAAGCTTTCTCAAGGTTACCAATATGCGAAAAAGGATTTTCTGAGGCCAAACCATAAAATATAGGAAGTGATACTGAACAATCAAATTGTTTTGTATAACCTCCATAGCACTTAGCAAAATCGGCCATTTTTTTTTCTTCTTTTCAACAATTAAAAAAAATAAAGAACTAAAAAGAAAACAAATAAAAAATAACAACCCGAATTCTTAACACACGTTACCTTCCCCGGCAACGGCGCCAAAAATGCTTGACGATTTCCTAGTCCTAAATAATGGGTTGCCCCAAGCGTAGGGCGGAGACCGACGTAGCACAATATCCGGTAAGTCCGGAATCGAATCCACAGAGACAGTAATGTGTGCTATCTAAAAATTCAGGTTGTTATAATTTAAACGGGCTCTCAGGTAGCCACCCCTTGACAATTGATTGAGATTAATTAAAACCAAACAAATTAATTGTATTCTTTCAAATAATTAAAAGGAAGGTATGGTCGTAGGGTTCATAGCACTTGTAACTAGTTCGGATTAACCAACTCTGTTTGAAGTTCTTAAAAACGTTTAATTTTAGATTGAAAAAGATACCCCGCAAGATGCGAGACCCTATGGTCGCCGTATACTCATGCGCAGCGAAGAATGAGTTTTGGACCCCCATTCTCCCATTCACATCGGCTCCGACGATGCCTAGGTTCGTCCGCGGGAAGTATTTTCCAATCTAAAATCGTTTTTTAATTGTTTGATAAAAGAAGCAGTGCCCGAACTAGCCACGGTGTGCTAATCACCCCGTGACCCTACCTGAACGACTACTCACTAATTAATAAACGAGAAACAGAAAAAACCCTAATTTGAAACATGCTTCCGAATACGAAATAAGCAAAAGAAATTAATAAACAAGTATCAACGAATAACTTTAATGAAGAACAAAAATTAATACGAATTATCGTAGTGCAAATAATTGAACAAAACTTTAAATAACATGACTGAAATAAAACTCGGAATAAAACTGTACAATATTGACAGCAGCCCGTCGTCAACCTCGTTCGTCCCACGGCCAGAACTTTTCCACGGCAGCAGCCTTTTCTTTTCCACACCAGGACCCGTAACCTACTGGAGTCAGTAGGTGATTGTTTATATAGGGTTGAGGGTTTTAATCACACAAAGGCCCTTGAACTTCAGGAAATAATAAATGAGCCACTCAATTTTGGATCATTTCGCATTTTAATTCCAAACTTCTTTAAAATCTTCTTTTTATCCAAAATCTCGGACAACGGGTTCGAACAACCTATAAACAACAAAAGAACAAAATAAAAATCAATTAACCAAAATAAATGACTAACAAATGTAGTTTGAAGGGCCAAAATATGTATATTTTGGCACTTATCACGGACTAACATGAATTTCTGTCTTGACATCGCAAGTAGGGAGAACCATGTTGTACCAGTTCTTTTGCTTTCACAATTCCAACAAGTGATTTTATTTTATTTTATTTATCAATTAAGGGTTCCAAGAATTCTTTTATTTGGGTTCTTATCAATGAGCTACAAAAGAAAAACATAGTTTCAAAAGAAAAACACCTCCTTTCTCGATGAGTCTTGGTGCGTTGGAATCTTCTCTCCAAGCCACACAAGACTCAACAGTCAGAAATTGGTTTCCATCAGATTTTTGGGTCCGTGACTCTAGGACAGAACTCGACCTCTGTACGCCTCCATTCTCAATGGGTCTTGGTCTGTGATTTTTTGGTATGTGATTCGGTGATTTAGATCAGATTTTTGGGTCTCTCTCGCGGCGCTCATACCACATGGGGACGGCAGGGAGTGGATGCGTTAGATGGGGTCGCCGGAGATGGGCTGGCCGTTATTGCGGTCGGTCGGACTTGGAAGTGTCAAAATAGATGTGAGTGGAACCAACTTATGCTAAGAGTACAGATTTCAGAATCTAAAAGTAGTATCTAAAGTTATTCCTATCTAAATTTGGTTTCCACAACGATGGCTATGGCCCTTGGCCATTTCCCATAACCTATGTGATTTTCAGGTGGGAAGTCAATGCCCCGGATCTACTTCCTGACTACATGTAACACTTTTATCAGAAGATTTTGGATACTTACAACGTATTTGATGCTGAAATGGCCAAGCAAGGAAGATCATACCGAGTTGAATATGCAAAATCTGCCGTACGCCTTGAACAAACTTACTCATTTAAATTTATTACTATGAGTAATAATACTAAAATTTTGTCCAACACTAGTTGTATGGTAAAACTAAAAACTGAAAGCTGAAAAATTAAGTATTGAAAATTGAATGCCGATTTTTTCAGCAGAACAGCTATTTGATAAATATACTAAGCACTGAATTAAAAATAATGGATTAATTTTAGTTCGGATTCTTTCTTAATTTACTAAAGTTGCAATGTACTGGTGGAGTGGTGATGGAGTGAGGGTGGTAGTGGTGGTGGTAGAGTGATGAGGGTGGGGATGGAGTGGGAGTGGTGGTTGTAACGCTCCGAGCAGACCATTGGCCCAGTACCCTGATTTTGATCCACATGCCACACCACATGGCCCAAAAGCTTAAGCACAAGGTACTAGTAGTAGCCCACAAGGTTTGTTATATACCCAAAATCATCTATGTAGACTCCCGATGTGGGACGGGGTGTTACACTCTCCCCAACTTTATAGCCTCGCGCCCTCGCGAGAGCTTGAGCACTATAATCACCATTATAAATCAAACCAACAACCAAATCAAACCAAACTCCAAGGGCCCACACGGTCGTGTACATGGATGGCTCTGATACCACCTGTAATGCTCCGAGCAGACCACTGGCCCAGTACCCTGATTTTGATCCACATGCCACACCACATGGCACAAAAGCTTAAGCACAAGGTACTAGTAATAGTCCACAAGGTTTGTTATATGCCCAAAATCATCCATGTAGACTTCTGATGTGGGACGGGGTGTTACAGTGGTGGTCATGACGGTGGAGTAATGGTGGTGCGATAGTAGCGTTGTGGTGGTGCATGGTGTAGTTATGGTAGTGGTGGTGGTGGTGGTGGAGCGCTAGTGGTGGCCGAGTGGAGGGGTGAGGTTGGTGGTGGTGTAGTGGTGGTGGTGGATTGATGGATATGGTGGTGATGATGATGATGAGTGGTAATGGTAGTGGAGTAGTGGTGGTGGAGTGGTTGTAGGAGTGGTGTGGGGTGGTCTAGTGGTGGTGGTGATGGTGGTGTGGGGTTGGGGGGAGTGGCAGTGGTTGTAGTGGTATATTATATATGTTGTATGGTGATTGCAAACACATAAGAATTCATTTTTAGCCTATATTTTAAGTGACACTTAATTTGTTGAGTAATGTACAATGTGGTTATCAAACCTGTTTAATCACATATTAATTAATTGATTCAGTTTTTAAGTGTTGAATTTAAGTTATCAAACAACCCTACTCATTGTCCTCAATATTGCATGCAGTTGAAGGACATGGCTAGAGCATACTTGGCTGAAGCCAAATGGTATCACGACGGCTATGTTCCAACTATGGAAGAGTATATACCAGTTGCACAAGCGAGTAGTGGTGTCCGATCACTTGTCACCGTTTCCTTTGTTGGAATGGGAGAGCTGGCGACCAAATCGGCTTTCGATTGGATTCGTAGTGACCCGTTAATTGCTCAAGCTACAGAAGTGATTGGCCGACTCATGGACGACGTGGCTGGCCACAAGTAAGATTGATGACTGGCTAGTTTTATATATAACTTGTTCTAAAAGCCCACATACAAATGGATTAATACAATACATATGTTTGAAATATGGTTCATCGTGCCTGGAACTTTCTCGAAGAAGGTTGCTTATCCATGACACTTGATCCTGTAAAGTGTAAACCCCACCCAAATGAATCGTTTATCTCCAAATTCAAGATTCTAATTTTCAACCATGTTAAGGGCTGTCAATTAATTAGCACAGATAGAGAAATAACTAGGGAGGATGGAATTATGACATCCTCTTTACTACCTCTTTTGCATGCTAACGTTTGTGATGGTGCAACTGTAGTTTGAGCAAGAAAGAGGTCATGCAGCCTTAGCAATTGAATGTTACATGAAACAATATGGTGCAACACGTGAAGAGGCCGTCCTCGAATTTCAGAAGCAAGTTACAAATGCATGTAAAGACATCAACTCAGAGTGTCTCCGGCCAACCGTTGTCCCAATGCCTCTCTTCGTGCGAGTTCTCAATCTGGCACGAACATTTCATTTTGTATACAAGGATGGATCAGATTGCTACACAACTCTTGGAACCAAGTTCAAGGAAATTGTAACCTCAGTACTCGCTGATTCATTGCCAATTTGAAATATCTCTTGCATAAAGTTGAGCCCAAAGTTCAAGTAATCGTATGAATAGCTGTTTATCATAGATTGCCCTAGCGTTTGAAGAAATAAAGAGATTCTTCTAAAGTATGGCCTTGTTTTGATCAAACAGGCCAGTGGTTAGGAATCCTCATTGTGTGCAATGCACGGATTATATATCCCATGGAGAAGAAATAAAGTTTGTCTTTTAGTATATCTCTTCAGAAATGATTTTTACAACACTCATTCACACACCGAGGTTAATTTTCTACTAATAGACTTGTAATTGAGCAAGGTCAAGACCTCCAAATTAAATAATGAACCATACTCTCAATATTTCGGTTGGTTTATAAATAGCAACGGATCGACTAGGCCATCAGGGGTGAACACACTCTCAAAGAAAATGAAAATCCTCCTGTAGTTTTAACAATGTGTTGCAAGGTAATCAATATTATCAAAGTTTGCACCCCGTAATCATATGATTTTGCAACAATATATTTGAATTTGGATTCGTTCGTGATTTATTTTAGACCATATTCGTTCATGGTTTGGTGCTTTGATTTTCATTTCTGCTTATTAGGTCTTGGTGTTTTCAGGTCAGTCTTCTTTGGTTTTTGTTTTTCGGTTGGCGCATTACCTTCATTTAGGTCTTGGGTGGCTTTTTACCGGTTTGTCCTTGATTCTTTTAATCTTTGTAATCTTTTATAAAGATTAATAAATCATTTTGTCTTCATCGTTGGCCATTTCATGATAGGTTTCATAGATGTCCTGTAATGCCGTCTCAATCTCGGTTTCGAAATGGTAGGCCACACCTTGGCGTTGAATTGCATCAATCAAGTTCAGCTTCTATGAAGATTTATCAACACTCGACCCTATCATCTCTCTCACTTTCTCTTTCAGCTGCTCACTTATTTGCTCCATTTTAGCATCTACGTCCTATGAAAACCATGAAAATTCAGATGTGTTTAACAAATTCAAGGACACAGAAGGAAAAATTCAAGAATCCATAGCTAATAATGTGAGAGGAATGCGAAGCTTGTATGAAGCTACACATGCTAGGGTACATGGAGAAGATATACTAGATGATGCACTTAATTTTACCTTCACTCAACTCAACTCTGCACTAAAAAAAATTAAGCAATAATCCAATTGTAGCACAAGTATTTCATGCTCTGATCAATCAACCCGTCCACTCGGGCTTGTGAGAACCGAGGCACGTCGTTACATCCCCGTCTACGAACAAGATGACTCCCTTGGCAAAACTCTACTAGATTTTGCGAAATTAATTGGATTTCAACCGCTTGCAAAAGTTACATCTGAAGGATCGAGCTAAGCGAAATCACAAGGTCATCGACGTTGTTAATCAAGTTGAATCGTAGTGGCTTTCACAAGTATGATATTTTTATCTTGTTTCATGGTGTCCTTAATTATCTTTATATTATTTTTCTGGGTTTTTCTAGGTGGTGGAAAGATTTAGACTTTGCAACTAAGCTACTACCTTTTGCAAGGGACAGAGTGGAGGAGTGCTAGTGGGGGTCTGCTTTGAGCGCAATATTAAGTTGCTAGGATAGGAAGACATTTACAAACATGACCTATGGGTTTTTTTTCGCTAGCTAAACTAAATTGATTAAAACCCATGTTTTAACAATTTCTAGGCAGGTCATGCTCTTCACATATATCAACTACAGTTTTTTACCTCTAAGCAATTGGTGTTAGGAAGAGTTTCAATTAAGTATTTTATGGGATTCAACGCCACACATGCGAACCTATTTTTAGAGAGGTAGGTGGAAGTGTTATTGTGTAACCAAATTCATAGGGAAACTCTGGGCCCTACAACATGAATCTTAATCAAAATGTTAGGAGCTTGCTATTTATAGAGTACTAGCCAATGGTTGCAAATTAGGCACTTGTTTGAGCAACTTGATTTTATAGAGTAAAAAGTAGGGAAGCTATCAATATCATACATAAATTAGCCACTTTTTTTTGAATAGTTTTACTCTATCGAGTAGTCTTTTGGATATCATACATTAACTAGCCACTTCATTGAGCATTTTGACTCTATAGAGTAATCTTGTTCCTTTTTAGGAAACTATCAATATCATCCATAAATTAGCCACTTCTTTGAATAGTTTTACACTATAGACTAGCCTTTAATTTTCCTTTAATTTAGGAAACTATCATCAATATCATACAAAAACCAAGAGGCACACATAAGATTAAGGTGGTGTTCCAATTTCAAAGAAGGTATTTTTTTTTCAAATGAATGTAATTTCAAACTTAAATATAATTAAAATGAAAAATATTTTTTCTCCTTGATTGGCATCCTGCCAATTAAGGGTTTTGGTCTTGGATAGGCACTTGTTGGCTTTCTCCTTATTATTTTTAGTCTTTGTCCACTTTCAAAGATTAACAAAAAATATCTTTCGCCGTAAAAAAAAAAAAAAAAGAAGTCAAGTTATTCTTGCTAAATAGTACTATGTTTTCAAGAGAGATAGTGGAAAAACAGCTCAACGAGTGGTATCAGATTAATTCAGTCAAGAAGTCGAAAGTTCGATTCGAGAGAGCGTCATCTTGAGAATTGGATTAGAATCAGAATGGGCCGCTTGTAACACCATAGGAAGCTTTTCGTAGAGTGGATCCTTTAGTAATAATGAACATGAATGCGAATATGAACCACCCGTCAAGTCGTATACCTATACTGGACAGTACGTGAAAACATTGATTTATTGGAAATCAAGGAGGAAAATGATTTTGCCACACTCTTTTTTGTTAACGCCACTTCACTGCAAGTGTATTTTTGCACCGACATACCATCCCACCTCCAAGCCCGGCCCTTGTTTTCAAAACATGATGATTAACACTTTGTAATCTGCTAACCTCATAAGCACTTATATATATTCTTGATGACTGCTGATTTTGTTATTCCCTTTTTGATTAACATCACTCTCATGAAAGTGTATTTTTGCAAACGAGAAATGACGTTAATAAAAAAGGGAATAGCAAAATCAACAGCCATCGAAGATATATATAAGTGCTTATGACGTCAGCAGATTACAAAGTGTTAATCATCATGTTTTAAAAACAAGGGGCTTGGAGGTGGGATGGTGTGTCTCCAAGGTTGAAGGTTACATGGGGAGGACAGTATATGGATGATGGATCATTTTATATTTCCGTGTGTTGTGTCGAATTGTATTTGGGTTGAATCAACTTGTACTTTAATTGTACCGTTGATTATGAAGTTATTATGTAACAGTTTCAAACTATGAAAACTGGTCGGGCCAATTGCAATTTCGATCTTATGTATTTTGACTCATTAATTCTCAATAAGGAGTATGACTCATTTTATTTAGTGAAAGTGCCTGGCCGATCCTAAATTTACAATTTATGGCCGAGTGGATCATTCCCAATTTTCAAAATCCGGATATATCTTCCCCAATCCACGCGCGTCTCTTTCCCACTCTTTTCCTTGGCGCGCATTTATACTCTTTTTCTAATTTTTCGTTTCTCTCTCTATTATGTTTTGTTTGGATTGAAATTTTAAATTTTTTTTGAAAAATGGTAGGAATAATAAGTGGAGAGAGATCGAAAGAGAAATGTTGAAAGTAGGAGGAATCTAGGAAAAAAATTTTAAAAATTTCTTTTTAAGTTGCAAAAAGATTATGTGAAAGAAGTATGGCTTGGGAGCTTTCAATTTTCATCGCGTGTACATTCCTTTTTCCAACACTTTAAAGTGCAGTAGGCTTTCTCTCTCTAATCTCTTTCATCTCTCTCCCCCTCTCTCCCTATCTCATGCATTAATTCCCTCTCTCTCCCCCCCCTCCTTTTATTTAAAAAGTCTTATAATGTTAATAACTTTTTTTTTTGTAAATATCCACTTTTTATAAAATCTATATATTTGAAATCAACTCGGCGAGATGTATAAAACAAGGCTAATATTAAATATTAAATTATGTGTAAAAAATTAATTTTATAGGTGTAGGCTCTTCTTTTTCGTTTTACTTTATGAATTGTTACTTAAACCCTGTTAAATATGAATTCACACTGTTAATTAACACTACTAAACATGAATTTATACTGTTAGTTATTTATTTTAACACTATTGATTCAAAGTAATAACAAACATTTTTTGCATTTCAAAATTTTCCCAAAAAAAAAAAACCTACACCTAAAAAGTCATTCTTTGTACACATAAACTCACATTCACTACTAGATCACTTGTTGTATAGATCTCATGAATAGATTTCAAAAATACCATAATTTTTATCAAAACCTGATATTTAAAATAAAAGCTATACTGGTACATTTTAAAATTTAAATTAGAAAGGAAGAGAGAAGAGTAAAGAGACAGGAGAGATTCTGACGCGGAGAGAGAGAGAGAGAGAGAGAGAGAGAGACAGAGAGAGAGAGAGAGAGTATGTGATGGTGACTGGCGAAGAGGAGGGGGGCACCCATTATTGCATTTGCGCGCACAAAATGGATTGAAAAAGTGCACGCGTGCAACAAGGACTTCATGGCTTTTTCTACCGCCATGGTAGAAGCAGAAGCTTGCTAATGCACTGAGGTGGTCTACAGAGTGTTTCTGAAGATTCTATCTTCAGCTGATATTTTAATTTTGGTGCAATCCCTGAAAAAAGGAATTCCTGTGGAAGCTTCAACAATAGTCCATTTTGGCTAATCTTATGGGGCTTTTTCCGCAAAAATAAATGGACTAAAACCTATGTTTTAACCAATTTTTAGGTATGTTATTCTCCTGATCACATACATCAACATAGTACTTAGAGGTGGCAAACGGGCAGCCTTGGGCGGTTTTGGACGGTTTGAAAAGGATCGCGGGTTGAATATATATGGGTCAAAAAGTAAACGGGTTGAATATCGATACAGAATATGATTTACCCAATTTCTAGGGTAAACCCACCCGACCAGTTTTTCTTCTTCTTTTAAAAAAAAAAATCTAATTCCACTATATCGAAACTCAAACTTGCTAAACAAAAATATCACATCTACGAACCTTTCAGAATCAATAAGAAAAAAAACCCCAAGTCATCCCTTAAAATAAACACGAATTCATCTCTGGTTTTACTATTAAAATCAATGATGCTTATACAAGAATATGAGTACAGAATATGGTTAGTTCATGTATGCAGAGAGAGACTTACGAAGAGCCCCCTTGAGTTTGGATTAAAAAGCTAAGAGACTTATTTTTTTTTCTCTATTCAATTTTTTTTTTTTTGTATTTGCTTGTTTTGCGCAAACTTTTTACCCCTATTAGTTCATCTCGACGAGAGAATCGAAAAATTAATTTTTATTTTTTACTTTAACCCTAATATTTTTTGTAATATTCAAGATAAATCCCAAAAAATAGATTTTTGGGCTTTATCTTGGATGTTTTTAAAAATATTTGGGTAAAAGTCATAATTTTTTACTCTTCTGATTGAAGTGAATCAAAAATCGAAAATACTTGTTGCAAAACAACAAACACGAAAAAAGACCAAATGGTGTATCCATAACAGGGTTCTCTAAATTACTTCTCTAAGTTGACTTATTGACTTATTTTTGTTTTTATTTAAAAAATTGAGTTTCGATAAAAAAAATTTACTTTTTTGATTCCTCTCGTCGAGACGAATCATTAAGTCACAAAAATTTAACACAAAATTAACAAATGCAAAAAAAAAAAATTCAAATAAAGACAAAAATAAGCCACTTATCTTTTAAATTCAAACCCACCCTAAACTAGTGCGTTACTTTTTGAGTTTTGTTGCAGAGAGAGAGAGAGAGAGAGAGAGAGAGAGAGATGGGTGAATTGAATTGTAGTGAGAGAATCAGAGAGACAGGAGAGAGTGCGGGTGAGAGAGAAAAAGAGGTGTTGGACCATTTTTAATTCTAGTCCATATTAAAACCACTCTCAACCCATCTAAACTCATAAAAATATGGGTTGATAAGGGTTGAACCCATATCAACCCATTATACAATATGGGTGGATTGGGTTGGGTTACAAATGGACGGATTTGGGCGGGTTAAGAAATATGTGTTATGATTGCCACCTCTAGTAGTACTGTAGTACCATTCAGCGGAAAAAATTTGACTATTATCAGTAACAGCCTGTAGTCCAATAATAAAGCGAAAACACACCAATAGTTAAATCTCCTCGAAGAAGTGGCTGATTTTGATGTGTGCGCCCTCTGAGTACTGCTATTGGTACCGACGGTACTGTTGGGAAAATGTACCGACGGCCACCGGACGGTAGATCCGAGCCGTCCAAAAATTTTAAAAAATAAAACCGAGTGGGCCCACGCGCGAATCAATGGCATCCGAGGTGTGTAGGGTACTTGATCCGAGCACCCCTTTTCGTGTATATACACGTATATACAAATATACACGAAAAAGGGGTGCTCGGATTAAGTACCCTACACACCTCGGATGCCATTGATTCTCGCGTAAGCCCACTCGGTTTTATTTTTTAAAATTTTTGGACGGCTCGGATCGGCCGTCCGGTGGCCGTCGATGCATTTTCCCTATGGTACCCGTCGGTACCAATAGGATTTCTGGCGCCCTCTTAATACGCTGCGGCTTTGTTTTTGTATGATACTGATGGTTTCCTAGCCAGGAAATTAAATGGTATTCTTGCCCTATATTTGCAAGCGATCTTCATTTATTATTACTATTTTTTTAAGAGTAGTAGCTCATCGATCCAAACTCTATAAATAGCAAGCCCCAGCCAGAGAGTGAAAGCAAGCACTAAAGCGTGTTCTTTCTTGTTTAGTCCCTCTTCTCTTACCGTTCATTGCCTCCCACTTGAAAAATGGAAGTAAACTCTACTCCAACCCTAACATTTACCCATAGCAAATTACCCAAGGTCACTCCACGTCGCTCTGCAAATTTTCATCCTAGTGTTTGGGGAGATTATTTTCTTTCATACGCTTCTGTCGTGACGGTAAAATTGTTTCAGATTGTCTTAATCATATATAGAATACTTAAATTAATCATTACAGTCCTCCAATATGATCAGCATAAATGCAAAAAAAAAATTATACTAATCTAGGCTTAGGATATATAGTGAAAAAGAAGCTTGAAAATATTCTTATTCGAGCCGAGCAAAAAAATATTCTTATTCGATTGAGTTACATAGTAATGCATATAATTTCACTATCTTCGTTTCCATCATACTTTTTTCATTCTCTTCACAAAGCCAAGACTTTTATGGATATATGATTTAGAAGTTACAAATGTTTCGTTAATATATTGGTGACAAGTACTGCTGTTTGAATACTATGCAGTTCATAGGCGTACTATGGGGCACCTGTTTGTGACATGTTTAGTATCATGTAAGACACTACATTAGACTAGTTCCAAAATGAGCATATTTATCATTGTTTTCATAGGAAGCGGATGTTAAAACAGACCAAAGAATTGAGCAACTCAAAGAAAAAGTGAGACAGATGATCGCGGCGAGAGCTGATAAATCTTCACAGAAGCTGAACTTGATTGATGCAATTCAACGCCTAGGTGTGGCCTACCATTTTGAAATCGAGATTGAGACTGCATTACAGGATATCTATGAAACCTATCATGAAGTGGCCAACGATGAAGATCTGTACACTGTGGCTCTCTCATTTTGACTGCTTAGACAGCATGGACATCCTGTCTCCTGTGGTAATTCTCTTTTACTTACTACCCATATTTATTTGGTTACATTTCCGATTTTTGTAATACGCATATTTAGGTCGAAATCTGTTATTGTCAGCAAAAAGATTAATAAAACAAGTTCAAATCATACTTCACAACTCCAACATAAATCCAACAACAAACTCTTTGTAATTGGTTCGATTATTACCTCTATTTGGATAATTAGCATTTGGCCCCTTCAAACTCTAGCAAATTCTACCTTGATCATTACCGTTTGCCCACTTAAGAGTTCGAGTAATTTTTGGTACAATTTTATCATTTGGCCATTCGAACTTTGATATTTTACCATGCCTTCTCCTTGTTGAGGTTTTTTTTTTTTTTTTTGGAACGGCAAAATAACATTTTATTAGGGGGAAGGGAAAAGGTATCCAACCAAAAATTGGAACCAAAGTAAAGGGATGAACCCAATGCAACACCTAAAGGCCAAAAAGCCCAAATATACAATAAACAATATAGAAAATTCAAAAGGCCTAAAAGCCTAAATACAATATGTCTTGTCACTTGTTATAAAATATACGAACGTGTTATTTACTTTTCTCGCCTCATTTATCATGTGTCGAATGGTTTACACAGATGTGTTTAACAAATTCAAGGACAGTAAAGGAAAATTTCAAGAATATGTAATTGGTGATGTGCGAGGAATGGTAAGCTTGTACGAAGCTACACATTTGAGGGTTCATAGAGAAGATATATTGGACGAAGCATTGGATTTTACGACCACACACCTCAAATCTGCGGTACCCAACTTAAACAATGGTATTGCAGCACAAGTAGTTCATGCTCTAAATCAGCCCATTCACAAGGGCCTGACAAGACTCGAGGCACGACATTACATACCCTTCTATGAACAAGAGGATTCCCACAACAAAGCTCTGTTGGATTTTGCGAAATTGGATTTCAACCGCTTGCAAAGTTGCATCAGAAGGAGCTACGTGAAATAACAAGGTGATTTGCTTCGTCATTCAAGTTGAACCGTAGTGATTTAACAAGTTTGAGACATTGATCTTGTTTCGTGGCACTTCCTTTTTTTGTTATGGTTTTTTAGGTGGTGGAAGGATTTGGATTTTGCCAGAAAGCTGCCTTTTGCAAGAGACAGAGTGGTGGAATGCTACTTTTGGATACTGGGAGTGTATTTTGAGCCCCAATATTTTCTTGGTAGGAGGATTCTAACAAAAGTGATTGCCTTGGTTTCAATTATGGATGACATTTATGATGTCTATGGTACCTTAGAAGAACTTGTACTCTTGACTGATGCAATTGAAAGGTTAAATTCATGCCCCTTTTAGTGATCTTAATTAAAATCACTTCCATTGTTCAAGATTGAGATTACAAGACTCCATGAATCGTGGATTTGAAATGGAATTCACAGCGTTATAAATGAAAAAGGAAAATTGAAAAGAAATAAAATTAGCTTCACAAATCAACTAATAATTCAACGATGCAAATACAGCCTAAGATTATGGAAGTTTAGCCATCGTAAATGACATTTCAGGTTGGAAAAAAGAGCCATGGATCAACTGCCAGAGTACATGAAACTGTATTATCAAGCACTATTGGATGTTTACAACATGATTGATAAAGAAATGGCCAAGGAAGGAAGATCATATCGTGTAAATTACACAAAATCTGCAGTAATTCTCAACCCTAGTTACATTTCATTAGCGCAAAATAAAAAATGAAATTTCTTCGTTAATACTAATTGCATTTTTTTTTTCCTGTTAACAATTTTAGATGAAGAATTTAAGTAGAGCATACTTTGAGGAAGCCAAATGGTGTCAGGAAGGCTATGTTCCAAGTATAGAAGAGTATATGAGAGTTGCGCTTGTAACCGGTGCTTACAAAATGCTTACAACAACTTCCCTTGTTGGCATGGGGGATTTGGTGACCAAAGAGAGTTTCAAATGGGTGTCAAGTGATCCCTTAATTCTTGAAGCTGCATCCGTGATTTGCAGACTCATGGATGATATGGCTGGCCACAAGGTAAGGACTGATAAGAAAATATGGAGTAAATTCCAATATTATGTGGTTGCAAAATCAAATGATTAGGGCTTGCAAACTTTGAATATACTTTTGACTACCTTTCACCTCTAATGCCCTAGTTGATCCATCTTTATTGTAAAACCAAACGTAATATATTGATCCATCGCTATTGTAGAACATACAATGTGGCAGTGGAGAGCGATTGATTAAGGTGACTCAAATGTGTTTCAGGGAACTAATGTTGCATACCAACACCCTTACCCTCCTGGCGAAAGTTTTGAGTCACCATAATCAGATTTTTAATGAAAATTTGAACCTCTTCCTCCACATTGTTAGCCACGGTACTGTGGGATCGATCTATGTTCCCAAATCATCATGTCCTTTCGCAAGTCCCCAATGAATTATCAGCCACGCAAAAAATCATAATTTGATCTTTATCATTTCTGGTGTTGCAATTGCAGCATGAGCAAGAGAGAGGCCACGTAGCCTCGGCAGTTGAATGCTACATGAAACAACATGGTGTCACAGAAGAAGAGGTTTATGTTGAATTTCGAGAAAGAGTTGCAAATGCATGGAAAGACATGAACGCAGAGTGCCTCCGCCCGACCGCGGTCCCAATGCCTGTCCTTGCCCGAGTTCTCAATCTTGCACGAGTGATCAATCTTATATACACAGGTGGAGATGGGTACACTCATTCTGAAAAAAAGGTGAAGCAGTGCATAATGTCAGTGCTCATCGATTCCTTTCCGATCAATTAGCAAATAGTTATCTTAATCGTAACCAATTTACTCATAAGTGCCATAAAATGTTGTTCTTTTTTTTTTAATTTTATTTCCAAAGTATTTTCCCCTCTAGGAATATAGCCGCTTCTTCAATCGTCATAACGAGTGTGAAGTTGGCTGAGATGTGTTCCGGGGTAAAGAATAAATTAGATGTCTCTCTGATATCTATGTCCATTGTACCGTTGTAATCGTGGATGATAGATGTATATGGTGAAGTTGAAAAGTTTGGTGCAAATGTTTTGTAGTTCACTGACGTTTAAAAACTACTTATTATATGAGATCGGCTCGTGTAAAACTCATTTGAAACTAGCTAGCTAGCTCACCCAGTTAATCTTAATCATATACTCAAAATTCGTTATGCTTTGATCAAACCAAGTTTGAATGGACCTTTTCTACACTTGTTATCAACCGAGAATAGTCAACTAAAATTGATCGCCAAATTCAATAGTAATAAAACAACTTTATAAAAAAGCAAAATATATATATAAATAATGACGAATGATCATTCAAGGAAACAAAACTAGTTCTAAATTAATCACAAACAAGACTGAATACTATTGTTTGAAATTACCAACAAATTAAAACTGACTAATACCCCTGCCCACAGGTTTTGATACTGAAAATTGACAAAATGCAAGTAAATACTAACAAAAACAAAAACAAAAACTGACTGATTCTTCAAAAATCTGATTTACTCGCTCTTATAGCTTTAACACCGCCGCGACCGGTCTGCCTGGCAGCAATTTGACCAACCTTTTGACCAGGCACACAAGCACGGCTGACGCAACTGCCATGACCGATATGTTGGTGGTTACCACCGCCGTGGGGATGGTCCACTGGGTTCATAGCCACTCCGCCAACCTTGGGCCAGCTGTTCCTCTTGACTCTGAATTTGTGATATGCATTACCAGCCTTGAGCAATGGCTTCTCCGTGCGCCCTCCTCCGGCAACCAGCTGACCAATCATCGCTCGACACTGGCTAGCCACATCCTTTTTCGCTCCCGATGGGAGTTTGATCCTGTCAATAGCACATCAAGTAGCAGCGATCACTTATGCAAAGTTGCAAACAAAAACAGGTTCGGATCAGGTCCAGTGTGCTAGTGTCCATTTCTGTCCAGTGTGCAGCTAGGATGAGTCCCTATTAAATCTAAAGCTCCACATCATGCCATGTCAACAAGCCCCCCATTTTGCTTCAAAAGAAACGGAGAATACGTAACGGAAGTCTTGAAAACTAACTCTGCAAAAATTCAAAAACAAACAGAAAGCTCCACTCAAGCCACGTGTTTGTATATTACTACCTCCGTCCCAAAATAAATGTTCGGTCTGCAAAATGAAAACTTAAAAATAATATATTTTCTATCGAAAAAAATTAAGTGCTCAAATTTTCAATCTCTTTAACTGATGCGAAAATCTTATTTTTCTAATCATCTTACGAGAAAGGGTCATAATTAATTTTTGTCTCTAAGACTTTCATAATTAAATATCTGCTCTATAGGGTTCCAAATAAAAAGTAGATACTTAATTATGAGAGTCCAAGAGACAAAATGTATTATGACCATTTAGAGCAAAAAGATCAGAAAAATAAGATTTTCGCATCAGTTAAATGGATTAAAAATTGGAACACTTAATTTTTTTTCCAAATTTTTTCTCCGTCCAAAAATAATTGGCCGATCCACAAAATTCAAACTTAAAAATAATACAAAAATTCAAACTTTTTACAACAATTCTCTAGATATCCATAAAAGTTCTTTTAATTGATGAGAAAAGTTAAAATGTTTTTCCATAGAAAATGTCTTATTTATAAGTTCTCGTTTTGCGGATGGAACATTTATTTTAGGGCAGCGGTAGTAATATACAAAGAGATTAAATTCTTTCCACCGGTGGTGAAAAAAAATCTCACTTTTCCACCACCACCTTTTTCGATTTTGTTGTGTGTTTATTATTTATCTGAACCGTTCATCTTGTAGGCCCCACATAAAAGTGTGTTCATGTCAAAAATAAACTTGATCGGATATCGACAGGAGTATCAAAATTTGAAGTTTGCTTTGTAAAATGGATAGTTTATCTTTATTATTATTGATTAAAATCAGTTCATCCATTTTATAAACTAAAATCCAAAATTTGATATATCTATTGACTTTCGATAAAACTGATTTTTTGCATGACAATACTCTAAGTATATTGCGGATCTTAAAATATAAACGGTTCAGATCATAACAACAGATGCTCAGTGGAGCCCATAATTGACAGTGGTAAAAAAGTGGGGTTTTACACTGACGGTGGATAAAATTTGTTCTCATATACAAACACATGGCTTGAGTGGAGCTTTCCGTTTGTTTTTTAATTTTTGCAGAGTTATAGTTTTCAAGACTTCCGTTAGGCAATCTCCGTTTCTTTTGAAGCAAAATGGGGGGCTTGTTGACATGGCATGATGTGGAGCTTTAGATTTAATAGGGACTCATCCTAGAGGCACACCGGACAGAAATGGACACTAGCACACTGGACCTGATCCGACAGCCACCTTGTAGTTGTATGAAATAAAATAGTAGTGCAATACATCCTAATAAGCATATGAAAGAATATTTTTAATTCTCACTAGTGTGGGAACACATTGTTTTTTTCTTATTGGCAATTTCTTTTATAAAAACTTGACAAAGAGTACGTGTGGAAATTCCACACATTGTTGAAGTGGTGATTTCAAAAAGTAAACAACATATAAAGAAAAAGAATATCTTTTTTATGGAGGATACCGTGAAAATGGGTTACGGAGCCCAATCGCGTGCGTCCAAAATGTTTTTGAATGGTCCGGATTGAAAAACAATCTCAACAATTGATTGTGTTAACGACGGAAGGCTGCGACTGCACGAATCTGCAAAAACTTGATTACGGCTCCACGAAAAACTTGTTCATGGCTCTGCCGTGAATAAGTTTTTATCATAAAGAAATATGAAGATTTGATGTCCTTATATGACACTGAATAGCTAATTGTTTTGTAAGCCCAAACCAACATACAAACTAAAACTTTTGGTTAGATTCCCCTCTCCTCTCCCCCCAACTTGATATACCATTTATCAAGTATTTCTTAACAATATTTTTCCGTTCAAAAAAAAAAAAAACATGCAAACAAAACAACGGCAAAATCACAAGCCCTATTCCTAGTTGAACTGATCAAATAAATTAATACTACTTTATAAACCCCAAGCTCTAATTAACTTCTTTTGACCGAGTTCACAAACTTTGAACATGGGAGTTTAAGTGACATGTTTGTCTGGCTTGACAAGCATGCATGTTGCTAAAGTAGTAACTGACAAATTAAAGTGGCCACTTGGCCGGTATGATTTTGTTCTATCAACCAATAGGGAATAGAAAAAGGGTTGCTCAAACTGTGATAATCATGAAAGGAAAATTCTAAAATCAGTTCATTGGACTGACGATAGTAGGTGTGTCAACATGTATTAAAGGATGTAAAAAGTGCACAAAATACGTATTTTTTTGTCTTTTAGTGTAATTATCGTCAGCCCAGTGGACTAACAATAGCAAAACCGATCAGACAACAATCAGACAAATTAACTTTCTTGCAGTATGTTGGCTGCTAAGTCAACGAATGCGAGTATTTGCTCGCAAAGAACAATTTTTATTGCTTTATTTTCTATGCCTTGAAGAATTTTTTGAATTGTCGGCAACACAATGCCGCTCTCTACAATCAGTCTCAAACTAGACCTTAGGTACAATGATGAATGCCGGAAAAAAAAAAAAAACAAAACAAAACAAAAAAGCGAAAGCACTCATTATATTCTCTAACACCAATTGGATTTAGGATAGAGATGAAACTCAATCTGACAATCAGATGCACAATGATCATCATAATAATTAGGGATAACTTACACAATAACAAGTTTTTTTAGTTTCTACATATATGCCAGTTTGCCCACCAAAATAAATAAACTAATTCGTATCCTTGTACTCAAATTATAAGTCTGTTAAGGGTCAAAAGCCAAAAATCCCTTATCCATAGAAGCTTCAGATTCTTAGATATGGCTGTGAAAACTGTTCGTTAACAACAAATGGAAAAAACGCTAACACACAGAGATTTTCATAAACAGAAAAATGCTAACACACAGAGATTTTGCATGGTTCCCCAATTGTTTAGTTGATTCCATCTACGGCTCACACAGTGGAAAAAGACAACTTAGCGTTGAACTGATCAAATAAATTAATGAATCAAAGAATCCTTAAGGAAAAATCACAAGCCCTAGTTGCAGACCTCGTGGTATCGTTATCAGGGTTATGACCAATAACAACGGCATAATCACCAGAAGCCCTAGCCAAGGCCCCACGGTCACCCACATGGTTCTCAACGTCACAAACAACGGCACCTTCGGGAATTGACCTTAAGGGAAGGATGTTTCCGACCATTTGGTTGGCCTTCTTCCCACAAAACACAAACTGGCCCGTGTACATGCCCTCTGCCGCGACGAACAGCTCCTTCTGGTGCTTGAACTGGAAAGGGTGGTGGAAGGTGACCCGGGCAAGGGGAGCGCCACGGCCCGGGTCGTGGACGATTTCGTTGACGACACCCTTGATGTAGCCGTTGCGCTCGCCAAAGTCGAGGCTGCGGAACCTCGCCGGACCCTTGCGGTGGTGGGTGTGGGACTTCGACATGGAACCCGCGCCTTTACGCTGCGCTCTGATAACTCTTCCCATCACTCCTTCTCTCTGTTACTCTCTAGGGTTATAGGATTTATGGGGAATACGATTCCTCTCTGGGTTTAGAGGTTTTTGCGTGATTTATTGGGTTTTAGGGTTTTTAGGGTTTTAGGGAACGGTGGGATTATTATAGTTTTCCCAAGATATTGGTTGGGCTAAAGTCCAAGTTGGAGAAACTTCAAGGCCAACAAATATACAGATACTCTCTTACGTGTCAATTTTTTTAATTGGACTTGTATTTTTATACCTTTTTTATTTATTTATTTTGCCGAGACAAATAATTGATACAAGAATTTTTTATTAACTAAAGAAAGATCAGTAAAAGTAAACAACACCGGTTGTTTTGAAAATAAATTAATTTAGGCCAAACTCCCCCTTAATATAGTCCGAAAAAATTTCGTTTCATGATATCCTATGATATAACGTACATTAGTTTGATTCGATGTCTGAAGACATCTTGCAGAACAAAAAGAATTACAATATTATCGGATCGAACGATACAAAATACGACCTGTATTTGATCAGAACCCAATTGAGTGCTTCATGTCAAACACCACTACACTTGCTAAATGTATCAGTATGTGAGATTTACTACCGCATTGCAACCGTAAGGTTTTTTACTATGGTTTTTTTTTTTTTTGTTATTTGAATACAAAAAATGCAATACTGGAGTACGGACTTGAAAAAACGGACATTACTCTGTCACCAACGAAATGTTGATAGAAGGAATAAGTGAGTAGGGATCGATGGCAACAAGTAGGGTATATATGGTTCGGGGATTCCATTCATCTCCAATCCTTAATTGGAGCGTCTTTCACTATACCACCCTGATTTCCATTGGGAATGTAGTATAAGATAAAGAACCAAATCCGCCTCTGAGTGGAGATTGGGGTTTCCCCAAATATACTCATATTCGAACAAAAAAGATTTGAAGTCAAGAATGAAACTTAAGTGCAAGCTTAATTACGTACTTAGAATATTGTTTGAGATTTCTATTTTTTTTTTTTTTTTGGATAGGCAAGAGATTTCTTTTCCGAAACACAATCTTTATTGCTATTTTTTTTATAAGAAAAAAAAATTATTAATCTTTATAAAAGATTACAAAGATTAAAATGATGAAGGGCAAACCCACAGAAAGCAACCTAAGACCTAAAAGCAAGCAAGATGCCAAATTAGACCCAAAAACAGAAACCAGCTAGGAACCCCAAAAACCAAAAACAACCAAAGAACCAAAACAAGTTTAAAGCCCCAAAGCAGCCCAAACAAATAGACGACCACCAAAAAGTAATAACACCGAAAACAAAACACTCCGCAAATCCGAACACAAGGAGCACACCCCAAACCCACCAAAAACTCAAAATTAAAAATCCAGAGAGAGAGAGAGAGCTAGAGAGACGCTCCATCCTCCAAGTCGCCTTCTTCCTCCGAGACACAGAAGAATGAAATTAAAGTGCAAGCATAATTACTTAGAAAAAATGCAAAAATAAAACTAATAATAATAATTACTTAGTTTTTTTGAGATTTTTTTTAGAAACACAATCCTTATTGCTATTTTGAATCGATTAAGTAGTTTATAATAGGTAGTAATTGGTAAGATTTGTTAAAACAGGTAATGAAATACATAGTAACTAATACTAATCAAGATTCATATCATGTATACTAATACTATATATATTATATATACCTTTATAATAGGGAATTGATTTTGTCACTCTTCTTTGGGTTAATGTCACTCTCCTTCTCTCATAAAATAAATTATCTAATAATGACACAAAGAAAAGTGGTATTAACAAAAAGAAAAGTAGCAAAATAACTTTTCTTATAATATATAGCATAGGTAGTATGTATAACTGATTTTGGGGCGGGACGGGAACGAGCATTTGGGGCGGGGATTATAAAAATCATACCCCAAGCAAGTATTCTTTAAACCCACCATACCCGTCACTATTGGAAAAAATTTGGGGTAAACCTTGCCTCCATATGAATGGGGCAGGGCGGGTATACATCGGATATGGGGCATTGTCATCCCTATAACTAAGGTTCATCGCATCAGTGAAAATCTCCGTAGCTAGGAGCTTTAGAGTGCTCGTTGAAAGGTCTTAGAATCAAAAATTCATTATGACCATTAAAGATAAAATGATAAAAAAAAATATTATCTTTGCACTGATTAAACCGGATTGAAAATTGAAACACTTAAATAATATTAAATAAATAAAAGTGAGAAAAGATATAAAGATTATTAAGTAAATAAAAGAGAAATAAGGGGTTGGGGTATTTTCTGGGGGTATTTTCGGAAAGAGGGAGGTAGGGTGGTGGGGTTTTGTGTGCCTAGCTTCCCACTGCTGCCTAACTTCGTACTGCTGCCTATATATGCATGGTTATATTGTATATTAAATGCAGAGTGTAGCAGAGATGTAGAGAGTGTTGGGTCCACGCAGTGGGCCTGTTTTTTGTTATTGGGCTGGTTAGGCCCTGTTGGGCTCTCTTTTGTATTCTCATTTGTATAGTGTGTTCAAGAGAGACAGAGAGATTGAGAGGAGTGTTCATTGTATTAAGAGGAGAGTGTGACTGATCCTCACGCTAGAGACCATTCCGAAGTCCCTCCGGTATGGTCTGTTAATCGTGCTTCCTTGTGCAAGCTAGGCAGAGATGTTAGGCTCGAACCCAGCTGAACCAAAAGCTAGAGAAGTAACCTAACTGGAGATCTAAGCCCCACACTTATTAATTGCTGTAACATTTGAATGCTATGTTGTTTACCAAACACGACTTAGTTAAAACTGCTAGAGGACTACTCGATGGAGTAATTAAAACTGCTCAAAAGAAGCGGCGAATTTATGTATGATATTAATAGTTTCCTAACATTTTATTGATGCTATAACGACTAGGTGTAGATGCTAGTTTGAATGGTAATTTGACTAGCATGTCTAAACGAAACATACTAGCAAATGTGCTAAAGTCTCTACGCACCTCATAATCAGAGAGCCAATATTTTCCACAATACAAGGTCGTACTCGAAGGAGTAAATTTGAGGTGTCGTGAAAACCTAAGCAAACAGCGTCGATCCAGTCCAAGATTTGAACCCGCCTTACATACTTTGTCCAAAATATCTTGGAGACCAACTTTTCTTCGCTGACAAGAAAATATGTAAGCACAACGTCTCTCGCAAGGGGAAATATTGTTCTTCTAGATACACAGATTTAGTACTGATTGATAGGCGCGTGATATCATAGATATAAGCGCTTAAGTAGGGCAAATTAGTGTGTTAGAGGTGCGTATTATCTCACTTTTCACTTGATGCTGTGCTTTGTTTGATTTTTGTATTTTTGTTAGTTTTGCAGAAATAAGACGGATTTTGCGCCAAGATTGGATTGCGAGGCCTTGAGGCCAGTTTGGATGTCATCATGGGAAGTCAAGGCGGAGCGTGAGGCGTTGGGTGATGTCGTTGGAGCGTCGGGTGCCGAGAATTCATGCAACGCTCGAGCATTGGCCACTAAAGCATATGGTATCGATACAGTTCAATGTGGATCAGTGGAGGACCAGAGACTTCTGTATCGATACAGCTAAGAGCTGTATCAATACCGGTGGCAACAAGGGAAAAAAAAAATAGTTTTCGACGTTTTTAATTCCGGATTTTGGGGATTTTGTATAAATACCCCTCTAAACTCCGTTTTTACGGTTCAGAAGTTTTATTAGCAGCTTTTAGACATATGTTCTTTCATTCAAAGCTTTGCCTTTGAAGTTTTCATCTTTTTGTTCAAGTATTCAAGCATTCGGTAACTCGTTTCAACTTCTGTTCCTAATTAAAATTGTTCGTTGGTATTCAATTAATTGTTATCTCTCGTTTATTTTCTTTCTCCACTATTAAAAGTATGATTCAAATTAGGTTTTCTTCTATTTTATGCATAATGATTAGTGAGTAGTCGTATAGGTAGGATCATTGGGTGATTAGCACACCGTGACCGGTTCGAACGCGTTCTGCTCCTATTTCGAAATAAAAAAATGTAAGAAAAACAATTTTAGATTGGTAAAATATTTTTCGTAGACGAATCCAGGTATTGTTGGATCCCATATGAACGGGAGAATGGGGGTCCAAAACTCATTCTCCGTTGCGCATGGGTAAACGGCGACCATATGGTCTCGCATCTTGCGGGGTATCTTTTTCAATCCAAAGTTGAACATTTTTAAGAACATCAAATGGAGTAGGTTAATTTGGTCTGGTTATGAGTGCTATGAACCCTACGACCATATTTCCTTTTAAATTATTCGAAAAGAACAGTTGATTCCTTAAGTTGTAGTTAATCTCAATCAGATTGACAAGGGATTTCTATCTACGAGCCCGTTTAAATAGTAGTAACCCGAGTTTTTGAGCAACACACATTACCGTCTCTGTGGATTCGACTCAAGACTTACCGAAAATTGTGCTATGTCGATCTCCACCCTACGATTGGGGCAACCCATTAATTTAGGACTAGGAAATCGTCAAGCACTGATCCGCTATGTATATTAATACTAGCCCGATACATCGAGAAAAAAGAACTTTTAGATATAAAATTAGTTAGAACTAAAAGTAATCTGCAATTTTATTTTTGAATAAAATAGCCGTTCATCTCTGTGTTCTCTTTTGATTTGAAATGATATGCCAAAATTTTCATTCTATTTGCATTTTCTATTAATATTTTGGCTATATATTCTGAGAATCACCAATTCAATACACTCGAGGGGTAAAAATTCCACGATTCGTTAGGAAATTTGGACTCTTCTTTGGAAAAACTTTCGTAATGGTAGAATTACATGTCGTAGTAGATGGTTCTAGGGGTGCACGTACATTGGGTGGGGCCAGGCATATACCAGATAATAATGAGACTTTTGCATATCTAAACTTGGCCCTCTAAAAGTTTCAATTTCCAAGTCCGTCCAACTAGCCCATTTTTTTTAAAACTTAATTGCACGTAGTTTCATAGGAGAGTTTCCACAATTCATTGGAAAAATAAGGCTTCTTGTTCGAGAATGGTTTATAACAGGAAAAGTTAATTATAAATTAACACTTCATATTATTTAGAATTTTGACCTTAGAAAAGTTATGCAATGACTATTTTCATATTGTTCTAATGTATTTTTTTTATTCTCCCCACAAAAAGTGATTAACAGTCCGATTTGGGTACGCCATTTGGTGTACACCAAATGTACACCGGATTAATTGTGTGGTAATCGTTTCAGAATTTCACACAAATGCTAGAAGTCGCTAAATCAGTTTAAAATATTTTTTTAAGAATCCTTGCAAAAAATCAACTTTGTCAGAATTGAAAAAAAAATTGATCAAACCCTTACCGATATCCGAATGAGCTGATATTTTAACGATCATGCATATAGATCTGTATTTTTCCTCAAACTTGCAATTCATTTAATTGACTATATGACTTCTCCTCTAGTGACCGTGCCATTTTCGCCAATCGATTAAGTCCAATGAATACGACCCTCCAGCCATGCTTTGTTAATCTCTTAGTTGCATGCACGAGCTTAGATAAACAAACCTAATATTTAATTTCCACAATTCAAATGAGCACGAGGGAACTACTACAATAATAGATATGGATCACACAAAGGAGATTCACAAAGATCATAGTTTTTAGTGAAAGCGTGATAAAAAGTAATGCTTAAAACTTTTTATCTCAGTTTAAGTCTAAAGCTGAGATAAAAAGTGAGTTTTAGCGCGGAATAAAAAACTTTTCTTCGCTGATTAAAAGAAAAATCTAATGAACAGTTGAAATACATGTACCTTGGCAAGAAAAGGGTTATCTTGACATATATTCGCAAGCAATCTTTATTATATAATTTTTTTAGAATAGGAGGACATCCAAACTCTATAAATAGCAAGTACGAGAGCTCTTCTGTCTATCCAACCAACTAGAGAGAGAAATCAAGGACTAAAAGAGTGTTCTTTTTTGTTTGGCCGAGCTCCCCATTCTCTTAACCGTTCATAGCCTCCAAAGCAACCCACTAGGAAAATGGAAATAAACTCTAGCCCAACTCTTACATTGACCCATGGCCAAGTACCCGAGGGCACTCAACGTCGCTCTGCAAATTTTCATCCGAGTGTTTGGGGAGATTATTTCCTTGCCTACGCTTCTGTCACCATGGTAAAATTGTCTCAGATTGTTTTGAATCACATGTAGAATACTTAAATTAAATCCTAACATCCTTCCAATATGATCAACATAAATGCTATTTTTTTATATATTAATCTCGGTTTAGGATATATAGTGAAAAACAAGCATAAAAATATTCTTATTTGATTGAGTTACGTAGTAATATATATAATTTCACTATCTTCGTTTCCATCATATATACTTTCGTCGTTCTCTTCACAAAGCCAAGATTGTTATGGATATTTGATTTCGTGGTTACAAATGTTTCGGTAATATTTTGGTGACAAGTACTGTTATTTGAACACTATATAGTTCATAGACGTAATAAATATGTGGCACCCATTTGCGACATGTTTAGTATCATGTAACACAACTACATTAATTAGACTAGTTCCAGATGAGCATATTTATCATTGTTTTCATAGGAACCGGATGTTAAAACGGAGCAAAGAATTGAGCAGCTCAAAGATAAAGTCAGAGAGATGATAGTGGCAAGTGCTGATAAACCTTCACAAAAGTTGAGCTTGATTGATGCAATTCAACGCCTAGGCGTAGGCTACCATTTCGAAACAGAGATTGAGACAACATTACAACACATATATGAAACCTATCATGAAATGGCCAACAATGAAGATCTTTACACTGTGGCTCTCTCATTTCGAGTGCTTAGACAGCAAGGACATCATGTCTCCTGTGGTAATTCTCTTTTACTTGCTATCCATATTTATTTGGTTACATCGCCGACTTTTATAGTACCCATATTTTGGTCAAAATCTGTTATTGTCCGCGAAAAGATATATAAACCAAGTTGAATTCATACTTCACAACTTCAACATAAATCCAACCACAAATTCTTTGAAATTGGTTCGATTATTACCTCTAATTGGATCATTACCAATTGCACCCTTCAAATTCTAACAAATTTTACCTTGGTCACGGCAAACTTATAGTAAAAGGTTCAATTAGACCCTTATGGGTTTCGAGTAATTTTTGGAACAATTTTATCATTTGGCCATTCCAACTTTGAAAATTTAATTACCCTTGCCTTCTCCTTGTTGAGGTTATTGTGTCTTGTCACTTGTTATAGAATATAAGAATGTGTTCTGTACTTTTCTTGCCTCGTTGATCATGTGTTGAATTGTTTACGCAGATGTGTTTAACATATTCAAGGACAATGAAGGAAAATTTCAAGAATATGTAAAAGGTGATGTGCGAGGATTGGTAAGCTTATACGAAGCTACACATTTGAGGGTTCATGGAGAAGATATATTAGACGAAGCACTGGATTTTACGACCACACACCTCAACTCCGCGGTACCCAACTTAAAGAATGCTATTGCAGCACAAGTAGTTCATGCTCTAAATCAGCCCATCCATAAGGGCCTGACAAGACTCGAGGCACGACATTACATCCTCTTCTATGAACAAGTGGATTCCCACAACAAAGCTCTATTGGATTTTGCGAAATTGGATTTCAACCGCTTGCAAAAGTTGCATCAGAAGGAGCTAAGTGAAATCACAAGGTGATTTGCTTCATCATTCAAGTTGAACCGTAGTGATTTAACATGTCTGAGATGTTGATCTTCTTTCATGGCACTTCCTTTTTTTTGTTATGGTTTTTCAGGTGGTGGAAAAATTTGGACTTTGCAAATAAACTACCTTTTGCAAGAGACAGATTGGTGGAGGGCTACTTTTGGATATTGGGAGTGTATTTTGAGCCCCAATATATTCTTGCTCGGAGGATTATAACTAAAGTGTTTTCCGTGACTTCAATTATTGATGACATTTATGATGTCTATGGTACCTTGGAAGAACTTGTGCTCTTCACTGATGCAATTCAAAGGTTAAATTCATGCCCCTCTAATTTTAGTGCTTTTAAATTTGATTTGAGTCCCTAAAAATATCAAAATCACTTCCGGTCCATTGTTCAAGACTGAGATTACAAGACACTATGAATCATGGATTTGAAATGGAATTCACAACGTTATAAATGAAAAAGGAAAATTGAAAGAAATATAATTAGCATCACAAATCAACAAATAATTCAACGATGCAAATTAACATAGCCTAAGATTAATGGAAGGTTAGTCGTTTAAGTTAATGTAAATGATTTTTCAGGTGGGAAAAAAATGCCTTGGATCAACTGCCAGAGTACATGAAACTGTGTTATCAAGCACTATTGGATGTTTACAACATGATTGATGAAGAAATGGCCAAGGAAGGAAGATCATATCGTGTCAATTACGCAAAATCTGAAGTAAGCCTCAACCCGAGTCACATTTTGTTAGTGGAAAATAAAAAATGAAATTTCATTTATACTAATGGCTTTTTTTTATTTATTTATTGTTAACAATTTCAGATGAAGAATTTAGTTAAAGCATACTTTGAGGGAGCCAAATGGTATCACGAAGGCTATGTTCCAAGTATGGAAGAGTATATGAGAGTTGCACTTGCAACCAGTGGTTACAAAATGCTTGCAACAACTTCCCTTGTTGGCATGGGGGATTTGGTGACCAAAGAAGGATTCAAATGGTTGTCAAGTGATCCTTTAATTCTTGAAGCTGCATCCGTGATTTGCAGACTCATGGATGATATGGCTAGCCACAAGGTAAGATACATAAATGACTTATTAGAAAATAAAATATGGTCTAAATTAGAATACGCGCGGATGAATCAAAATTCCAAAATCATATGATTAGGGCGTGCTAACTTTTATAATTCTGATTACCTTGCACATTGTGGACACTATAGGAGGTTTTTTAATTTATTTGAGAGAGATCGTTCACCCCCGTAATGCCCTAGTTTATCCATCGCTATTTTAAAAACAAACAAAATATATTGAAAGTACGTTTCATTGAAAATCTAAGGAAAGTTTGAGTTAGAATAATGATCAGCCTTATAAACAAAATTTTTAAAACCTCTTCCTCCACATTGTTAGCCACGGTGTGGGCGCGCTCTATGTTCCCAAATCATCATGTCCTTTCGCCCCCAATGAATTATCAGCCACGCAAACGATCATAATTTGACCTTATCATTTTTGGTGTTGCAATTGCAGCATGAGCAAGAGAGAGGCCACGTAGCTTCAGCAGTTGAATGCTACATGAAACAATATGGTGTCACAGAAGAAGAGGTTTATGTTGAATTTAAGCAAAGAGTTACAAATGCATGGAAAGACATGAACGCAAAGTGCCTCCACCCGACTGCGGTCCCGATGCCTCTCCTCACCCGAGTTCTCAATCTTGGACGGGTGATCAATCTTGTATACATGGGTGAAGATGGGTACACCAACTCTGGAAAAAGGCTGAAGCAGTGCGTAACGTCTGTGCTTATCGATTCTGTTCCGATCAATTAGCAAATAGCTATCTTAATCGTAACCAATTTATTCACAAGGGCCGTGAAATGTTATATTTTTTATTTCCAAAGTATTTTCCCTTCAATCGCCGGAATGAGTGTGAACTTGGCTCAGATGTGTTCCGGCCGGGGTAAAGAATAAAGATGTCTCTCTGATATCTATGTCCATTGTACCGTTGTAATATTGGGCCCTTTTATTTGAGGAAATTCGGTTTTATATACCTAAGTATGATTGTGAACCTTATAGTACAATGATCCTTGGGAAAAATAGTAAAACTGTGCATTTGTATCTACCTGCGACCGACCAAACGGACAATACTTGTACTAAGTGCCTAACGTGGCATTTTCACTAAGTTTTTGGTAAAAAAACATAGGTCGTTGTTTACACTAGTTAACAATGTTTCAGTAACAACTTCTTTCTCAAAATTTTTTTTACTCTAATACCCAACTTCTTAATAAAATTCTTTGTTTATCAAAAAACAAAAAAATTCACTCACATACCCATCTACGTACAACTCCGTATTTTCTATGAAATGCAACTTGACATTTCTCAACAGCTTACAACTTGACATTTCTTAACAGCTTAATCACTATCGAAAACAGCTAACAACTTGATTGCAACAAAATTTCTTTTTCAAAACTTATTCACTACCAGAAACGCCCCTAAATGAGCGAGGTCAAATTGTTAAAGTGATTTTCTTGTGGTCGAATTGTTAAAGCGATCGAAGTTGGACAGTAAATTTTCTCAACACTCCTTTTTTTTTTTCTACTTAAAACTATCATTTCACTATATTTTACCATATACTAGATAGTAAAACATATAGTAGGCAAATCACATGGAAGCGCTTTGATTTAAGTTTGCACAAAGGATATGTTGCCTTCGTCAGAAAAGCAGTTGAAAAACATAAACAATTACCAATGGTGAAGTTCAACCGAAACTCACAATTTCTACCCTATGGCCCACACGCGCGAGAGAGAAAGGATGAGGGAGGGCGAGAGAGAGAACCAAGGAGAGTTTGATTTGCAATGGCCTTGTGTTCGTTAATGCCGTTTGGTTATTTTGGAGGTGTGGATGGTTTCCGTGAAGGTCGCGTCGTTCGCATGAAGAAACGAGGACCTGGGTGGCTTTGTGGGGAAAATGGGGCAAGGGTAATTTCGGAATGGAAAAAGTTGACAAAAAACTGAGACTTTTATAAGGAATGTAGATAGATGTACTGTAGATGTAGATAGATGTAGCTGTAATGACATAATGAGAAAAGCAATTAAAAGTTTTGCCCCCAAAGAGGTTGGTTGCAAGTTCAGATCCTATGCATGAAGGTCAAGCATTACAAATTTTGAAACCACGTGAGGTTTATCCGGTTGCTACCTTCTGAACTCCAGAATAAGTTGAGGTGTGTACGCAGGCTAACCAGCACATCCAGTTATCAAATAAAACGGCTTATTAACCTTTTTGGTTCCAAAGTATTACGTTAGTCTCATTTTTTATCCCAATGTAATAATTGAAGACATTTGGTCCCCAACATATCAATTTTGTACCAATCAAGTCCTCAAGCCTAAAGCCGGGAGCCCCATCCGTTAAAATAAAGGGCATGTTCGTCATTTCACCAACCCTCAAATTTCTGCCAAACAGAAAAAGAAAAAAAACTGAAAAGAGGAAAGTGCAGTGGCAGCCATGGTCACCGCAACCATGGCCGCCGGCTGCCGTTGCCGCCATCACCCTCATCTCTCTCTTCCTCTCCTCCCCCTCCTCTCTTCTTCTCCTTCTCCTCTCCTCTTCCCTTTTATCCTCTCTTTTTCTTCTTTAGACGAGCACAAACTCTCTTCAGAACAAACTCTCTTCAGAAAGTACGATGATCGACCTGGAATTCATCAATTCGGAAATTGTAAACGGGAGGGACTTGCGGATAAATAAAAAAAATTGGGAGGGACTTACCCACGTCGATATTCTCTTCACAGAACTCTCTGACTTCATGAAGTATTAAAAATATCCTCTCGACTCTCTGCCATTTAAATTCCTCAAATACAAGTTTCTGCCCGATGCATCGTCGTCGTCGTCGTCAACCGAACTATCCAATTCATCTTCTTCACTCAATTTGCCACCGTCCGAAACCTCGCCGAACACATCTTCGTACTCGTAGTCGTCGTCGCTGAGGTCATCGAAAAGTTGAGGCTGCGATGGAAAAAGAAACCTCGGGAACTTGTTGGTGGTTGGAAAGGTGCAGTGAGTGATTTGTTGGAGTCGATTTGCGAGTTGGTTTGACGGAACAAAAACCTAGCTAGATCTGTAGTTTGTGTGGAGGCTTCGGTTATGACCTCGGTAAATAGGCTCCCGGTAACCGAGGACTCATGGTACGATCCGTGGTCAAATACAGGCGAGCCCCTGAGATTATTCTTACTCTCACCGACATGGTTCTCCTGTTAATACTTCGGTTCGTAACCGAGATATGCTTTCTGTTGAGATCTCTTGAAGGAATGTGGCCTAGCAAAGGGGGACCAAGGGCGCCACGTGGTAGACAGGACCACCATGGTCATGTGCTTCATAACCGCCTTATCCAGTGCGTCACTTATGACGTCACCGAAGGCGGTTACCTAAGCGTGGTTCCCACGCGCTTCCTTGGAGGCCAAGTAAACATAGGTCTATAAATACGGAAGGATTCTAACCTAAAGAGGTACGCCACTCTACCCTAACCCTAGACCTAAACTACTCTCCTTACATCTAACTTGATCGTCGGAGGGTCACTGGGCGTTCCAAGCCCTAGTGACTGGTTGCAGGTTCCCAGGCGGACGGACGGAGCAACGGAAAAGGAGTATTGTGCCAGGCAAAGATCCCTCCAAACCTGAACCCCCACAATTGGCGACTCTGCTGGGGATCTAGCCATCAATCCAACATCCTCACTTTTCCTTCTGCTCCGTTCGACGATTCCAGGTTCAAAAATGGTCGAAATCGATGACGCTCACCACGGAGGAACCACCCACGGGCTTGGTTCCCTCGTGGATCACAGCCCGGCCTCCGGCGGAGCAGCCGCCCTGGGAAAAACTCACGTATCAATAGGAATCGGCGCCGGAGGACCAGAACCAGGTCCATCCTCCGAGCTTCATTCCTACGTCCGCCACCTCGAGCGGAAGATCGATGACCTTACGACTGCCATGGAGCGCGACCGTCACGTGAGGGATGAATTGGTAGAGATTAAACATCTCCTCCAAATCTCTCCATCTCATTCCTCCAGAAGCCGCGGCGGAAGAAAGGACCGTCGCACATCCCCTCGCAGTCATGAAGTCGGCCACCTGCTAGAGCATAGATCTCGCCCTTCCGCCAAAGATCGTCTCGAGTCACCCAGAGCAGCAGACACTCGAGCCCCAAGAGACGCATCGCACAGAGACCGTTCCCGCTCCCCCGTGCAACTTCGAAGGAGACCATCGGCCTTCGAAAGGCTCGGTGCAGGGAGCGTATCTGCCTCCTCCACTCACTCGGTCCAGGTGGGCAAGACAGGCCGGGAATCTACCCCTAGCCTCACAAGGGCTCCCAGGGGAGACGACGGCCTTGTAGAGATCCAGACCAAAGGATACCGAGAGCGCCTAAAGGGCCCCGGAGCCAGAAGCCCCATCATCACAAACCCAGCCGGGGCACACAGCAGGAGCCCAATCACCGAGCGCCTCGAACCCTCTGCTCGGGACAGCTACCGCCGCCACCGCCAGGACCGCTTTCCCAGGAAATCGGTTAGTACTGCCCCTGATAAAAAGGAATATGAACAATTGGACAAACTTGTCCCCAAGAAGCGTACAACGACTGAGCGTCCAGACGGTCCCAACCATTCGATCCGACCTCATCGCGACGCACGACTTGCACGTCTCACGACCTCTCCCTTTACGAGAGAGATCGACTCAGTTACCCCACCCAAAGGATTCACCCAACCCAAGTTTGCCAAGTACGACGGCAAGACCGAGGCGTACACCCACTTGGTTCAATATAAACTCGTCATGTCTTTGTTTCTTCGGAATGAACCCTCGGACGACGCCTTCTTATGCAAAGTGTTTCCTGCAAGCCTCGGTAACCTAGGTCTCACCTGGTTCAATCAACTCCCGGCTCGGTCAATCTCCTCATTTGACTCCCTCTGCGACGCCTTCATGGCTCGATTTGTAACAAGCAACAAACATGAGAAGGAGATCGACTCCCTCTTAGCCCTCCGCAAAAGAAGCGACGAAACGCTTCGGCAATACGCTGGTCGTTACTGGGAGCTGTTCAATGAAATAGAGGGCTGCGACGGCGTCATCTCTGCCCGAGGATTCAAGCTCGGTCTGACCTCCCAAGATGAGCAAGTTTATGACGACCTCGCTCGCCATAAGCCAAACTCAATGAAGGACCTCATGACTCGTATCGAAGGGTGGTGCCAGCTCATTGAATCGAAGGCAGAGAGACGTATCGGGAAGCCGACAAGTTCAAAGGCAACAAACGCCTCGGTCTCCACATCGGTTCCCCCACCTGTCTCAACTCCAAAGAAGCAGGTTAATACAATCAAGCAGTCACCGAGAAGAGGACCGAAGCCCAGCGATTTCAACGCTGAAAAAACCGTCTTCACCATACCAATCTACCGAATCATTGACCAAGTAAAGGATCAGCCCTTTTTCTCCTTCCCAAATCAAAAGATGGGAACAGAAAACGGCAAAATCAAGAATCCCATTGTACGTTGTAGCTACCACAGCGAACAAGGTCATTTCACCACGGCATGCAAGCCCTTCAAGGCATACTTGGAGCAACTTGTTGCTGCTGGCCACCTCGGCAACTTCATTGATCAAGAAAAGACAGCGGCTCGGGCACAAAGGACCGAAGCAAATACCGAGGAAGAAGTTCGGACAATCCATGTCATTCACGGTCCCTTAAACCCCGAAGCCGCCCGCATCATCCGAGCTGACCTAATTGAAGCTTCCTCCTCCAAGCAGGTCATGATGGTCGGTCCCGAACCAAAGCGCCCAAGAACAGACGGCAGCTCCAAATGGACGATAACGTTTACCGAGAAGGATCTCGACCGCATCCAGCTCCCCCACAACGACGCCCTCGTGGTCACGCTACGCATCGGAACTTTCAACGTCCGACGCGTCCTCGTGGACCAAGGCAGCTCGGCTGAAGTAATGTACTACTCTCTGTTCAAGGAACTAAAGATACCCGACACCGAACTCCATCCCTCCGAAGTTCCTCTTATCGGCTTCAGCGGAGCTCCTGTCTGGCCCATAGGTACGATCACTCTTCCTGTTCGTGCCGGTTCAGTAACCCTGGAAATGGAATTTGTAGTAGTCGACGTCCCGAGCCCATACAACGCCATTGTCGGACGCACCTGGTTGCATAGGCTCAAGGCAATTGCCTCCACCTATCACCAAGTGGTCCGTTTCATTGGCATTCATGGGCAACAAGAAGACTTGTACGGAGATCAAACAGCAGCCAAGAAATGCTACATCAACGCCGTCCGAAGTAACAAACAGACCTCTCGGATTAACCTCATTGAAGTCCCCGAAGCCCCAATCTTGGAGGACGTCGGTAGATTGCCCGACGACAAAACCGTTGAGGACGTGGCCACGATTCCAATAACCAATGACGGCTCCCGTTTCTTCCTTGTCGGTTCCTCACTTTGTGAAACCGAGCGGAATGAAACGGTAGCTTTCCTCAAACATAACATCGAAGTATTCGCCTGGACTCCATACGAGATGCCTGGAATCGACCCCTCCTTTATTTGCCACGAGCTCAACATCGACCAAGCCAAACGCCCGGTCTTGCAGAAGGCACGGCGGTCCTTCCCCCATCATTCCGAAGCAGTTATTGAAGAAGTAAGCCGACTCCTGAACGCAGGGGCCATCAGGGAAGTTCAGTACCCTAAGTGGTTGGCCAACATCGTTGTAGTCAAGAAAAAGAACGGAAAGTGGCGAGTATGCGTTGACTACTCAAACCTCAACGACGCCTGCCCAAAGGATTTCTTTTCACTCCCCCGTATCGACCAGCTCGTCGACGCCACCTCCGGTCACGAGCGTCTTAGCTTCTTGGATGCTTACCGAGGCTACCACCAGATCGCCATGAGCGAAGGCGATGTTGAGAACACGGCTTTCATTACCCCCCATGGCATCTTCGGGTACCTAGTTATGCCCTTCGGTCTAAAGAACGCCGGGGCTACTTTTCAGAGAATGATTACCAAGATGTTCGAAGCACTACTCGGCGACACTATGCTGGCCTACATCGACGATATGGTGGTTAAAAGTTTACGTGCCGGTGATCATCTTGCCCACCTCACCGAAGTCTTTGAGATACTAAAGAAACACAAGCTCCGCCTCAATGCCGAGAAGTGCGTCTTCGGTTTTAGCTCCGGGAAATTCCTTGGCCACCTCGTCTCCCAACACGGCATTGAGGCCGACCCTTCCCAGATCCTTGCTATCACTCAGCTCTCGGCCCCCCACAACAAGAAGGATGTTCAACGTTTGACCGGCATGGCCGCAGCCTTAAACCGATTTATAAGCCGCTCCTCGGATAAATGCCAGCCATTTTTCACACTTCTAAAAGGCAGCCGACGGAGCTTCAATTGGACAGAAGACTGCGACCGAGCCCTACAACAACTCAAGGAGTACATTTCCAAAGCTCCCCTCCTTGTCACTCCTCGGGACCAAGAGGACCTGTTCCTCTACCTTGCTGTCTCTCAGCACGCCGTCAGCTCGGTCCTCGTTCGATAGGAGAATCGGGATCATCAACCAATCTACTATTCAAGCAAGACGATGACTCCAGCTGAGACGCGTTACCTACCATTAGAAAAGCTCGTCATTGCCCTTGTCTCAGCATCCAGGAAGCTTGCTCCCTACTTCCAGTCTCACCGTATCATCGTCCTTACTGAGTTCCCCCTCAAGTCTCTCCTGCGGAAGGCCGACCTTTCTAACCGAATCTCACAGTGGGCCGTTGAGCTTGCAAATTTTGAAATTCACTTTCAACCTCGGACAGCTATCAAAGCTCAGGTGCTAGCTGACTTCATCGCCGAGCTCACACCAACCAACACAAACGCTTCGGTTCCTACCCCAAGCACCGAGGCATCACTTCAGGCCAACCCTAGCACAGCATGGCAGCTTTTTCATGGAGATGTCTGGAAAATGTACGTCGATGGCGCTTCCAACAGCCGAGGCGCCGGTGCTGGCATCGTCCTCCTCTCACCCTCCGGTGTTCTTCACGAAAGCTCAGTCTCTATTAACTTTCCAGCCTCCAACAACGAGGCCGAATATGAAGCATTAATCACCGGACTCAAAACTGCCGAAGCCATTGGCATCGAAGAACTGGTGGTTTATAGTGATTCCCAATTAGTGGTCAACCAGCTCTCCGAAGAATACGAAGCTCGGGACGACCGCAAGCGCACTTACCTCAGCGCCGCAGTCCAGCTCATTCAACGCTTCAAAGCAATCAGAGTCGAGCACATCTCCCGGGAACAGAACGCCCACGCCGACGCCTTAGTAGGACTCGCTTCGGCATGCTCATCCTCGGAACACCGTTCTATTTCCTTCAATTCCATTGACAAGCCCAGCTTCGAACTTGAAGAATTAAACAGGGAGATACTCAACATAGAGCTCGGCCCAAGCTGGATGGACGAAATTATCCTTTACCTAAGAGATGACGCTCTCCCAGCTGACAAAAAGGAAGCTCACCGACTCCGTAACAAAGCCGCTCTCTTCTGGCTCAATCCCAACGGCAAGCTTTACCGAAGATCATTTTCCGGACCATACTTATTGGTTGCACACCCCTATCAAGTCCCAGGGATCATTGAAGAGCTTCATGCTGGCGACAGCGGCTGCCACTCCGGTGGACGGTCCTTGGCCCACCGAGCCCTCACCCAGGGGTATTGGTGGCCAACAATGAAGAAGGATTCAGAAGAATTTGTCAAGCGTTGCAAGAAGTGTCAGATGTTCGCTCCTATTATCCATCAACCGGCCCGGGACCTCAGCCCCCTCACCAGCCCCTGGCCCTTTTCTCAATGGGGCATGGATATCGTTGGAAAGCTCCCAGTCGCTCCAGGTGGATTCAAGTTCCTCCTAACTGCAACTGATTACTTCTCGAAATGGGTCGAAGCCGAGCCCCTTGTCACCATCGAAGAAACAGACGTCATCCGCTTTGTATGGCGAAACATCATCTCTCGTTTCGGTGTACCGTTCGCCATAATCACAGACAACGGCAGACAGTTTACAGGACAGAAGTACCGAGCCTTGCTTGACGAATACGGTATCAAATGGGACACTTCCACCCCGGCTTACCCCCAAGGTAACGGTCAGGCCGAGGCTGCAAACAAAGCTATCTCATCCGGGCTCAAGCGAAGACTCGAGTCACGACGGGGAAAATGGGCCGAAGAGCTATCTAGGGTCCTCTGGGGCTACCGCACTACTCCTCGGCGCTCCACTGGTCGCACGCCTTTCTCTTTAGCATTCGGCATGGAAGCGGTTATCCCTATCCAAGTCGGACTCCCAACCATGCGCACTGAAAATTTTGAAGAGTCGGTCAATGATGGCAGCATTGCCTTGGACCTTGATCTAGCCGAAGAAGAGCGGGAAAATGCAATAATCAAGCTCGCATCCTACCAACAGGAGGTCGCAAGGGGTTACAACCGGAGCGTCCGCCTCAGATCATTTAAACCCGACGACCTTGTCTGGAAAAAGGTTGTGGAGAAATCCAAAAAGAGAAAGCTCATGCCCAATTGGGAGGGTCCCTACCGAGTCCTCAAACACCTTGGATCAGGAAACTACAAGTTAGAAAAGTTGGATGGTTCCCCCATCGCCAAAACATGGAATGCCAACAACTTGAAGAAATTTTACGGTTAAAGCTCGGTTACCGAAGCCCTCTCAGTCCTTATTATGTTACGTTTTCTTTTAACAAGTATGGGAGGCAATTTGCTTATGTATTAGCAGTACTTCAAGCATTGAATGAGAATTCCTTCTATTGGCACTATTCGTACAAATTTTAGTTTGGCTGTTTTAAATTACTGACTCGGTCCGTTCTCGCCCGGACCGTTTTATACCGACTTCGGGGATATTGCTCTACCGTAGGTGTTACCCTCGGGCATAATTCCCACCAAGTCATCATGGCCTCTTCGGTCATCTGGATTTCTGTCCACTCGCTTTAAGGATACTCGGCTTTTCCCCCGAGCCCCTTAAACCGACCCGCCAGATGATTCCCACTGCTCGGACTCGCTGTGTTACGAACCTATGGCGCAAGCCGTACCCCTTCGTACCCTCGGCCTACGTCCCCTAGCAGCAATACGATCTAGCGTTCGCTCGTTAGACTCAAATCCATTAAATGAACGGGCTTACAAACCCAAAAGTTCATTAACTGCTCCTGATTCGGTCCTACCGACCCTCTTTAGAGCAGGGGCTGCGGATCTAAATCACTTTCTTGATTAAATATCTTTGACTGACAAAATGCTTCGGTTGATGCTTCGGTCACACTTATTTTTACAAACTTAAGTTTCACCAAAGCAGGGGCATCATAACCTAGGGAGCAAGCCAATCATTCAAAGCATTCCAAAGATAAACATTCAAGAAAAGAAAGCATTCACAGAACTATGGGTTTGAACAAAAGTCACTACTTCAATATCAAATATTTACAGAACCCTGGAACAGCAAACTCCTAAATGTCTGGAGCTGTCCAGCCAAAAGACAAAAAACAAAAAGAAGAAACTATCCTAAGAGCGAGGGTGGTCGAACTGGTCCTCGGGCGCGGGCGCATTCGGATCAGCTTGGTTCCCAAGGCCATGGTCCTCGGACGCCGGCTCCGCCACCTCCTCTTCCTCTTCTGGAAGAACAAGCTCCTCGGGAGGCGCCTCGGGAAGGGTTCGAAGGTCGGAGTCCTCGGGGAGATTGAGCTTCCTCAACAAGGCTTCATGGCCGTACCGAAGGCCATCCAAGAAACGGTCTCGGTGCAGCTCGGCCTCGATCTCCTGAACCTGCTTTTTGTATTCTACTCCGGCGGCATCCCAGCCTTCATCGTAGCCCTTCTTCCTTGCGAAGTCGACCTCTGTGGCCCGGGTGACTCGCAGCGTGTTCGCATCCTCCTCGGCCTTGGCGGCTCTGGTTTCTGCCTCCACTCTCTCCCTGTCGCACCTTTGAAAGTCCGCCAGGTAAAGATTGCACGTCTCCCGAGCCAGCTTGAGATCTTCTTCCTTCTGAGCCAGCTCCCGAGCAAGCTTGTCGCCCCTCTCCTCCTGCTCTTTGCATCGGTCATTGATAGCCAATGCCCGAGCTCCAGCCTGCAAACAAAGAATATGAGATTCAGCTAAATGCAAACCTCTCAAGGCTGAAGAAAATGGAACGCAAACAATCGACTTACAGTGAAGAGGGCCTGAGCTATCTCGGCCGTTAAGTCCTCGGTCAAGCCGGTGACAGCCCGGGCGTCCCTAGGAAGAATACTCCCTTGGAGCATCCCGAAGGCTACACCAAGGTTCTTGACGCTGTCAGCATGATGGATCGGCCGGCCGGCAAAGTGCTTGAACTCGGGAGCCCAGGGGAGCTCCCTTGGGTTAACCAAGTTCCTTCTTCTGCCCCACCGATTCCCCCCTGGGGCTCCCCCTGTTCTTCTTCGATCAGGATCGTCTCCTGACCATCTCTGGCTCCCTCCTCCCGCCGGGGCCTCTTCTCCGGGGGCTCCTGTGGTGAGACAAGAGGCGCACTTGAAGTCCCGGCACCGGGAGTACCAGGGACTGTCCCCCTGCCTCTCCCAGCAGGCCTTCGGCGTCTAAGATTGATCACTTCTCGGGTACCGGGGCCCGCCATCTCAGCGCTTAGTCCGGTCCTCTCGGGTGTTTCTCGGTTGATTTCTTCTCGGATAACACCCCGAGGCGCCGACGTGCTCTCTTCAGCCTCGTCCTCTCCTGTCCTTTCCCCTCTTCCTGCTCCTCTACCGGCTCTCCCTCCTCAGCCTCGACCTCGGCCTGCCCGCGGTACCCATTGCTGCCTCGGCTTCTTTTTCAGAAAGCACGTGTAGGTGGGGACGTACCCGAGCAGCTCTGGAGCGTACCGGCTGGTGATCGGGATGGCGTATGCTGCCGAAATACGGGCTCGGTCTGCTCTTTCCCGAAGCCGCTGAACAATACCTTCAGCTACAAGGCAAAACGAAAATAAATGATCAGTACAAGGTATGCAGAACATAAGCAGAAAACATAAATATTTACAGAAGAGAAACTTCTACCGACCAGGAGCCCCGGTCCCGTACTGCACTCTCGTTGTGGTATCAGCGTTTTCTCCGGGCCCGAACATGAAGTTACCGGTCACCGAGACGTAGATGTTCGCCCACTCTTCGGAATCCGGGAGTCGGTCGACAAGGAATGTGTCGTACCCCGTCCGGCAGGAGAGGTAATACCGACTGCTTTCCCGGTTAACTCCTAAGAGGTACACTCCGAAGAGCTCCTCAACTCCCAAGGTCAGGTTGAACTGCCTCCTCAGTTCAACGATGCTCATAATGATTCGGTAGGAGTTTACTGTAAGCTGTGAGGAGGTGAGAGAAAGGGTTCGGAGGACTCGCCGGACAAACTGGTGAAGGGGGAATCTGATCCCTCCCTCAGTGATCGCCATTAAAGGAAAAATCAACTCCCCTGGTCGGTGAGGGAGGGTCTTAGGGTTGTTCTCAGGGAGAAGTCGAATCTCCACATCCGAGGGGATACTATAGACCCTTCTGAACTCGGCAAGGGCAGCCGGGGTCCCGTTGAAGTATTGATGGAGGTAGGGGCATGGCCTCATCGGCCTCCTTCGTCCTCGGACTTCCTCCGGGGCGTCGGCAAATGGGCCCGGACCGTGGCCAGAGGTGCTAGGAGCTTCCATTTCTAAATGGGCGAAGGATGTAACTGGGCGTAAGGGTCTGGAGGGGTCCGAAGGCTCAATAATGTCTAATGGCAGTCGGTTAATAGCTTCGGCGCGACACTCCGCAAAGATTTCTTCAAGCTCGGCAGAAATGTTGCTACTGGTGCTGTACGAAGAGACTTCGATGACCATTCGCCCCTTCCTAGCAAGAAATGTGTAAAAACCCGTTAGCTATATGCTCAGGGAAAAGTAGCACGACCTAGTAGTAAAAGGGGCGGAGCGGTCATCACTCTTCGGAGCGTTTCAGGGAATCTCTCCCCGGGGGAGGTCTCCGAGGCCAATATTTGTTCCTATGGTCTCGGGTTGAAGATTGCCCTCGGGAAGAATTGCTTCGCCTCCAACCTCGCCTTCAAATAAGGTTGAAATACCCCAAGCGTAGGGCTAGGTCGTTGGTAGCATAATATCCGGAAGTCCGGGATCGTACCCACAGAGAATTCAAATATAGCTTACTCGGATTGTAGGTTTTATGTGGTGGATTGTGGCGTTTAAGACGGCCAACTTGGTTTTGCTTTAAACGGTGGAAATAATAAAACGAAGACTAGAAATGAGCTGATAAACTAAAGGAGGCAAGTCTAGGGATCGTCTAACCCTTGACTTAAGCCGTTACTGGTTCTCAATTATAACTCAGGCGAGAGTCACGACTGCGTGCTCACGCCCGGAAGATTTAGCTGTAAAGACTACGTTTATCGAAAGATGTGATTAACCGGAATTAAATCAACCTATTTTTGCTAATGTATCTAACACGTAGAGGGCCACGAGCCCTCCATATGTCGCTTGCCAAGACCGCTTGACTAACTTCATACCAAGGAGTTAACACGCCTCGCTTAGACCAAAAAGACTAGGTTAATGAAATTCCGAAAACCATGATTTTAAGCCCGAAGGTTTGAGAACCAAATAACCACCTAAGTACTCGGGAAAGATTACCCCGAGACTTGGCCTATCGACTACTCACACATAGCTAAAGCATAAAGGTAAGCATAAAAACGAGACATGACTTTTAACTGAATAACAACGAAAACAAACTTGATATTATAAAAGATCTAGTCCGTAGGAACAACTTTAATAAACGAGAAATTAACAAACGAGAATTACTTACTTGAGTTCTAAGAGAATTACACTATGAAAAGCTTAAAGAACATTAATGGAGGAAAGATCTAAAGCTAATTAAGAGCTAGATACCAAAAGAGGAAGAAGGAACCCCTATTTATACACAAAGGGTTTCTCTCTCCTCAAATATCTAAAAACATACTATAAAAGGCAAGTATTCCATAAATGGAAAGCCCAAAAAGTAGCAAAATATCTGGCCGAAGGCTCTCCGTATCGATACAGATTAAGAAAAGTATCGATACCACATCGTTAAGCTGAAAAGGCCAATCTCCCGTAACAAACCCGTATCGATACAACCAAAATCCGTATCGATACGGGAAGCTCTGGTTGAAAGATAACAAACGCGTATCGATACAACCAAAATCCGTATCGATACGGGTGGCTTATCTCTGGTTCCTCAGGCTAGCCTCCTGGCCTTGACACCCGACGACCGTTGGCTTGCCCGATGCTCCTTGCCTTCGTTCTTTGGTCGCTTTGGCGCATGTTCCACCGGGCAATTATGCTTGAATTATCTTGGGAGTTGACTTTGCACTCAAAACACGCCTTTTAAGGGCGTTTTGCCTGAAACACTCAATAAACTACCTTACGAGTAATATTGACTAAAAACGACAATTAAGAGCTGAAAAGACTTATAACTAACGGGTTTACGCACCACGATCAAGCAATCTTAGGTGCGTATCACACCCCCCAACTTGAGCGTTGCTAGCCCCTAGCAACAAAATGAGAACTAAACGGAAAGAAAGACCAATTGACAATCCTTCCGGCAAAGCTACTTAGCACCTTTTCAAAATGCAACTAATTGGCAAGAGCTAAAATTAACTTAACTATTCCAAACAACTCGTAGCCAACAGTTTAGCGATCAACTAAGTATCGAGCAAGTTATAATCAAGTATCCAAAATGAGCGTCAAAAGACAAAAGACGGATACGAAGCTATAACTTCACCAATTCAAACCAATGTAGCCATATCCCACAAGAAAGGTGCTCGAATTAGGCATGGGGAACAAAAATACCGTGCCTTATAAGTGGAGAGCACCATTAAACAGAACTTACGACTAAACAATTGAAAATTTAATTGCCGAAAGAAAACATGCCACAAACTAAATATGCTAACTATCAAACGATAAATCAAAATGGAATCAAAGCATATTAAAGATCTACTAAGGACTTTATAGAGTATAACGACCTTGGTTTAAAACAAAGAACGGTTAGCAAAACAGGATGGCGGCCATATACTAGCTTGGTTCAACTACCCTTGGCCGCCTCCAACTTCCAACTACCAAGTCATAGGCCACATGCCGGCCTCAACAAAAACTTACTAAACTATTTAGTCCGAGTTAAACTAAAACCAAACTAAACTAAAGACAATGAAATAAAGATAAGAGGTGGGCTGTCAACCACCAAGCACCCCGACCAAGTTGAGGGATTTTCCAACTACTCCACCGACTCTACTCGTCATCCAAAAACACTGGCTCATCCCCAGCAAAATCATCAGCTATCCTCATCAGGCTCATCGGGCGGTGGTACATACTGCTCACTGGCTTGCCCGACTCCTTGGCTCAGAACCCAGTCTAACTTATGATCAATCTTCCGCTGCCTCCTTGCATTGGCTCGGGTCTCCTTCTTAAGCTTCTTCAGGCATCCCATAGTGGCCACCCCTTGGCAAAACAGTAGTTTGTTCCAAGCAGCCGACTTTGCACCCTTTGGTGGCAAAGTAGTCAAGTACGCCCCACGTGGGGCAGCAGCAGCAGTCGGTCGGGATTGAGAGATACTCCGGGTGAGTATGGAACTATTGATATCCCCCGGATTGAGCTTTTCACGCTCCGGAAACTTGGAAGCAGGAACCTTTTGAGCCAAACACATAGCGGTCACCAAACATGGAAAAGGCAACCTAGAATTGGTTGGGGCCTTGGCTTTGAAGTCAATCATTTCCTGAAAAATAACCTTAGCCCAGTCGCACACCACATTCGGATTCATGAACGCGTGAATCATCCCCCCTTCGTAACTATCCGGCTTGTTCTCCGTCCCCCTTGGATTGAAATTGTGATGCACTAGCTGGTTAACAAGCCGATACACCTCCTTAAACTTCCCCGGCACATGAGGGAGACTCGCCTCCCTAGGATTTTTATACAACTCCTGAACAACGGTCTCGTCTGCCACATACTCCTCATCGGGGTAATTCACATCATCCGCGGGTGGTTGACGATAATTCAAAACCCGAGCAATAAACCCAGAAGTCACCTCAATCGGAATCTTCCCAATTTTCGATGTTACCTTAGCGTCATCCTTCTTCTCATCTTCCTCAGGAGGAATTTTCATGTTTTTGTAGAATTCTATAACCAACTCTTTATTGTAGCTAGGGTTAGGGGTAAGGTAGTAAGACAAACCTTGGTCGCGGATGCGACGGACAAACGGATTCTCGATGCCAAGGTTGTCGACGTCCACATGGCGCTCATTCTTAAACCCCCGGTTACGAATCCCCTCTTCCCATTTCTTTTGAGTCGCGGCGCGAATCTCAGCCGCCGTCCTCCTCTTAGCCCGGCCTCGCTTTTGCGGGTTCGCAATCATTTCCTCCTCCTCCTCCATTTCCTGCACTATCTCCTCCGCTTGTTGCGAAGAAGAAGCCGGAGCCTTGCCCTTAGAAGCCACGGTCTTTGTTCTCACCATTGCAGGCCAACCTACCAAACAGAACAAAATCCCAAATCTTGAAACAAAATACTACAGTAAGCAACCCAGATTGCAGCCAGAAACGCACAAGTTTCAACAAAAACAGGCGGCCAGACAAAATCCACAAAACTTCTGAGTTGTACTACACAGATTCTACCTCCAAAATTCAGTGCACAAATGATAACTTCGCCATGCAATTCCAGTCCCAAATCCAATCAAAATTTCAAACAAATTCCGGAAAAGGGGGTCATGGACGATCTCAAACGTTGGGGGTTAGAAAACAGCGTAGGATGGTTCAAAATGGCAATGCATGGCAAGATATAGTGGCTAATCAAAGGTTAAAGCTATTCTAGAGGGAGAACAATGGAAGATATTACGCAAAGAGAGAGTGAGAATGGATTTACCTCGTACTAGTAGGATTTGACTTTAAAACCTTGAAATCCTTGAAAAATCCTTGAAAGCTTGAAGGTTTGATGAGAGATTATGGAGTTTTGGGGTTGATTTGGGTGGTTTGGGGTTGGGTTTCGGAGTATTTGGGCGGTTATGGAGGTGTAGTGAGAGAGAATAAATGGTGGGAAGATGAAGAGGCCGGCCTTGATAACTGCAGATTTCAAAATTAACTCACGCGTATCGATACGCCACCAAATCCGTATCGATACGGAGCGCTCTGATGGCCCACGAAACAAACGCGTATCGATACGCCTTAAGGGCCGTATCGATACGGATAGCTTAAGTCCAGAAGTTCAGCTTTGCCACCCGAAGCCAATGCCGACGCCTGACGCCACTCTATAAATACACCCGGAGCCTGTAAGCCTGAGGCCAACCCAGCAAAGTTCAAAACCAACTTCCAACCATCCACCCGAGCATCCGGTTTCCTATGGATAAGAGTGAGACGCGGACTAGGCTTTATTTTAAAGGACAATGGGACTCTCTTGTGGTTTGAATCAAACAAAGATGGCCTTGTATCATTTCTTACATATGCCATAGATTCCAAAGCGATTTAAAGTAAATAACGAACATATTTAGGCATGACATGAGATTAATACCTAACTAAGAATATAATGAGAACAACAACGGGATATGGGTCAAACCTGCTCACAACACACTCAACACCTAATTTCACGCCCTTTTAGCAGCATACGAGTTGGACAGAACAAGTTTCCAAAAATATTTACACAACTCTTGCCAATTAATGAACTAATGACCAAGTGCTAAGTTGCTCTATTCCACTAACTTTGTAATAACGGAAGGATTGATCTACAAAAAACGAAAATTTAAAAAACGAAAATTTAAACAAAAAGCATAAAACATAAATAAAACATAAATATCCGATTTATGTCCCTCCCCCCAACTTGAAATATGCTATGCCCTCATAGCATGGAGAACAACAGTAGGGAAAAAGGAACAAAAGATCGTACCTACGGGGGAATGTCAACCCCCTTATACCTCGACCAAGTTGGAGGTTTTGGCGTCACCGACTCCTTTTGTCATCCGAACGGCTTTCAAGGTCGACTCCTTCGGCTCTTCCAACGGAACCACAGCTAGTCACACAGGATCATGGCCAAAGCTTTATTGGACTAACAACCGCGACACGTAATCGCACCCATGCTTAGGGCTCCTGAATGCCTCATTCACTCCGACGTTAGATCCAAACCACCAAGGCTGGTGTGGTAGCACGCTCACCCTGCAAAAGACTTAAGCTCGAACTACCTACTAAGAGCCAAATGACATTAGAACCACCCGGCACGTGTTATCCGGGCACCAACAAACATATATACAAAGAGAAACAACAAAGAACACCACCCGATTTTCACGCAATCTCACGAGTCATACTTTTCTTCCCGAGTCTCACCGAGTAGACAAGACACGGGTGGCTATACTAGACCGTCAATTTTGTTACATCACGCCCGAAGTAAAATTCACCGCTTGACCTCGCCAAGCAATTAAGCCCAGCGTTCCCTATGATCGAAACAAAGTGAGACAAGACAGAGCCTAGTGCCAAAGCACGGGAATATCAAGTCTCACCCAAAGACCTAAGCTGCCCCCGATAGGGACATATCTGGTGAGTTAGGATCGTTAACGGCAAACTACGACAAAGAAGGACTAGTTAAAGTCCGATACAATGATGCGTTGGTGAAATCTCGTGGTGAGAAAGTCCCGAAACATAAGAAATAAGAACAAAGCACAAAAACAATATTTACAAATGTACAAAAACACAGAATTTAATATCAGAGCTCGGAGCGTCCAAGTCACAGCTGGACTCCGCCAAACAATGAAGTCCAGCGTCCCCTAAGATCGTAACCAGGCAGGCACAAGATAGAGCCAAGTGCGGTAATGGAGCACGGGAATATCAAGGCCGAACCTAAGATCTATACCGCCCCCGTTGGGGCTAATCTGGAAGACGTGAGTGGTTCACTGTGAATTACTCCTATCAGAAAAGCTAATGAAAGCCCTATGTCACTGATATTAAAATTGCCCTTACTAACCGGAGCTGGGCACACGATCCTTTTTTTAGTAGCGGCGTGCGGAGCTACATATACCCAAGTCAATGGAGGGTACCCCCTACCCGGGGGCCGGGTCCGACAAACAATTAAGTTCAGCGGTTACGCTTTCGCTCCCCGTGCAAATAAATGGAACACAGACTATACCGAAAAGCCATCCGTATAAACGGGATCGGCCAAAACCTCATCGGGCTCACCGGTTTCGAAATTGCCAAGGAAAGGCTTAAGCCGCTGACCATTAACTTTAAAAGAGGAACCGTTACGCACGCTTTCTACTTCTATCGCCCCGTGAGGGGACACATTTTTGACAATATAAGGGCCAGCCCAACGTGAGCGCAACTTCCCGGGATGCAAATGCAAGCGAGAATTGTATAACAATACTTTTTGACCAGGCACAAAGTTTTTAATCACAATTCTATTATCATGCTTGGCTTTGAGTTGAGATTTATAAGCGCTAGAATGGTCGTAAGCATTGTACCTTAACTCCTCGAGTTCCGTCAATTGGAGCTTGCGCTGGTCGCCGGCTTTGGCCAGATTGAAATTCAGCTTCTTAATAGCCCAATAGGCTTTATGCTCAAGCTCGACTGGTAAGTGGCACGCTTTTCCGTAAACCAACCGATATGGTGACATGCCCAAGATAGTCTTGTACGCAGTACGGTAAGCCCACAAAGCATCGATCAATCGAGTTGACCAATCTTTACGGGTAGGATTAACCGTCTTCTCCAAGATGTTCTTGATCTCCCGATTCGCAAGCTCCGCTTGGCCATTCGTTTGCGGGTGGTAAGCCGTGGAGACTTTGTGAATGATGGAATACTTCCGCATGAGAGCCGCAATGGATCGGTTGCAAAAGTGGGACCCTTGGTCACTGATGATAGCTCTGGGCATGCCAAATCGCGCCAAAATGTACTCACGGAGAAATTCAACGACAACTTGGGCATCATTAGTTCGAGTGGGGATAGCCTCCACCCATTTGGAGACATAATCAACAGCCAACAAAATGTAGAGGTATCCAAAGGAAGTAGGAAATGGCCCCATGAAGTCGATACCCCAACAGTCAAACACTTCAATAATCAAAATGGGTGTAAGCGGCATCTCATTACGTCGCGTCACGCACCCCAGAAGTTGACAGCGCGCACATGCCCGGCAGAAAGCAAACGTATCCTTGTACAATTTTGGCCAATAGAAACCGCACTGTAGAATCTTAGCGGCGGTCTTTCTGAACGAGAAATGGCCGCCACAAGCCTCCGTGTGGCAAAATTGGATAACACTTGGTTGCTCAGAATCAGGCACACAACGGCGAACGAGTTGGTCGGCACAATACTTAAACAGATACGGGTCGTCAAAAGAGAACCGTTTCACCTCAGCCAAGAACCGACGCTGAGCTTGTAAATTCCAATGGGCAGGCATAAGACCGGTGGCTAAGTAGTTCACTATATCCGCGTACCATGGAGCTGTAGTGATGGAGAATAGCTGCTCATCGGGAAAAGAGTCACCGATAGGAATGTGAGCGGTAATATCATCGAATTCGAGCCGAGATAGATGATCGGCCACCACGTTCTCTACACCCTTCTTGTCCTTAATGGTGAGATCAAACTCTTGTAGAAGTAGAATCCACCGAATCAATCTTGCCTTGGCATCTTGCTTCGTAAAAAGGTACTTGAGAGCGGAATGATCGGTGTACACAGTAATTGGAGCCCCCACTAGATAAGACCGGAACTTGTCCAACGCAAAGACTATAGCAAGCAACTCCTTCTCCGTAGTCGAATAATTCATTTGAGCCTCATTGAGTGTTTTACTTGCATAGTAAATAACGTACGGCTCTTTCCCTTTCCGTTGGCCCAAAACAGCTCCAACGGCGTAATCACTGGCGTCACACATTAGCTCGAATGGCAAGTCCCAATCCGGAGAACGCACAATAGGTGGAGAAGTGAGACGTGACTTTAACTGGGCAAAAGCGGCCTCGCAAGCCGGCGTCCACTCAAACGGCACATCCTTGGCCAGCAAATGACACAATGGCCGAGCGATGGCACTAAAATCTTTGATAAAACGCCTATAGAAACCGGCATGCCCCAAGAAAGATCGGATATCCTTCAAACACTTTGGAGTCGGAAGATTCCCAATCAAATCAATTTTTGCCCGATCCACTTCTATCCCCTTCGAGGAGACAATGTGGCCGAGTACGATGCCTTCGGTCACCATGAAGTGGCATTTCTCCCAATTCAGCACAAGGTTATTCTCCTCGCACCGGGCTAGTACAAGCCCCAAATTGGCAAGACAAGCCTCAAAAGAGTCACCAAAAACTGAGAAGTCGTCCATGAATACCTCCATAATTTTCTCCACCATATCGCTAAAAAGGCCCATAATACACCTTGAGAAGGTACCGGGGGCGTTGCAAAGCCCGAACGGCATACGACGATACGCAAAGGTCCCGAATGGGCACGTGAAAGTAGTCTTCTCTTGATCTTCCAAGGCCACCTCAATCTGATTATAACCGGAGTACCCGTCCAAGAAGCAGTAAAACTTGTGCCCGGCCACTCTCTCCAAAATTTGATCGATGAAGGGAAGGGGAAAGTGGTCCTTTCTTGTACTAGCGTTCAGCTTTCGATAATCAATGCACACCCGCCAACCGGTCTGAACCCGCATTGGAATAAGCTCATCCTTGTCATTTTTAACCACCGTCACCCCAGACTTCTTAGGTACCACCTGTATTGGGCTCACCCACTTAGAATCCGCGATCGGGTAAATAATGCCAACATCCAACAATTTAAGAACTTCCGCTCGCACCACATCCTTCATAATCGGGTTTAATCGGCGTTGAGGCTGGCGAGAGGGCTTAACATCATCCTCCATGTAGATGTGATGAGAGCAAAGAGATCCATCTATTCCTTTGATATCGGCGATGGACCACCCAATAGCCTTTGAATGCTTCCGCAACTTAGAGAGCAATTGGAATTCCTGAAGTTCGGTTAGGGCGGAGGAAATTACCACCGGGTATGCTTGACCTTCACCAAGATAGGCATACTTAAGTGAATCCGGTAGGGGTTTAAGTTCAAGAGTCGGGGGTTCCACACTAGACGGAACGGCGCGCTTCACAATAGGAGGTAACTCCTCAAATTTAGGGAACCACGGAGTAATAGCACAAACCTCTTCCACATCCAGCAAAGATGACAAATACGCAACCTCAGGGGCATCAAGAAAATCGGCCTCGGCGGAAGTCAGAGCGAGTTCCAGCTCATCCTGACAAATAAACTTATTGACATGGTTTTGGACAAGTGAGTTGATCATACTAACTCCGCAGACATCCTCATCGTCCCCCATTTGACTGCCAAGATGGAACATGTTGACTTGCATCTTCATATTGCCAAAGCTCATGTTAAGCCGGCCATCCCTACAATGAATGACGGCATCGGAGGTTGCCAAAAACGGCCGGCCAAGAATGATCGGAACAGAGGACTGAGCTGCCGGTACCGGGCACGTGTCAAGAACCACAAAGTCAACTGGGTACACGAACTGATCAACTTGAACGAGCACATCCTCGACCATCCCTTTGGGAATGCGAATACTCCTGTCCGCCAATTGTAAAGTCACCCGAGTTGGTTTCATTTCCCCCAACCCTAGTTGTTCATAGACCGAGAACGGTAGGAGGTTTACACTTGCCCCCAAATCAAGAAGAGCTTTTTCACAAACTTTACCCCCGATGGTGATAGATATCGTAGGACAGCCCGGATCATTATACTTGGGCGGAAGGGTTGACTGGAAGAGGGAGCTTACTTGTTCGGTTAAGAACACTTTCTTCTGCACTTGGAGTTGCCGTTTGTGAGTGCACAACTCCTTCAAAAATTTGGCGTATGATGGAATCTGTTTAATAGCATCGAGCAAAGGAAGGTTAACCGTCACTTTCTGAAGAACTTCATAGATATCACCGTTCAAATTCTGCTTGGGCGGTGACTTTAGTCGGTGAGGATATGGAGCGGGAACGGTGAAAGCTTTGGGAACCTCATCGTCCTTGGCTTTTCCCTTCTCTTCTTCAATAGGCGCTGGCCCTGGGGTATTGTTCTGTAGGAGCTGATTTGGGAGATTCTTCATCTAGCATTGTTGGCTTCAATGGTGCCGAAAAAGGTAGTAAGATTTGCGCAACCGGCGGCTCTACTTGAGCATTAGTCAACCGCCTTCCCACTTCTCAACGATATTATGGCCTTTGCTTGCTCGGGGAAAATCACCGAAGAGCCTTGTGCAAAGTGTTGGCCTTGAGGGTTTGGTTGAGGCTGGGTAGGTAGTTTGCCTTTCTCTTGTTGCAATACACCAATAGCCGTTGTTAATTTACCCACTTGATTCCTGATGTCGTTCAATGCTTGAGTAGTTTGCTCATTGGTGGTCGTTTGCATTTGACAGAATGCATTCAGAGTATCCTCCAAAGAACGTCGTGGAGGTGGTGCTGGTTGGTGCTGAAATTGATTTTGCCCTTGGAATTGGCCCGGTGGTATGAATCCTGGCGGGCCTTGAGATTGTGCCGGAGGAAATCGTGGTTGACCTTGAAACTGAGATTGGCGCCATGTTTGATTCTGAGGAGGAGGAGCTTGAGAAGTTGACGAGCCGGCCTCATTTTGGTTACCCCAACGGAAAGCCGGATTAGACCTCAACCCCGGATTGTAGGTGTTGGAATATGGATCCCAACGTTGATTCAATGCGCACACCTCTTCAGGGAGTTGATTATAGTGCTGTCGGAGGGTGGGGATGGTATGACAGTTGTCGGTCGAATGACCCGTAGTCTCACAAATAACACACACTTCCTCCACTTGGCGAATCTCCTTCACTTCTTTCACTTCTTTGACCTCTTTCAGCTTGGACCGACTCTAGCTTCATTTTGTCCAACTTTAACGATAACTCATCCAAGCGTGTCTCAAGACCGTTTTGCTCATTCACTGAAAATTTACCGGAACCTCCCGGTCCTTGATTTCTCATAGCTTGGTCACCCGGATCAATGTATTGCCAAGTTTGAGCTCTCTCGGCCAAAGCATCTAAGAATTCCCAAGCGGTATCGGGGTCCTTTCCCATGAAATCACCACTCCCCATCGTATCCAAAAGCTGCTTGGACTCCCGATCACAACCCAAATAGAAATAGTTGATCACAAGATACATGGGAAAGTTATGGTGGGGGACAGCTGCGAGTAAATCCTTGTACCGCTCCCAATACTTATAGAAGACTTCCCCATCTTTCTGTTTGAAATTCTGAATTTGATCCATGAGAAGCTTAGTTCGGCTAACCGGAAAGAACTTGGTGGTAAACACGTCTTGCACTTCACCCCATGTGAGCAAAGAGCGGGGCTTCAAGGAATGGAACCACTGCTTCGCCTTGTCTTTGAGCGAGAAGGGAAACAACTTCAGGCGGGCTTGATCTAACTGTCCCGGTCCGGTCACAAAGGTGCTAACGATAGTCTCGAATTCCCGAATGTGAGCATAGGGGTCCTCCAATTCACGCCCCCGAAACTCTGGTATAACCCGATGATATTCTGGCTTGAAAGCAAACGCATTGGCGGCAGTGCAAGTGGGAATGGCTATGGGAGAGACATGTGGACCTCTTTCTGGCGTCAAATAATCACGCAAAGTACGAGCTGCTGGTTGATCTGCCATTGGGCGTAATGGAGGGGATAGCTCACGAGATGCAGATCGATGTAGCCGATTCGATAAAGGGCTACGATAAATATTGAGCATACAACCTGCACAGTCCAATAAAGCAGACTAGAGGGGCTATGCCGCCGCATCGTTCACAAACAGTCTCGTGGGGTTATGCCACCACCACGGCTATATAAGCAATAATAGATAGAAGGTAAAAAGGCAATTGATGCTCGACTAGCTTCGTTAAACCTCAAGTCGAATTGGTGGCTCAGTTAGAGGTATCCGCTAAGTTGAGTTCAATACACATAAAAAGGAAAATTAAACGGAGTACTTACAGTGGTTTGTCGATCCTCCAAATAAGCTAGATAAAAAGATTCCCCGGCAACGGCGCCAAAAATGCTTCGCCTCCAACCTCGCCTTCCAATAAGGTTGAAATACCCCAAGCGTAGGGCTAGGTCGTCGGTAGCATAATATCCGGAAGTCCGGGATCGTACCCACAGAGAATTCAAATGTAGCTTAATCGGATTGTAGGTTTTATGTGGTGGATTGTGGCGTTTAAGACGGCCAACTTGGTTTTGCTTTAAACGGTGGAAATGATAAAACGAAGACTAGAAATGAGCTAGATAAACTAAAGGAGGCAAGTCTAGGGATCGTCTAACCCTTGACTTAAGCCGTTACCGGTTCTCAATTATAACTCAGGCGAGAGTCACGACCGCGTGCTCACGCCCGGAAAATTTAGCTTTAAAAGACTACGTTTATCAAAAGATGTGATTAACCGGAATTAAATCAACCTATTTTTGCTAATGTATCTAACACGTAGGGGGCCACGAGCCCTCAATATGTCGCTTGCCAAGACCGCTTGACTAAACTTCATACCAAGGAGTTAACACGCCTCGCTTAGACCAAAAAGGCTAGGTTAATGAAATTCCGAAAACCATGATTTTAAGCCCGAAGTTTTGAGAACCAAATAACCACCTAAGTACTCGGGAAAGATTACCCCGAGACTTGGCCTATCGACTACTCACACATAGCTAAAGCATAAAGGTAAGCATAAAAACGAGACATGACTTTAAACCGATAAAAACGAAAACAAACTTGATATTATAAAAGATCTAGTCCGTAGGAACAACTTTAATAAACGAGAATTTAACAAACGAGAATTACTTACTTGAGTTCTTAAGGAAATAACTTGAAAAGCTTAAAAGAACATTAATGGAGGAAAATCTAAAGCTAATAAGAACTAGATACCAAAAAGAGGAAGAAGGAACCCCTATTTATACACAATGGGTTTCTCTCTCCTCAAATATCTAAAAACATACTATAAAAGGCAAGTATTCCATAAATGGAAACCCCAAAAAGTAGCAAAATATCTGGCCGAAGGCTCTCCGTATCGATACAGATTAAGCAAAGTATCGATACCACATCGTTAAGCTGAAAAGGCCAATCTCCCGTAACAAACCCGTATCGATACAACCAAAATCCGTATCGATACGGGACTCTCTGGTTCGAGAGATAACAAACGCGTATCGATACGCGTGAAATCCGTATCGATACGGGATGGCTTATCTCTGGTTCCTCAGGCTAGCCTCCTGGTCCTTGACACCCGACGACCGTTGGCTTGCCCGATGCTCCTTGCCTTCGTTCTTTGGTCGCTTTGGCACAATGTTCCACCGGGCAATTATTCTTGAATTATCTTGGGAGTTGACTTTGCACTCAAAACACGCCTTTTAAGGGCGTTTTGCCTGAAACACTCAATAAACTACCTTACGAGTAATATTGACTAAAAACGATAATTAAGAGCTGAAAAGGCTTATAACTAACGGGTTTATGCACCACGATCAAGCAATCTTGGGTGCGTATCAAGAATATCGGCCTCGGGTCGAATTTGGGCCTCGGTAAAATTATGAACAACGCAGGAAAGCGCCCAACACCGCCGCGAAACAGACAACGGCGAGCGGCGGAGCAGTCACGACGCATGAAAAATGTGGATCGAATTGAACGAAACTCGAAGAAAATAATCGAAACATAGAAACCAGACATTAAAGGTCGATTTACCTGAGATCGACGTCAAGGATCTGCTCCCAAAACGCTCAAAAAGCTCGATCAAAAGCTTGAAACAGAAGGCGGCGGCGGTTCGACTTCAGAAGCAGAGAGAAGGTGGCCGTCTGTTCTCTGACCCGTCTATTTATAATGGAGAGGATGGGAATCTGCGCGGGAAACGAAGCGTCGTATACCGAGCCGTCAGATCTCTGACACGTATAGCCATCGAACGGTCAGAATTGAGGGGTCTGCATCGAGGACAGTCGCCGAACGAACGAACCATTGGTATAATGACGCGTGTCACCGAAGCAACGTTTCGTACCAATCAACTGACAGGGCACGTGCCGAGACAGCTTTACCATCCTGAGACCTCGGCGATTGCTGACACGTGGCTCTCCCTACCGACGTAGGATGAGTGGAAATTTACCGAGGAGAGCGCTCTCACCAAGGCTTAATATTTCCCAGAGGAGTATCAAGACCCTGAAGCAGGGATGCAAAGCTCCAGGGGCTTGAGGGGCTATTGTGGAGGCTTCGGTTATGACCTCGGTAAATAGGCTCCCGGTAACCGAGGACTCATGGTACGATCCGTGGTCAAATACAGGCGAGCCCCTGAGATTATTCTTACTCTCACCGACATGGTTCTCCTGTTAATACTTCGGTTCGTAACCGAGATATGCTTTCTGTTGAGATCTCTTGAAGGAAATGTGGCCTAGCAAAGGGGGACCAAGGGCGCCACGTGGTAGACAGGACCACCATGGTCATGTGCTTCATAACCGCCTTATCCAGTGCGTCACTTATGACGTCACCGAAGGCGGTTACCTAAGCGTGGTTCCCACGCGCTTCCTTGGAGGCCAAGTAAATATAGGTCTATAAATACGGAAGGATTCTAACCTAAAGAGGTACGCCACTCTACCCTAGCCCTAGACCTAAACTACTCTCCTTACATCTAACTTGATCGTCGGAGGGTCACTGGGCGTTCCAAGCCCTAGTGACTGGTTGCAGGTTCCCAGGCGGACGAACGGAGCAACGGAAGAGGAGTATTGTGCCAGGCAAAGATCCCTCCAAACCTGAACCCCCACAGTTTGAATAGGCATTTTTGGTTGGGTGGAGAAATGGAAAGGGTTTGTTGGGTTGGAATGCAGAGATGTGCGGAAGTAAGAGAGTGGAGAGGGCGGTCATGGCGAGAGAGATTCAGATGAGTTATCGGGACTGAGTTCTATTTTTTGAAAGAAAGAGGATAAAAGGAAAGAGTATAGAAGCAGAAGAACGAAGGAGAGGAGAAGGGGAAGAGAGGAAGAGAGAGATGAGGGTGGCAGCGCCAACGGCAGCCGGTGGCCATGGCTGCCACTGCACTTTCCTCTTTTCTTTATGTTTTCTTTTTATTTTTCATTTTTCCGTTGACAGAAATTTTGGGTGCGCAAAATGACAAGAAAAGCCTTCATTTTAACAGATGGAGTTCACGGTGTTAGGTTTGGGGACTTGATTAGTGCAAAATTAATATGTTGGGGACCAAATGTCTTCAATTATTACAAAAGGCCCTCTGTGTGAAAAAGTTTTCATTGGAGAAATTGGTAAAACTCAAAGTAGTAAAAAAACAGAGTGAGAGAAAATAATGAGGATTAATTTGAAGAGCCTTTGCAGCCGTTAATTAAAAAAGACGAGGTCAAATATTTAATTAACAAATGAAGGTGTTGAATATAGGTTGAAATTAGTTTCCAGCTAGCTCACTGTTGCAAAAAGAAAAATTCCACAGTTCGTTGAAAAATTTCGTAACGTTAAATTACATGTCGTGGTAGGTGGTAGTACTACTGGTGCCGGTAGAATTGGTAACAAGGCAGGGAACGTGTACGTCAACCAATGATGGAGGCAGGGGAGGCTACTGACGGTGCTTCCTTGCCACTACAATGATTTGGAAAAATGCATGTTATTCAAATTATAAATATATTTTTCATCCTTTCATAATTACTTCGATGCTTTTTATAAGTATCCTGAGTTCGAAAATCTGACTAAAACATTTTAGAACCGTTCAAGTTTTGAACAAAATAAAAAAATTCCACAAGATGTAATTTTAAATGTAGAATAAGATGGACGATGAATTTTCTCAAGTTTTTCTTTCTCACAAACATTCATAATTAAAGACATCGCTAGAGGTCTTGATGTTGATGCTATCATAGATACTACTCCTATTAAAGACATGAAAGAGTTAATTTTGAGCACAATTCTGTACCCAAGCAATGTGGAATTAATATCTCTATATATAGTCACATATTCTTAAGCAATATGGGACAATGTAATCAAACACACGGCCGTGCATCTCTGAAAAGATAGAGGGAAGTATCTACGTACGGAAGGATCGATCGAGAGGCCAACCAGGCATTATTAATTAATCTCTCGATTAGTTGCAAATTAAGCTAATAGTAATATTTTCCACATGCAATTCAAAATGAGCACGAGGAGAAAAACTTGAAGTGAAAACCTAAGCAAACTACATTGACCTTATATACACAGTCCGGATCCAATGAGAGATCCCTTACGGCCTTATGGTGCGGGACTCCCCTTTTCCGATCGAATTGCGACGATCCGAGCTACTCAAAGTGTGCAGGACATGATTTTAAGGGTACCCATGAGAAATCAACAAAAAAAATGATCGGGAAGAGCTTGATTCTAGCTAGCAGTTTTTTACTGAATCGTTCAATAAAAAATTGTTCGGATCAAACTTTTTCCGATCATTTTTTTTACTGATTTCTCGCGAGTACCCTTAAAATCACGTTCTGATCACTTTGAGCGGCTTGAATCGTCGCAATTCGATCAGGAAAGGGGAGTCCGGCACGGTAACAACGTGCAGGATCCCTCATTGGATCCGGACTGTGTGTGTATATATATATATATATATATATATATGAGTGATGCTATTGGTACATATGAAATGTACATACAATATACATATAGATTTTGTGGGGCCCATTTCGGGTCCCATAAAGATGATTCAAACCGCCCATTATATTTAAAATATTTTTTTATGGAGCCCTGTAAAAAATTAGCTCAACCCGATATCGATAAGAATTTTTTCTGAATTTGTATGGGCGAAACTAAGCAGTTAAGTAGTTTCGCCTCCACAAATTAATAAAAAATCCTTACCGATATCGGGTTGTGCTGATTTTTTATAGAGCTCCATAAAAAAATGTTTTAAAAATAATGGGCGGTTTGAATCATCTTTATGGGACCCGAGATGGGTCCCACAAAATTGATATGTACATAATATGTACATTTCATATGTACCTCTAGCATTTTTGTGTGTATATATATATATATATATATACGGGGCGGTTCAATGAACAACTATTTAGATACTTAAAAAAATACCTCATAGTTTCCGATCAAATTTTGATTATCCGAGCCCCTCAATGTGATCAGAACGTGATTTTAAAAGTACTTGCGAGAAATCAGCAAAAAAAGACTAAAAAGGACTTTATCTGAGCAATTTTTAGCTTAAATATATATATATATATATATGTGTGTGTGTGTACTTAGTTACAAATATTATATTAACTTTTCTTTGCTAAATAAAAAACTATATAATCAACCGTTGAAAAACAGTGTCCCTGGCCAGGAAAATGTTATTCTTGACCTATATTTGCAAGCAATCTTCAAATTATTTTTTTAAGAATAGAGGACATCCAAACTCTATAAATAGCAAGTACGAGAGCTCTTCCGTCTATCCAACCAGCTAGAGAGTGAAAGCAAGCACTAAACAGTGTTCTTCTTGGTTTTTTTTTTTAAACAACAAAAATAAATTTCACTAACTCATAAAACGAAGTACAGAGGTAATAGGGAATTGGGTACACCGGCCTAACTACCTAAGACCCTCATCTCTTAACCACATGGAGGAAACTGATTTAAGCCTAACAGGTTGAGTCCAAACCAGGAGGAAACCCCAAAAAATAACTCAACGGTCAGTAAGGAACCAACCCAAACTAAAACAAACAAAAAAAAAAAAACCAGCCCAAACAACGTCGGCCGGCCCAACCACCTGAAAAACAAACAAAAAAACCCAAACTAGTAAGCACCAAACCCTAGCCCCCCGAGAAACCTAAAACAAAACAGCACCCACCTGCCGGCGACAACCGCCGCTACTACGACCATTGAAACCTGCACCCCAACAACTCCGGTCGCCAGCAGAGCCGCCGTCCAAGTACCCAAACATCCACTAGACTCCACCATCAGCAGCCACCATCTTCGAACAAAATGCACACTCGCGCCCACCATCTGATGACCTGGAATCCATGGACGGAGCAGATCAACATAGCAATCGGAGAGAAGGGCAGCACAAAGCAAAGGCCGAGAGGAAACCACTACGCCATTAGGCAGACAAAACCGTTCCTCCCAGCAGACAAGACGGCGTGGAAACCAAAACGCCCCCAAGCAAAACGACCACCAGCTGCCTCGGAACGAAGCCCCCTAGCCGTTAAGCCAAAAATCGGAACACCCAGGAGAAAAAAACCAACGGGAGAGACGAGGGAGACATAGGCGATCCACGCCATAGAGGACAGAGGCGAGAAGAGGGAGGACAGGGGAGCCGACGGTAGTGTTCTTTCTTGTTTACTCGAGCTCCCTCTTCTCTTACCGTTCATAGCCTCCAGGCAACCCATTAGAAAAATGGAAATAAACTCTACTTCAACGCTTACATTAACCCATGCGCAATATACCCGAGGTCACACAGTGTCGCTATACCCGAGGTCACACAGTGTCGCTCTGCAAATTTTCATCTTAGCATTTGGAGAGATTATTTCCTTGCCTATGCTTCTGTCATTATGGTAAAATTGTCTTAGATTGTCTTGAATCATATGTAGAATTAATACTCAAATTAAATCATTACAGCCTTCCAATATGATCAACATAAATGTGGGAAATTTTCATATTGATCTGGGTTTGGGATATATATATATATATAAAGTGAAAAAGAAGCTTAAAAATATAATTATTCGAATCTGTTACGTAGTGCCTACGAATGAATATAATGTTTCGATAATATATATATTGGTGACAACTGTTGTTTGAATATTGTATACGAATTCATAGACGCACCCATTTTGTGTCATGTTTAGTATACTGTAAGACACTACATTAGATAGTTCCAAATGCGACATGATCACTTGTTACAATCAGTGGACGACTCAGAAACAGTGATAAGGGAGGGGTCTTGGCCAAGTTTTCAAAGTTGGAAGGGCTGATTGTTAAAATTGCACCAAAAATACTCAAAGCACCAATGACCCTAGTAAACCTTTTAAAAGTTTGAAGATTTGCTACTAGAGTACTACCACGTGATGGTCCAAGATCGTTCTTAATCACATATTTTTGTGGGAGCAACATACTTAGTGGTCAGGTGTGCTAGTCTGGGTTTCTACTTCTGATTGATGATTGCATCAGGGCTTTCCAGCAATGGTGTGAGCTGGGGTTTCAGTTGGATCCTCTAATACTTAGTCACGGATGGAATTCTTACACCAGCACCTAGTGTAGGTTTACTTTTGCAGGTTGTCCTAGAGCCATGGTTATTGTTGTTAGTCGCATTGGCTTGGGTCCTAGATTCAGTAGTTTTGGTTCACTCCTTCTATTGTGCAGTGGTGAAAGCCCCTGACCACCACATGATAATCAGTCGTTTGCAGGGGCCAAATGCTAATATTTTTACCACGAAATTGCAATAGATTTGTAAAGAGACGAACTGAGTAGAAACGCCGCAACAAATTAAACGATACTCAAGCGTTGCAAGAGCTATTAGTATAATACGGTACGAGTAGAATTTTAGCAGTTCAAAGCTCCGGCCATATCCCCGTGTGTCTGCAAATGGTCACAATAGTAAGCCCAAAATGACTAGAATCAGGAAAACAATGCTCATCTGGCCTATGAGTCGCATCAGAGACAGCATCTTAATTTCAGGTGATAATCAAGCAATTGGCCGGAAAGAGTTTATTTTCAGGATTTGATCAAATTATCCCCAGGAAACAAGAAGGCTGTCAAAGTGCATGCAAGCATCCTTATAGAGTTCAACAAATTTCGTCGAATTGCAAAAGAGCTAGAGTTAGCACACAAGACAGGATGTCCTTGTTGTCTAAGCAGCTGAAATGAGAGAGATACAGTGTAAAGATACTCATCATTGGCCATAACATGATTGGTTTCATCATTGGACAGATGTCCTTGTGGTGGCGGGTTAATGGCCGCATTTAGAGATAATTTTTTTTTTTACATATACTAATTGAATTTTTTAAAATCCTTATTGTGGTGGCCGCCGCTACTTGTCCCCTTGGCTTCATCCTTGCATGGCTACATCTTAGAGACTTAGACAGATGCAAGAGAATCCCAAGACAGATGCCCTTTTTCGAATATGGGAAGGCAGAAAAGGAAGCCCCATGGTTATATTTGCCCCTCCGTGTTTCCGAAAGCACATTTCTTAGTCGATCAGGGACGCAAGTATATATAGAAATCGAGGACTGGCAACAGGTCCCATCCGAGCTAATATCAGGAGGAAGGGCTTTAGGGTCTGCCAAAATATTGTTTGGTTTTCGGTTCACATAGTTCTTTTTCACGCTTCATATTCACCAGGAACCTTTAAGCTTGACTGATGTTTATATGGCTTGGATTTCTGATGTGATTATGTTGAAAATACAACTACAGCAACATAACATTGATGTTTTGCGATGTAATCTTTGCCCTTTTCATGAATTGACTGAATTCAAAAAAAAAAAAAAAACCATTGATGTTGCTAATGATTACAGGATCAAACTTCAATCGGAAGCCAAAAAGGTTATGGCTACCGGGTGTCCAGCGATGATTGGTCAGGTTATGCTGGAGGAGGAGGTACTGCAGAGAAGCTGAATTTCGTTAATAAAGGGGGCAATATTAGAATATCCTCACTTGTAATAAGCAAATTGGTGTAGATAAACAAATTTAACAACAATGCTCAAAAAATATCTCACATTGTATTAAGCAAAGTTACAAGTCTTTTAGCGAATAACCAAATTTCACCCATTCCATTATCAAACTTAACAATTTTTACCAATAACTAAAACTCAATAACTCAAAAATACCCCACATTTTTTTTTTTGCTCTGCAAAATTTTTTTTTATTAATCTCGAAGGCATACATCGAGGAAAAAGCAAAAATTACAAAGCACTATAAGCATAAAAATATATCCAACCAAAGTTGGATAAAACACCTCAATTATCCAATCTACACTTTCACTTTTCGAATCCCATCCAAATACCCTTTGAAATCTTCCACTGTGTAGATCTTGATCATATTAAACTTAGCCTTCATCCACATAACTACTCTTGTTTTAACCATATCTGCCACTTCCGAAGCCTGGGTGGTTGCCCCATTGAATATATACCCGTTTCTCATTAACAAGATGGACCAAAGCGTTGCAAAAAAGCATACTTCCCAGATGTCTTTCTCCAAGTTTCGAAACCTATTCCCAAACCACCAAAGTGCTAACTCTGCTAAGGAGGATAGACAAACCCATTGGATGTTTCACCAAGCCAAAATTTCTGACTATGCCACACACGAAAATCAACAATGAATAGTCTCATCAAAACGAATAATTTCTTGTGGTCGGGTGCATAATTGAAACTCATTTGCTATTGGACAAAAATGTGTATTGTGGGGGGTTTTTTTTTTTTTTTAGGGATGCAAAAATAATCAATGTGGATATAGTGGTTATTAAGTTTAATTATGAACTAAATGAATAATTAAATGCTGACGTGACACATTTTATTTATTAATTTTGATTATTACCATTGTGGATGCCTTAGAGCATCCGCAATGGGAATAATCAAAATCGATAACTAAAATGTGTCATGTCAGCATTTGATTATCCATTTAGTTCATAATCAAACTTAACAAACTTGACCTCCACATTGATTATTTTTGTATTTCTATAAAAAAAAACTCCCACAATACGCAATGCACCTATGTCCAATTGCAAACGAGTTTCAATCACACACCCGACCACACCAAATTATTCGTCTCGATGAGACGATTCTAATGTGAGGTGTTTTTTAATTTTTTAGTTTTGAATTTGGTTATTAGGTTTGGTTATTGAGTTTTGGTTATTGGTAAAAATTGTTAGGTTTGGTTATGGAATGGATGGAATTTGATTATTTGCTAAAAGACTTGTAACTTTGCTTATTACAATGTGAGGTATTTTTTTAGTATTGTTGTTAAGTTTGCTTATCCATACCAATTTGCTTATTACAATGTGGATGCTCTTACAACCGCACAATGGACATAATAATACTATAGAAAGACATCTTTATTCGTTATCACCTGAACACATCTCTACCAAGTTTGTACTCATCCCCACGATGAATGAGAAAATGGAGAGAAGACTGCGAAATTGAATAGGCTAGTTTCCTTAGAGGGGAAAATGCTCCCCAAAAAGAAACTATAAATAAACAGATTACATTAAGACAACCGTTCGCTAATTGATCGGGACAGAATCAATAAGCACCGAGGTTACAATCTTCTTCAGTTTTTTTCCAGAATTAATTAGTGTACCCATCTTCACCCGTGTATAAAAGATTGATCACCCGCGCAAGATTGAGAACTCGGGCAAGGAGAGGCATTGGGACCGCGGTCGGGCGGAGACATTCTGCGCTCATGTCTTTCCATGCATTTGTAACTCTTTATTGAAATTCAACATAAACTTCCTTTGACACCATGTTATTTCATGTAGCATTCAACTGCGGAAGCTATGTGGCCTCTCTCTTGCTCATGCTGCATTTGCAACACCAGAAATGTTAAGGTGGACTTATCATTGTCTGCGTGACTAATAATTCATTTGGCAAAAGGACATGATGACTAGGGAACAAAGATCCAATACCGCGGCTATCAATAAGGAAAGGCAAAGGTTCAAAATTTTCTTTGAAAGGCTAATTAAGGTGACTCAACCTTTGTCACGGTGTTGATATGCAACATTAGTTTCCTGACACAAGTTTGATTCACCATAATCAACCTCTCTCTGCAGCCACATTGTTCTACTAATAGACTTGCAATTGAGCGAGGTCAAGACCTCCAAATAATGAACCATACTCTCAATATTTCGGTTGGTTTATAAATAGCGATGGATCAACTAGGGCATCAGGGGTGAACGCACTCTCAAAGAAAATGAAAATCCTCCTGTAGTTTTAACAATGTGTTGCAAGGTAATCAATATTATCAAAGTTTGCACCCCGTAATCATATGATTTTGCAACAATATATTTGAATTTGGATTCATTCGTGATTTATTTTAGACCATATTTTTTAATCAGTCATCTACGTATCTTACCTTGTGGCCAACCATATCATCCACGAGTCTGCAAATCACGAATGCAGCTTCAAGAATTAATGGATCACTTGACACACATTTGAAACACTCTCCGGTCACCAAATTCCCATGCTGGCAAGGGAAGTTGTTATCGGTTACAAGGGCAACTCTCATATACTCTTCCATATTCGGAACATAACCTTCGTGAAACCATCTGGCTTCCTCAAAGTATGCTCTTCATCTGGAATTTTTTAAAAAGAGCAATCAGTATTAAAGAAATTTTATTTTTTGTTTTCCACAACATAAAATATAACTCAGGTTGTGGCTTACTGCAGATTTTGCGTAGCCATTTCTTCATCAATCATGTTGTAAACATCCAATAGCGCTTGATAGCACAGTTTCATGTACTCTGGGAGTTGATCCACGGCACTAATTTCCCACTTGAAAATCGTCGTCCTTTTGTTAAATAACTAGCAAGCTTTGCATTATTCGTAGGTTGTGTTGGGATCGTTGATTTTATGAAGCTACTTCTATTTATATTGAAAATCATTTTTCAAAATTTAAGCCATGAATTCTTTCACTTATCCATCTTAAAATCTCAATATCAAAACAACTGAAGTGATTTTGATACTTTTAAGGACTCATATCAAAACAAATGACATGAACAGTGATATGAATTTTAACCTTTGATCAATTGCTTCAGTGAAGCGCACAAGTTCTTCCAAGGTACCATAGACATCATAAATGTCATCAATTAGTCGAGGCAATCTCTTTGGTTTACATGCATATATATACAAGGCTGCCTTGTATAATGTTCGCACATTACATCACAATAAAAGCCAATACATGTCATAAGCATGAAAGCCATGCTCCAATATCAGTTATTACACTTCACATGCTACATCGATAAACAACTTATTCAACACATATTTATTCATTACAACTAACTTATTCTTATATTAGGAAAATATCTATGGAGGGATGTTAATATTCAAGTGGAACGGGATTGATAAACAGAGATAACACTCGGTCTTTAGTCTCTTGACCTTGAGTACTATGGCCATCTCCATATTGGTACATGCATTGGGATACCCTAACAGTATTCATAGCAATTTCAACAAGAATTTTGGAGAAGGGAGAATCTGCCAATCGCTCTTCATTCATCTTCACCCACGTCTTTCCAATCAAGTATTTGATCTGATCCTGGGCATCTTCCTCTGATGCACCAGTTTCGTGCATATAACATTGTATTGATTTCAGATTGTCACCTCTCTCTATCTCATCCTGAAAAAGTACAAAAAATAAAAAGATCTTAAACATTAAAAAAAACAAGCTATATGTATCTATGGGATTGATTGTCCTTAGTCCACGGGATGGGCCCATGGATCCCATCGTGGTGGGCCTCATCTGAAGATGTCATGTTGTTATAATGATGTGGTTTTTTGTAATCATCTTCAAGAATTAAATTGCTGGTCTTCGTATAAAAGTTCTCTTGCCAACAATTTTTAAGTCACAAATTGTCACATAATTTATTTAAATGTATCAGGCTAGTTGATCTTTATTCCTTTTGCGAGTGATCTATATGAGAGTGCTCAACAAATTAAATGCCTCGAAGTTCTAGGACGGGTCCAAAAGTGGAGTCTATGAATCATTTTTTTTAGAACATAAGAACATGACCAAGGACGGATTAAAACTTCTCATTATTGGAGGCACACAAATTAGTAAATTTAACATGTACGTTTATTATTAATATATTTTTGGTCGGTAAAAAAATATATTGGTTACTAGATACGTAACTCCATCTTATAATTAATGAAAAAAGGTGTGTGTGCACAAAAACATGGTGTGAAAATTTAGCACTCTAAAAAGTACCAAGCCAAAAACTAAGCTATATCCAGAGCTACCAGTTCACTTTACAAAATAGTTTATAAATGTTTGCATAAAGGAAATCTAAAGTAATTTTATTGAAACGGTATAATAAATTTACTGACTATAATTAAAATAATTAACATTATTAGTAATATAATTTTACAAGATCGAGTGGAAGCACGAGTCCATGGGACCCATATGGGTAGGTCCCCAAACATAACAGAGCCTATGGATCGGACAAGCAGTCACTGGTCCGCCATCTAGTCCACTCTGTAGACATACGTATGCAAAAGCTAAGATGTGAGAGGAAGAGGAATACTATTGTAGCGTGCTTACCAATGGTGTTTCCAAACCATCTGCAAGTTGTAAAACAGTGGCCGACCACTGCATTATATTGGGGTATTCTACTAACCAATCCAAGCCATCTGTATTGATGGGATTTGTACACAAAAAATAACCATGAGTTAGCATCGTAGGAGCTCCAATTGAAATCCATGCATTGCTCATGTATGCTTCAAGAGTTGTGTATTTGCGGTAGTACCACTTTGCCTCATTCAAATAAGCTTTGCACAAACCTGCCCGCTAAGAAGTCAGAGTAGCATGGCTAAAAGTTAATAAGTTAATATTTGAAATCTAACTAAGAATGAGAAAGAAGTAATTATGGAAGCAATTTGATACGCACCATTTTTTGAAGGTGAGGGATGACGTGAGCGTCCTGCTCCTTAAGAGTCTCATAACCTATTTCAATAATTGAGTTGAAGAGAGAAAGGAAACATATCTTCATATAGTTTGGAAGTTGTTTCATTGCACTGATATCCCATCAAATACGTGATTAGGAAAACGTGGGAGAAGATGAATGAAGAGCGATTTGCAAATTCTCCCTTCTCCAAAATTCTTGTTGAAATTGCAATGAATATTGCTAGGGTATCCCAGTGCAGGTACCAATATGGAGATGGCCATGGTGCTCAAGGTCATGAGACTAAAGACCGAGTGTCATCTCTGTTTATCAATCCCGTTCCGCTTGAATATTAACATCCCTCCATAGATATTTTCCTAAAAAAGAATATGTTGGTTGTAATGAATAAATATGTGTTGAATAAGTTGTTTGATGTAGCATATGAAGTGTAAATGCGTGTCTCATCTTGATGCATGCTTTAGATCTTCTTGGTGAGTTGCCTACACCATATTAAAATCCAGTTTAGCAAGTTGAAGCAACGTAGGGTTCATATTCAGTCTTCTCATACATATCGATGAACCACCTTCTCTCCAACCTTGGCAACCTCCAATGTAGTGGAAGCTCCAAGGCATGGCTGACCAATGAGGTAAGATCTTGATCAATGTCCTCTCTCTTAAGGTATTGTTCGAGATTTTTGGTTGCAAAATCTTTAGCCTCCTCCATTATGTTTTCACCGCTAAATGAAAGGAATGAGGCTTCATATAAATATAGCATTCCTCTTATATCCTTGCAAAGAGAAGCCTTGAAATGTCCTATCTTGTCCATAAAATTCTCAAATACGTCTGCAATCAAAGTTAGCAAAATTATAGTATATGGTTAAGATACAAATCGATTGAAGAGTATATATATCTCTCAGTAGACGGTGTTACATATTGAAAAAGTTGAGAACACCGTTGCTAGTACCTTGAGGGACATTATAACCATGTTGTCTCAAAAGTCTAAACTTGAGAGATGTAGCATGCAAACCATCTTCATTCCCATCACGTTTGCTGTTGTATATGCTCTCAAGGACTCTCTTGATTTCATCCTCAAAGTGGTAAAACACTCCCAGCCTTTGCAAGTCATCAATGATCTCAAGTCCATCCAATGGATCCGCTCCTTCTTTAAGCATTTTCTTCATGTCTTCCATCAACTTCGTAGCCTGCTTTACGTACTTGTCTCCCTACAAAATAATATTCTCATTTGCAAGCAATGCATCCCGATGGAACAAAATAAAGAAGTAAAATGACAACATCGATAACAACTTGACATACCACATGTTTACTATTTAGCAATTGCACGTAGTTGTAGTCCCAAATGGGAGGTTGCCAGTTTTCGGATCGCCCGACAATCTTTTCATCAGAAGTCTTCGGGTTGACACCAATGCATCGAACGGTGTGCGGAACCTGGCCACGAATGGATTTTACTGGTGTGATGAAGACTTGAGATGTTAGCCTAAAGTGGGTGTAAAGAGAGGTAGGAACTGTGGATGTAAGTGCAAGAGCCATAATATTGCGCTGATTAGTTTCTAATCTAGCGAAGATGGACGTTGTGGTTGTCGCTTTTCTGGATGTTAAAAGCATGTTGAAGGCAATTTATGGGGATGGGAATTCGTGAGCTGTCATTAATTTGAATTGTGCCTAGGAAAGAGCACGAGGATGATAGTAGGAGTTAATTAAGGGTGTGTTGTAGGTTTTAGTCTTTACTAAATAAATAAGTATTTATTTTTTAAATTAAAAGTAATATATTATGAGAGAATGATCTGTCTCGTAAAACAAAAAATAAGTATTTAAAAAATAAAAAATCTTAGCAGAACGGAGCCTAAATATGCTCTTAATTGTCTAGGGAAAAATCACAAGGAAGATAGGAGCTCAATGATAATTATTTTGGGTGTTTTGGAATTTCAGTATTAAGTGTTTAGTTGGCATCTTGTCAACTTTTATCCGGCCTCGTGTGTTTTACTCTTTCAGTTTCTAATTACAGTACTGATAAGTAAAGATAATGAAGAAAATAGTACTCCAGATCGAAATTTGGAATGCATATTCTATATTTCCGGTACCTCAAGTTTGATTTCACCGTAGGTTTAGTGAATTTCATAGGCTACATGACCGTTGATTTGCAGGTGCAGATCGAGTTTCTGGCTTTGAGGCCAGTGCTAAGAATTCATAACACCTTCAAATATAATTAGAAACTCAGAATTGATCGATCATCCCAGTACCATTCGTACTTATCCCCTGCTTCCAAGACAAAATTTCATATATCAAATATTATTAAGAAAAATGATTTTCACACTCACTTTTTACAACCGTGTTACCCTTACTGCACAGTTTGACTGCACGTGCGTGGGGCTCACTCCATGTCCCAAAAAAATACCCATAAATTTCAAAAGAATTTTTTATGAAGCCTTTTAAAAAATCAGCTTCAATGGATATCAATAAGTATTTTCTGAAGATTCATATGAGCGAAACTGAGGCCCAATAATTTTTTTTAAAATTTATTTGTATTTTTTGGGACCCAAACTAGGCCCCACATGCGTGGGGTCAAACCGTGCGGTAAGCCGAGATTTTCTGCCCTTTTTAACCATTCACACTCCCTTTTTTGTTTTTATCCACTTGAATTTAATTATAATCTTATCCTTGAATGTGAGAAAAAAATGTATTGAATAAAGGGTAAAATAATAAAATTAAGTTGATAAAGATAAAAAATATATATGAATTATATAAAGGGAGTGAGAAAATCATTTCTCTGTTACGGATTAATATCTTCACGACAAACCCAAATGTGGAAACCCTACCTGCCATTATAACCCAACAACGTGCACCAAATTCAGCCTTTCAAAAAAATATCAATAGTTTATTTTCTGCTATCTCCCTCATCATTGACTATTCCCTTAAGTGTCAATATTGCAAGACTTCTTTCTTGAACTAAAAACAAAAAAAAAAAATTTGAGAAAACCAAGCTTAATTGAGTTGGTTTGCCTCGTGTGTCTGCCCATTGGTAGCTAGTGTTCGAGTCCTACGGGAAATAAGTTTGGGGTTCTTGGACTATCAATAGCATCTGAACCCCGTTAACTATTAATACCCCGCTAATTCCCCCATGGCAAAAAGAAAAAAGAAATAAAGAAAAACTACAAAAAAAAAAAAAAAATGGAAACCAAACGACACAACTTGTATTAATAGAAGTCAAAAGAGGTACAAGTATGGTACATCTATCCAAAATGAGGGGCAACTTGTTCCAAAATTGGGACGGAGGAAGTATTTTTTAGTGAAAATAACTTGAAAATAATTTTTTTATTAATCTTTGAAAGTGGACAAAGACTAAAAATAATAAGGAGAAAGCCAATAAGTGCCTATCCAAAATCCAAACCCTTAATTGGCAGGATGTCAATCAAGAAGAAAATCCTAAGGTAGCCTATAGTCTAATAAGAAAGCGAAAAATGCACCCTTAGCTAAAACTGCTAGAAGAAGCGGCTAATTTAATCTGATGTGTGCGGCTTGGTTTTTGTATGATATTGATGATAGTTTCCTAAATTAAAGGAAAATTAAACGCTAGTCTATAGAGTAAAACTGTACTATTCAAAAAAAAGTGGCTAATTTATGGATGATATTGATAGTTTTCTAACGTTGTACTCTATAAAATCAAGTTCCTCAAACAAGTGCCTAATTTGCAACCATTGGCTAGTACTCTATAATGTATGATATTGAAAAGACAACTCCATAGAGTAAAACTAGTCAAAAAAAGTGGCTAATTTATGGATGATATTAATAGTTTCCTAACGTTGTACTCGATCTATAGAATCAAGTTGCTCAAACAAGTGCCTAATTTGCAACCATTGGCTAGTACTCTATAAAATAGCAAGCTACTAACATTTTGATTAAGATTCATGTTGTAGGGAGTTGCCCTATGAATTTGGTTACACAATAACACTTTCACATACCTTTCTAAAAATAAGTTCGCGGGTGTGATGTTGAATTCCATAAAATATTTAATTGAAACTCTTCCTAACACCAATTGCTTTTGGGCATTTTATCTCTAGGTCCAGAAAATAGAAAATAATTCACACCAGGTCTCTTCTAATTAATGAAAACATAAAACCCTAAACACTGAAAGTGCCTAACCCCTAGGGCATCCTATGAAAGTGCCTAAACTCTAAAGTACCCTATGAAAATGTCTAAATCTCTAGGGTATCCTATGAAAATGCCTAAACTGTTAAAACCCTATAATAGAAAAATGCACTCTAAAATCCCTATGAAAGTACCTAAACCTAAACCCTAGGACTCTATAAAAGCGCCTAAACCTAAATCCTAGGATATTTTAAACCCTAAAATCTTAAGGTACACTAAAACCCTAAAATCCTTGGGTACTCTAAAATTTTATGGTACCCAATTAAGGGTACTCTAAAATCTTCTTTTTTATTTTACTTTTTGAATTGTTACTTAAACCCTGTAAAATATGAATTCACACTGTTAATTAACACTGCTAAACATGAATTTATATTGTTAATTATTTATTTTAAAACTATTAGTTATTTAATTAACACTATTAATTCAAAATAATAACAAACATTTTTTGCATTTCAAAATTTGCCAATCAAAAAAAAAAAAACTACACCTAAAAAGTCATTTTTTGTACCCATAAACTCACATTCACTACTAGAATTGTTTGATAGATCTTATGAATAGATTTTAAAAATATTTTTTTTATCAAAATCTGATTATTTAAAATAAAAGATATACTAGTACATTTTAAAATTTAAATTAGAAAGGAAGAGAGAAGAGTAAAGAGACAGGAGAGATTCTGACGCGGAGAGAGAGAGAGAGAGATCAGAGAGTATGTGAGGTGACTAGCGAAGAGGAGGGGAGCACCCATTATTGCATTTGCGCGCAAATGGGCGCGTATAAGGCAAGTGGTAGACAAAAACGGATTGGAAAAGTGCTGCAACAAGGACTTCATGGGAATATACTTGTGCGCATTTTATGCGCAATGACTTTATAGGACACAACCCACTTACCTAGGATTGGCTAGGAAGAAGTCCTGTTTATTTACTTGCAAGTCTAGGTAGGAAAATTTGAACCTCTCTTGATTGTGCATTTTTAGATTGGGCTGGAGTTTTTAGGAATATGGGCTATTGACCCGTAACTTATCCTTTTGACAATTTTCAAGTTTTTTGGTCTATCGTGTAGATTTAATATATTAGAATTATTTTTTTGTTCTTTATCTTGTAATATACTCCATGGTAGAGTTTGTATAGTTGCAAAAAAATTTTGAACACCTGCTAAAGATTCCTAGAACAGCCACTGTTGCTTGATTCGAGACGAGTATAATGGTTTTTTCTACAGCCATGGTAGAAGCAGAAGCTTGCTTTAATGCACTGAGGTGATCTTCACCTAATTTTTTAATTTTGGTGCAATCCCCTGAAAAAAGGAATTCCTGTGGAAGCTTCAACAATTATGGGGTTTTTTCCGCTAAAATAAATGGATTAAAACCTATGTTTTAACCAATTTCTAGGCATGTTATTCTCCTGATCACATACATCAACTAACATAGTACCATTTAGCAGAAATAATTTGACTATTATCAATAGTAGCCTATAGTCCAATAATAAAGCGAAAACGCACCCTTAGTTAAAACTGCTCGAAGAAGTGGCTGATTTTGATATGTGCGCCCTCTTAATACGCTGCGGCTTGGTTTTTGTATGATATTGATGGCTTCCTAGCCAGGAAATTAAATGGTATTCTTGACCTATATTTGCAAGCGATCTTTATTTATTATTATTATTATTATTATTATTTTAGAATAGTAGCTCATCCAAACTCTATAAATAGCAAGCCTCAGCCAAAGAGTGAAAGCAACCACTAAAGCGTGTTCTTTCTTGTTTAGTCCCTCTTCTCTTACCGTTCATTGCCTCCCACTAGAAAAATGGAAATAAACTCTACTCCAACTATTACATTTACCCCTAGCAAATTACCCAAGGTCACTCCACGTCGCTCTGCAAATTTTCATCCTAGTGTTTGGGGAGATTATTTTCTTTCATACGCTTCTGTCGTCATGATAAAATTGTCTCAGATTGTCTTAATCATATATAGAATACTTAAATTAAATCATTACAGTCCTCCAATATGATCAGCATAAATGCTAAAAAAAAAATTATACTCATCTAGGTTTAGGAAATATAGTGAAAAAGAAGCATAAAAATATTCTTATTCGATTGAGTTACATAGTAATGCATATAATTTCACTATCTTCGTTTCCATCATACTTTTTTTGGTTCTCTTCACAAAGCCAAGATTTTTATGGATATATGATTTAGAGGTTACAAATGTTTCATTAATATATTGGTGACAAGCACCGCTGTTTGAATACTATATAGTTCATAGGTATACTATGGGGCACCCGTTTGAGACATGTTTAGTATCATGTAAGACACTACATTAGACTAGTTCCAAATGAGCATATTTATCATTGTTTTCATAGGAAGCGGATGTTAAAATGGACCAGAGAATTGAGCAACTCAAAGAAAAGGTGAGACAAATGATCGCGGCGAGAGCTGATAAACCTTCACAGAAGCTGAACTTGATTGATGCAATTCAACGCCTAGGTGTGGCCTAACATTTTGAAATTGACATTGGGACTGCATTATAGGATATCTATGAAACCTATCATGTAGTGGCCAACGATGAAGATCTGTACACAGTGGCTCTCTCATTTTGATTGCTTAGACAGCATGGACATCATGTCTCCTGTGGTAATTCTCTTTTACTTACTACCCATATTTATTTGGTTACATTTTTGATTTTTGTAATACGCATATTTAGGTCGAAATCTGTTATTGTCAGCAAAAAGATTAATAAACCAAGTTCAAATCATACTTCACAACTCCAACATAAATCCAACAACAAACTCTTTGAAATTGGTTCAATTATTACCTCTATTTGGATAATTAGCATTTGGCCCCTTCAAACTCTAGCAAATTCTACCTTGATCATTAGCGTTTGCCCAGTTATGAGTTCGAGTAATTTTGGGTACAATTTTATCATTTGGCCATTCGAACTTCGAAATTTTACAGTGCCTTCTCCTTGTTGAGGGTTTTTTTTGGAACGGCAAAATAACATTTTATTAGGGGAAGGGGAAAGGTATCCAACCAAAAGTCGGAACCAAAATAAAAGATGAACACAATGCAACAACACCTAAGGGCCAAAAAGCCCAAATATATATACAATAAACAATACAGAAAATCCAAAAGGTCTAAAAGCCTAATTAAATACAATGTCTTGTCACTTGTTATAAAATATACGAACGTGCTATTTACTTTTCTCGCCTCGTTGATCATGTGTCGAATGGTTTACACAGATGTGTTTAACAAATTCAAGGACAATAAAGGAAAATTTCAAGAATATGTAATTGGTGATGTGCGAGGAATGGTAAGCTTGTACGAAGCTACACATTTGAGGGTTCACGGAGAAGATATATTGGACGAAGCATTGGATTTTATGACCACACACCTCAAATCTGCAGTACCCAACTTAAACAATGTATTGCAACACAAGTAGTTCATGCTTTAAATCAGCCCATCCACAAGGGCCTGACAAGACTCGAGGCACGACATTACATCCCCTTCTATGAACAAGAGGATTCCCACAACAAAGCTCTGTTGGATTTTGCGAAATTGGATTTCAACCGCTTGCAAAAGTTGCATCAGAAGGAGCTAAGTGAAATAACAAGGTGATTTGCTTCGTCATTCAAGTTGAGCTGCAGTGATTTAACAAGTCTGAGATGTCGATCTTCTTTCATGGCACTTCCTTTTTTTTGTTATGGGTTTTCAGGTGGTGGAAAATTTTGGACTTTGCAAATAAACTACCTTTTGCAAGAGACAGGGTAGTGGAGTGCTACTTTTGGATACTGAGAGTGTACTTTGAGCCCCAATATTTTCTTGGTTGGAGGATTCTAGCAAAAGTGATTGCCTTGACTTCAATTATGGATGACGTTTATGATGTCTATGGTACCTTGGAAGAACTTGTGCTCTTCACTGATGCAATTGAAAGGTTAAATTCATGCCCCTTTTAGTGATCTTAATTTTGATTTGAGTCCCTAAAAATATCAAAATCACTTCCATTGTTCAAGATTGAGATTACAAGACTCCATGAATCATGGATTTGAAATGGAATTCACAGCGTTATTAATGAAAAAGGAAAATTGAAAAGAAATAAAATTAGCTTCACAAATCAACTAATTAATAATTTAACGATGCAAATACAGCCTAAGATTATGGAAGTTTAGCGGTCGTAAATGATATTTCAGGTTGGAAAAAAGTGCCTTGGATCAACTGCCAGAGTACATGAAATTGTGTTATCAAGCACTATTGGATGTTTACAACATGATTGATGAAGAAATGGTCAAGGAAGGAAGATCATATCGTGTCAATTACGCAAAATCTGCAGTAAGTTTCAACCGGAGTTACATTTTTATTAGCGAAAAATAGAAAATGAAATATCGTTAATACTAATTGCAATTTTTTTTTCTGTGAACAATTTTAGATGAAGAATTTAATTAGAGCATGCTTTGAGGAAGCCAAATGGTGTCACGAAGGCTATATTCCGAGTATAGAAGAGTACATGAGAGTTGCGCTTGTAACCGGTGCTTACAAAATGCTTACAACAACTTCCCTTGTTGGCATGGGGGATTTGGTGACCAAGGAGGGTTTCAAATGGGTGTCAAGTGATCCCTTAATTCTTGAAGCTGCATCCGTGATTTGCAGACTCATGGATGATATGGCTGGCCACAAGGTAAGGACTAATAAGAAAATATGGAGTAAATTCCAATATTATGTGGTTGCGAAATCATATGATTAGGGCTCGCAAGCTTTGAATATACTTGTGACCACCTTTCACCACTAATGCCCTAGTTGATCCATCGCTATTGTAAAACCAAACGTAATATATTGATCCATCGCTATTGTAGAACGTACAATGTGGCAGCGGAGAGCGATAGATTAAGGTGACTCAAATCTGTTTCAGTGAACTAATGTTGCATACCAACACCCATACCCTGACGAAAGTTTGAGTCACCATAATTAGATTTTTAAAGAAAATTTGAACCTCTTCCTCCACATTGTTAGCCACGGTACTGTGGGATCGATCTATGTTCCCAAATCATCATGTCCTTTCGCCAGTCCCCAATGAACTATCAGCCACGCAAAAAATCATAATTTGACCTTTATCATTTCTGGTGTTGCAATTGCAGCATGAGCAAGAGAGAGGCCACGTAGCCTCGGCAGTTGAATGCTACATGAAACAACATGGTGTCACAGAAGTAGAGGTTTATGTTGAATTTCGAGAAAGAGTTGCAAATGCATGGAAAGACATGAACGCAGAGTGCCTCAGCCCGACCGCGGTCCCAATGCCTGTCCTCGCCCGAGTTCTCAATCTTGCACGAGTGATCAATCTTATATACACAGGTGGAGATGGGTACACTCATTCCGGAAAAAAGCTGAAGCAGTGCATAACGTTAGTGCTCATCGATTCCTTTCCGATCAATTAGCAAACAGTTATCTTAATCGTAACCAATTTACTCATAAGTGCCACAAAATGTTTTTTTTTTTAATTTTATTTCCAAAGTATTTTCCCCTCTAGGAATATAGCCGCTTCTTCAATCGTCATAACGAATGTGAAGTTGGCTGAGATGTGTTCCGGGGTAAAGAATAAATTAGATGCCTCTCTGATATCTATGTCCATTGTACCGTTGTAATCTTGGCGGTGTCCTTGTGCCACTGAATAATAACCTCTCAAATCGAACGATACGGCAGAATTTTTAAGATATTGGTATTTGGTAGTGTCTTTGAAATCCCCAGCAGCATTCCACTCCGAGAAGACGTACCAGACAATATCCCCATCGTGGATGATAGATGTATATGGTGAAGTTGAAAAGTTTGGTGCAAACGTTTTGTAGTTCACTGACGTTTAAAAACTACTTATTATATGAGATCGGCTCGTGTAAAACTCATTTGAAACTAGCTAGCTAGCTCACCCCGTTAATCTTAATCATATACTCAAAATTCGTTATGCTTTGATCAAACCAAGTTTGAATGGACCTTTTCTACACTCGTTATCAACCGAGAATAGTCAACTAAAATTGATCGCCAAATTCAATAGTAATAAAACAACTTTATAAAAAAGAAAAAAAATATAAATAATGACGAATGACCATTCAAGGAAACAAAACTAGTTCTAAATTAATCACAAACAAGACTGAATACTATTGTTTGAAATTACCAACAAATTAAAACTGACTAATACCCCTGCCCACAGGTTTTGATACTCAAAATTGACAAAATGCAAATAAATACTAACAAAAACGAAAACAAAAACTGACTGATTCTTCAAAAATCTGATTTACGCGCTCTTATAGCTTTAACACCGCCGCGACCGGTCTGCCTGGCAGCAATTTGACCAATCTTTTAACCAGGCACACAAGCACGGCTGACGCAACTGCAATGACCGATATGTTGGTGGTTACCACCGCCGTGGGAATGGTCCACTGGGTTCATAGCCACACCGCGAACCTTGGGCCAGCTGTTCCTCTTGACTCTGAATTTGTGATATGCATTACCAGCCTTGAGCAATGGCTTCTCCGTGCGCCCTCCTCAGGCAACCTGGCCAATCATCGCTCGACACTGGCTAGCCACAACCTTTTTCGCTCCCGATGGGAGTTTGATACTTTGATCCTGTCAATAGCACATCAAGTAGCAGCAATCACTTATGCAAAGTTGCAAACAAAAACAGCCACCTTGTAGTTGTATGAAATAAAATAGTAGAGCAATACATCCTAATAAGCATATGAAAAAATATTTTTAATTCTCACTAGTGTGGGAACACATTGTTTTTTTCTTATTGGCAATTTCTTTTATAAAAACTTGACAAAGAGTACGTGTGGAAATTCCACACATTGTTGAAGTGGTGATTTCAAAAAGTAAACAACATATAAAGAAAAAGAATATCTTTTTTATGGAGGATACCGTGAAAATGGGTTACGGAGCCCAATCGCGTGCGTCCAAAATGTTTTTGAATGGTCCGAATTGAAAAACAATCTCAACAATTGACTGTTTTAACGACGGATGGCTGCGACTGCACGAATCTGCAAAAAACTTGATTACGGCTCCACGAAAAACTTGTTTACGGCTCTGCCGTGAACAAGTTTCTATCATAAAGAAATATGAAGATTTGATGTCCTTATATGACACTGAATAGCTAATTGCTTTGTAAGCCCAAACCAACATACAAACTAAAACTTTTGGTTAGATCCCCCTCTCCTCTCCTCTCCCCCAACTTGATATATCCTTTATCAAGTATAATCCTTAATAATATTTTTCCGTTTAAAAAAAAAAAACATGCAAACAAAACAACGGCAAAATCACAAGCCCTATTCCTAGTTGAACTGATCAAATAAATTAATACTACTTTATAAACCCCAAGCTCTAATTAACTTCTTTTGACCGAGTTCACAAACTTTGAACATGGGAGTTTAAGTGACATGTTTGTCTGGCTTGACAAGCATGCATGTTGCTAAAGTAGTAACTGACAAATTAAAGTGGCCACTTGGCCGGTGTGATTTTGTGCTATCAACCAATAGGGAATAGACCTTAAGGGAAGGATGTTTCCGATCATTAGGTTGGCCTTCTTCCCACAAAACACAAACTGGCCCGTGTACATGCCCTCCGCCGCGATGAACAGCTCCTTCTGGTGCTTGAACCGGAAAGGGTGGCGGAAGGTGACCCGGGCAAGGGGAGCGCCACGGCCCGGGTCGTGGACGATTTCGTTGACGACACCCTTGATGTAGCCGTAGCGCTCGCCGAAGTCGAGGCTGCGGAACCTCGCTGGACCCTTGCGGTGGTGGGTGTGGGACTTGAACACGGAACCCACGCCTTTACGCTGCGCTCTGATAACTCTTCCCATCACTCCTTCTCTCTGTTACTCTCTAGGGTTATAGGATTTATGGGGAATACGATTTCCTCTCTGGGTTTAGAGGTTTTTGCGTGATTTATTGGGTTTTAGGGTTTTTAGGGTTTTAGGGAACGGTGGGATTATTATGGTTTTCCCAAGATATTGGTTGGGCTAAAGTCCAAGGTGGAGAAACTTCAAGGCCAACAAATATACAGATACTCTCGTACGTGTCAATTTTTTTAATTGGACTTGTATTTTTATACCTTTTTTATTTTTATTTTGCCGAGACAAATGATTGATACAAGAATTTTTTATTAACTAAAGAAAGATCAGTAAAAGTAAACAACACGGGTTGTTTTGAAAATAAATTAATTTAGGCCAAACTCCCCCTTAATATAGTCCGAAAAAATTTCGTTTCATGATATCCTATGATATAACGTACATTAGTTTGATTCGATGTCTGAAGACATCTTGCAGAACAAAAAGAATTACAATATTATCGGATCGAACGATACAAAATACGACCTGTATTTGATCAGAACCCAATTGAGTGCTTCATGTCAAACACCACTACACTTGCTAAATGTATCAGTTTGTGAGATTTACTACCACATTGCAACCGTAAGGTTTTTTACTATGGTTTTTTTTTTTTTTTTATTTGAATAAAAAAAATGCAATACTGGAGTACGTACTTGCAAAAACGGACATTACTCTGTCACCAACGAAATGTTGATAGAAGGAATAAGTAAGTAGGGATCGATGGCAACAAGTAGGGTATATATGGATCGGGGATTCTATTTCATCCCCAATCCCTATTGGAGCGTCTTTCACTATCCCACCCTGATTTCCATTGGGAATGCAGTATAAGATAAAGAACCAAATCCGCCTCTGAGTGGAGATTGGGGTTTCCCCAAATATACTCATATTCGAACAAAAAAGATTTGAAGTCAAGAATGAAACTTAAGTGCAAGCTCAATTACGTACTTAGAATATTGTTTGAGATTTCTTTTTTTTTTTTTTTTTTTGGATAGGCAAGAGATTTCTTTTCCGAAACACAATCTTTATTGCTATTTTTTTTATAAGAAAAAAAAATTATTAATCTTTATAAAGGATTACAAAGATTAAAATGATGAAAGGCAAACCCACAGAAAGCAACCCAAGACCTAAAAGCAAGCAAGATGCCAAATTAGACCCAAAAACAAGAAACCATCCAGGAACCCCAAAAACCAAAAACAACCAAAGAACCAAAACAAGTTTAAAGCCCCAAAGCAGCCCAAACAAATAGACGACCACCAAAAAGTAATAACACCGAAAACAAAACACTCCGCAAATCCGAACACAAAGAGCACACCCCAAACCCACCAAAAACTCAAAATTAAAAATCCAGAGAGAGAGCTAGAGAGACGCTCCATCCTCCAAGTCGCCTTCTTCCTCCGAGACACAGAAGAATGAAATTAAAGTGCAAGCATAATTACTTAGAAAAAATGCAAAAATAAAACTAATAATAATAATTACTTAGTTTTTTTGAGATTATTTTTAGAAACACAATCCTTATTGCTATTTTGAATCGATTAAGTAGTTTATAATAGGTAGTAATTGGTAAGATTTGTTAAAACAGGTAATGAAATACATAGTAACTAATACTAATCAAGATTCATATCATGTATACTAATACTATATATATTATATATACCTTTATAATAGGAAATTGATTTTGTCACTCTTCTTTGGGTTAATGTCACTCTCCTTCTCTCACAAAACAAATTATTTAATAATGACACAAAAAGGAGTGGTATTAACAAAAAGAAGAGTAGCAAAATAACTTTTCTTATAATATATAGCATAGGTAGTATGTATAACTGATTTTGGGGCGGGACGGGAACGAGCATTTGGGGCGGGGATTATAAAAATCATACCCCAAGCAAGTATTCTTTAAACCCACCATACCCGTCACTATTGGAAAAAATTTGGGGTAAACCCCGCCTCCATATGAATGGGGCAGGGCGGGTATACATCGGATATAGGGCATTGTCATCCCTGTAACTAAGGTTGATCGCATCAGTAAAATCTCGGTAGCTAGGAGCTTTAGAGTGCTCGTTGAAAAGTCTTAGAGTCAAAAACTCATTATGACCATTAAAGATAAAATGATAAAAAAAAATATGATCTTTGCACTGATTAAACCGGATTGAAAATTGAAACACTTAAATAATATTAAATAAATAAAAGTGAAAAAAGATATAAAGATTATTAAGCAAATAAAAGAGAAATAAGGAGTTGGGGTATTTTCGGAAAGAGGGAGGTAGGGTCGGGGGGGGGTGGGGTCGGGGGTGGTGGCGGTTTTGTGTGCCTAACTTCGTACTTCGTACTGCTGCCTAACTTCGTACTGCTGCCTAACTTCGTACTGCTGCCTATACATGCATGGTTATATTGTATATTAAATGCAGAGTGTAGCAGAGATGTAGAGAGTGTTGGGTCCACGCAGTGGGCCTGTTTTTTGTTATTGGGCTGGTTAGGCCCTGTTGGGCTCTCTTTTGTATTCTCATTTGTATAGTGTTTTCAAGAGAGAGAGAGAGAGAGAGAGATTGAGAGGAGTGTTCATTGTATTGAGAGGAGAGTGTGAGTGATCCTCACGCTAGAGGACCATTCCGAAGTCCCTCCGGTATGGTCTGTTAATCGTGCTTCCTTATGCAAGCTAGGCAGAGATGTTAGGCTCGAACCCAGCTGAACCAAAAGCTAGAGAAGTAACCTAACCGGAGATCTAAAGCCCCGCACTTATTAATTGCTGTAACATTTGAATGCTATGTTGTTTACCAAACACGACTTAGTTAAAACTGCTAGAGGACTACTCGATGGAGTAATTAAAACTGCTCAAAAGAAGCGGCGAATTTATGTATGATATTGATACTTTCCTAACATTTTATTGATGCTATAACGACTAGGTGTAGATGCTAGTTTGAATGGTAATTTGACTAGCATGTCTAAACGAAACATACTAGCAAATGTGCTAAAGTCAACAAAATGACGGATTTCGGGACAAGTTATTCCTCTTACATACAACTAGGGGTGTTCGTTGTCTGGATTGGATCGGACTTCTAGAAATCCAAGGACCGAAGTGCTAGTCACAATTTTTACAAAATGAAATTCGTGTTTGGACCAAAAGTTCTATGGTCTGGTTCCAATCCAATCTATAAAGCGCAGATCGGTTACGATTTTATCCCCGGACTACGTTACATAAGCAAGCAAAAATAAACACTTCACAAAAAAAGATCTTCCATCAAAGCACAATAAAGTATTTAGCAAAATGCAGTCAGTCCTAAATTTTCGAATTGGAGGATGGTGTCATGCAGTGGTGTGGATTTTAACAAAAAAGTATTTAACAAAACGAGCTCTTGTTCGCCTTAGGGTTTTCTTGTGCTGAATTGTTTGTAATATGGGCTTTGAGGCCCATAGGGTGCAAGCTTCAGCCCAATAGGTGTGGGCACTGTCCCAAGAGTTAGGCTGGCCTATGTTGTCTATGGGTTGATCTCCGGTTTGGAAATGCGCAGCACGGTATTGTGAATTTTACTGCACAGCACCAACCCGAAGTCCTAAATTTTCACCTCTGGATTAGGAAGTTCAGGAAGGCTCGTAAGTGATGTAATTTGATTACCGGCAACGATAAACCTGGAAGCATTTTAATTAGCAAAAATAAAAAAAGAAGAACAAAGCATCTCAATACCTTCCCACATCACGTGTGAATGAAGATAACGGATACACACCTAAGGGCTCTGCAGTTCTCAAGTGGTTCAAATCCAGGCCCTTAAGCTCAAATCTACCTTACATCACAATATAGTGTGTGTGTATATATATATATACATATACATATATATATTTATTTATTTATATTTACACATACACATATTTATTTATTTATTATTTATAAAAAATAAATATCTTACGGTTCAATTCGGTTAATCTATGGTTTCGTAATAAAAATTCATGGACCGAACCACGAGTCACGGTTCTCTAATTTTTCAATTCGTGCTCAGACCATTAAGTGCACAAAAAAATCCAAAAGGAACGGATTGGTTCAATCTGGACCGGTTTCACGGTTCATCGGATTTTTTGCACAGCCCTACATACAATATCTAAAAGTCTTTTAGTGGAAACAATTTGTCTAAAGTCCTCAAGTTATATGTCAACTTTTTAGGGGAAACCTCAAGAGGATCGTCCGAACTCTGCTTTGTTTCTGTTTCTAAAATGTTTTCCGTTTTTGTTTCTATCTCTGAACGGTTGACTCCCTGTTAACTGTAATTCTGTTTTTTGGGTCTGGTTTGACATATGATTGTCAATGGTTTGGGTGTCAACATAGTTAGAATACTTTTAATCTTTGTAACAATTTTAAAGATTAATAAAATTTCCTTCTGCCTTTCAAAAAAAAGTTTTTAGGGACCTAACCTAATAATGAACGAGTACTTCGATAGGCTTTGAATTCGCAAACAAATTGCTGGCCGGCCATCATTAAGAGAGGCCCAAGTTGTGCGCAAGGCTCAAACCACTGGCTAGTACTCGATTTATAAATAGCAAGGAATTAACAAACATTTTAGTTAGGCTACCGTATATTTCTCTCACTTGAAAAACACTTCATAAATTGCGAGCCCAAGAGCTTTTTTCTCTAATCCCATGCATCAGCCAGGGAGTGAAAGGAAAGACTAAAGAGTGTTCTTTAATTTGTTGTTGTTTAGTCCCTCTTCTCTTAACATTCATTGCCACCAAATAGCCCATACCCATCCAAGAAAAATGGAAATAACTATTAGTCCAACTCTGTCATTAACCCAGAGTAGTGTACCCGAGGTCACACGTCGCTCTGCAAATTACCGTCCTAGCATTTGGGGAGATCGTTTCCTTGCCTACGGTTCTACTATCACGGTAAAATTGCTTCAGGTTTTATTAAATCATGCATATAGCCGTACAAAATACACGAATAGTTATTTCAGCCTTTTAATGTGGTCAACTAAAATGCAGTAAATATATTTTTGCGGATTTTTTTTAAATGTTTCTTATATTTTTGTTTGATGTAGGAAATTAAGAAAAATCTATTTCTCCTTCATTATTCTTTTAACTCATGACAAGTGTAAGATCAAAACGGGCTTCTAACACGGTAGTTTTCTCTTCCAGAGGGCCTGTCCTCTCTTTAGAATTCTACTCTGCCTTGGTTGGTATCTTGCCAAATGGGCTTCTTGCTTGGATTTGGAGTGACATATGATTATCTTGATTCTTGAGATTAGGTGCATGGCAACATAGTTGGGATGTTTGAGTACTATATTCCTGGCACCCTTTGACGTAACGTGTTACACAGACCAATCACATGAACTACGTGGAAATTATTAAGCTATGTGGTTATTGTCATATTAGACATTATATTCACTAGTACATCAGGTAGTACCAAATGAGCTTATTTTAAGTTGTGTGGCTTTTGCAGGAAATGGAGGTTAAAATGGAGCAAAGAATTGAGAAGCTCAAAGAAAAAGTGAGAGAGATGATCTTGGCGAGAGCTAATAAATCTTCACAGAAGCTGAACTTGATTGATGCGATTCAACGCCTAGGTGTGGCCTACCATTTCAAAACCGAGATTGAGACTGTATTACAGGACATCTATGAAACCTATTATGAAATGGCCGATGATGAAGATCTTTACACTGTGGCTCTCTCATTTCGGCTAATTAGACAACATGGACATTCCATCTCTTGTGGTAAAGGCACTTTGTCTTGTGGGTATTGGTTTAAATACTCTAGCAACATCTCTATTAAATTTTCTCGATTACTACCGCAACGTTAGTTTGGATGGCAGAAACATTGGGATAGAATGACAATGTGATGATATATTCCTAATATTTTTATGTTCACTTGACCATTCACTGGCTTGAGTATTTCTTTATTTTGTCCAAGTTTAGCATTTGGCCCTTCCCAATTCGGAAAAATTTCAACTAAAACGCTCTCAGTATTTTTGTGTCGCTCATATATACTTTGAAGCGCATATGAATCTATGATCATGTCATTTCTTCTTTTATTTCACACGGTTCATCACGCCTCAAATCATGTAAAATAGATGTGTTCAATAAATACAAGGACAACAAAGGAAAATTTCAAGAATCCGTAGCTGGTGATGTAAGAGGAATGCTAAGCCTATTCGAAGCTACACATCTAAGGGTGCATGGAGAAGATATATTAGACGAAGCACTGACTTTTACCACCACTCACCTCAACTCTGCACTACCAAACTTAAGCAAGAATCCTCTTGCATCACAAGTAGTTCATGCTTTGAATCAACCCATCCACAAGGGCTTGACAAGGCTTGAGGCACGATGTTACTTCTTGTTCTACGAACAAGATGATTCCCACAATAAAACTCTACTGGATTTTGCAAAATTGGACTTCAACCTCTTGCAAAAGTTGTACCAGAGGGAGCTATGCGAAATCACAAGGTGCATGATCGACTTCATTAATTGAGTTGAATTGCAGTGGTCTTACAAGTATGACATATTGATTTAGTTTCATGGTACTTTCATCTTTGTTTTTGCTTTTTCAGGTGGTGGAAAGATTTAGACTTTGCAAATAAACTACCTTTTGCAAGGGATAGATTGGTGGAGTGCTACTTTTGGATGATGGGTGTGTGCTTTGAGCCTCAATATTACTTTGCTAGGAAGCTTCTAACTAAAGTGATTACCTTGGCTTCAATTATGGACGATATTTATGATATCTATGGAAACTTGGAAGAACTTGTGCTCTTCACTGATGCAATTGAGAGGTTTCATTCTTTCCCCTTCTCGATCTTAATTTAGATTTCATCTAATGCAAGACTAGTCATTCAAAGTGGCAACTTGATTTGCAGGTGGGAAATGAGAGCATTGGACCAACTACCGGCCTACATGAAACTGTTTTATCAAGCCCTTTTAGATGTTTACAATGAGATTGGCAATGAGATGGCTAAAGTAGGAAAATCATATGCAACAGAATATGCAAAATCTGCAGTAAGCCTTAAACTCAGTTAGATTACGTAGTAGGAGTCAGTGTGGATAGAATTTAGAATGTTAGAAAAGTAAATTGACAACCACCTTTCTTTCATTGATGCATATAAACCATAACTCTAGCATGCATTTTTTAGGCTACAAGACTTGGTGGTTATGAAATCTAAACAAATAAGGAAAACAGGCTTAACAAAGCCACCAAGACTAGCTAGGAAACATGAATAATACTAACTTAGACTAAATAGAAAACGTAATTGCAAAACCTAGAAACATGCCCTAATATTATGCTAACATAGTCACGAGCTGATACTATTACATTTTCTGTGAATTCCCAGCTGAAGAAATTAGCAAGAGCATACTTTAATGAAGCCAAATGGTTTCATGGGGGCTATGCTCCTACTATGGATGAGTATATGAGTGTTGCACTCAATTCTAGTGGTTATAAAATGCTTGCAACCACTTCCTTTGTTGGAATGGCAGAGCTGGCGACCAAAGAGGCCTTTGAATGGGTTTCAAGCGATCCTTTAATTGTTCAAGCTGCAGCAGTGATTGCTAGACTCATGGATGATATGGTTAGCCATAAGGTGAGATATATAAATGTCTTAAAAGTATCAGAAAATACTTGCAGAACGCGACTATCACTACAGAGAGCTCACTCAAACTATTATGACAGTAACAACAGCAATTTCAAAATCATTTAGTTGAGTTAACCTAAAAAGATCATAAGGCCCCATTACAGAGTATTCGACTTCCATACGTAAGCTCTTTTCGCTTATGATTGCCTAAAAATGTATTAGACCTCCATACATAAGTATGGCTATTGTGCATGCCTCTATGATGACACAAATTGATAGGTTTAAATATCCAATGGAAAGGACTAATAGGTATATTCATCATAAACTGTCCAAAACACAATCTACATGGATTCGATCTCCAACAATTCAACCAAAACTGGACGTAAAATTTCCTACCTCTATCGCTACTAAATCATGCTGACACTTCTAATATGGTAATTGTAGGTTGAGCAACAGCGAGGGGATGCACCCTCGGCAGTTGAATGCTATATGAAGCAGCATGGTGTAACAGAGGATGAGGCGCTTGTTGAACTTCAAAAACTTGTTACGAATGCATGGAAAGACATAAACGCAGCGTGCCTCCATCCAGTTGAATCCCCAATGCCTCTCCTCATGCGGGTTCTAAACCTTGCACGGGCAATGGATGTTTTATACAAGGATGAAGATAATTACACAAATCCCGAGACCAAGCTCAAGGACTACATTACCTCGGTGATCATCAATCCTGTACAAATCAACTAGCAAATGGTTCTCTTCCATGGACAGCTTCCAAGGATTAATTATCTATTAGCTATAGAAGCATTACTGAATAATAGTAGGAGTCATTTACATGGACATCCATTGCAAATTTTATCCTTTTTTAAAAAAAAATTGGCAGAAATATTATTAATAAGAAACTCGTATTATTTATTATACTTCATATTCCTCATAAATGAATTTTTTTTATTTTAAATAATGAATTGTTACATAACACTCATGCATAATCATACAAATCAAAACATCACCAATCTCCTTGACCGGCAGAATGATTGCTCGGACAGGGTTTTCTAATTAACGGCACGAACATGGTTATTGTGGATTTAGATGTTCATTTTGGTGCAACTAAAGAAAAATCTATAAAAATTATGTTGTAACGAACGCTATAAACGCAAGCTAAGATAAGAGAAATTGAAAACTAAACAAGAAATCACAAAGACACAAGATATACGTGGTTCCCCAAGATGGGTACGTCCACGGACGAGGAAAGAGAGGATTCACTAACCAACGTGAAGAAGAGATACAAAGAGCCGGCTATAATCCGTAACTCTAGAAAGGTCATAATATGAAAGCCCAAAAGATACTTTAGAAGTTCCCCAAAAGCCCTATTTATAATAGGCTACAAAAACAGGAACAACATAATTAACCAATGTAGGACTAAGAATACAAGGCATTCCTAACAATTCTCCACCTTGACTTGAATTCCACTGAACCAAATCACCAAATATAACTATCCCCTTCTAACCTCTCACTCGCCAAATGCCCCCGAGGGGCGATCAACTGCAAATACCAAGCAAGCCCATGCAATGCTTGAACTTGGCAACCGGAACCGGTTTAGTCAACATATCTGCTGGGTTATCTGCCGTACCCACTTTCTTCACCTCAACTTGCTTCTGTGAGATGATATCCCGAACGAAGTGATACCTGACATCGATATGCTTGGTCCTCTCATGATACATCAGATTTTTAGTCAAATGTATAGCACTCTGCGAATCACAAAATACTGAACTCACACCCTGTGCAAGACCAAGCTCACAAAGCAAACCTTTCATCCACAATGCCTCCTTCACGGCTTCAGCAATGGCCATGTACTCCGCTTCCGTTGTAGACAGTGCGACTGTAGCCTGTAAAGTAGCTTTTCAACTAATGGCACTTCCGGATAGAGTAAAAACATAACCCATCAGAGACCTCCTCTTATCGTGGTCACTGGCAAAATCCGAATCAACATAACCAACAGCATGATTACCAGAATTGACAACCCCAAACAATAGACCAACACCTGCAGTTCCGCACAAATACCGTAGTATCCATTTCACAGCCTCCCAATGTGCCTTTCCTGGACGCCCCATATAACGACTAACGACACTAACTGCATGTGAAATATCAGGACGAGTACATACCATGGCGTACATAAGGCTCCCAACTGCGCACGAATATGGAACCTGAGACATATACTTCTCCTCATCCTCCGACTGTGGTGACAACTCAGCTGAAAGTCGAAAGTGTGCTGCCAAAGGGGTACTGACTGGCTTCGAGTTCTGCATGGCAAAGCTCTCAAGCACTTTAAGAACAGAAGACTTCTGATTCAAAAATAGTTTGCCAGCTACTCGATCTCTACAAATCTCCATACCCAAAATACGTTTTGCTGCACCCAAATCTTTCATCTCAAATTCACCACCTAACTGTTGTTTCAACCTGTTGATTTTTTATACACTCTTGGCAGCAATAAGCATATCATCAACATACAACAGTAGATAAATGTATATGACTGGCTTATCATAAATGTATCAAACTGCTATACCAGACTTACGAAGTAAACAAACGTGATCCTCCTTACCAGAAATAACAAATCCCTCAGACTGACGCATATAAATCTGTTCCTCAAGCTCGCCATGCAAAAACGCAGTTTTGACATCAAGTTGCTCTAACTCAAGATCATAACATGCAACAATAGCAAGTAAAGTGCGAATGGAACTATGTTTTACAACTGGTGAAAATACCTCATTGTAGTCAACACCTTCCTTCTGGCTGTATCCTATCGCCACTAGCCGAGCTTTGAACCGAGCATCTTCTACCTCTGGAATACCTGGTTGCGCTTGAAGACCCACTTGCATCCAACAATCCTCTTCCCTTTCAGCGGTTCTACTAACTCCCATGTCTGATTCTTCTGAAGAGACTCAATCTCCTCATTCATAGCAACAAACCATGTGCAGACTCAGCACTCAAAACAGCTTCCGTATAGCTTGAAGGCTCTTCATACTCAACTGTCTCAGCAACTGATAAAGCATAGGCCACCATCTCAGAATAAGCCGAATACCTTTCAGGAGGCCGAATCTCCCTCCTTGGCCTATCTTTAGCAATAGTGCGTGGTTGCTCAACTAACGCATCAACCTCTGTGTCTGAACTCTTGAACTCCTCTTCAATTGGCTTCTCAATGTGCTTCTTCCCTGAGTCGGAAGATTCACCCAAAAACTCCACCTGCTTTGGAATACTCTGTTCCTGAACTGTATCATCAACCTGCTTAGACCCCTTAATCTGATAATTTTCATCAAAAGTCACATCCCTACTGATCAAAAACTTCAAATCATCAGAGCACCATAACCTGTACCCTTTGACACCTGCTGCATAACCCAAGAAAATACACTTCTTGGCCCGTGGCTCCAATTTACCCTCATTCACATGAGCGTAAGCTGGACACCCAAAAACACGCAACACAGAATAATCAGCTGGATGACCTGACCATACCTCAAACGGAGTCTTACACTCAATAGCAGTCGACGGAGACCTGTTCACCAAATAGCATGTTGTGGAAACGGCTTCAGCCCAAAATTCTTTGCCCAATCCGGAATTGGACAACATACAACGTGCCTTCTCCGAAAGAGTCCTGTTCATTCATTCAGCCACACCATTCTGCTGAGGGGTTTTTCTCACTGTGTGATGCCTCACAATGCCCTCATCACTGCAGAACCTATCAAACTCGCCAAGACAAAACTCCATACCATTATCAGTTCTCAAACGTTTTATTTTCTTACCAGTCTGATTCTCAATCAAAATTTTAAACTGTTTGAATGTATTAAATATAACGCCCCAAGCAGACCACTGGCCCAGTACCTTAATTTTGATCCACAAGCCACACCACATGGCTCAAAAGCTTAAGCACAAGGTACTAGTAGTAGCTCACAAGGTTTGTTATATGTCCAAGATCATCCATGTAGACTTCCGATGTGGGACGGGGTGTTACAATCTCCCCAACTTTATAGCCTCGCACCCTCGCGAGGGGTTGAGCACTATAATCACCAATACAAATCAAACCAACAACCAAATCAAACCAAACTCCAAGGCCCACATGGTCGTGCACATTGATGACTTTGATACCACATGTAACGCCCCAAGCAGACCGCTGGCCCAGTACCCTGATTTTGATCCACAGGCCACACCACATGGCCCAAAAGCTTAAGCACAAGGTACTAGTAGTAGCCTACAAAGTTTGTTATATGCTTAAGATCATCCATGTAAACTTTCGATGTGGGACGGGGTGTTACAATCTCCCCAACTTTATAGCCTCGCGCCCTCGCGAGGGGTTGAGCACTATAATCACCAATACAAATCAAACCAACAACCAATCAAACCAAACCCCAAGGCCCACATGGTCGTGCACATGGATGGCTCTGATACCACCTGTAACGCCCCAAGCAGACCACTGGCCCAGTACCCTGATTTTGATCCACAAGCCACACCACATGGCCCAAAAGCTTAAGCACAAGGTACTAGTAGTAGCCTACAAAGTTTGTTATATGCCCAAGATCATCCATGTAGACTTCCAATGTGGGACGGGGTGTTACAATCTCCCCAACTTTATAGCCTCGCGCCCTCGCGAGGGGTTGAGCACTATAATCACCATTATAAATCAAACCAACAACCAAATCAAACCAAACTCCATGGGCCCACACGGTCGTGCACATGGATGGCTCTGATACCACCTGTAACGCCCCAAGCAGACCACTGGCCCAATACCTTGATTTTGATCCACAAGCCACACCACATGGCCCAAAAGCTTAAGCCCAAGGTACTAGTAGTAGCCCATAAGGTTTGTTATATGCCCAAGATCATCCATGTAGACTTACGATGTGGGACAGAGTGTTACAATCTCCCCAACTTTATAGCCTCGCGCCCCCGCGAGGGCTTGAGCACTATAATCACCATTATAAATCAAACCAACAACCAAATCAAACCAAACCCCAAGGCCCACATGGTCGTGCACATGGATGGCTCTGATATCACCTATAACGCCCCAAGCAGACCACCGGCCCAATACCTTGATTTTGATCCACAAGCCACACCACATGGCTCAAAAGCTTAAGCACAAGGTACTAGTAGTAGCTCACAAGGTTTTTTATATGTCCAAGATCATCCATGTAGACTTCCGATGTGGGACGGGGTGTTACAATCTCCCCAACTTTATAGCCTCGCGCCCTCGCGAGGGGTTGAGCACTATAATCACCAATACAAATCAAACCAACAACCAAATCAAACCAAACTCCAAGGCCCACATGGTCGTGCACATTGATGACTTTGATACCACATGTAACGCCCCAAGCAGACTGCTGGCCCAGTACCCTGATTTTGATCCATAGGCCACACCACATGGCCCAAAAGCTTAAGCACAAGGTACTAGTAGTAGCCTACAAAGTTTGTTATATGCCCAAGATCATCCATGTAAACTTCGATGTGGGACGGGGTGTTACAATCTCCCCAACTTTATAGTCTCGCGCCCTCGCGAGGGGTTGAGCACTATAATCACCAATACAAATCAAACCAACAACCAAATCAAACCAAACCCCAAAGCCCACATGGTCGTGCACATGAATGGCTCTGATACCACCTGTAACGCCCCAAGCAGACCACTGGCCCATTACCCTGATTTTGATCCACAAGCCACACCATATGGCCCTAAAGCTTAAGCACAAGGTACTAGTAGTAGCCCACAAGATTTGTTATATGCCCAAGATCATCCATGTAGACTTCCGATGTGGGACGGGGTGTTACAATCTCCCCAACTTTATCGCCTCGCGCCCTCGCGAGGGGTTGAGCACTATAATCACCATTATAAATCAAACCAACAACCAAATCAAACCAAACTCCATGGGCCCACACGGTCGTGTACATGGATGGCTCTGATACCACCTGTAACGCCCCAAGCAGACCACTGGCCCAATACCTTGATTTTGATCCACAAGCCACACCACATGGCCCAAAAGCTTAAGCCCAAGGTACTAGTAGTAGCCCATAAGGTTTGTTATATGCCCAAGATCATCCATGTAGACTTACGATGTGGGACGGAGTGTTACATTAAAGGCGTCACTCTTATATTTCAACATATACACCCAAACTTTACGAGAGAAATCATCGATAATACTCATAAAATATCAAAAATCACCTTTAGAAGTTACCTCTGTGGGACCCCAAAGATCTGAGTGAAAATAATCCACCGTGCCTTTGGTGTGATGAACAGCTGTACTGAATTTTACCCTGCACTGCGTGCCGTAGACACAATGCTCACAGAAATCCAGCTTTCAATTTTTGGCCACATAGCAAACCCTGTTTGCTCAAAACTGTCATCCCCCTCTCGCTCATATGCCCAAGGCGCATATGCAACAAACGAGTCAAGTCTGAATCTGAAACCTTGGATGAAGCAACCGTTGCTGCAGCACCTATAACTGTACTGGCCTGGAGTGTATAGAGGTTACCACGCTTTTGACCCTTCATCAGTACTAATGCACCCTTTGAAACTTTCAAAACTCCATCTTCACTGAGGAATTTACAACCATGAGAATCAAGAGCACCCAGGGATATAAGATTTTTCTTCAAATCCGGAACATGTCGAACCTCAGATAAAGTCCTAACAATACCATCATGCATCCTAAGCTGAATCGTTCCTGAACCAACAGTCTTACAGGCCATGTTGTTGCCCATCAAAACTGTACCACCATTGACCGCCTCATAAGTAGAAAACCACTCTCTATGCGGACACATATGGTATGAACATCCAGAATCTAGAACCCACTCGGTATTAGAGCGAGAATCGCCCTCTGTAACTGATAACACATTATCTGACTCATCTGAACTTTCAGCAATTCCAGCAATTACTTTACCCCCTTTCTGGTCTTCTTTTTCCTTCTCCTTGAGTTTTAAACAGTCACTTTTCCAGTGCCCGGGTTTCTTGCAATAATTGCACTTTCCCTTCTTCTTACCTGATGATCTGGATCTTCCCCTATTACTTGACTCCACCCTTTCTGTTGTTCTTCCCCTAACAAACAAACCCTCCGCATGTGCATCACCCTCACCTGACACTTTTTTCCTCAATTCTTTCGAATATAGGCTGGCCTTAACATCCTCCATGGATATCGTGTCTTTACCATACAATAGGGTTGTAACAAAGTGCTCATACGAAAGTGGTAAAGAACATAGCAAAATTAGGGCTTGGTCCTCATCCTCAATTTTACTATCAATATTTTTCAGATCCATAATAATACGGTTGAACTCGTCTAAATGATCTTTAACAGGTATACCTTCTCGCATACGAAACGTATAAAGACGTTGTTTGAGATATAACCTGTTGGTGAGCGACTTCGTCATATATATGCCTTCCAACTTCAGCCAAATTCCTGCTGCTGAAGTTTCTTCTTCCACCTCGCGAAGAACGTCATCTGCCAGACTCAACTGAATAGAACTCAGAGCTTTGGCATCGTATCATCCCAATCTTCCTCTTTAATTCCAGAACTAGTCTTGCCTAACAAAACCTTGTGCAATCCTTGTTGGGTTAACAAAGCCTTCATCTTTACTCTCCAAAGACTGAAACTGCTGCTCTGCCCATCAAACTTCGCAATCTCGAATTTAGCCGCCATAGCCACAATCGGAAACGAAACCCTAGTTTTTGCAACCTAAGGCTCTGATACCAGTTTGTTGTAACGAACGCTATGAACGCAAGCTAAGAACGAGAAATTGAAAACTAAACAAGAAATCACAAAGACACAAGATGTACGTGGTTCCCCAAGTTGGGTACGTCCACGGGCGAGGAGAGAGAGGATTCACTAACCAATGTGAAGAAGAGATACAAAGAGCCGGCTATAATCCGTAACCCTAGAAAGGCCACAATATGAAAGCCCAAAAGATACTTTAGAAGTTTCCCAAAAGCCCAATTTATAATAGGCTACAAAAACATGAACATAATTAACCAATGTGGGACTAAGAATACAAGGCATTCCTAAAAAATTAGAGGTGTTTATTAGTGATGCCATAGTTATATATCAAAAGATGTTTCAGCCTTCCACATTGTCACAAAATTGGTGAATCAGGTTTGGGAGAATTTTATATTTAGAATTTTTTTTGTATGCATATGCTTAATTTTCTAGTAATGTAAAGTAATCGGATCAGATCGAAATTTTCAGATTGATACCCGATTTTTTGGATTCCGCTTCAGATTTCTTCAAATGGATTTGGGGCAGATATTGGCGAATCTGTGCCCGATCACCGAAACTGAATGGCTTTGTACTCAAATTCACCCCGAAACCCGAAAGGATAGAGGAGTGGTGAAACATAACCGAACCAAACGGGGTTCGGGTAATCCCTGAACCGAATGGGTAACCAAGAGAGAGAGAGAGAGAGGATTTGGCCAGATGATCAGTTGAAGCAGCATTGGATTTATCACAACTCCACAAATCTTCCCCTCTACAAATCTTCCCCATCATTAACAGATTCTAACAAGCAAACCCCATTCTTCACTGTACCGTTTCCCATTGCTTTTGCTTCGCTCATATCCCTGCTTCAGAAATCACAACATCTGTCATCCTTCAGTAAAAGAGAGTGAAACCCATAAATAGAAATCCACTATCTACTAATCTAAGCTCAAAACAAACAGATGCAATTAATCAAAAAGTGGCATACAAACATAAAAGAAAACCAATTAGAGATTATGGGTACTGAGTGTGTGTGTGTAAGAAAGAGAAAGAGAGAGAGAGAGAGAGAGAGAGAGAGAGAGAGAGTGAGAGAGAGAGAGAGAGAGAATGGCGGAGGGCCATGATGGTCAACGGCGGAGAGGTGAAGCCGTGAGTCGTTGTAGATCTAGAGGAGGGGGTGGGTTTTAAGGTGTTGGGCCTGCTGGCTGCATGGAGTGGAGGTATAATGTTATGTGGAGATCAAACCCTAACATCATGTTATTATATATAAAGGGGTAATTATGTAATTTCTAAATTTCGATTATTTCGGTTCAAATTGGTTCGGGTCGTAGATGAACCATAGCCGAACTAAGGCCTCAACCATACCTATATCCATGGGAAAAATTTTGGTTATCAGTTCGGCCTAAATTGCCATCTCTGCATAATCTGTCCAGCTCTCCACCATTGTCAGTTTCAAATCATGTCCGGTCCATTTACAGGTCTAAGCTAACCCGCTCTCCACCATATGGGGCATGTCCATTAATTTACAGGCCTAAGCTATCCCCTGCCGTTTAATGAACCTCGTGTCATTATGTCTGTCATCTTATTTGTCAAACAGACAACCATTCCAAGTGTTTCATCTCTATTATAAAACAGAAGGGTGTGGGGACAAGTTGTTAGAACGGCTTAGATTCATTTGATCCAAAGGCTGTAGTGCATCCTTCCACTTCCCGATTTAGTGCCCATGATTTTCACCTAAATCACACAACTGTCATCACCTTCCAACTGGGATGCGTAGCGCCGCTGACACGGGTTAGCACTAGTTCTTATATATGGTGTAATAGAAAGTCAAAATGCAGATCTAGATTCATTTGAGCATCAATTGTGACGTCAATTTCACAAACAATAAACATTAATAATGCTCCTTAAATCTTAATTGAGATAATAATAATATTATTAATACTAATATATATATATATATATATCTCTTTCTACTTCTTTCAAGAGAAAAGTACACCAAAAAAACAAAAGCTCAAACACAAAAAAATGGTGGGCAGTTGGTTTTCATTTACCTAGTTGAGTCGCGTTTTGCACTGTACCAGTTGCTCTTCTTCCTCTTCTGCTCATTCGGACCGGGGTGCGGAGCAAGGCAACCAAACAGAGACCACCAGGGCCTGCTAGATGGCCAGTGGCTGGAAATATGTTTGATCTTGGAACTATGCCACACATGCATAACCCTGTCCAAGCTCAGATTCAAATATGGACCAGTACTTTGGTTAAAGCTCAGATCGGTAAACACCATGGTTATACAATCACCCAAGGCAGCTGCAGAATTGTTCAAGAACCACGACTCCACCTTCTGCGACCTGAAAAGTCCCCAATGCACTGACATCATGGAACTACAACCAAGGATCAATGGCCATAGGCAACTACGGAACTTATTAGCGATTACTGAGGAAACTATGTACTGCGGAGCTCCTGGTCAGTAAATGAGTCAACGATGCAGCTGCTGTCAGGCAGAAATACGTCGATAACATGACCCGATGGATCGAGGAGGATTCGTTGGCATCGCGTGCATGTGGAGGATCGGGCAAGGTAGAATTAACCCATTCTGTCTTCCTCGTGAGTTTCAAAGTGAGAGGCAACCTCATGCTGTCGAGAGATTTGTTGGAACCAGGGAGGGCGTGAATTCTTCGATGCCATGAACAAGATAGGGGAGTTGGCTAAGCCCAGGGCAGCGGATTCTTGCCGTTTCTAAAATGGATGGACCCCATGGGGATCAAAACCAATATGGATCGGCACATGGGACGAGCCATGAAGATTGTAGCCGAGTTTGTGACCGACAGGGTTCGACAAAAGAAGCATTCAGATACTGAGAAGGTGAACAGAGACTTCCTGGACGTTATACTGGAGTACGGAGGTGATGGCAAAGAAGGGCCAGACAATATATCGGAGTCAAATGTGACTATTATCATAATGGTGATGACATCCTCCATTCCCATTTGTGTGTTTGTGATTCAATTGGACATTTCTTAAAAATGAAGCTATCCGGTCCGTGTGACTCTTGGTAATTTTTCAATGTAAGTGTTAATGGTACAGCTCGGATCGGTAAACACCATGGTTATGACGAGGAAGATGCCCGACGAATGGAGAAGGAGCACTCTAGTACCTATCTATAAGAATAAAGGGGATATCCAAAGCTGCAATAACTATAGAGGTATTAAACTGATGAGTCATACGATGAAGTTGTGGGAAAGAGTTATTGAGCATTGCTTGAGGATGGTGACTACGGTGTCAGAGAAACAGTTTAGGTTCATGCCTGAAAAATCAACCATGGAAGCTATCTATTTATTAAGGAAGAATGGTAAAAAACCATAGAGCAAAGAAGAAGGATCTCCATATGGTTTTCATAGACTTAAAAAAGGCTTATGATAGGGTGCCTAGAGACATCATATGGTGGATTCTAGAGAGAAAGGGAGTGACCAAAGGGTATATTGAGGTGATTAAAGACATGTACAAAGGTGCTGTCACTACCATTCGATCACCAGTATGGGAAAATAAGTGAATTCCCAATCACTGTAGGATTGCATCAATGGTCAGCCCTGAGCCCGTACCTTTTTGTCTTAATTATGGATTAATTGACTAGACAATTTCAGGAGGATATCCCATGGTGTATGATGTTTGCAGATGACATTGTCCTCGTAGATGAGACCGCTAGAGATGTTAATACGAAACTAAAAATTTGGAGGGAAGCATTAAAGTCAAAGAGTTTTCGAATAAGTAAGAGTAAAACTGAGTATATGGTGTGTAAGTTTAGTGGTACCAGTAGTGCGCACGAAGAAAGAGATGATCCAAAACCAGAAGATACCTAAGAGTGATCATTTTAGATACTTACGATCACTCATTAGTAGAGATAGAGAGATTGCCGATGATGTGACTCATAGGATTCAAGTGGGATGGTTCAAGTGGAGGAGCGCTACTGGTGTACTGTGTGACAAGAGGATACCCATAAAATTGAAAGAAAAATTCTATGAAACTGCCATTAGACCAACGATGTTTTACGGGACAGAATGTTAGCCTATTAAGAAACAACAGGCGAACAAGATGAGTGTAGCAAAAATGAGAATGTTGAAGTGGATGTGTGGTAAGACTAGAAGAGACAGGATTAGAAATGAAACGATTCATGAGATAGTAGGTGTAGCACCCATAGAAGAGAAGTTGAGGGAAAATAAGCTAAGATGGATTGTGCATGTCTACCGTAGACTAGGAGATGCAGTAGTTAAGAGAGCAGATATGATAGCTTTGGGTAGCAATGCTACAGGAAAGGGTAGACCTAAATTGACATTAGATGCTGTGGTACGCAACGATATGAGTATAGTAGGTTTGTGTGAACAAATGGCTCTTGACAGAGCTCAATGAAGGAAAAGGATTCATGTAGCTGACCCCAAGTGATTGAGACTTAAGGCTCGGTTTGGTTTGGTTTGGTTTAAGTGCTAATGGTACAGGAAATGTTTTTTGGAGGTTCAGACACTACAAGCAGCACAATCGAATGGGCAATGGCAGAGCTACTGCTTAACCCCGAGTCAATGAGAAACGTTAAAGAAGAGATAAATAGCGTCATTGGACTCCACGGGAAGGTTGAAGAGAAGAATATGGATAAGCTCCCTTATTTGCAGGCAGTAGTGAAGGAAAACCTCCGATTACACCCTGCAGTTCCATTACTTCTACCACAGAATGCAATGCACGATTTCTAGCTACATGGGGTATCAAATACCCAAGAATACACAAGTGCTTGTGAATGCATGGGCAATCGGGAGGGACCCAGAGTCCTGGGACGACCCCATGTCTTTCAAGCCCGAGAGGTTTCTGGGCAAGAACATTGACTACAAAGGGCAACGCTTCGAATTCATCTCGTTTGGATCTGGGAGAATGATATGCATTGGATTTGCGTTAGCTCAACGGGTGGTTCACCTTGCGCTGGCCTCCCTCATACATTCTTTTGATTGGGAGGTTAGCTCTCCGACTACAGAAATTGACATGACCGAAAGGGCGGGGATGGGATTGAGGAAGCTAGAACCGTTAAAAGCAATACCCACAAAGCAAAATTCCATACAAGTGACCATCTAGGTTTCAAGTTCATGGAAAAACTTGATGCATTTTCTTTGCTTTGTTGGATAAATAAATGATGTGGAGGTGATCGTATCGTTTGTTTTGTTTTTGGCCTTGTTTTTGCAATTTCATCCGTTGTGGTGCATGTTGTCTGTTTCTTGTGTTTCTTAATAAATGTTGTCAACAAAAAATAATTTTTTGTCACAAATACCATGTATCGAAAGAAGAAGTTATTTTTGTTGGCACTGAAATTTGATCAAGCGTTGCAATACCCTAAGCCGAAGACAACCAAATGGTGTTGGATGCATTTCAGGGAGTTCGCTATAGATTGACAGGGTGTGGGGCTCCATTTCGAATGGTTCACACTTTTTGACTGTGGGTTTGAGATCTGCTCCTAGTCTCTTTCTTCACCCTACAAAATGAAGCACGACTAAAGACCACACCGGAGGTTCTCCGAGATGGCCCTTCGGTGCGAGAGTTAGTTCAGTTGCAAAGAGAAATTAGGAATCAGAAGCTAGGGTTTTTTCTGTGCGTACCTTTTCTAAGAAGGCGTAATCAGATATTTATAGTGAAACCCTAGCTTAGTCTCCAAGATTGCACCAACGCTCTACACGTGTCACCCGATGTCAGCCTTACGTCACATTTAGGATTTTGTAACCGTTTTGTAGGATGAGCTGGCACCTTCACGTGCTTCTATCCTATCCTGATAACCGTTCGGATGACGTCACAAACGTCTTTAAGTTCAAGGTCGATATCGCCATAAGAATGAGCTGCCACTGCAGCCACGCTCATCTTTGACCGAGCGTGATGTGAGACCATCAACGGGCCTCTTCGCTGAACGTGTTTCATATTTGAACAAGGATAGGAAGCTGAATTGATAAACCGTAATTGAGAGAGCCATCGGTTACAAGATAGTTCGGAATGCCGAGTGTCTATTGTTAAACGACTCGGATCGAGTCGTGCCAGTGGATCAAGTTCGGTACGATTTGAGCCATTTTGCTCGGCCTGCTATAATAGCCCCTCAATTCATGCCGAGACTTTTCGCCCAGAGCATTCCTTGACGTTCAAATGCACATTATTTATACGCATTACCTGAAATACACAAAAATCTACCTTACGTGCAATATCGCATAAAGCACTAACTTTATAAACATAAAAATAATAAAATTAAGGACTTAAGCACCAAGAATATGCATTATTGGGTGCTTATCAAAAATATTTTGAATTGTCTACTTATCTCTTGGGTTTGAAAAGTTGCACAGTTGTATTACCCATTGGAGAGGATTATAGGTCATCTTTGCTATTTTGAGCCGGTTTGTTTTTTTCTTTCATACATTTATCTCTTAAGAGCCCATTTGAACCTCTCGCAAGATACCCTTTTCTTGTTGAGCTCCTTCATCTATATTGTGTCTTGAGAATGCTTAGATAATTGCATGAAGATCAATTATTCATAAGAGAGAGAGTGAATATAGTGAGAATTGAGCTTTATGCATTATTATATTTGCCCTATGCGAATTATTGTGAACCATTCTTGGACACTTGAATATTTCTCCTAACCTTGAACTATTTTCTCTTATATGATTTTATAACTGGAATTGAAACTCTATTTGATTCTAGGGGCAATGGGCTGTGGATTGGTGGATAGAGAGAGTTCCCGATAGTTGGTTTTCCGTTCATGAGATCATACGTCAACTATACAAAGTTTTCTTTTCGTGTCAATTTATGCAGAATACTTTGCTTTCATTTACATAATTTATGCCTACACTTTTTTAGAGTAATATGCAGCTTGTTTCGAGTAATTTCATTTGTTGAGTATATGATACGGTGAGATTTGAAGTCAAGACACGGTCCGAAAAGAACTTTTAGTTATTTTTCACTTGTGATCTAAGCCTTTGCTCACACACGTTAAGTTTAGGTGCCATGACAAATTTTTATGACTTGATAGTGTCTAAAACTGCTTATGTCCGTTATCTCTTTGCGATGACTACATATTCTTTGCTTGAGATATCATTTAGCTATCTTACAGGTTTTCGAGTTTTGTGTGAAAAGAATTCATAATGTTTGTTAGTGTTCATTGCTGTAAATTCTCACGAGACTCTACTCGTCATCTGAGATCGCCTAGGGGTCTAAAAGGCTTGTTGCATGGGCTAAGTGCAATCGTGAGTTCTATAAAAGTGGCGTAGTTAAAATTTATCTTATTTGCTTTCTTTGCTCGGAACTAGCAAAGTGTAAGTTGGGGGGTGTGATAGGCGCGTAAATGTTTACATTAACACTCCCTAATTTATCTTTGTTAAGTCTATTTATATTGTTAATCGGAACTTAATGCTTAGTTTGTGTATTATAGGTGTTTGGAAGCTTAATACGTTAGTTACCGATCGAAGTGTGAATTGCACCATTTAATTTTTCCTCCACAACTCAGTGGTGTTTGAAGTGAAATGGGTTGCTGAAAATACTCCAACGCACGTGTATTTGGTGTGGCCCAAAGTAAATGTTTTATTAATTGGTTTGACTAAGAATTGGGCTGACAAAATAAGTAACAAAAATGGTATAAGTACGGAGGAGAGAAATCGTACTGACTGCCGCTAGTGGGCCGTCTTCGGCCACCGGACAGTTGATCCGAGCCGTCCATAAATTTAAAAAAAAAAAAACCGATGAGGCCCACTCGAGAATCAACGCCATCTGAGGTGTATAGGATGCTTGATCCGAAAAAGTGGCTCGGATCAAGCACCTTACACACCTTGGATGCCGTTGATTCTCAAGTTGGCCTCATTGGTTTTTTTTTTTAGAATTTTTGGACAGGTCGGATTGATCATCTGGTGGCCGAAGATGGCCCACCAGCGGCTGTCGGTACGATTTCTCTCCCCTGTCTGTACATATCATCACTCAATAACTAAGGATGGGGCCCAAATTATTTACTCCGTATTACTTATTTTTTACGAGGGTTTTTGCAAGTAGTGGAGGGATTGCGCTGGCTGCTACTACCGAGGTGTTGTGAGCTACCATAGGTTATAAAAGGAGGCAATACAGTAAAAAAGGGAGGGAGGGCAACACGCAAAGGCGGAGCAGCACTGCAAAGAAAATCGAGAGCAGTAATTCGGTTTGAGCTGTGGTACGTGCACAGCAGCTGCTACACAGCAGCTGTGCACAGACCCCATTTTCTCCCGTCTCGGGTCGCGCAAAGATGATCGGAGCCGCTCATTTTGTTCAAAATATGTCGTTTAAGGTCTCTGTAAAAAATGAGCTTCGTTCGATACCGTTAGAGGCGTTAATAAGTAATTGTTGAACACAGAAAAACCAATGTTGGGTAATCACTGTATATTTTAGAACCCGTTCCAAATCACCTTCTTAAAAAATAAATACTTATTTCACATTTTCAAACTTAAAAATAATATAAATGAAAAATATTTTTTTAATTTTTTTTGCACCGTATAAATTAAAGATCTCAATGAGATCTTTCAAACAAGATCCATAATGCATATTTTTAGATTTCAATAAACCCATCATTTTTTAGTTTCAAATAGCCTTTTTAAAAAATAAGTACTTATTTCGCGTTCCGGAACGGGACCTTAGTGTGTTCTGTATATGAACTGTATATTTTAGTATGTATTTGGACTATGTGAATTGTGAGGTGGGTTGTATGTTTTTTCTATGTATATTTTTTATGAGAACTATGTATTTTTTAATGAGAACTGTGTATTGTTCATGATAATAATCTATAAGAATTGTGTATTTTCTATGAAAACTATATATTTTTCTATAAGAACTGTGTATTTTCCATGAAAACTGTGTATTTTTCTATGAGAACTATATATTGTCCATGAGAACTGTGCATTTTAATGTGCTGTGAAATTATGTGAACTGTATATTTTCTATGAGAATTTGGCAAAAACTGTGCTCAGTTCTCATAGATACAGTTTTCGGCTTTACTTTTTTATTACTACTACTACACTTGGCTGGATTTTAGCTAATTGCTACGAATTTGTTCAATTTTCGTTCAATTTTTTGGTATTTTGAAAAATTGTTCAATTTTTGTACGTGTGTATATTTTCTATGAAAACTGTGTATTTTCTATGAGATTTGTGTATTTGTCCATGAGAATTGTCTATAAGAACTATGTATTTTTTATGAGAACTGTGTACTTTTTATGAAAATTGTATATTTTATATGAGACTCTATGAGAATTGTGTATTATACATAAGAACTGTTTATGATAACTGAATATTTTCTACAAGAACAGTGTATTTTTCTATGAAAATTGTGTATTTTTTATGAGAACTGTGTATTTTTCATGACAACTGTCTATGATAATTGTATATTTTTTTATGAGAATTGAGTATTGTCCTTGAAAACTGTGTATTTTCTATGATAACTATATATTTGCTATGAGAACTGTGTATATTAGTTTGTGGTAAAGTTATTTGAACTATGTATTTTTCTGTTCACATAGTTCTCATAGAACTGATTATGAGAATTGACTATAAGAAATTTGTCAGTTTTCATAACCAGTTCACAGAGTCAAAGGTATATTTGTCCGAAATAGTTCTCATATAAATAGTTCTCATAACAAAGGGTATTTTTTTAATTTTACATAATTTCATATTCAATATGAATCTTGTTTTGTAGATATCATCGAGTAGGTTTCAAAAATATAATTGTTTTTAAAAAATGAATATCAACAACAAAAGATATGACTTTTTGAAATTTAAACAATGTTTTAATGGTGCACCAATACTTATGGAGCATTGAATAATTTTTTTATATTAGATGCTCTCTAGTTCCGTGCGCGGATGCACGTGAAGAGGCATGGTTGAAATAAAAAATACAAATAATTGTGCAAGACTAAATTAAGTCCCAACCTAATTTTTGGGGCTAGCCTAAAAACTCACCCCCCTCCCCCCGTTTTTACTTAATTAATTACATTGTTTTTCTGGAGTGCACTTCTTTCTTTCAAGTTTTGAAATTTTATTCAATTACTCGACTTTGATAATTCATTTTAATTTATGTTCTTAATTAAAATTGTTCTCAATTAGTTGTTATTTCTTGTTTATTTTTTTCATCTCGCATAATAGAAGCATGCCTCAAATTAGGATTTCTTTTCGTTTTTCACTTACTAATGAGTGAGTAGTCATTTGGGTTGGGTTGCGGGGTAATTAGCAGGTCGTGACCTATAACAACCCTGATTTTTGATAGGTAAAAAATTTTTTGTTAAATATTTGAATTACTTATTTTTACTTTCAGTAATCTGTCGTAATTAGATTCTAGTCCTTCGGGGACAATCGATTTAGATTCCAACCGACTACTAGGAGGAACCGAGCAACCAAACTCACCCAGTTACTAGATGAACTTTTTGTACCTTTTGTCTTTATCCATTGGTCAATAGATGTTAAGGTAATCTTTGTCCATTAGACAATAGGCCTCTCGTTAAAATATTTTGATAAGTATAAAGATATAGTATTATATATGTTTTAAACACATGTGCAAGTACATATATTCATTGTTTATTGGGTATTCTCCCACACCTCTATTGTCCATTGTTTATTAACCACTAGGAAAATTATTACCCATTGGGTAATAGCTCCAATCTTCCAACAAAGAACAAGGCTTTGTTTGGATTTCCATGTACTTTTAGGCATTAAAATATTGAGGTATATCTAAACCCTAAATTTTCAAAGTACTTTATTGAATAAAATAGTACAAGTATTTTATTATTATTTTAATGGAGAGAATCCTAGCCTATTTTTTAATTGGGGTACTTGGTACCACATCTATATTTAAATATAGGGTATTTATACACATGTATCAAAACCCTAGATTTGTTTAGTACAACATATATTTGTTTAATCAAAACATGTGCTTAATTGTAATTCTTTAATGGGGTATTTAGATTTGAAAATCTTGTACTTTTGTACCTAGCCTTTATTATATATATATAGTGTGCTTGAGAAAGAGAGATGCCGAGAGAGAGAGGAAGGAGGAAAGAAGGAGATTGGATTGTACCATGCTTGATCTTCGATGATCTTCTTGATCCTTTCAAATCCTTGGGTAAATATTTTTCCTAGCCAAAATCTATCCTTTCATTGTCCTTTCTTGGTTTGTTTAAGACAAAATCTTATACAATTTATCCTTTCTCTCCATCAAATCTTCCATAATCAAATCTTTGGTACAAATCTTAGCCATGCAAGCCTAGGGTTAGGCCTTGATATTTCGAGATTGCATGACAAGTGTCAAAATTTGAGTTATTGAGAGAGAAAGGGGGCCGGCCTTGAGAGAGGAGAGAGAGCCAAGTTTTGGCTATAAATAGAGCCATTCCCATGCCATTTCAACTTGCACCTTCCATTCTTCAACTTCTCTCTCTAGAAATCTTTTGTTCTTGCTTTGTTCTTCTTGTTCTTGAGTTCTTCTTGTGTTCTTCAAGAAATTCATCCAAAGCCGCCACTAGACCGCCACTCGACCACCCTCTCGATTCAAAAGTAGTAGTAGTAATAGCCAAGGTCAAGTTTTGATAGAAACCTCTTTCTTTCGAAGCTACCGGAAGCTCCCGTAGGAAGTTACTCCAGCCAACCGCCAATTACCGTCCGTAAGCCGTTACGCCGCCGAATCACAAAACCGACTACCAATTCACTGTAGCCGACCACCGCCAAGAAGTAAGGTAGAATCCCTAGCCTACTAACTCTACTTATAGTATAGAATAGTATGTTGAAAAGTAGAATGTCTTTAGTTCAAAGATCTTAACCGTTTTCTCTAAGTATATAAGGTTATCTGTTGACTGTTAAAGTTATCTGTTATAAGTATAAGGTTATCTATTGACTGTTAAGGTTATCTGTCATAAGTATATAAGGTTATCTGTTGACTGTTAAGGTTATCTGTCATAAGTGTATAAGGTTATCTATTGCCTAAAATGTTAGAATTTCATGAAATACTTGAAAGGTGTTTTCTAGAAATAATGAAAAGGATGGGGAGTATGTTGAACTCGTCAACTTATGTTTTTGAGCATGCTAAATAATATAGAATTTGATGATCTTGCTAGTTTAGTTTCAAAATTTCAATGAATGCTTTATGATTCTTTATGTGGAAAGTCCTACCGCGGAGTCAATGCATGAAAACGAGACACCAAAATCAAGAAAGTTAGAAACATGACACTTAGGGTGTAGTTAACAAGGAAAAAGTGTTCGAAGAAGGAAATATTTTGAAACTACATAATGACCAATTTTGTTGGCATTATGTGAGTTGGGGGTGTGTGTGTGTGTGCCAATGGGAACCCGGAGCGGCGGAACCGAGGTAGTGTGTGTGGCTTGGTTACCGCAGAGAGGTGTTAATGCAATTGTGTGCCAATGGAAACCCGGAGCGGCGGAACCATTGTGCGGATACCCGGAAATCGGGAGCGGTGGAACCGAGGTAGGGTGTGTGACTTGGAGCCAATGCAATTGTGTGCCAATGGAAACCCGGAGAGGCGGAACCATTGTACGGATACTCCGGAACCGGGAGCGGCGGAACTGAGGTTGGGTGTATTAAACACAATGATTTTGGAAATGATGATATGGTATATGAGAAATGGAAAATAGTGACACGGTCTACGATGAGTCGCATAGGAGAAACACAGAAAATCATGGACACCAACGATAGTTGAATATCGAATGTAGATGTGTTATTGTTATTGTCTATTGTATAATTTCTATTGTTTGTAAGTTAAGGATTAATGGGTTTAGATTATTCTATTGAGCTTTTTAAGCTTATGGTGTTACCTTTGATGACTCTGACATATTATATCGGTGGCGACGCTGGTATAATGTGTCAGACCTTATAGATTATCAAGATGAACAGTACACCTTGAAGGCTTTTGGAGCTGAGGAACTGGCTAGGATGGAGGAGCAAGTGGAACTGTAGTTAGGAATCCAAGAACCCCCTTCATTTGTGTAAATATTGAACTCTTGTGGGAGTTTTGTTGTAATAACGAGCCAGACTCCATTTGGTTTTATTAATAAAATATTTTTTTAACATACCCAGAATTTGGGGGCGTTACATGACCAATTCGGATACTGCTCCTATTTTCAAATAATAATGAAAAAGCAATTTTAGGTTAATAAAGTACGTCCATTAGACAAACTCAGGCATTGTTAGAGCCCACGTGAATAGGAGATTCAGGATCGAAAACTCATTCTTCGTTGCGCATGGGTAAACGGCAAACATAAAGATTCACATCTTTTAGGGTATCTTTTTCTTTCTAAAGCCGAACGTTTTTAAGAACACCGAATGAAGTAGATAATTCCAGGACTGGTTGCGAGTGCTATGAACCCTATGACCGTAGCTCTTTTTAATTATTTGAAAAAAACCAAATAATTTCTTAAGTTTTAGTTAATCTCAGCATTAAACGACAATGTGTGGCTACCTAAAAGCCAATTCAAATTATAACAACTCGAGTTTTTAAATCAGCACACATCACCGTCTCTGTGTATTCAACTCCGGTCTTACCGGATATTGTGCTACGTCGGTCCCAACCCTACGCTTGGGGTAACCAGTTATTTTAGGTCTAAGAATTCGTCAAGTAGGATTCCACTGATATTGAAATAATCAGCAAGTTCATGAGAATGTGTTTTGCGCTGGGGAGTGACTCTAATACAAAGTACACGCGATCACATTTTTTTCGTAAGAAAAGCCCATGATCGCGTTGGCCTACATGTAACCCTGCTTGGGGTTCCTGATTTCCTCAGATGAATAGAAACTAGAAAAGTAGGTAGCTTACTACCTTTTGAGTGCTTGATCGAGACTTTGAACTTTGATTTGGATGGTTTGATGGATGTTTTGAGTTGGTGAATGATGAAGGGAATTTTTATAGTGGAGTATTGAGGCCATGGAGAGTTTTGAGATAGAAATGAGAATTTTCTCTTCTAATATAAGATATGTCAAACTTTTCTTAAAGTATATATGAAGAAAAACCCAAAATATATATTCTAGAGAGAGAAAGAGAGGGAGGATGTATTGTGTATTATGGGATGGAGTCTGTGTGTATTTGTGTGTCTTGAAATGGCTCTAGGCACCTCTATTTATATGAAAAAAATTGAGAAGGAGTATTTACGCTGGCTTAGAGTTGGCTGCATGTTTAGTAGGGTCATGATGAGATTCCTGCAGTAGTCAGAACTATTAGTAACAGAAAAAGACTCCCCAGCGCTGGGGAGGTGATGTCCAGCGCTGGTGAGTTTGTTGAACTATCTTTATGCTGGACAGTTGATGCTTTGTGCTAGGCACTTGATGCCTTGTGTTGAGCAGTTGTTATTGGATTTGTGGTTTTGAGATGCTCAAGAGTCATTGATCAAACCTTCGAATTCATAGTTTTGTATTGTATCATCATTGAAGATCTAAGGTAGTTCGGAGAGTCTCAAATTGGGGTGCCTACACATTAATTGTATTCTTGGAATTGGTCAATGCATGCATAAATTAAATTGCTAAACACATGCTTTGTGGAGTGGATAGTATTGCAACTACATAAGTGTTGACTGTTCTTTTTGTTCTGCTGATGATGAGCGATCCAGAGTATAACGAATCCCACAAGTCACTCAAGTTCAGTTCCCATTTGTGTTGTAATTCGGAAATTTTTGAATTTTTAGTACAAGCTTGTTTTTGTGTGTAAACAACACACCATTTACTAATTAATAGTCTACATGCCACGGACAACGCATAATATAAGTCATTTACTTGGACTTCCAAGTGAAGATTTTATCGTATTGAACTTCATATTCCTCATAAATGAATCGACACACATAACCCCCTCTAAATAGTACATACAAAATCGAAATTGAAATATTATTACCAAGCGGACAATATTGCTTCTTTTTCTTCGTCTTGGGGTAAGCATTTTTTTGATGATTATTAATACCTATTGGATTAACTTAATTCTCCATTTACTCCCTTCAATTGGTTTAAATACAATGTGTACGGGAAAAATTGAGTTGAGTTTTGTTCACCCTCCATTTAAGAGGGTGAATATTACCCTCCTTCCTATTGGTTGAAATGGTATGGATCTCACTACAAAGTGATGTCATGCTTACCAAAAAGTGTATTGCATTGGTGTGACCTACACCATTTCAAATAATAAGAGGGAAGATAATATTCACCCTCTTTTAAGGAGGGTCAAAATTGCACTCGGAAAAATTGGTAACTCAAGGGAACATGTAATCAGATAACCAATAAGGGGTTTGGTAGGAATTTTAGAAATCAACAGGTAGACAGGAGTCTTGCACTACAGAATAAAAGAAAAGGACTGATGGTTGAAGAGTCTTACCATGTCACGCCCCAAATCCGGGAGTATGACCGGCCGTGTACCATGAAGCAAACATGGGACACGAAGCCTAATTAAAAATATTTTTAGCAACTTTAAACAAATAAAGAGAAACTGGATATTTTATTACAAAAAAATGTGCGACACCAAACCAATATTTTTCTTAAGCAAATGACACAATATCTTATATTTTTCAATCTCCAGATTCCACAAGAACTGCCAAAAAATAAAAATGCAGAAGCTGTTTAACAATAAAAAAGAAATAAAAATGCAGACGCTCTAGAGATCCAAACAGAAGGTCACAACAACGTCACATAGTCCACTACAATGCTCCATAAACTAACCTGAAAAAAATGTGGAGCATAGGGCATTGTGGTGGACTCTGTGACATTGTCGAGACCTTTTGTTTGGACCTCTTGGGCGTCTGCATTTTTATTTTTTTCTATTGTCAAACAACTTTTGCACTTTTATTTATTGACAGTTCATTGTGGAATTTGATGATTAGAATATCGGATATCGTGTCATTTGCTGAAGAAAAATATTGGTTTCATGTTGCACATTTATTATAATAAAATATCCAGTTTCTCTTTATTTGTTTAAGTTGCTAAAAATATTTTTAATTTGGCTTCGTATCCCATAATTACTTCATAGTACACGATCAATCGTGCTCCCAGATTTGGGGCGTGACATGCCAGCCATGAATAATATTCAACAAAGGAATGCTTACAGTGCGCACTTGATGAGAACTTTCCTCAAGCATTTTGTCCCAGCCCAAACGAGGGCGCTTACGTTGTACTTGGGTTGAAAGGTTCTCCAGGCTACTGTTGCAGAAACAAAAATTCCACTACTCGTTCGAAATATTCGGCCTATTCTTTGGAGGAAATTTCATGACGTCTTACATGTCGTAGTAGGCGGTGCTGGTGCCGGTAGACTGGGATGGGGAAAGGTATCGACTTTGAGGGTAGTGCTACACAACACTTTGGCGAAGTGTTTCTTTCATAATAATAGGTAATATGGAAGTCTTTTTCTTTTTCCTGTCGGTTGTTTCATGTATCAATATCATGGTTTAGGTTTTTTTTTTCTTGATGTACCCGTATCAAGTTTCTAATAATATATTAATCTTTTTGTTGATTAAAAAAAAAGATAAGGTAATAATAACCAATGTTTTTCAATAATAACGTGCAGTGTTATAAAAAACTTTCAACAATTCATTGGAAAATAAATTCGAAAACATTTCTTAATGTCAAATTACGTACATGCATTGGTAACTCAAGGGAACAAGTAATCAGATAACCAATAAGGGGTTTGGTAGGATTTTTAGAAATCAACCGGTAGATAGAGTCTTGCACTACAGAGTATAAGAACGAGAATGTTTTTCATATGGTACGTTGTTGGAAACTCGACTCCGTCAAAGTTAGGTTGAAGAGTCTTGTCAACTATGAATAATATTCAACAAAGCATGCGTACAGTGTGCACTTGATGAGAACTTTCCTCAAGCATTTTGTCCGGTCCGAGCCCAAACGAGGTTACGAGGGCGCGTACGTTGTACTTGGGTTGAAAGGTTCTCTAGGCTACTGTTGCAGAAACAAAAATTCCACAACTGGTTCGAAAAATTCGGCCTCTTCTTTGGAGGAAATTATATAGGTAATATGGAAGTCTTTTTATTTTCCCTGTTACATATATCAATATCATGGTTTAGGTTTTCTTTTCCTTTTTTTTTTCTCGGCAAAAGAAATTTTATTAATCTCTAAAAAGAAAACAAAGATTAAATGGAACAAGGACAAATAAGAGCTACCAGAGACTCAAAAGAGACGTTTGCAAGAAGCTGATGATTTTTTTCCATCACACCCGAAAAGGAGTAATGACCGGCCATGAATCACAAGGCTTCGACCTGCGAAATACACATCCTAAATAAAATACCATAAACACCCCAAGTAGATCACCATTGGCCTTGTAACTTGTTCGAGCTTAATAGGAGGTATGCTTCTTTACAGTGATATAATCTGGGTAGCTCGCAACAACGTTATTTTCAACTCTAATAAAATGTTACTTTTTCCGATTAATTTATTTTTTATTTTTTCAACAACAAGACGCTTGAGAAGACAGAGTTTTATCGTTGCACTTCGCTCCGCTCCGACATCTGGCCTTCTTTCTAGAACTTCTTAGTATATCTTCATACTTAACATATGAGACACAATTCTAACAGAACGAGGTCGCCGATAGCTCATTCCCAATCCAAAAATTCACAGCCTTAGGGAAACAACCCGGGCCTTCACTGGCCCACCCAACGTAGGCCTCGCAATCTCCCGCAAGCCCCGAGTACTCTGTCTGAAAGCAGTCATTCTTCTGCTGCGTGTACACAATGAACTTCGAATTGATAGAGGAAGAGGAAGGGATTTCCTTTTTTTACCGAAAACAAAAATAAAACAAAAATTGACAACATCTATAAACAAAAGTGAAATCTCGAAAACCATAACCCAAAATAGAGAGGGGATTTGAGGTTCAGAGAGATCGAAACCCAGAACTTGATCCAAACCGAACTTTGTGCCTGTGTGTGCTCCAAATCGCGTGATGACCACACATAGAGATCAATCAGGGAAGAAATCATGTGTACCTGTGATGACGGTGAGAGATCAACGATGATAAGGAAGAAATCAAGACGTAGGGCTTTTCGTTTGAGGGGGTTTTGTTTGGGGGTTAGTACGAAAGTTGGGAGAATGGAGGAAAAATTAGGAGGATAGTTCAAAAGAACGGGAAAAAATAGGTGGGAAATAAGGAGAAGATTTTGGGTATACAATAGACGACGTCGTTTATACAGGGATGAAATTTCACGGGTTGATTCTGGAACTATTGACGCGCATAATTATACTAAGAGTAGTGCTATATGTACAGAAAAGAGAGGAGAGATATCGTACCGACGGCCGCCGGTGGGCCGTCTCCGGCCACCGGACGGCCGATCCGAGCCGTTCAAAAATTCTAAAAAACAAAACCGAGGGGCCCCAAGCGGGAATCAATGTCATCCGAGATGTGTAGGGTGCTTGATCGGGACACCCCTTTTCGTGTGTACTATACATATACACACGAAAAGGGGTGCCCCGATCAAGCACCCTACACATCTCGGATGACATTGATTCGAAAAGGGGTGCTCCGATCAAGCACCCTACACATCTCGGATGACATTGATTCTCACGTGGGGCCCCTCGGTTTTGTTTTTTAGAATTTTTGAACGGCTCGGATCGGCCGTCCGGTGGCCGGAGACGGCCCACCGGCGGCCGTCGGTACGATATCTCTCCTCTCTTTTCTGTACCTGTATCATTTTCGTTATACTAAAAACGGCATTTTTTAAAGTAAAGCCGGTTTTAAGTACTTTTACCAGCATTTTATACCTAATGCCCTTTTTAAGTTAATTTTAACCGGCATTTGTATTAATGTCGGAAATAACCAGTTTGACTGGCATTTTATAATGTAGACACCCCATTCTGGACTGTCCAGAGAATGCTATTTTTCGATGTTTTATTTCCCCAATAATGATTAATGGTTGAGAACAGCCTGAGGATAATGGTGTGTTTGAGTTTTGAGCATCCCGAATCTCTTTCAAACCCACTCCAAACCTTTCAAAACCAGAGCCAAACAGCCCCAGCAAAACCCAAACTGGCTTACACCATTATTCTCTTGGCGCACGCCAGTTAACTGCCACGTGTCGGTCATCGACCGTTGACTCAGTTATCACTGGCGCACGCTGGTCCGTATGTGGCGCACGCCAGTCAATCCCAGTCAAATCAACTTTATTCAGCCACATGGACGAGACTTTTGTGCCACTCTAACGTCGGCTACAGTCTCCCTGATGATTACACTCGGCAGGGACGTTCCCCTCTCTCTCCTACACCCCCCATCAACTAGTCCCATGCATTTAATGCATGGGAGGCTCCATTCTTGTTCCAACCAGCCAAACAAGGTCTTGGTCCCAACTGATCTCAGTCCCTCTCTCCTCTATAAATACCCCCTTGCATTCATTTGCAAGGGATTAGCCACATTAAGAAGTGCAATCTTTCTTCTTCTTTTCTTTTGCTCTCTATCTCTCTTCTTCCATTGAAAGAGAAGGGAGGGCAACTTACTTCCATACACCCTACTGATATCCAGTCACCATCAAAACCTCCATCTTCAACCTTTAAGCTCAATACCACCTTCAAACCTCAACACAAAAAGGTATACCACATTTGTGTTTCTTTCTGTTTTCAACTTCTGAGGGGGACCAGTAAGGTCCAGGCTAGTAAGCAATACTAGTCCTGGCCTTAAACTGGTAAAATACAACAACCGTGTGAGATGGGACATGGCACAAGCCAGTACACCTATGCTGTGCGCCAGTTATGGCAGTACGTGCACTACTGGCGTGGGGATCATCGATCATCTTTTCTTTTAATTTACATTTCTGTCAATCACCTTGGCATGCTAAGAACCAGTTTACTGCTTTCTGTGTTTAGAAATGTTCAGCTTTAATGTTCAATACTTACTCCTTATTTGTTTAAAAGGGCCTTCTGGGATCCTTCTGGTCATGTTCCAGAGCCTAGATGATGCAAAGCCAAGCACGGGATTAAGGCCTAACTGGCGTACGGCCTCTTATTACTGGCCTACCGTAGTTTGTCCCAAAATCCAGTGGTTGGCCCTTGCATCCTAGCTTAATTTTGGCCCATTTCCTGTCCCCACACTGTTTTTGGGGTATTCTGCAGTCTTTTGTGGCTTGAAGTCATTTCGTATGTCTGTAACTGTATATATTTTGTTCTATTAAACTGCTTGATTTGTCCTGGGTGTGCGCTGGTCCCTTTCCAGAGCCCAGAGGATTGCAAACAAAGACCGTGAGACTAGATAAGTGGGGTACGCCAGTCTGGTTGTGGCGTGCGCAGGTCTAGTCAGCATGCGGTGGCTCGGCCAGTGCATGCTGGCGCAGAACCTGCTCACGTCCCTTCGGGGTAGCGTATTCCAACTTATTCAGGCTGCTCTCAGTGCTTGTTCTCAATCTATATTCATTATCGCAAGCAAATCATCCATAAAGCATTTTGTCACATAAACTGCAAGTTGTTACAGTTTTAATCCCCCTTTTAACTGTTCCCCCGTCCTAATTGGCTAAAAAATGATTAATGAGAGAAAAATGCAAACATTTTATAAAATGTCTGAGTAGAGACCGATTTTCGGATTGGGCAAGAGGGGTGCCATAAAACCCTTCCCCTCTCGTAACCTGGCTCCCGAACCTCAGATATCAAAGGTGACGACGGACCGGTCTATGCCCTTTTCAAAATCGAACAAACGTGGCAAACGTTTTCGAGTTCGGTTCCTTGGGTGTTTCACCGCTAAAACCCGAGTGGCGACTCTGAATCAAGGCGTTTCGCCGCGCATTTTCGAAAATGGGCCGCACCTAATCTTTAAAAATGAACCAAAATCGAGCATCTTTCTTTGGGGCGCGTGCCCACATATAAAGTGTCGCTAATAAAAATGCCGCTAAAATCACATTTTCTTGTAGTGTGCCTTGTAACTTGTTCGAGCTTAATGGGAGGTATGCTTCTTTGCAGTGATATAATCTGGGAAGCCTGCAACAACGTTATTTTCAACTCTAGTAAAATGTTACTTCTGTCAATTAAAAAACATTATTTTCAATAACAAGACGCTTGAGAAGACAAAGTTTTGGGTGTTGCGGTTAAGGGTAGATGTCAAGGGTTCGTCTACAGGGTTTTACGGCTAGAGGGGGTTCCCGGTGAGGTCGTCGGATGACGAAGGTGACTATTCGGTCACCATTGGATGGGGGTTGCAAGTTTGCTGGATACAGAGTCAATCGGCGGCAGAGGGTTTTCAGGAGTCACTGTCAGCAGGGACGGAGCCAGAATTTTACCCTAGCAGTGGCGAAATTGATAAGCACCCGAGAATGTAATGTAGGGTGCGCTAGTATCTAGTTTTAGTTAAATTTAGTTACTTATTAGTTATTATTAACGTTGTTTGCTCGTATAGTGTTCTATTTCTATTTTGTAGGTAAATCGCCAAAAAGGGAGCTTTCGTTGCACAAGACAAGGTTTTGCCCGAGCAGAAGTTGACTTGCCAAAGCGGAACCTGTCATCGCCCGAGCAAGAGTTGATTTGCCAAGGTGGAACCTGTCATCGCCCGAGCAGGAGTAGAATTGCCCGAGCAAGACCTGTTATTGTCAAGGCCGGAGCAGATTTGCCCGAGCAGAAGCTGGATGGCCAAGGCAGAAGTTGATTTGCCAAGGCAGAGGCAGAGTTGCCCGAGCAGAACCCATCATTGCCCGAGCAAGAGTTGATTTGCCCGAGCAAAAGGAAGGCGGCCAAGGCAATGACCCACTATTGGCCTCGGCAGCGATGTAAACTTTCACATCCCATCGATGCCGAGCCCCTTAGTGGCAAAAACTCCTTAACCACCTCGGCAGCGATGGGATAAATCCTCTTACATCAATGCCGAGCCCCATAGCAGAGCACTCTAAGGCCGTTGCCATCGATGCCGAGGGGCTTAAGAGCGGATTTTCTGAGCATCTTGGGAATATTCCTGGCGCGGACCTTCCGGAGTATAAAAGCTTATGTCAAATTTTGTACAAACAAGTAGCATAGAATTAGGATAGAATTTGGATAGATTTGCTTACCTAATTTTTAGATCTAGATCTAGATTCAAATTGTTCTTGAAGTGTTCTTCATTTTTCAGTGTTTAATCCTTTAATTTCCTGCCTTAGTTGTTACTTTTTGTTATTGTTGCCTTAATTAAAGTTGTTTATTTTCTCCCGATCTATCTTAGTCTCTAGTTTAATTCAAGTCTTGTTATTTCATTATGGTAGCTAGATTTTTGCTTGCTCCTATCTCTCTAGATATGGGTGAGTAATTTCAAGGGTTAGGTCATGGGATGATTAGCATCTCATGGCCCGGGCGAAAATTGCATTTTCCACCCAATAAAGCTTCAAACTTTGATTTGAAAATTGATGTGGGGTTCGGGTTTGTTTGATAAATCACCGAGGTGTTAACCTCTTTGATCTTGTGTAGGTGGGAGCGTCGACTACCCACCACATATGATGCTTAGAGCTCTTTCGCACGAGGGATTTGTCAAATGAATTCTAGAGCTAACTTGGTTTTCAAATTATTTGATTTTCCGATTTGAGGACTATAATCAAGTACCTTAAATTGTGTAGTTGGGTGAAGAGTGTGATCTAGTTCGGGTCTCGGGTGTTAATAATTCCTAGACCTAGCCTATCTTTTCTCTAGTTAATTCGTTTCAATTTAGCCCTTTTATTTCCACCGTTTAAAGTAAAACAAAGTTGGCCGTCTAAAGGCCGAAAGCCCTTACTTGCTCTACAAATCCAATCAAGCCATATAATTATTCCCTTGGGTACGATCCCGGATTTCCGGTTTATTATGCTTCAACCGACGAGTTAAACCCTACGCTTGGGGTATTATTCCATATTATATTATCATTGGAGCGAACGAAGCAGAAATATATAATAAAAATAAAAAGATGCATTGTAATATGAATAGTCATCAACTTTAGAAAAAATTAAAATAACATAATTAAAACTATAGTAAATAATATTTGTCATTTGTACATGGAGTATGAAAGAGACTAATTTAGTTTTGGAATACTATTTTGGGGCAACGCGTCATAGTTCCTTGTGGGACTTGGGAGCATCTTTATGTTTTCCTGTTTTTGTGAGTACTGTTTTTGTTGGCATCTTGTCAATATGTGTCTTATTTTCTTTAAAGAAATTGAGTGGCCAAGGCGTATGTTTTGTTTTTTCGAGTAGCAGGGGTGCTAGTCCCTATACTCTTCAAGACTCTCAATGCATTTCTTCTCGTATTTTATTGTTCCATCTTTGAATCTTGATGATCAATAGAATTTTCTTCGCTGTTCGGAAGAAGACCTAAATCACCTATAGGCAGAGGCATCATTTCCTTAGACTTTACCTTGGACTCACCGCCACAGCCTAACTACTAAACTTTGGTTTTTATATACTCGTGATCATCCATATGTAGACCTCCAATTTGGAACGGATGTTACATTTTTACCACAAAATCTCATCACAGAATTAGCCAAGAGGTATGTTGTATAGCCATGAACTCTTGTAACTACAACTGTTTCACGATTCAAACTCTCATAAATACATCACTTTCAGTTCATAACTGTTAGATTTGTCCCATATCACCCATCAATTAAGCCACCCAAAGTTAGTTAATATATTCTAAAAGTTACTTCACTTATTATCAATCGGTTTTAGGTTGAAACCCTCTAAGAATTCTAACATGGTATCTGTAACGCCCCGATTTTCCGGAAGCAATATAAAATAATTTTCTTAAGAAAATTTGCTAAATAAATAAAATTTTCTAAATTAAAGTTTAGCTAATACAATCTCAAGAAAATTTACTGATTCAAAATACATTAACTTCTGAGCTAACTCTAGACTTGATACGAATCCCGAGCATACTCGATCTCCATTCCTGATATTCTTTTCGTGTCAAATTGCATCATCATTGAATCCCCTTCATTGAATCCTGCGCCCACTGGCAAATTGATCACCGAAGTAAACGATTTGTCAGGATACAGACATATTCGTGAATGATAAATCACCCAGTAAAATAATCCAACCAAACTACCCCTCTTACTTTATAGCTAACAAGGAATCGGATAATAAGGATGCGACAAGTAAAACAGAGATTTTTCCATATAAACCATTTATTATTATCCATTAACCTAATGTGAAATCTAAGATTTCTCTGCGAGATCTTTCCTCTCCCAACCGCTAGCCATGCTCGGTCCCATGAGATCACTTTCCTTTACTGTCGCAGATACACCTAAGTTATATACCGAGTGTACACTCCAATAACTACAACAAGGGGAAAGTTTATCATGCCTGAACCACAACTAGGGTTCGCCTATCTTATACACCACTTCACAAATCACTTCACAATCATCACTGGACACACACCAGTTTATCAATTCATCACTGGACACTCGCCAGTTTCAATCTCATCACAAATCCCATCATATCTCAAAATTATGCCTGCAGGCAATCTAAAAATCAAACTTTTCAATTCATCCATTACATAGCATCAGCTAAGTGAATTCTATTCGCATACCACTACATATCTCTAGGGTCCAATCTAGCATATCAAGCAAGAGTTTGAATAATATGCATATTACCAAATAATAATTGAAATAAACAAACAAAAAGCGAGGCAATCACGTTACTTTTTATGAAGGGGCCATTGCCCTTAGTCTTGTATGGTCAAAAGTTAATAACAATACAATAAACTTTATCAAAAATATTAGTAAGTTTATGCTTTTATTAGTCGATTTATGAAGTTAGATTACCATATTAGTGATAATATAATAGTGGGTCGAAACTGTACAGTTAACCATCTCGGGTTTAAAACTGCAATTTGTAAATAACGTATCATTAAATTTTGGACCAAAACAATACATTCAATTGCCTAAAGGGGTTAATTGTATTTTTTGTGTTAATTTTCAAAAACAATACGTCCAGGAACATGTTAATTTTCAAAAACAATACGTCCAGGAACAGTGGGTCTTCGAAAAACTGGGGAAAAACGTCGGACTATATGACTTCGATTCGTGGGTTCGATTTTAACAATTGAAACTTATTAAAAATCCTCATGTAAAGAGTACATATACTTAGGGAGAAGTAGGAGAAGGATTCATCTACCTTTAATCCGGACAAAATGATTCGGTGGAGTCTAGTGGGCTTTCGTTTGGCGGCGAAAGATCGGTATTCTAACAGCAACTTTGGACTAGAATAACTTGACCAACCTTCTGCCGTTTTGGACGATTCTCTTGTCTAACGCGAAGAACTTGAAACGCCTTACAACTTTTGTGAAGAAGTCGAAGCCCGAAAACCATTCCACCTACGAGAAAAGTGGGGGTTTTCATAAGTCCTGTTTGCTGTCTGGAAACAGAAATCCGAGAATTTCACTGATCTTTGGACAGCGATAACTCTATCAATCCTTGACCGTTTTGGGTGATTCTTGGATCAAAATTGAAGCTCTCGACGCCCTCTATAACATTTGTGAAGAAACTTAGGCCTAAAAATGATAGCAACTAGAAAGAAATAGGCCGTGAACAAAGGGACATGATATGGACGAAAATTGAAAGGGTGTGATCCCTCTTTTCTTATTTCTGTTTATGTAGTGGACTACGAGTGTTATATTGTGAGAGAGAAGTGGGGATTTAGGGATAAGTATGGAGGTGGTCGAATGCGGAAGGAGAGAGAGATATAGTTTAAGGAGAGTTTGCAGGGGAGTGAAATATTGGTTTTGATAGAATTTTGGTTAGATAGGATAAGAGATGAGTATGGATATTTGTATATCTAAAGTATAAATATATATCCTATATAAGTGTGAAAATAATATCAATTATATACATAATAATGTATAATTAATAATTCAATCTAATTAGCTATTGAATTAAGAATTTAACAATATAAATTTATATAAAATAAAATAAAGCAAAAAAAAAATCTAGGTCATTACAGTATCAGAGCCAGGTCTTAGGTGGTCTCATTTCCCGTGGAAAAATTTAGGACAAATTTTTGTAGTCGTCCCTGTAGTTTTACGGTTGCCTCACTTTCATCTCTCTAGTTTCAAACTGCTCTAATTTCGTCCATGTAGTTTGTTTTACGTTCCAAATTGGTAAAATCGTTAACACCGTTAACGAAACTAACTGAAAAAAAATAAGTGTTCCAATTTTCAATCCGTTTGAACTGGTGCTAAGATCTTATTTTTTTGATCATTTTATCTTAAATGGTCGTAATGAAATTTTGGCTCTAAGGCCTTTCAACGAACACCTGAAGACTCCTTATTTAGTTTTAGGGGTCTCTTACGGTGCTCATTGAAAAGTCTTAGAGCCAAAATTTCATTATGATCATCTAAGATAAAATAATCAAAAAAATAAGATATTCGCACCAGTTCAAATGTATTGAAAATTGGAACACTTTTTTTTTCCATTAGTTTCGTTAACGGTGTTAACAATTTTACCAATTTGAAACGTAAAACAAACTACAGGGACGAAATTGGAGTACTTTGAAACTAGAGGGACGAAAGTGAGACAACCGTAAAACTACAGAGATGACTACAAAAATTTGCTCAAAAGTCTATCTTTGTCGCTTGAGTTAATCACTTAGCTCCTGATCTCTTGGTCTGTCAGCTCCACGTGCATCCGGACTGCACGTAAGGGGAAGTGTTAGACTTGCCTCACATCGCTCATTTAAGCCACACAAACTTGGTTAATATATTTTAGAGGTTACTCCACATTTTACCAATGAATTTTAGGTTGAAACCCTCCAAAAAATTTAACAATAACATTCACCTCTAAATCATGACTTTGTTCTGGTATAATAATTGTTGGGTACCATATGTTTTTCTACTTAAATTTGTAAACAAGAAAGCTACTTTTATTTCTATACATCATTAGAATTCCACAAAATGTGGGTGTAGGATCCAATAAACACAACAGAAAAAGTCTCTACGCACTTCACACTATTACAATAAATCATAAAGATCACAGATATTAGCCGTGATTGTAAGTTTTTCATCACACTCCTACTACTATGATGGATTTGGGTGTGATTGTAAGTCACTCTCTTTTATCACGATTATAAACCTTGATTGAAAGAGATAAACAATCATGACCAAAAGGTGTGATCGTTTCTCTTTTATCACGGTTATAAACCGTAATTGTTTCTCTTGGGCGTAATCATTTATCTTTTCTATCTTTTTTGGGTGTGATTGTATGTCACTTCAGATCACTGTTTATAACCGTGATTAAAAGTTCAAAATGATCACACCATCATAAATTGAGATGAAAAATCATTGCGCGTGATCTTTTCTTTGTATCACTAGACCATCTTTTCTTGTCATTGCCAAGTTTCGAACTCATGCACCCTTAGTTGATTTCTCATGCTCTTACCACTATGCTAGCCAAGAACTTCTGTAACGTTAGGAAAACAAAAATATTTATACTTACTTCCTAAATTGAGAAAACTTTTTCTTTTTCTTAAAATTTGTTGAATTTTTTGAAATGCAATTAACATGATATTAAAATATATAAAAATACACATATAAACATTGTTTAAAAAAATTTAAAAATATGACAATAGATCTTTTGCCAATCAAAATTAGTTGTTGGTCACCAAAAGATTTTCTTGGGGCGAAAAATTTAGTTTTAGCTAATAAATTTAGTAGACAATAGTGTTTTTTGTTGTAATGTATACTTTGTATTTTTATGAAAATTATCACAACCTATAGATTGTTACATTATAGGCAAACTTTAGATTTTTTTTTAAACTAACCATTTCACATGGATTTTGTGTTTATATTGAATTTCCATGGTGGCTTCTCAATTGAATTTTAATCCTTTTCAGATAAGGCTAAGCCATAGTAATATAATTACTTTTTTACCTAATATGTTAAACATATAATTGGAAGACATCCAAAATAACTAAATTCCACTACTACAATAAATCATAAAGATCACGGCTCGCCCACTTAAAAATCGGGCACTAATGGAACAGTCCGCCTGTCATCGAAGAAACAACTGGCACTGGTGGAACCCAGTTGTGGGATTTACCTTCTCTCTCTCTCTCTCAATCTTTTTGAGTGTGAAGATAAAGATGAAACATAAATTTTTTTTGGGATGAGTGTAATTAGGGTTTATCTTCTTACCTTTTGTAAAAAAGAAAAAAAAACTTTTCAAAATTCGTAAACGACATCACTTTTCTCACATAACTTTTCAAAATCTGCCTAAATGAGTACCAACCCGTCCACTTGAAAATTCTGACTGCGCCCCTAAATAGGTAGGCTTTTTATCTCGTCGTAAGAGTGAGATCATTTATCTCACTTTTTTAGGCGTTAAAATTTTTTATCACGCTACAAGAGTGAGGTCATTTCTCTTTTATCTCGCCACAAGGGCGAGATCTTTTACCTCATTCTTTTCCACCTTAAAATCTTTTGTCACGCCACAAAGGTGAGGTCTTTTCTCTTTTTTATCACACCACAAGAGTGAGGTCTTTTCTCTTTTATCTCGCCACAAGAGTGAGATCTTTTATTTCATTTTATTCCGCCCTAAAATCTTTTATCACGCCACAAGGGTGAGATTGTTTTTCTTCTATCTCGCCGCAAGAGTGAGGTCTTTTATTTCGCCCTAAAACCCACTTTTTATCTCAGCTTTGGACTTAAATTGAGATAAAAAAAATTAAGCACCACTTTTTATCACGCTTTTACTGAAAATCGTGATATTTGTGAATCTATTTAGTGTGACGCATATCTATTGTTGTAGTAGTGTCATAATCAAAAAGCCAATATTTTCCACAATAAAGGCGGAGTACAGAAAAAGTCTCTACGCACCTAATAATCAGAATGCCAATATTTTCCACAATAAAGGCGGAGTACAGAAAAAGTCTCTACGCACCTCATAATCAAAAAGCCAATATTTTCCATAGTAAAAGGTCGTACTCAAAGGAGTACAGAAAAAGTATCTACACACCTCATAATTAGAAAGCCAATATTTTCCAAAATAAAATGTCGTACACGAAGGAGTAAATTTGCTGTGTAAACCTAAGCAAATGAACAACGTCGATCCCGTCCAAGATTAATTTGAACCCACCTTACACACTAAGTCAAAAATATCTTGGAGACCAACTTTTCTTCGCTGGCAAGAGAATGAATTGTGTAAGCACAATGTCCCTTGCAAGGAAAATATTGTTCTTCTAGATACACAGATTTGGTGATCCGCAAAAATATGTGTATTAGTATTAGCTCGATAGGGATACATCGAGAAAAAGGAACTTTTAGATATAAATTAGTTAGAACTATAAGCAATCTGCAATTTTTTTTAGAATAAATTAAATAGCCGATCATCTCTGTGTTCTCTTTTGATTTGAAATGATATGCCAAAATTTTCATTCTATATGCATTTTCTATTAATATTTTGGTTATATATCCTAAGAATCACCAATAGGAATCACCAATAGAATATACTCAAGGGGTAAAAATTCCACGATTCGTTTGGAAATTTGGCCTCTTTGGAAAAACTTTCGTAATCATAGAATTACATGTCGTAGCAGGTGGGGTGGTACTAGCGGTACGGTGCACATACATCGGGCAGAGCCAGGCTTATACCAGATAATAATGAGATTTGTGTTAGTTTTTTCCTATCAGTGTGGCCCACTAGCCTCCATATTTTGTGCATGTGGAACTCCACTATCAGATAAGCCAATGAAGTGATATGGTTCATTACGATAACTAATTAGAATTATAGATAAAGGAAAATTTTTGATAATAAAAGAGACCTTGATGGACTAGGTGTTTTTTAATAATTATCTCTAAGGCCCTCTTCTCGCCTTTATAAAAGGTAGAATACTCACCTCTTATTCTTACGGTTTTTCCATCAATTAAAGTTACTGGGGTATTCTAGAAAAGTAGAGGCAGAGAGAAGAAGGTGAGCCAAGAATTAAGGTGTTTCTAATTAAAGGGTTTGTTCATTCTAATCTCGATGGCCAATAAAGGTACGCTATTTATTGTTCTTGAGATGTTTTGAATTCAAGATCCTGTTACATCTGTCTTCCGCATAATAGAGTTAATACGGATATATATTTACAATTGATATCAGAGTGTTTGATTTTCTGAATCAATACATCTTGGAATAAAGTCATCTTCAACATATTGTTGTTATACGTGAATTACTGTTATTCTCGCATATCGATTTGCCCTTACGGTAAATCGAGTATATAAATATTGTGAATTAATGGAATACTTTATGCCGTTGTGTTATCCTTCATTCGGATAGAAAAAGAAGAGTTTCATAGCATTCAATTGCTTTTAAATTGCCGTCACACGGGCTAGCAATTGAATATAGTAAATCCATTTACTTGTTTTGTTGGTTGTTATTCAAAGTTCACATGGTTTATTGTTTTCTGTGATGATGAATGATTATTTTAAAGCATTAAATTGGGAAAGCTTTTCTATTACTGTGTTACTATATATGTCAGAGTTATGATTAGATTGAATGTCATTAATGGATTATCAATCACATAAAAAATATATATACTTAGTTGTATATTTTATTTTTCCGTAATAGTGATTGAATAAAAGAATGACATCGGCATAACTCGAATAAAAGAATAGAGTATATCATTGGTTAGTTTAATACTCATAGGAATTACTAATTTGGTAGTCACCAAAGTGGCATAGCTAGGTTAGTAAAACTTATGAATATTGAACTACATTGAAGTTTTGTTAAAAGGGTAACAATTAAGTCAATGATATTCTTAATTGCAGTCATAATTATAAGAATGGGACTAGGCCCAAAGGAGAGTCACATTTAAATAACTATGAACTGGGTAGGATGAGTAATTTATGCAACTTAGCGGGTTAGGATTGGATATCCAAAGATAACATAACTAACTTGATAAGCTGTATAAATTATTTAGACCTATTTAGGTGATTATGTTGTACCTAATTAATGAGTGAACAAAAGATATGCTTAGGTTCCGCCCAAAGGAGGACCTAGGTGATGTCAATAGTTCATCATTATAAATTATTTAGACCAACTTAGGTGATTATGTTGCATCTAATTAATGAGTGAACAATAGGTATGCTTAGGTTTAGCCCAAAGGAGGACCTAGGTGATGTCAATAGTTCATCATTATAAATGTTTATATTTCTCAAAGTAGCATTAGTTAAGTATTGTCCTATTTTGTTTCCTATTATAGTTCATTATTTCACTGCACTAGAATACCTAAAGGCTGGGGAAGATTGCTTTAAATTTTCTGATAAGTCACTTGTAGGTACGATTATGGCTGATTTAAGCACCATGAAATATGATGGTAGTCGTGGAGTTCAAGAGCATATTTTGACCATATATGATAAAGCTGCAATTCTTGCAACCTTGGGAATTTAAGTGAATGAGTCTTTCCTTATTCAAGCTATACTTAATTCACTTCCAGCACAGTTTGGCCTATTCAAAATTCACTGTAATACCCATAAAAAAGAGTGGAGTTTGAATGAGCTAACAAACTTGTGTGTTTATGAGGAAGTGAGATTGAGAAAGGAAAGACGTTACACTACATTGGCTGTGACTCAAGTTGCTATGAAGGAAACGGGTAAAGTGAGAAAATATTCACCAATAAAAGTCAATGAATCTGAGAAAAGTAGTCAGACTCATAATGGTTTCACTGTCAAGGGTCACTTTTGTGGCAATAAGGGATATGTGAAGGAGGACTGCAACAAGCGTAAGGCTTGGTTCGAAAAGAAGGGTAATTAATCTTTCTTTTGTATGTTACGAATCAAATCTTGCTAAAGTTCTTTCTAATACTTGGTGGATTGATTATGGTGCTACGACTCACATTACGAATTCCTTGCAGGGATACCTTTCAACCTAGAAACCAGAGGAAAGTGAGAGATTTGTCTTTATGGGGAACCGTCTCAAGGCTGAAGTGGTAGCTGTTGGTACTTATCGCTTGGTTTTAGAGACGGGTCATCAAATAGATCTTGAAGACACTTTTTATATTCCCTCTATTTCTAGGAATTTGATTTCTTTATCTAGATTAGATTGTTGTGGATATTCAGTTTCATTTGGTTGTCGAAAACTCAAATTGATGTTTAATTCAATAATGGTTGGTTTTGGTGATTTATATGATGGTTTATATAAAATTGCCTTGAATCATGAGTTTGCACAATTATTAGTGACTCTGCATTCGGATGTTGGTTTAAAACGTGGTCGAATTGATGAAAAATCATTTACCCTTTGGCATAGACGACTGGGGCATATCTCCAAGGATAGAATTGACATATTAGTGAAGAATGATATTTTAGAATACCTAAATTTCACTGATTTTGAAATTTGTATGGATTGCATTAAGGGAAAGCAAACCAAACATACAAAGAAAGGTGCCACTAGAAGCAATGCACTTCTTGAGATAATCCATATTGATATTTGCGAAAATCCTATTCCATGTTTTACTGGACAAAAATACTTTATCACCTTTATAGATGACTTCTCACGTTATGGTTATGTATATCTAATTTATGAAAAGTCTCAAGCCGTTGACATCCTTGAAGTGTACATTACTGAGGTCGAGAGACAATTAGATAGAAAGGTTAAAAATAGTGAGGTCGGATGGAGGTGGTGAGTTTTATGAAAAATACGATGAGTCATGCCAAATCCTGGCCCATTTGCCAAACTATTGGAAAAGTGAGGCATTCGTGCTCAATACGCAATGCCTGGTACGCCACAGTAGAACGGTATTGCTGAGAGGCGTTATCGTACACTTATAGATATAGTTAGAAGCATGATGAGTTCTTCAAATGTACCTATTTACTTGTGGATTGAAGCATTCAATACCGTTATGTATCTCTTAAATAGGATTTCTAGTAAGGCAGTTCCAACTACTCCTATTGAGTTGTGAACTCGTAGGAAACCTAGTTTAAGACATTTGCATATTTGGGGTTGTCCAGCGAAAGTTAGAATATATAATCCACAAGAGAAAAAGTTATATTCTCGAACAATTTTTGGATATTTTATTGATTATCCAGAAAAGTTTAAGGGGTACAAATTTTACTGTCCTAACCATAGTACGAGAATAGTTGAAACCGAAAATGCGAAATTCCTAAAGAATGGCGAAAATAATGGGAGTGAGAAATCAAGAAAGGTTAATTTCAATGAAGAAAGAGTTGATATCCCAACCATTCTTCCTCATCGAGAAGTTGTTATTCCTCAACTAGTTGAGGATAATGAACAACATGTAGGTAATGATTCTCCACTTCATGAGGATACTGCCATTGAAAATATTATAGAACCACCACAACCGACAGTTCTGAGAAGATCTCAGAGGGAAAGAAAGTCTGTCATTTCAGATGATTATGTGGTGTATCTATAAGAATCGGATTTCGACATTGGGATTAAGAAAGATCCGGTTTCGTTTTCATAAGCCAGGAATAATGATGATTCTAACAAATAGTTTGACACTATGAATGATGAGTTGAAATCAATGGACCAGAATAAAGTTTGAGATCTTGTTGAATTGCCTGCTAATTGTAAGAAAGTCGGCTGTAAGTGGGTCTTTAAGACCAAGCGCGATGCAAAAGGCAATATCGAACGATTTAAGGCCAGACTTATGACCAAGGGTTTCACTCAGAAAGAAGGCGTTGACTATAAGGAGACCTTCTCTCCCGTGTTAAAGACTGACTCATTTAGAATCATCTTGGCCCTAGTAGCTCATTATGATTTAGAGCTACATCAGATAGATGTGAAAACCGCTTTTTTGAATGATAGTTTGGATGAAGATATTTACATGGAGCAACCTGAAAGATTCGCAATAAGAGGGAAAGAGCATTTGACATGCAAATTAATGAGATCCATATATGATCTTATACAAGCTTTCAGGCAATGGTACTTAAAGTTTAATGATATCATTACCTCATTCAGATTCAAAGAAAATGTTGTTGATCAGTGTATATATTGAAAGTCAGTGGGAGTAAGTTTATCATTTTTGTGCTATATGTGAATGATATTTGTTAGCCAGTAGTGACCTTGGTTTAGTACATGAAACTAAGGGATATCTCTCGAAGAATTTTAAAATGGTTGATATGGGTGAGGCAACTTATGTTATTGGCATAGAGATCTTTAGAGATCGATCTCGAGAACTGCTAAGACTGTCTCAGAAGGGGTATATTAACCGAGAGAGATTCAATATGCAGCTTTGCTCAGTAAGCGATACGCCCATTGTCAATGGTGACAAATTTAATGAAAGCTAGTATCCAAAGAATGACTTGGAAAGAAAGCAAATGGATGAAATTCCATATGCATCAGCATTATGAAGTTTGATGTATGTCCAGACTTGCACTAGACCGGATATTAATTTTGCAGTAGGGATGCTGGACAGATATCAAAATAATCCAGGAATGAAATATAGTAAAGCAGTGAATAAAGTTATGAGGAACTAAGGATTATATGCTTACTTATAAAAAATTGGATCATTTGACATGATTGGATACTAATATTTAGATTTTGTTGGTTGTCTCAATAGCATAAAGTAAATATTATCGTTTATTTTTTTTTCTGTTAGATCCCGGAGCAATCTCATGAAATGTGTGAAGCATTCTATAGCTTACTACTTCATACATAATGGAAACTGAGTTTGTGGCGTGCTTTAAGGCCACATATCATGTTTATAGTTGCGGAACTTCATCTTTGGTCTTGGTGTTGTCGACTCAATTGCCATACCGAATAAATATTTATTGTGATAATTCCGTTGTAGTTTTCTTCTCTAAGAATGGAAAGTACTCCAGTGGTTCGAAACACATGGAAGTAAAATATTTGGTTGTTAGAGAACGAGTCCAGAAACAACAAGTGTCTATTGAAAACATAAGCACTACTCTTATGATTGTTGATCCGTTGACAAAAGGATTGCCTTCAAAAACATACAAAGAACATGTTATTAGGATGGGTCTTTTGAGCAATCTTTGATATTAGTGGTTGAGTGCTTATTGTTATTGACACTATTTAGCGCAAATAAAAGTTTGTTTCTAATTTTTCTGTTTCCAATTATGCGTGCACATATTATTTTGGATTATGTTCAACAGGAAAATGTCTTGACAAGACAAATTATAGGGGTTTTAGGCATTACAGCCTAAATAATAATATTTTTCCTATTATGAACTTGGTTAGTGAAGGTTATCAATAGTGTGGTGCATAGAAGAGAATGTAGCATGAAGCTATACAACCACTATGACTCACATAGGTGGTCTAAATTAATCACAGTATTAAAGTTTCTAATTAGTTTAAACCTATTGGCTGTTTTAAATCCGTGATCACGTGTCAAAGTTTTTAGTATGGAGCCCACTCGAGTCGTTTTAAACAAAATGCATATTTTAAAAAAATACACTTTACATCACAATCGGCTTAATAGGCCAAGTGGGAGAATGTTAGTTTTTTCCTATCAGTGTGGCCCACTAGCCTCCACATTTTGTGCATGTGGGATTCCACTATTAGATAAGCCAATGAAGTGATATGGTTCATTACGATAACTAATTAGAATTATAGATGAAGGAAAACTCTTGATAATTATCTCTAAGGCCCTCTTCTCTCCTCTATAAAAGGTAGAATACTCACTCCTTACTCTTACGATTTTTCCATCAATTAAAGTTATTGGGGTATTCTAGAAAAGTAGAGACCGAGAGAAGAAGGTGAGCTAAGAATTAAAGTGTTTCTAATTTAGCGGTTTGTTCATTCTAATCTCGATGGCCAACAAAGGTATGTTATTTATAATTCTTGAGATGTGTTGAATTCAAGATCATTGTTATATCTGTTTTCCGCTTAATAGATTTAACACAGATATATATTTACAACTTGTGCATATCCAAGCCCGGCCCTCTAAAAGTTTCAATATTTATAAGCCTCCCATTTTTTCTAAACTTAAAAATTGCACGTAGTTTTGTAGGAGAGTTTCCACAATTCATTGGAAAATAAGGCTTCTTGTTTGAGAACGGTTTATTACATGAAAAGTTAATTATAGATTAAGACTTCGTATTAATTAGAATTGACCTTAGAAAAGTTATGCAATGACACTCACTTTGTTTGGTTCTTCTCTCAAAAATGTTCTTTCCAAATATTTTGATTGCTTCGTCATCCATGTTTTTCGTCTTTAATAATTTTTTTATCAAGTCTTTTTTCTTTTCTTTTTTTGGATGTATATAGCCCTTAAAAAAAATTCACTAAAGATGAAAAATACACGAATTTATAAAATTATTTATCTAAAAAATTTATTTCAAAACTGACAACCAAATAAAACCACTATTTCATATTGTTCTAATGTATTTTTTTTTATTCTCCCCACAAAAAGTGCTTAACTGTCCGACTATGGGTACGCCATTTGGTGTATACTAAATATACATTGGATTGTGTGGTAATTGTTTCGGAATTTCACACAAATGCTAAGTGCTGCTAAATCTGTTTAAAGTATTTTCTTAAGAATCATTGAAAAAAATCAATTCAGTCGAAATTGAAGAAAAAATTGATCAAATCCTTACCGATATTCGAATAAACTGATGTTTTAACGATCATACATATGGATCTGTATTTTTCCTCAAAACTTTCAACTCATTTAATTGACTTTATGACTTCTCCCTCTAGTGACTATGCCCTTTTGGCCAATCGATTAAGAATCTCTCTCTTCTTTTTTCTGTCGTGTGGTGTGACTATGCCATTTTTGCCAATCGATTAAGAATCTCTCTCTTCTTTTTCTTTCGTGTGACTTGTCTTAGATTGGGTGCATGTGAGACTTACGTGACTCCTCTGCCAATTTCCTTGTACTACGATAAAAGATACTCCATAGAAAACATATTAATTTTGTGTATGATTATGCACAAATAACGTTTTGGCCCAAGAGAAATGCCACCTCTGTCATTGCTTGGCGTCTTTTTCCCCATCCTAGATAAGTTTACATACATAGGAAACCTGTGTATATATAACATTTTGGAGAATTTTTTTTTTTATAACAACTCGGTTTCTTGCCAAATGGATTATCCAACGACAGCCGCAAACCCAGTTGTTGGAGTCTCACAATTGATGGACTTATTTCTCGTATTAGTACGTTGAGTTGTTTAGACTTTGTTATCTCGCGAACTTTCACAATATTTTTGTTTGATAACCGGATCTCCGGGCCATTTTATGCGCATTTCGACTAATTCCGGGGCCCTAAAGGTAACGGCCGGACATAACCCGCAGTGGCCCCAAAGTTTGGAATGTTTGGTCTCTGTGAGAATAGAACCTGTGATCGACCTTATAGAAGAGCACTTATTGCTTTCTCACAATCACTAGGCCAAACTCCTTTGACTTTCTTAATTGATCTCCCTTATCGATCTTAAAAGAAAAAATTTCCATTTGTCGGATACCCCTGTCGGAGTCGGATTTTTCTACGTATAATCTGTGTTAATGAAATGAATCCCATATTGCTTGGGAGTGAAATACATGATTACTTAATAACATCTGGGATCTCTCTACTCATTGTCAATTGGTTTTGAGATTGATATTAAGTTTTTACATGGTATCAGAGCGTGACCCATTCCACCCCACATTTTAATAAAAATTACAATCCACACCCCGCAATGATAGACCAACAAACAGGTTGCGCAATGGTAGGACCCAAAAGTGGCCACACGTGACAAATCTCAAAAGCAGCTGCACGTGAGGGGGAATGTTAATAAAATAAATCCCACATTGCTTATAAGTGAAATGAGTGATCACTTAATAGGTTCTGGGACCTCTCCACTCATTGCCAATTGATTTTGAGATAGATATAAAGTTTCTACAAGCGCCAAGTCGAATAAATACGACCAGCCATGCATTGTTAATCTCTTAATTAGTTGCATGCACGAGCTTAGACAAACGAACCTACTATTTAATTTCCACAAACATTGACCCGTTCATAGATTTGAATTGACCTAATATGTACTTAGGCTGCGTTCTTATGAACTTAATTTAAATTTAACTTAAATCAGAAAATTGTCCTTATTTATTTATTTTTTTGTATTTATTAGTTTTGCGCCAAACTTTTGTGGATTATTAATTCGTCTCGACGAGAGGAATTGGAAAAGTAATAATTTTTTTACTTCTACCCAAGTATTTTGAGAAATAATCACTTCTTATGCCAAAAAGTGACTTTTTTTTTTTTGCTAAAAAGTGGTTATTTCTCAAAATACTTGGATAAAAGTAAAAAAAATAAAAAAATTAATTTTCCAATTCTTCTCGTCGAGACGAATCAATAACCTACAAAAATTTGGCAAAAACTAACAAATGCAAAAAAAAAAAATTCATATAAGAACAATTTTCAAATTTAAGTTAAGTTTGAGTTAAGTTAATAAGAACACAGCCTTAGTGGAGTATATAATTAACTTTTCTTCGCTGATTTAAAAAAAAAAAATCTAATCAACCGTTGAAATACAATGTACCTGGCCAAGAAAAGGGAACTCTTGACCTATATTCGCAAGCAATCTTTATTATAGTAATTTTTTTTTTGAATAGGAGGACATCCAAACTCTATAAATAAGAAGTACGAGAGCTCTTAATTCTGTCTATCCAACCAGCCAGGGAGTGAAAGGAAAGACTAAAGAGTGTTCTTAATTTGTTGTTTAGTCCCTCTTCTCTTAACTTTCATTGCCACCAAACAGCCCATACCCATCCAAGAAAAATGGAAATAACTACTAGTCCAACTCTGTCATTAACCCAGAGTACTATACCCAAGGTCACACGACGTCGCTCTGCAAATTACCGTCCTAGCATTTGGGGAGATCAATTCCTTGCCTATGGTTCTGCTGCCACGGTAAAATTGCTTTAGGTTTTATTAAATCATGCATATAGACGTACAAAATACACGAATAATTATTTCAGCCTTTTAGTGTGGCAACTTAAATGCGGTAAATATATTTTCGTGGATCTTTTTTTTAAATGTTTCTTATATTTTTGTTGGATGTTGGAAATTAAGAAAAATCTATTTCCCCTTCATTATTCTTTTCGCTCCTGACAAGCGTAAGATCAAAACGGGCTTCACACGGTAGTTTTTTACTTCTAGAGGGCTTGTCCTCTCTTTAGAATTCTACTATGCCTTAGTTGGTACCTTGCCAAGTGGGCTTCTTGTTTGGGTTTGGAGTGACATATGATTATCTTGGGGTTAGTTGCATGGCAACATAGTTAGGATGTTTGAGTACTATGGCACCCTTTGACGTAACGTGTTACATAGACCAATCACATGAACTAGGTGGAAATTATTAAGCTATGTGGTTATTGTCATGTTAGAGCATCCATAGTGGACTAATCAAAATTGGATAATTAAAAGTTGCCACATCACCTTTTGATTATCCATTTAAGGGATTGCTAAGGTTAGCACTATAGATGTCCACAGTGGCATAATCGAACATTGAATAATCAAAACTTGCCACATCACCTTTTCAACCTATAAAAATATAAAAATTGTCACCATATAAAACATTTTTTAAAAATACTTTTCAAACTAATAAAAACATGTTATTAGAAATAGAAAATAATTTTTTGAAAACTTTTAAATTTTGAAAAACACTTTTCCAAAAAAGTTTTCAAAAAATAGTTTTTGAAAAAAAGATAGTTTTTTTTTAAGTTTTTGAAAAAAAATTACAGTTTTCAAAAAATAGTTTTTAATAAAAAACACTTTTTGAAAAATGGTTTACTGTTTTTGGTATAAAAAAAAACTCCTTTTAAAAATATAGTACTTTTCTTAGAAACATTATTGAGAGAGAGAAATGGTTTTGGTTATTGGCAAAAAGTTGCTAGTTTTGATTATCTAATGGTCAAAATTTGATGAGTTGCTAAGAGGTTGTTAAGTTTGATTATGCCACTGTGAGCACTTTTTTGAGAGAACATTGCTAACTTTAACAACCTTATGATTTTGGTTATTCCACTGTGGATGCTCTTAGACACAATGTTCACTAGTACATATGCTAGTACCTAATGAGCTTATTTTAAGTTGTGTGGCTTTTGCATGAAATGGAGGTTAAAATGGAGCAAAGAATTGAGCAGCTCAAAGAAAAAGTAAGAGAGATGATCGCAGCAAGAGTTGATAAACCTTCGCAGAAGTTGAACTTGATTGATGCGATTCAACGCCTAGGTGTGGCCTACCATTTCAAAACCGAGATTGAGACTGTATTACAGGACATCTATGAAACCTATTATGAAATGGCCGATAATGAAGATCTTTACACTGTGGCTCTCTCATTTCGGCTACTTAGACAACATGGACATCCCATCTCCTGTGGTAAGGTCATTTTGTCTTCTGGATATTGGTTTAAATACTCTAGCAACATCTCTATTAAATTTTCTCGATTACGACCAAAATCTTAGTTTGGATGGCAGAAACATTGGGATAGAATGAGAATGTGATGATATATTCCTAATATTTTTATGTTCACTTAGACCATTCACTAGCTTGAGTATTTTTTTATTTTGTCCAAGTTTAGCATTTGGCCCTTCCCAATTCGGAAAAAATTTAACTAAACCCTTCTCCCTTATCACTATTTTTGTGTCGCTTGTATATACTTTGAAGCGCATATGAATCTATGATCATGTCATTTCTTGTTTTATTTCACACGGTTCATCACGCCTCAAATCATGTAAAATAGATGAGTTCAATAAATACAAGGACAACAAAGGAAAATTTCAAGAATCCGTAGCTGGTGATGTAAGAGGAATGCTAAGCCTGTTCGAAGCTACACATCTGAGGGTGCATGGAGAAGATATATTAGACGAAGCACAGACTTTTACCACCACTCACCTCAACTCTGCACTACCAAACTTAAGCAAGAATCCTCTTGCAGCACAAGTAGTTCATGCTCTGAATCAACCCATCCACAAGGGCTTGACAAGGCTTGAGGCACAATGTTACTTCCTGTTTTACGAACAAGATGATTCCCACAATAAAACTCTATTGGATTTTGCAAAATTGGACTTCAACCTCTTGCAGAAGTTGTACCAGAGGGAGCTATGCGAAATCACAAGGTGCATGATCGACTTCATTAATCAAGTCGAATTGCAGTGGTCTTATAAGTATGACATATTGATTTAGTTTCATGGTACTTTCATCTTTGTTTTTGCTTTTTCAGGTGGTGGAAAGATTTAGACTTTGCAAATAAACTACCTTTTGCAAGGGATAGAGTGGTGGAGTGCTACTTTTGGATGATGGGTGTGTGCTTTGAGCCTCAATATTACTTTGCTAGGAAGCTTCTAACCAAAGTGATTACCTTGGCTTCAATTATGGATGATGTTTATGATATCTATGGTACCTTGGAAGAACTTGTGCTCTTCACTGATGCAATTGAGAGGTTTCATTCTTTCCCCTTCCTGATCTTAATTCAGATTTCATCTAATGCAAGACTAGTCATTCAAAGTGGCAACTTGATTTGCAGGTGGGAAATGAGAGCCTTGGACCAACTACCGGCCTACATGAAACTATTTTATCAAGCCCTTTTAGATGTTTACAATGAGATTGACGATGAGATGGCTAAAGAAGGAAAATCATATGCAACAGAATATGCAAAATCTGCAGTAAGCCTCAAACTCAGTTAGATTACGTGGTAGGAGTTAGTGTGGATAAGATTTAGAATGTTAGAAAAGTAAATTGACAACCACCTTTATTTCATTGATGCATATAAACCATAACTCTAGCATGCATTTTTTAGGCTACAAGACTTAGTGGTTATGAAATCTAAACAAATAAGGAAAACAGGCTTAACAAAGCCACCAAGACTAGCTAGGAAACATGAATAATACTAACTTAGACTAAACAGAAAACGTAATTACAAAACCTAGAAACATGTTCCAATATTAGGCTAACATAGTCACGAGCTGATACTATTACATTTTCTGTGAATTCCCAGCTGAAGAAATTAGCAAGAGCATACTTTAATGAAGCCAAATGGTTTCATGGGGGCTATGCTCCAACTATGGATGAGTATATGAGTGTTGCACTCAATTCTAGTGGTTATAAAATGCTTGCAACCACTTCCTTCATTGGAATGGCAGAGTTAGCGACCAAAGAGGCCTTTGAATGGGTTTCAAGCGATCCTTTAATTGTTCAAGCTGCAGCAGTGATTGCTAGACTCATGGATGATATGGTTAGCCACAAGGTGAGATATATATATGTCTTAAAAGTATCAGAAAATACTTGCAGAACACGACTATCACTACAAAAAGCTCACTCAAACTATTGTGATAGTGACAACAGCAATTTCAAAATCATTTAGTTGAGTTAACCTAAAAAGATCATAAGGCCCCAGTACAGTGTATTCGACCTCCATACGTAAGCTCTTTTCTCGTATGATTGCCTAAAAATGTATTAGACCTCCATACATAAGTATGGCTATTGTGCATGCCTCTATGATGACACAAATTGATAGGTTGAAATATCTAGTGGAGAGGACTAATAGGTATATTCATCATAAACTGTCCAAAACACAATCTACATGGGATTCGATCTCCAACAATTCAACCAAAACTGGACGTAAAATTTCCTACCTCTATCGCTACTAAATCATGCTGACACTTCTAATATGGTAATTGTAGGTTGAGCAACAGCGAGGGGATGCACCCTCGGCAGTTGAATGCTATATGAAGCAGCATGGTGTAACAGAGGATGAGGCGCTTGTTGAACTTCAAAAACTTGTTACGAATGCATGGAAAGACATAAACGCAGCGTGCCTCCATCCAGTTGAAACCCCAATGCCTCTCCTCATGCGGGTTCTAAACCTTGCACGGGCGATGGATGTTTTATACAAGGATGAAGATAATTACACAAATCCCGAGACCAAGCTCAAGGGCTACATTACCTCGGTGATCATCAATCCTGTACAAATCAACTAGCAAATGGTTCTCTTCCATGGACAGCTTCCAAGGATTAATTATCTATTAGCTATAGAAGCATTACTGAATAATTGTAGGAGTCATTTACGTGGACTTCCATTGCAAATTTTATCCTTTTTTTAAAAAAAAAAAAAACGGCAGAAATATTATTAATAAGAAACTCCTATTATTTATTATACTTCATATTCCTCATAAATGAATTGTTTTTTTTTAAAATAATGAATTGTTACATAACACTCATGAATAATCATACAAATCGAAACATCACCAATCTTCCTTGACCTGCAGAATGAACGCTCGGACAGGGTTTTCTAATTAACAGCACGAATATGGTTATCGTGGATTTAGATGTTCATTTTGGTGCAACTAAAGAAAAATCTGTAAAAATTAGAGGTGTTTATTAGTGATGCCATAGTTATATATCAAAAAATGTTTCAGCCTTCCACATTGTCACAAAATTGGTGAATCAGGTTTGGGAGAATTTTATATTTAGAAACTTTTTTGTATGCATATGCTTAATTTTTTAGTAATGTAAAGTAATCGGATCGGATCGAAATTTTCAGATTGATACCTGATTTTTTGGATTCCGCTTCAGATTACCTCAAACGGATTTGGACAAGTCGAATTCGAATCGGATTTAAACTGTTTGTTCTATCGACAGGCCTAAGCTTAGAGATGGCATTCGGGGCAGATATTGGCGAATATGTGCCCGATCACCGAAACTAAATGGCTACGTACTCAAATCCGCCCCGAAACCTGAACGGATAGAGGAGTGGTGAAACATAACCGAACCAAACGGGGTTCGGGTAATCCCTGAACCGAATGGGTAACCGAGAGAGAGAGAGAGAGAGAGAGAGAGAGAGGATTTGGCCAGATGATCAGCTGAGGCAGCATTGGATTTGTCTCAACTCCACAAATCTTCCCCTCTACAAATCTTCCCCATCATTAACAGATTCTAACGAGCAAACCCCATTCTTCACTGTACCGTTTCCCATTGCTTTTGCTTCGCTCATATCCCTGCTTCAGAAATCACAACATCCGTCATCCTTCAGTAAAAGAGAGTGAAACCCATAAACAGAAATCCACTATCAACTAATCTAAGCTCAGAACAAACAGATGCAATTAATCAAAAAACGGCATACAAACATAAAAGAAAACCAATTAGAGATTATGGGTACTGAGTGTGTGTGTAAAAGAGAGAGAGAGAGAGAGAGAGAGAGAGAGAGAGAAAGAGAGAGAGAGAGAATGGCGGAGGGCCATGATGGTCAACGGCGGAGAGGTGAGGTCGTGAGTTGTTGTAGATCTAGAGGAGGGGGTGGGTTTTGAGGTGTTGGGCCTGCTGGCTGCATGGAGTGGAGGTATAATGTTATGTGGAGATCAAACCCTAACATCGTGTTACTATATATAAAGGGGTAATTATGTAATTTCTAAATTTCAGTTATTTCGGTTCGAATTGGTTCGGATCGCAGATGAACCATAACCGAACCAAGGCCTCTACCATACCCATATCCATGGGAAAAATTTTGGTTATCAGTTCGGCCTAAATTGCCATCTCTGTATAATCTGTCCTGCTCTCCACCATTGTCAGTTTCAAATCATGTCCGGTCCATTTACAGGTCTAAGCTAACCCGCTCTCCACCGTATGGGGCATGTCCATTAATTTATAGGCCTAAGCTATCCCCCGCCGTTTAATGAACCTCACGTCATTATGTTTGTCATCTTATTTGTCAAACCGACAACCACTCCAGGTGTTTCATCTCTATTATAAAATAGAAGGGTGTGGGAACAAGTTGTTGGAACGGCTTAGATTCATTTGATCCAAAGGCTGTAGTGCATCCTTCCACTTCCCAGTTTAGTGCCCATGGTTTTCACCTAAATCACACAACTGTCATCTTCCAACTGGAATGCGTAGTGTCGTTGGCACGGATTAGCACTAGTTCTTATATATGGTGTAATAGAAAGTCAAAGTGCAGATCTAGATTCATTTGAGCATCAATTGTGACGTCAATTTCACAAACAATAAACATTAATAATGCTCCTTAAATCTTAATTGAGATAATAATAATATTATTAATACTAATATATATATATATATATCTTTCTACTTCTTTCAAAAGAAAAGTACACCAAAAAAACAAAAGCTCAAACACAAAAAAATGGTGGGCAGTTGGTTTTCATTTACCCGATTGAGTCGCGTTTTGCATTGTACCAGTTGCTCTTCTTCCTCTTTTGCTCATTTGGACCGGGGTGCGGAGCAAGGCAACTAAACAGAGACCACCAGGGCCTGCTAGATGGCCAGTGGCTGGAAATATGTTTGATCTTGGAACTATGCCACACACGCATAACCCTGTCCAAGCTCAGATTCAAATATGGACCAGTACTTTGGTTAAAGCTCGGATCGGTAAACACCATGGTTATACAATCACCCAAGGCAGCTGCAGAATTGTTCAAGAACCACGACTCCACCTTTTGTGACCCGAAAAGTCCCCCATGCACTGACATCATGGAACTACAACCAAGGATCAATGGCCATAGGCAACTACGGAACATACTGGCGATTACTGAGGAAACTATGTACCACGGAGCTCCTGGTCAGCAAACGAGTCAATCTAGCTACTGTCAGGCAGAAATATGTCAATAACATGACCCGGTGGATCGAGGAGGATTCGTTGGCATCGCGTGCATGTGGAGGATCGGGCAAGGTAGAGTTAACCCATTTTGTCTTCCTCATGAGTTTCAATGTGAGAGGCAACCTCATGCTGTCGAGAGATTTGTTGGAACCAGGGAGGGCGTGAATTCTTTGATGCCATGAACAAGATAGGGGAGTTGGCTAAGCCCAGGGCAGTGGATTTCTTGCCGTTTCTGAAATGGATGGACCCCATGGGGATGAAAACCAATATGGATCGGCACATGGGACGAGCCATGAAGATTGTAGCCCAGTTTATGACCGACAGGGTTCGACAAAAGAAGCATTCAGGTACTGAGAAGGTGAACAGAGACTTCTTGGACGTTATACTGGAGTACGGAGGTGATGGCAAAGAAGGGCCAGACAAGATATCGGAGTCAAATGTGACTATTATCATAATGGTGATGACATCCTCCATTCCTATTTGTGTATTTGTGATTCAATTGGACATTTCTTAAAAATGAAGCTATCTGGTCCGTGTGACTCTTGGTAATTTTTCAATGTAAGTGTTAATGGTACAGCTCGGATCGGTAAACACCATGGTTATGACGAGGAAGATGCCCGACGACTGGAGAAGGAGCACTCTAGTACCTATCTATAAGAATAAAGGGGATATCCAAAACTGCAATAACTATAGAGGTATTAAATTGATGAGTCATACAATGAAGTTGTGGGAAAGAGTTATTGAGCATTGCTTGAGGATGGTGACTACGGTGTCAGAGAAACAGTTTAGGTTCATGCTTGGAAGATCAACCATGGAAGTTATCTACTTATTAAGGAAGAATGGTAGAAAAACATAGAGCAAAGAAGAAGGATCTCCATATGGTTTTCATAGACTTAGAAAAGGCTTATGATAGGGTGCCTAGAGACATCATATGGTGGGTTCTGGAGAGAAAGGGAGTGACCAAAGGGTATATCGAGGTGATTATAGACATGTACGAAGGTGCTGTCACTACCATTCGATCACCAGTATGAGAAATGATTGAATTCCCAATCACTGTAGGATTGCATCAATGGTCAGCCCTGAGCCCGTACCTTTTTGCCTTAGTTATGGATGAATTGACTAGACAATTTCAAGAGGATATACCATGATGTATGATGTTTGCAGATAACATTGTCCTCGTAGATGAGACCGCTAGAGGTGTTAATACGAAACTAGAAATTTGGAGGGAAGCATTAAAGTCAAAGAGTTTTCGAATAAGTAGGAGTAAAACTGAGTATATGGTGTGCAAGTTTAGTGGTACCAGCAGTGCGCACGAAGAAAGAGTGATGATCTAAGACCAGAAGATACCTAAGAGTGATCATTTTAGATACTTAGGATCACTCATTAGTAGAGATGGAGAGATTGCCGATAATGTGACTCATAGGATTCAAGTGGGGTGGCTCAAGTGGAGGACCGCTACTGGTGTACTCTGTGACAAGAGGATACCCATAAAATTGAAGGAAAAATTCTATGGAACTGCCATTAGACCAGCGATGCTTTACGGGACAGAATATTGGCCTATTAAGAAACAACAGGCGAACAAGATGAGTGTAGCAGAAATGACAATGTTGAAGTGGATGTGTGGTAAGACTAGAAGAGACAGGATTAGAAATAAAAACGATTCGTAAGATAGCAGGTGTAGCACCCATAGAAGAGAAGTTGAGGAAAAATAGGCTAAGATGGTTTGTGCATATCTACCGTAGACCAGGAGATGCAGTAGTTAAGAGAGCAGATATGATAGCTTTGGGTAGCAATGCTACAGGAAGGCGTAGACCTAAATTGATATTAGATACTGTGGTACGCAACGATATGAGTATAGTAGGTTTGTGTGAACAAATGGCTCTTGACAAAGCTCAACGAAGGAAAAGGATTCATGTAGCCGACCCCAAGTGATTGGGACTTAAGGCTTGGTTTGGTTTGGTTTGGTTTAAGTGCTAATGGTATAGGAAATGTCTTTTGGAGGTTCAGACAATACAAGCAGCACAATCGAATGGGCAATGGCAGAGCTACTGCTTAACCCCGAGTCAATGAGAAAGGTTAAAGAAGAGATAAATAGCGTCGTTGGACTCCACGGGAAGGTTGAAGAGAAGAATATGGATAAGCTCCCTTATTTGTAGGCAGCAATGAAGGAAAACCTCCGATTACACCCTGCAGTTCCATTACTTCTACCACGGAATGCAATGCACGATTCTAGCTACATGGGGTATCAAATACCCAAGAATACACAAGTGTTTGTGAATGCATGGGCAATCGGGAGGGACCCAGAGTCCTGGGACGACCCCGTGTCTTTTAAGCCCGAGAGGTTTCTAGGCAAGAACATTGACTACAAAGGGCAACGCTTTGAGTTCATCCCGTTTGGATCTGGGAAAAGGATGTGCATTGGATTTGAGTTAGCTCAATGGGTGGTTCACCTTGCTCTGGCCTTTTTCATACATTCTTTTGATTGGGAGGTTAGCTCTCCGACTACAGAAATTGACATGACCGAAAGGGCGGGGATTGGATTGAGGAAGCTAGTACCGTTAAAAGCAATACCCACCAAGCAAAATTCCATACAAATGACCATCTAGGTTTCAAGTTCATGGAAAAACTTGATGCATTTTCTATACTTTGTTGGATAAATAAATGATGTGGAGGTGATCGTATCGTTTGTTTTGTTTTTGGCCTTGTTTTTGCAATTTCATCCGTTGTGGTGCATGTTGTCTGTTTCTTGTGTTTCTTAATAAATGTTGTCAACAAAAAATAATTTTTTGTCCCAAACACCATGTATCAAAAGAAGAAGTTATTTTTGTTGGCACTGAAATTTGATCAAGCGTTGCAATACCCTGAGCCGAAGACAACCAAATGGTGTTGGATGCATTTCAGGGAGTTCGCTATAGATTGACAGGGTGTGGGGCTCCATTCCGAATGGTTCACACTTTCTGACTGTGGGTTCGAGATCTGCTCCTAGTCTCTTTCTTCACCCTGCAAAATGAAGCACAACTAAAGACCACACCGGAGGTTCTCCGGGATGGCCCTTCGGTGCGAGAGTCAGTTCACTTGCACCAACGCTCTACACGTGTCGGCCGATGTCAGCCTTACATCACATTTAGGATTTTGTAACCGTTTTGTAGGATGAGCTGGCACCTTCACGTGCTTCTATCCTTATCCTGATAATCGTTCGGATGACGTCATAAACATCTTTAAGTTCAAGGTCGATATCGCCATAAGGATGAGCTGGCACTGTGGCCACGCTCATCTTTGATCGAGCGTGATGTGAGACCATCAATGGGCCTCTTCGCCGAACGTGTTTCATATTTGAACAAGGATAGGAAGCTGAATTGATAAACCGTAATTGAGAGAGCCCTCGGTTACAAGATAGTTCGGAATGCCGAGCGTCTATTGTTAAACGACTCGGATCGAGTCGTGCCAGTGGATCAGGTTCGGTACGACTTGAGCCATTTTGCTCAGCCTTCTATAATAGCCCATCAATTCGTGCTGAGACTTTTCGCTCGGTATGGATTGATTTCAGATGAGGCCGAGCTTCATCCTAAACCGAAGGTCTTCCTTTGTTGTTGTGATTTGGTTAATCTGAACCTTGAATGGGCGAGACAGCTGTCGAGCACTCGAGGAGGTATGTCAGATGAAAGGACACCTTGTCAGACAAAGAGACGGCTAGCATGAGGGGAGTTCAGAATGGCCACGTGTCATTCTGCAGTTGGCGGGTGGTTCGGCGATGAAATGATGGGCGGGAAATTCGAAACGGTTTGCACTGCCTATAAATAGGGAAGAGGGAGGAGAGAGAAACTCCTTCGACTCTTTCTCTCTCTAGACTTTCATCCCAAAACTCAATCTTCGTTCAAATCTGCAGCTTCAGGCTTGATTCATATGCCCAAACTCCAAGTAAGTGATCGATTACCGCTACTCTTTGCCTCTTTTTTCTTTACCTTTTTACGCAGTTTCTGAGGTTTTTTAGGATGATTCTAGGTATTTTTTGTTCTGAGTGAATAGTAGAAAACTAGGGGTGAACAGTGATGTTCATCCCTAAACTCAACTTGTTCTTCTGAGCCCCAACAGGATGCTCGGGGTCTCCGAACGACTTCTCCCGATGGGGGTAAATAACCGAACTGGGTCCTTATTTGATTATTTGGCCGAGCGTAGAGAGACTCTTTAGGAGTACCGAACCCATTTTAGGATAGCTATGACTCGTGAGCCGATAGGACAAGCCGATCTTCATGACTACTTTCTTTGCCGACGCCGACTTCGACTGCTTATTTCTCCTTTGTTCTTCTCCTAGGTCTGGCTCACGAGGTCATCGACGTGTCTTCAGACTCGGATTGCTCGGAGACAGAATCCGATCGTCAGTTCATCAGCGAACTTCTCGAGCTGTGTAGGAGGAGGAGCAGCCGAGCGGTCGAATCTTTTTCAACTAGGATGTCGGCGACTTCTCCTGTGTCTGATGATTCTAACGCCGAGCGTGATTATGAGTACACCGCAGATGGCTTTTTGACCGAACTTGAGATCAGTTTTTCCTTAGAAACCCAATCCGAGACCGAGCCACAGGTGGGGCGGGAGGCTAAATCAGGGCTTATGTCAGGAGCTGAAGCTTTGACATCGACTCCGAGCGATGTCGATCTTTTTGATAAAGGCTTGTTATGCCCTTATGCTCACTACTTTAGTGGCGATCCCGGGGAGTACGCAGCGTTTCGTACAAAGTACAATATTCTGGACGACGTATTGATTCACCGAGTTAGGAGTACTGAAATTAGAGACAAGAAGGAGCATCGTCCTGAGCATATCACAGTGCCTTTGATGGCAATCTGTGAAGCCGGGCTTTGATTCCACATACACCATTTCCTTAGGGAGATACTTTAGAAATTCAGCCTGGCCCCCCATCAGCTCGCAATAAATAGTTACCGAATAATCATGTTGGTGATTGCTTTGATTGAGAGCCAGGACCTCGATTTTACCCCAACCGATCTATTTTTCAGATACACCATGTCCAGGCATGGCAAGTCTGGCCGTCGGTACTTGACGACAGGCCTCAAAAAGGAACCTCTGATCGATGGGCTTTCGGATACTAACAAATGGGCTGATTTTTACCTCGAAGTACATGGGAACTTCGAGTTCGGCGATGGTCTCCGTCGGTACTATATTCCGAAAGTGATTGATACGAGAGGTGATATGCCCGAATGTGCTCAATCTTTTATTACTTTCCGTTTTTGTCTCATTTGCTGCTTTAGGGCATTTCCTTATTGTTGTTTTCCTTTTGCAGAGCTCGGCCCAATTTCTAAAGGGCTTAACACCAACTCCCGAGAGAAAGCCTACGAGAGGCTTTTTGCTCAAGTTTGCCGTCACGCTCCGACTCTTCTTGATTACAAACCCTCTTATAGGGGTGTGCTAAGGAGGAAGGAAAAGGGAAAAGAGGCCGGGCCAAGCAAGAAAAAGACATCAGGTGTTCCGACCACCGAGGCTGCTCAGAAGAAAAAGGTAACCTCAAACGCTGAAGACATCCGAAAGAAGAGGCAACAAGGGGGGTAAGGTTGCCGAGGATCGGGTTTACAGCTGAGGAGTGGCTCACGCCGTTCGGATCTGATGAGTTGGTCGAATGTTCTACTGAGGATATGTCAAGGAGGAACATTCCCAGGTCGGTGATCCCAACGAAGACGACTAACCCTGGCCGAAGCCAAGGCTTTTCAGAGCAGCAGCAGCAAAAGGAGAAGAAACAAAAGACATCAGAGGACGTTCTTTTGCCGAACATTTCTCAATCCATACCTTCTGACGCTATCCCAGCCCTTCCGTCGAAGGAACAGGGGAATCTTACCGAACCTCACATTGATCTTACCGATCTTGCCACCGAAGCCGCCGTCTAACGCCAATTCAGCCCCTTTTACACGATGCCTAATGGTAGGGTTCTGCTCCAGAACGACTCGATTAAGGAGGAGCCGAACCTTGCCGTTACTTTTTCGAGAGGGCTAGCCCTTCCGAGGGACTACGATCAGGTTCCACCCGACCTTCTTCTAGGTCTCGGTGAAATGTGTTCTCATCTTGTTCAGGTTTGTTTCCCTTTTTCTCTTTTTTCTTCTTTCTTCTCTCTTTTTTTATTTTTTTTATTTTGCTCTTTTGGTCAGGCTGGGCAAGCCACGCTAAAGGCGTATGATAAGGCTTCCAAGGTTTCTGTCGAACGAGAGAGATACAAGTCTGATCGAGATTCCTACCGAACCAAGTTTAGGATCTCGGAGCAGCAAGTCAAGGACGCAGAGGCCGAGGTGGAAAAGTTGAATAAGGATCTGGCCGAAGCGAGAGTTGCCGCCGAGACTGTTGAGGCCGAAGTGAAAAAATTGAAGGAAGAGGAGAGAAAGAAGCTTAAAGTTGCCGATGCCCGGGGTTATGACGCCGGGATCCAGCGGGCTGCCCTCGAGTATACCCAAGTTGCGCACAAGATGGTCAACGACGAGCTCAAAGCTCGGTTACCTGACTTCTTCAGGCTCGGATACGCTGCGGGAGCCGACGCAATGGCTGGTGTGATGGCGATTCAACCTGAGTCAGGTTTTTTAAAGCAACTTCCCGAGCCAGTTGTGCCTAATCTCGACCTTCCGTATACCGAGGAGGAGTGTCAGCCTTTGCCACCTAAGGAGGACGACGAAGAAATGATTGATGCTTCTACCGTTGATCAACAAGAGAAGGTTGGTGATGGTGACAGTCATCCCGAGGCTCAGGAAAAAATTGCTGAAGATGCACGAGTTCGGGTTGACTGAGGTGATGAAACTTATGCAGGCGCCGAAGCCAGGTCGATCGGCTGCCGTAGATGAAGACCTTTCAAGAATTTCCCTTAAGTCTTTTTCATTTTTGCAAGGACTTAAACTTTGTTTTGGACTGGACGGCTCTGAACATCAGGAGTTTGTCGTGCCAAATGTAATAGTTTGAAGGAGAGGCGGTTCTAAACGTTTTACCACGTCGAACCTCCTTGTTAGGATTTTCTGAATCCCCTGTTAATTTTTAATGACTTAGAAAAAATTCTCGAATTTGTTATTTTATTAAATATTTCTCTATGCCTTAGAAATATTTTCTGAGTTTGGAGCAACCTTGACTTATTTCCAAGTTCTTGTTATTTACTCATAACAGCCCCTACGTTGGTATAAGGCTCGGCTCAAATGTCAGTCTTATGCCAAGGTAATGTGTTAAGTAAATGTTTCAATTTGGCAATTAGTTCAAGTCAAAATATGAACATAGCCGAGCCAAAATGTTGATCGTGTCGTGGCTGGAAATCAAGTTGTTTGAGCCACGATGTGTTTTGCAGATGATTGATCCAAACATATTTGTAAAGGCCAGAATACCGTACTTAAGTGATCGAAGTTTGAACAATGTTATCAAATAATAGAGAGTATTGATGCTTCAGGAATAGGTGGGACTTCTCATTAAGTAATGATTTGGCCAGAATAGGTACAGAATTTTGCTAAGTAATAAGTAATAAACTGATAGAGGCCATGATAGACCAAAACTGAGAAGAAACTTCAAAGGTATGCTTTCCTGAGGTTTAGAGCATTCCAGGGGTTCTGAATTTCCCTTCCGTCTTTGTCTTCCAACTTGTATGAGCCATTACCGACCTCCTTGACCACCCTATAGGGACCTTCCTAATTAGGTTTGAATTTAGTCTTCTGGCTGGCTCGGACAACTTTCCTCCAAACCCAATCGTCAGTTCTGAACTTTTTGATCCTCACATTTTGATCGTAGCCCCTAGCGACCTCTTGTTGGTAGCTGGCTAGTTTGAGCTAGGCTTCGTCTCTCTTTTCTTCTGCTAAAACAAGCTCGGTTGCTATTGCTTCATCGTTGGTTTTTGGATCAAAAGTTTCAGTGCGCAGGGTTGGGAACCTGGATTCAAATGGATAACGGCCTCCATGCCGAATGCCATTGCAAAGGGAGTTTGGCCAGTAGAGCGTCTTGGAGTAGATCGGTAGGCCCAGAGAACCCGAGGCAGTTCCTTGGCCTATTTTCCTCATTTGGAGTCTAGCCAACGCTTGATGTCAGTGCACACTGTCTTGTTTGTTGCTTCGGCATGACCGTTGCCTTGGGGGTAGGATGGGGTTGAGTTAAAAAATCTAATTCCGAACTCAGCACAAAGTCTTGTTAATTCTTTGCTGACGAATTGGGAGCCATTATCCGAAACAATTGCATAAGGCACGCCGAACCTTATTATAATGTTCTTCCAAACGAATCGCCGAACGTCTGCTTCGGTGGTTGTGACGAGTGGCTCGGCTTCCATCCACTTTGAGAAATAATCCGTTGCAGTTATTAAAAACTTGAAGCCTCCAGGGGCAGTTGGAAGTTTGCCAACTATATCCAAGCCCCATTGAGCAAAGGGCCAAGGGCTGGTGATAGGTTTAAGGGATTGAGCAGGCTGCTTTGGTATAGGAGAAAAAAGTTGGCAGGGTTTGCACTTTTTGACTACTTCTTCACAATCCTTCTTCATTCCTTTCCACAAGTATCCTTGACTTAGAGCTCTTTGACAGAGGGAACGCCAGCCGGAGTGACAACTGCAGCTTCTAGAGTGAAGTTCGGTCAAAATTGTTGGGACCTCGATCGAATGAACGACTCGAAGATATGGCCCAGTGAAGCTTTTCCTGTAGAGTTGGCCGTTCTTGGAGATCCAATAGTGGGCTGCTTTGCTGCGTACACGATGGGCCTCCTTTTTGTCGGAGGGGAGCGTATCATTCTTGAGGAAGGAAACTATCTCATCCATCCAGCTAGGACCGAGGGAAATGCTGAGAACTTCCTCCGAGACTTTAAAGCTTGGCTAGTGGATCTCGTCGAGGCTGATGTGTCTGTATTCAGATGCTTTGCTTGCCGAGGCTAAACTTGCCAAAGCATCGGCATGAGCGTTGTTCTCTCTATTGATCTGTTCAATGTGGAATCCCTTGAACCCTTGTATTAGCTCAAGAGCCGTAGCCTGATGCTTTAGCATCCTTGGGTCCCAAGCTTCATAATCCGTTGTTACTTGGTTAACGATTAGTTAAGAGTCACAGAAAATGTGTAGGTCTTCAACTTGTAAGCTTGTTGCGGCTCGGAGCCCAGCTAGTAGTGCTTCATATTCAGCTTCGTTGTTTGTGGCTGGGAAGTTGATTATGATAGCACTTTCATGAAGGATGCCACAAGGGTTTACAAGGACAACCCCTGCACCCACACCGTTGCTGTTTGATGCCCCATCAACGTGTAGCTTCCAAACATCTCCACTAAATAAGTTCCATGTTTTTCGAGCCTCATGTTGTTCCAGTATTCTATAATTAGGCCTAACCAAGGCCTCTTCGTCTGGGCTTCCAGGAGTGAATTCAGCAATGAAGTCTGCCAATACTTGGGCCTTGATTGCTGTTTGAGGCTCAAAATGAATATCAAAGTTTGCTAATTCGATCGCCCATTGAGATACTCGGCTTGATAGATCGGCCTTCCTTAGGAGGTTTTTCAGTGGAAACTTTGTGAGGACTATGATAGGATGCTCCTGAAAATAAGGGAGTAATTTCCAAGCAGCTGTAACCAATGCTAGAAGAAGCTTCTCCAGATAGATATCTGGTTTGAGCTAGGAGTAAGGTTCAGCTAGTGAAGTAAATGGGTTGGTCTTCAAGGCCTTCTCGTCGAATAAGTGCCGAGCTAACAGCATGTGGAGAAACAGCTAGGTAGAGGTGGAGAGTTTCAAAAGCCTTTGGTTTGACGAGAAGCGGGGCCGAACAAAGGTAAAATTTCAGCTTGTTTAGGGCTGTGTCGCAATCTTCTGTCCATTTGAAGTTTCGTCGGCTTTGCTTCTTTAAGGTTTGGAAGAAAACGTGGCATTTATCTGATGAGCGGCTAATAAATCTCTTAAGGGCCGCCGCTATCTCTGTTAGCTTCTGAATTTCCCAAGAAGTTGATGGTGGTTTTAATTGTTGGATTGCGGAGATCTGGTTCGGATCTGCTTCGATGCCACGCCGAGTGACGAGATAACCGAGGAACTTTCCAGAGTTGACGCCAAAGGCACATTTGTCGGCGTTGAGTCAAAGTTTGTACTTCTTCAGTATTGCAAAGACTTCGGCAAGGTGGGAGAGGTGGTTCTCGGCTTTGAGACTTTTGACTACCATGTCGTCAATGTAGGCTTCCATGATCTCACCGATGAGTATTCCGAACAATAGGTAGACCATTCTTTGAAATGTGGCCCCTGCGTTCTTAAGATCGAACGGCATGACAAGGTAGCAAAAGCGGCCCCTAGGGGTGATAAAAGCTGTCTTTTCCATGTCATCTGGGCTTATGGCAATCTAGTGATAACCTCTGTAAGCATCCAAAAAACTGAGCCGAGCATGACCCGCTGTTGCATCTACCAACTGGTCTATCTTCGGAAGGGGTAGGCAGTCCTTTGGGCAAGCATCATTCAAATTGGTGTAATCCACGTAGACCCTCCATTTTCCATTTTTCTTCTTTACCACCACAGGGTTTACGAGTCAAGTGAGATATTGCACTTCCTTAATGGCACCCGCCTCAAGGAGTTTTCTCATTTCTTCGTTTACTACTTCAGCATGAATGGTTGCCAATCGCCGAGGCTTTTGGATCACTGGTTTTGTCGATTTGGAGACATTGAGTGAGTGCTGAATGAGCTTTGGATCAATACCTGGCATGTCATACGGTGTCCAGGCAAAGACTTCAATATTGTTCTTTAGGAACTGAAACGTTTCTTTGCACTCGGCCTTAGGCAAACCTGTGCCGAGCATGAAATACTGTGATGCATCTTCGTTGAGTGGGAATTTGACAAGGTCTTCAATTGATTTTTCTTCCGGAAGAGACCTGACGTCCTGGAGAACCGGCTTGTCTAGGACTTCAACCCAGTGTACACGTTTGGAGCTTGGTGTCTTTCCAATGGTTGAAACGTAGCATTGTCTAGCTTGTAGCTGGTCTCCAATTAGATCTTCTTGTCTGCCGTGAGTGTCGATGTATCTAACCACCTGGTGGTAGGTTGAGGCGATGGCTTTATGGAATGGAGCCAATTTTGGTCGAGGATTGCGTTGTACGGACTCGGGGCGTCCACGACGACGAACTTCAGATTAGAAGCAACCGAGCCTGAAACAACGGGGAGGGTGATACTACCGAGCGGCCAAACGGGCGTTCCACTGAATCCAATTAGGGAAACTTCTATTTGGAGAAGGCATGACTCTGGGATTTTGAGCTCCTTGAAGAGGGATAAGTATATCACTTCTGCCGAGCTTCCCTGATCTACGAGCACCCTTTTGACGGATTGAGTTGAGATTTGCACCGTGACCACCAGAGCGTCGTTATAGGGTGTTTGGATTCGTTGAAGATCTTGCTTGGTGAAAGTGATTGACCAGGGATGCTTAAGCGTCTTTATCCGCTTAGGAGCACGATCGATAGAAAAAATTTGGGTAAGTTTTTGAGTTTTGTCGAGCTCTAGACGAAGTTGTTTTGCTGCCTCCCTTGTAGTTGGTCCGTGAATAACGTTGATGACTCCGACCGGACGGGGAATAGGATTTCGTACACCGGCATTCGGCTGTCTCCTCGGTGTTTTGGTCCAGTCAATATGGTCATCGAGAAGTCCCTGCTCCGCCAGATTTTCTAAAAGTGCTTTATACGGAGCGCAAGCCGTGGTGTAATGCCCAAGCTCGTTGGGGTATGAGCATCTCTTTCGACTATTATTATTACCTTCTTCTATGTTCAACTTCGAAGGGTTCGGCCAGACAAAGAACGGTTCCCTCTCTAACGAACGGAGGAGGAAGTAAATTGGCTCTTTAAAAATGGTGGTTTCGGCTATATAGTCATGGGCTTTCGGACCCTTTTTATCTGCCATCTTGACTGTGTTGACCTGCTTCTTCGGCTGGACAGCGACCACAGGCTTTAAGGGTGCAATTTGGGGCATGGGGACATGAAGGCTTTGGGGTGCGGTTGAGTTTTGTCCTCCTTGAAGTTCTCGTTCGGTGAGGAACTCTTCGTAGGAACAGAACTGTTCAACCGTCCTCATTAGCTCATTCATTCCATGAAGTGCCCGTATTGCCAGCTCATCTAAAATCTTGCTTCCTGTTTCCAATCCATTTTTGAAGTTCCTTACTGCCCAGTACTGATCAACACCAGGTATCTCGTCAAACAATTGCCAATAACGCTCGGCATTCTTCCGAAGTGTTTCGCCGGGCCTTTTCCTCATCTGTGCCAGGGCATCTTCTTCTTTGGCCTACTTGTTGCTTGTGATGAACCGATAGTTAAAAGCCCTTTCAAGCTCTTTGAAACTATGGATCGATCCTGCTTCTAATTGGTTAAACCATAACAGGCCAAGGCACCCAAAACTCGAGGGAAATGCTTTACACATGATGGCGTCGTCATCGGTAACGCATGAGATGGTGCTCCTGTAACTGATGAGATGGGTGTATGCTTCGGTTGTGCTTGGGTCAAACTTCTGGAACTTCGGGAGATGGAGCCCTGGCTTCGGCAAGGTGGCTTGGATCTTAACTGAGAAGGGAGACTCTGTCACCTTTTTCAATTGATACTCGTGAGTTGGCCGAGGAGGGAGACCTTCCCGAGTGTTCCGAGATTTCTTCGATGCTCGGTATTCCTGTAACATTCCTCTTTCTCTTTTCTCTACGGGGACCCTTCTGTGGTCCTATTCTGGAAGATTTTTAGTATGATAGACCCTTCGATGGCTAGGACGATCGTCTTGCCGAACAACCACACTTACGCTTTTTTCACGAGGAAGTTTCCGAGCACTTCCTGAATTTGTTGCTCGTCCGTCGTAGGTCTTTACCCGAGGGACTTCATTATGTTCAATGCGATGGCTTTGGGGACCTTTCCCGTTTCTTCGCGGCGTTTGGCTTCTTCGCCGTTCAGAATCATATGGGATGAGAGCCTGATCGTTGTCTTGAAATTCCACGGTATCATAACTCTGGGAGCCCTAGGAGTATTCATCTCCAGCCGATGAACTCGAGAAAACAGTATGTGGGCTCCCTTCTCGTCGCCCTTCTCTTCCTCTAAGTCCCGCACCATTGTCGAGACGTTGATGAACTAGGGAGAGTTGCTGCCTAAAGCGAGGGCTATCCCCGACTCGGTGCTCTGTCAATGGTGGATCCAAGTGATCATGGATTGAGACTCTATGTGGCCGTCCATCACTAACCAGATGAGGAGGAGGTGGGGCAGATTTTCTCTCCGGCACCGTCCCTTAGATCCGGAGTGGGAGGCCGCCGGACATTCGTTGGCCTTAACTTTTGCAATCTCCATTTTTAGAATGGCGATGTCAGCGTTGGTCTGTTCTTGCTGTTGTTCTAGCATTTGTACGTATGCTAGAGCATCTTCACTTAAACCTACTGGACGCTGGATGGAGGTGCTCACGCTTGGAGGAGTAAATCCAGGAGGGTGAGATGGGGAGGCGGCATTGATACCGATTTCAAAGGTGATGTGTAAAGAGGAACCGAGGGGTTGAAAAAGAGGATGTGGAGGTGCTCCGCCCATTTTTTTAGGGGGAGACTGGTGGAAATTTGGTGGAGTGAAATTTTTAGGACAAAAGAGGTGGTCGACACGGAGGAGCCGCCGCGGATCTAAGAAACAGCCGCTTCACGTCGGGTTCACCAAATTGTGGGGCTCCATTCCGAATGGTTCACACTTTCTGACTGTGGGTTCGAGATCTGCTCCTAGTCTCTTTCTTCATCCTGCAAAATGAAGCACGATTAAAGACCACACTGGAGGTTCTCCGCGATGGCCCTCCGATGCGAGAGTCAGTTCACTTGCAGAGAGAAATTAGGAATCAGGAGCTAGGGTTTTTTCTGTGCGTACCTTTTCTAGGAAGGCATAATCAGATATTTATAGTGAAACCCTAGCTTAGTCTCCAAGATTGCACCAACGCTCTACACGTGTCGGCCGATGTCAGCCTTACGTCACATTTAGGATTTTGTAACCGTTTTGTAGGATGAGCTAGCATCTTCACGTGCTTCTATCCTTATCCTGATAACTGTTCGGATGACGTCACAAACGTCTTTAAGTTCAAGTTCGATATCTCCATAAGGATGAGCTGGAACTGCGGCCATGCTCATCTTTGACCGAGAGTGATGTGAGACCATCAACGGGCCTCTTCGCCGAACGTGTTTCATATCCGAACAAGGATAGGAAGCTGAATTGATAAACCGTAATTGAGAGAGCCCTCGGTTACAAGATAGTTCGGAATGCCGAGCGTCTATTGTCAAACGACTCGGATCGAGTCAAGCCAGTGGATCAGGTTCGATACGACTTGAGCCATTTTGCTCGGCCTGCTACACAGGGCAAATCACGGTTGTACGTACAATTGCAGTAGTGCAATCCGAGGTTGGTTTGGATTGCACACAGCCATTGACACTCGGTGCAATGCGATGTATGATCACACTAATGCGATGTAAATTCGGTTTTCTCAGCTGCTGCTAATAAAATACCTGTTCTAAAGACTACAATCTGTGGCGCATATTTGTGTTGAAGCAGTGCAGGAAGTTTGTTACCAACACCAAAAGCAAGGGCGAAGACCGGTGAAGAGAATGTCATTGATCCGAACCTGTAATGATGTGCAACGGCCAACAGAAATTTGATTTTGGCAATTCAATATTTCAATTCACTAGTTTCCTTAAAATCTGCTGAAAGTTATCGTAACTCTTTATTTGGCAACTACCCAAATCCATCTGTGCACTCTATAAGAAACATCAAAATCCCGTTACAAAAAAACTTTAATAAGCTTAGCTAATCCATCAGTGCACTCATCAAGAGAGAATGAGTCCTAACCCCTCCTCATCACAACCAACATAATAACCATGACTGCCAATCCCATGAAGGATGCCGCCACAGCTCCACCAGAAAAGGTTGTTCCGGCACTTCCATCGGTCTCTGCTGTTGGGCTTCTAAATAGATCCTGAAAGTAATCAGATAATTTGTTCATCATCTCAACCACTTTACTCTTCGCGCCCTGAAAATAATCCATATAATGCTCATATGCATAATCTGCAAATTGCGCGGAATCATAGGAATCATCGACGATTTCTGATGATTGACGATCAAGAAAAATTGCATCGGCAGCGTATTGTTCCATGACTGGATCCATATCTGAGAAGGCATTATTTGCACAGATGAATAACATGAAACTTTGTGGTAACAAATGCCAAAAAAAAAAAAAAATGAGGAACGGAAGGCGGAAAAGTTCTTACTGCTTTTCTGGGAGGACTTGAAAAACTCCACCAGTGCCTCGTTTTCAAGTACAGCATCCCATATTTTCGGGTCACTAGCAATTGAAGCAACAACAGACTACAGAAAACACCAACATCAGAAACCATACTTATGGGACTTGAAAAACTTCACCATCGACTCGTTTTCAAGTACATCATCCACTATTTTTGGGTCACTAGCAATTGAATCAACAACAGACTACAGAACACACCACAATCTGGATGTATCCATCACATTATCTTTTAATTCCATAGGTTATAAAACTAGGAGGTGGATCAAAGAACGGAACAAATGGGAGTCAAATAATCAACAACAGAGATCTTAAAAATGACATGACGAAGTCAGAAACATCAGCTACCACATAAAATGTCCCCAACTATTTCGAAAGTTGTGAAGAACATCATTAGCACACGCTTGTCATTTGTGATATTTGACCTATTATCGGTTGATTTCTAAGAAGTAGAAACAAATGACTGCATGCTCGAAGTTGAAATGGCCAGTCACACTTGCTACCAGTTGAGATACTCTCCAGCTTTAATATAAAGTATATAAACCGGCCAAATGGATACCTCTCGAGTAGGTAAATTGCTCAAAAAAGTAAATTGAGTGGAATATATAGCAAGTTGTACAATACTATAGCACACATACATTAATAACACAAGTTGAACAAAAAAATTAATCTCCCAAGCACAGTGTAACTAAGTAAGAGCACATACATACACTGGACATGTAATTCGATGATTTCATAGCATTGTGGGAAAATCGCATAAACATGAGTAACTAAGAAGCTACATTTCGGAAGGAGATGTTAAAAGAAATTTTTCTTCTCAGTACCTGAGCTACCTGACTCTCATTGAGAAGCCTAAATGCTTTAATAGCATCTTTCGGAACTGACATTGCTCTGGCCTGACCTGTACCGCAAAGCAACAAATCAGACTCATGATCACCAGCATACGGATCACCTGAGCCAGTAGAGTAAGGTGAGGACAGATAGACCCTGAAAGTTATGCCAAACAAGAGAACAAAAAAAAAAATCAGCCATACAAATTAGAGGGTATCCTGAAGAAATAACATCCGTAAAAGAGGACTAAGCACTAGGTGTGGGGTGGTGTTCTTCAGGAATCCCCTATTTGGTTCACTGGTTTGGATCTAGCCGGAGCTCCGCCTTCAGACCTAGTCCGCTAGTCTTTCAAGGCAAAGAACCACCATCAGCGCCTAACACAGGTGACGACCTGGACCAATGGTTAAGTAAGTCCTTCATTGAGAATGCGAAGTATAGAGCTTTTAGGTGAATAGTAACAGCATACCTCTTTAGGTTGTGAGACTGTAATTTGTCTTAAGCTAGGCACATACCCTAACCGTCTAGTGTGGCATCATGGATGACATAGTAAACCAGGCGGTTATGCTGACATGGCCGAATGGTCCGTTCGCGAGATAGGGGGATCATATAACTATGGCTTGGGTAGGACTGGACTCGACCCAGCATGATTCAGTTTGGATCACACGTTCAGGCCATATGATCGGCCCTGTTTCGGCCCGCCATACACAGTTCAGCCTGAACGCTTAGCCCAAAATGTCTGGTAATTCACTAGGCCTAATTGAACCTGATGATTCAGCCCAGTACACTATGCTTTCTAAACCACCTGTGAAGTCCAACTCACGCTTGTTATGTTTATCCTTGGAACATTAAGCAACTGCGAAGAAACATGTCCTACAATATGGGCAACTGACAACCAGTAGAATGATCTAACATTCCATATCAACGACAATTCGTTACAGATAACAACCACAATTTTATACCTCAAGTCCAAGAAGGCGGACTAACATAAGATTGAAAAAAAGTAGGACACAATCCAACAAAATTATTAGCAAACTTTCATACGGCTACAGGAGAATCCTATCCAGGCTATCTAGCCAACTTATCAGTTATTAGCAAGCTGCGAAAACCAAACAACCAATAACTGAAAGGAGGAATTCTAGGCTGTAAAGTATTCCGGACCCATGTAGAAAACATGAACATATGTCCTAAATTATGGTACAGAAGAAGTAGGCTTCCATAGATTACAATGTCACAATGTTTGAATGAAACTAAAAGAACTACTGGTGTAATCTACAATGCCAGAATGTACTGAATCAATGGATAAACATGCTGAGAGAGATATTCATTTGGCAATTCGGTTCGAAACTAGTTTAAATCATTCCAGTGGTCATGAACGCTTTTGAGTGGTAGATGCCTTCACAATGGGAGGAATATTAGACTTGATACAATGCTTTTAGTAGCAGTGGTGGAGCTATGTTGGGACTTGGGGGGCCCCGGCCCCGGCTCCCCAAGCGTCCGGGTTTTAAAATTTTATTTTTGTATATACCTGATTTTGAATATTTTTGATAATTATTCACATATAGCTACAAAAATCTTAATAATTTCAATTTGATTTAATAAAAAATCGGTTATTTTACATTCTCATTTTTCAATTTCTTTCATAAATAAAAAATAAGTATGTGATAGTTGAAGTAGCCTAAAGAATCGTTTCAATATACAAATGTAATGAATTGGAAAGCAAAAATCTTATGATATAATAAGTACTAGAAATTGTCCGTGTCTGGAGTGCAACACTTTTGGATCCCGACTAAAATGAATTAACTTCTAAAATTTGAAATCTGAGGAGTGCAACACATTTTTGAACACGACTAAAATGAATCAACTTCTAAAATCTGAAATCTGAGGAGTGCAATTGTGTGCCCCTGCCTGAAGGCACTAATTCAAAAGCATTGACATAAAATAATTAAAAAACTTCATGCACGTACCCTCAACACTAAAGCTGCTTAATTTCAATAGAAGATATTACTCAAAGAATCAAAGCAAATGCAAAACCGCTATTTTTTCAAGATTACTTCAACAAAACCTCTATTTTTTCCCGTAAACGTGTCAACAAATTTATACATTCATGGAAACACAGAAGGAACACTAACAGTGATCAAAGCAAACACCAACGGTATAATGAAGCTTCCCCTCCATCATCTTCAAAGCACCAACTTAATCACTTTCGTAACCAAAATAACTATTTTCCTTCCAACAACCTTATGATATAATAAATATACATTCCGATAAAAAATATATGTCTATTAAGCCGATCTCCTCGGGGTCAAAATTCTAGTTCCGCCACTGCTTAGCATGCCACTCATTATTACACTTTCTTACTTATGATTTACATACTCTCTTATTTGACTTGTTGTATTCAATATCTTACATGTTCTAAGTTCAAACATTCCAGATAATTCTTTTATCAAACGACAAAACTCAATAGAGATATCAAGCCAAGTAAGAATACAATGAAAGGAAGGTTTTTAATAACGGTATCGGGATATGTACAGTAACTGTCGCGGTAGAATGGTATCAAGAGTATCAAACAATATAGAAGGTTTAAAGTGTCTAAATCACCCGTCACGGTTGTTAATTGGTCTGTAATACGTAACACGTAACGGCTAAAACCACGAATGGAAGCTAATTGATAAGCACAAAATTACACCAATAGTAATTTGAAAATATTAATGAAAATCACAAGTTCGAGACAGAAAAAAATGATACTTGTCGAGAGCGTCTTTTAGTTGACTAGTGGCTTCTCTAGCTTCTTCAATCGTCGGCACTGCACCAAACACGAGCCTCGGTATCGGCTCACCGGGACATCCGATCACCTCTTGCTTGCCGTCGGCGAACTCCCAGTCGTCGAACTCCCAACACGGCCTCTGCGCCGGTGCCTCGATCAGGTAGTTGTTCTGAGAACATGTGAGGAATCTCCAATTCAGTGACTACACCATACGTAACGGAAATTGGGACACGTAGTAATAATGGGCGGCTCCACGATTTTAGTTCAGCGGTTGTCAAGAATATTGAAAGATTGTATATAAGATTATCATATTAGGCCTAATTTATTTTGTTTTGTTAATATATATGAAGTATTAATCCATAAAATTAAGTGTTTTCATTTACTTATGATTCAGTACTATATTAAAGAAAAATCAAATCATATAGAAAGAGAAGTAAGAAATAATAATAATAATAAGTATATTTTCTGAACATTCGCTTGAACCCTCTCAGAACCTAGTGCAGCAGCCCCTGCACGCAACAGTAATCAGTCATAGCGGCCGTAAATTTATAAAAATTGTTTTGGACAAAAAAAAAAAGTGCCTTAATCCATGCATAGGAAAGAGATACGTGTAGGTCGGCACATAAATAGGTCACGGTCTATATTTACTCGTAAAACCTTTCATTCACCTTGTCAGAAAACGAGACAGTCGACGACGCCGGACGCGTGGCTTTGCGAGAGGCAGCGCCAAACGGATGCTCCGCCGGATGCAGCGACGGGACGCCGTGAAGGCCGGTGTTGGCGACGGTCATCCCGGCCACCCTTGATGCTGCTCTCATGGCCCCTCCGCCTCCCATTTTTCCTTGCGACTGATTTGAGCCCTAGGACGAGATATATATATTAAGAGGGACTCTGTATATCAAACCATTGAGGTAAATCTGGATTCTTGTATTTATAGATATATATGTAGAGAGAGAGAGAGAGAGAGAGAGAGAGAGAGATAATTGGCCCTGAAGGAGGACTCTTTAATTACGCGTGTTAGACGCATTTCAAATTTGGGTTAAAACACGCATTTCAAATTTGGGTTAACAGTGAGTAATTATTTAGCACTCCCGCCATCTACATGGTAATCCCAACCATTTACGTTACAACAAATTTTGCAACAGAAGTAGGAGTACTATTATTCACTTTTGTTGGTCGACTAGAAGACAAGAAACGACCTATACTGCGTGGTGGTTATCTTTTTTTTTAAACAGCCCCACATGATACTCCGGAATTATTGAGTAATTTGCGGTTAACGATAGTATTAATTAGGTGGGTAATTACGGATGACTACTTCTAAAAGATTAACGTATGTCCAATTTTAGCATATTTTTATGCTAACAAAAGGCAGCACAATATTCAAGAGTACCAACCGCTGGTGTAATAAGGAGAAGGAAATGACAGCACCCAAATCAACGGCTAAAACACAACACGTATCCCGCGAAACACCCAGATCACGCCAGCTGGTCCGCTATCACAGCCGAACACAAAATTACAATTCTAGACACCCAACACTGCGCGTATAAAAATCAAGTGGCACAATTGAAAAATCGACCAAAATTGACATACCAAAAAAAAATCCATCCTTTTTATTAAGGGGAGGATACAATCATACAGAATGTTATTTTTAGTAATAATAGTAATAATACAGATAGAGTAGAAAAATATATCAAGAAATGAACTTTGAAATTCATGGAGTAACAAATTACTCCAACAAGATTAATTAAGATTAATTAATTTATAAATCATAGCCGATAATGATGAAACAATAATGTTATCAATTACGATGACAGGTTTTAATTCTTATAAGGGATAATTAACACCGCTGCATCCATTTCTTTGGAGCTTATCTATGCAAAAATAAAAAGAAAATGAAAAATGGCAACGAGGAAAATCAAAAGATGGTATGAATTTACAAAATGCTTTTATTTTTTTCCCATTCTTGTGAAAGGCAATGAGATTTGGTGATTCAATAAACTTCTCTTTTAAGTAGATCCTTAAGATTGTGCTTGGAATAATGTATGTTAAAAGAGAAAAAGATTGTGCTTAGAATGTGGAGGGATTTCCTTAAGGATTTATTTTATTGAAGGTAGAAAGGAAAGGTATAAGAAAGGGAAAAAACTGAAATAGTTGCTAAATATATATAGACTAGTGCTTATCTGTGCCTACGGCACTATCTACCCCTCATACTTGGGCTTGGTGGTAGTTTTGTAATTTAGGCAAAAACGATGGGCATTTTAATAAATTTGGAAGAATGCCTCTCAGCTCTTGGATCAAATTAATCTCAGACATTCTAACAACTTGTCTCCACACCCTTGTGTTTTATTATATAGACCACCCCGCATACTTGGGCTTGGTGGCAGTTTTGTAATTTAGGCAAAAACGATGGGCATTTTAATAAATTTGGAAGAATGCCTCTCAACCCTTGGATCAAATTAATCTCAGTCATTCTAACAACTTGTCCCCACACCCTTGTGTTTTATTATATAGATAAGCCCATATATCGATTTTGCATAAGTAGTTCTATTTTGCTTTCATTTTCAACATTCTATCAGATTCATAATCTGTTGGGAGACTTAAAAATTCATCCTTATTTCCCTCTTCACTTATGAATTCATCCTGTCATTTTCTGCAACTTATGATTTCATCCTTCTCATACTTTTAATACCGATATTGTCCTTTGAGTATTGTTAATTGTATATATTTATATATTTTAAATCGTATATGTAATACAAGCTTTTCGATTTCATGGTAAATTATTTGTAACATTTACCATGAAATATGTCTGTACATTTTTATCATTTCATGGTTAATTATTTGGACTGTTTTCTGCGTGGACCAATTCATATAAGGATAGTTTGAGAAGTACAAATAATTATGTTTACATCCCAAAATTATTGTCTATATAGGCTAAAATTTTTATGATGAAATCATAAATAATTTACATCCCACAATTCTTGTCTATATAGGGCGATGATTATAGGATGAAATCATAAGTAATCTTCATCCCAAAATTATTGTCTATATAGGCCGAGATATTTAGGATGAAATCATAAGTATTTTACATCCCAAAATTCTTATCCATATAGGCTGAGATATTTAGGATGAAATCATAAGTATTTTACATTCCAAAATTCTTGTCTATATAGGCTGAGATATTTAGGATGAAATCATAAGTAATTTACATCCCAAAATTTTTGTCTATATAGGCCGAGATATTTAGGATGAAATCATAAATATTTTACATCCCAAAATTCTTATCTATATAGGCTGAGATATTTAGGATGAAATCATAACTATTTTACATCCCAAAATTCTTGTCTATATAGGCTGAGATATTTAGGATGAAATCATAAATATTTTACATCCTAAAATTCTTGTCTATATAGGCCAAGAATTGTAGGATGAAATCATAAATAATTTATCCCACAATTCCTTTTTATATAGGCCGATAATTATAGGATGAAATCATAAGTAATTTTCATCTCAAAATTTTTGTCTATATAGGCCGAGATATTTAGGATGAAATCATAAATAATTAACCATGTAATGTCATGGTAATTTAACCATAGAACGGATTGAGGATGTCATGTTATATATTTTTTTATGGTAATTTAGCCATGTTCCGTTGGCCAACTCGAAGAATAAAGAACAAATGCAAAGATATGGTCAACTTATCATATTATATTCCTAAAAATATCGATTCCTCAAATACGTTCCCTGATAAATAAAAAAGTAATCAATCATATTAAAATTTGTCAAATCCCATTGAATTAGGAAAATAATATAACATAATATATGTATATCATAGTGAAAAGGGTAAAAAAAATAATTCACACACTAAAAGAATGAAATCATAAATATAAAAAAGGGCGGGATGAATTCTTACATGACATGGATAAAGAGGATGGATATTTAAATATTCTCAAAATAAAAGAAGAAGAAGAAGAAAAAGAAGAAGAAGAATTAGGCTGCCAAATGAGCCCTAACTTTAAAAAATTCATAATAAATGAAAACCTAAATTTATAATACATGTAACCTCATGGATTTGTTTGACCAATTAGGACTAACTCAGTTGGTCTACGACTCTTGCTTCTCAATAGAAAGTCAGGATTCGATTTCGAATCTTTTCACCTAAGTGTGAGTGTTATTCCTTTTATATTTGTAGAGATTAGATTATTTCTCACGTAAATGGCACTATTAGTTGCGTTGAGCTTATATCGATTGTGAACTTGTTTACAGTTTGATGTAATTCTGATACTTACAATCACCTATCTCTTGTATATATATTATATGGAAAATTCTAAAATTAGTCTATTGAGCTGACAATAATAAGTGTGTGAATGTGTATTAAAGGGCATAAAAGATAGATAGAAATACTTATTTTTCTCGTCTTTTAGTATACTTATCATCAGCCTACTGAGTTGACAATAACAAGAACGATAATATATTTACGAATTTTGCTAGAAATACGAACCGTGAAGTAAACCTTGGGCTTTGTTTGGTGTTCGTTGGGCTCAAAACCTTGGGCTTTTTTTGTTCTTAATTTTTCCCAAACCAGAAGAACGAATAAGAGTGACCACTTTCTAAGATAAGCCTTACAAGGGTCTTAACTAGTTCATGGGCCTTTATGAGCTCAATTCACATAAAATTTTTTCTTTTTTCTGCTGGTCAATCCACATAGGTTAGACCATCCTAATTCTTTTAGGGAAAACGATGGCCAATAACGTGTTTTGATAATTAATACCCTCTAAAGACATGCTGAGAACATTTTTAAATGTTGAACATGTCCTTGGCGGGTATTAATTATCAAAACTTCCCTAAAAGAAACCGGGTTGACAAACGAACTAAGCTACCAAGTTTGATTACATTTTTTGGTTTCGTTAAACACTTTATCAAGACATTCCGTGGACAATCAAGGTTAAACGAATTACTATTTGCTTTGATAACCTTACGAATCAATGTTCAATAAATCAAGATATTGAAAACCGGCTAAAAGTCCGTTTGAGATCGGGTTGCTTAATAAATAATTGAAGCTAAAAACAAGTAAATCTTGTCACAATTTCAAACTCGGTTTTCGTTAATTAATTGGTTGCTCTTTTGACTCGTTCCTCAACGCTAACTAGAATATGGTGTCATGATATAGGTGCATAGGAGGAATATATAATATGATTTAGGCCTCATTCCCAAACGCCAAATAAGTTCTTATTTTTTAATAAGGTAATTTCAAACTCAAAAATAGTATATTTATTGAAATCGAAAAATATACAATATGGATCTAATTTTGAAGATCTCATTAAGATCTTTAATACAGGCAAAAAAAAAATTGAAAATTTATTTTTTATTTACATTATTCTTGAGTTTGAAAATGTTAAATAAATACTTATTTTGTAAGAAGGTCTTTTGAAACGGGCTCTTAGGAATATTGCATGTCGTTAAGACAGACTAGATCAGAGAAAAATTGCAGTATCGTTCACAAATGAACAACCACACCTTTACTTCTTAACCATATGATAAATATGTGACTTCTTAATAACTTGTACATGATACATTTGGTTTTGGTTTTCATTTCTGCTACTTCAATTTGGGCTTTCTCTGTGTGAGTCCAAAATCCAAGTAAGAAAGCATTAAAAATAAAGATGCATGCATGATTCCATCACTATAATTTTACGTACGTGCTCGTCGGAGAATGGAGAGACAAGTCCAATAGTATGACGTGTAATTCGTTATTAGTGGGTGTGATGAACGTTCTACGTACGTACTTTCAGTGGAATTTACGTGGGTTTCCCTTCGACAATTGAAATGTTTAATAATAGAAGCTGTCTTGGTTCATAGTTTTGATCCATATTTTAGCTAGATCAAGAAACAATTCATATAAGAGACTCATCGATATGCAGCTGAGCTTATTTATATATGGATCATTTATAATTCAATTGCGCATAAAGAGCAGTTTCGATTTTCAAATTGAGATCGATCTGATGCGAACCCTACTTGATCCATTTTCGAGTTTTGAGAAAATGTTTTTACTCTCTACACGGTTCTTAATAAATTTCTGTCTCTCTCTCTTTTCACTCATTACCAATCACTACATCAAAAAAAAAAAATCCCAAAACCAAACAAAGTGGAATCATTCATATTTCTCTCATCATAGTATAACAAGGCTTAGGAATACACAAGTGGAAGCAATCGTGGCTTTTGGTCTTATAGTTTTCTTATCACTATTTGTCGACTAAAGTTTGTCTCCTTTTTTTAATTTCCCTATTCTTTAAATAATTGCCCCTTTCAACCTATCCACAGCATTTTAGTATTATAACTTATAATCTAAATGAGGATTTGTTAAGCTATTTATTAATACCAATCACTACCACTTGTTACTACTATTCCATAACAGTAAGGATGCTTCCCCGAAACTGGGCAGAGCAGCATAAATAATTTTCACTTCTTATTGGATATTCCACTAACAAATCAATAAAAATATTATTATAGAAATAAAATAGAATATTGTGGCATTATCATGCACAATCGAAACTTGGTGCTAATTGCATGTGTATATATATTAATTAAAAAATCCATCAGTGATCAGTCCTAATCTCGACTAATTATTTAATTAAAACACGATATGTTAGTACACCATACATACAATGTTGTGAATTTTGATTACCTCACGTATTTAACTTGTGAGAGACATGACTGCTCAATTATTTATTAAGCATGTTGTTTAAACTGCCAACAATCGAATTATTGACCCCATTTTTTAAATTTAGAAAAGGAGACCTACAAATTGCTATGATCGGTGCAGTTTCTAGACCCTGTTCGAATCGCACAGAAACCAAATATTTAAAATCTTAGGGCCACTTAAGCGTTTAGCGATGGGCTGAGATTAGTCGATCGAGACGTGCCTCCGGGCATCCGATTATCAAAAAAAAAAGTGCTAGTCAAGTCGACGACGTGCTTTTCATTAACCTTCGTGACCCAGTGCCAAAATCAACGGCTTAGATTCAATGACATGATGCTGGAAGTATATGATACTATTATTGTTAGATCATAGGTGGTTGATTAATTTCCGGTTGGGGTTGAATCAACAAAACAATGCGACTGTTGATGACAAGTTTATGGGCCCAAAGACTGGGCCGGATGGACCAACAAACGAGGGCCCGGCAAGAAAACAGAGCGGATATGTCTCACGTGCGGGTGGGGCCAGATCCAGGGCCAGTCAAAGTCTAAGATTTCTACTATCAATGGCGGGTCACACGTGTTGGTGTCTTTTTTGTCAAGGATAGACACGTGTGAGATGATAGAAATGGATTTGTGCACACTTCCACGACCACACAAGTTTTTTTCAGTGTTTCGATGAGTTTTTGATAAATTTTATTAGATTATGAGTGAAGAGAGAAATGAGAGTAATAATTGAAAATATAGATAATGATCGGAGAGAGATAAAGAGAAAAATGATAATAATGATTGGAAATAGAGGTGATTAATGATTGAAAATATAGGTAATGAATATTTTTTGAATTGAGAATTTTTTTTCAAAAAAAATTCAAACAAAGCATTTGTTTTGTAACCCTTACCTAAGCCCAGCTTGCACGCCTTGACTAATTTCAATACCTTGAAGTTAACGACGTGTAAACCCTTCAGCTGCTCCAAATTTTTTTCTGAATATGTCACCTCTTAAAAGGATAACTAATTACTCCTAGTAACTTTCTATTCTATTAACCAACCAAACCCCTTCGAGTTTTTTTTTTTCCTTCTAATAACTAATGTCTAAGCCAACTTGCACACATCTCGATTAATTTCGGAGCTCTAAGGCCATGTTTGATAGGAGATTTGGGACTGGGGGGGGGGGAGGGAAGGATTGGATTAATAATCCTATGGGGTCCTTAATTCCTTGTTTGGTTAGGCTTTTGTGGGAGGGACTAGTTGTCTCTTGGGATCGTTAATTCCCCAAAATGGGGGTATTAGCAATACCATGAGGGGTGTTACTATGAATCCCATCCCCATGGGATTGAGCAAGACCAGTCTAAAAACTCACCTCAGTCCCAATCTCAATCATAATTTTAGCCAAAACAAACATGTTATTTACAATCTTACAATCGAATCATGTGCAAAACAAACATGAATAAATAATTCATCCCCTCATTAATAATCTCACCTCATTACGAATCTCCCTAAAATGAAATCTGCAATCAAACATGCCCTTAAGTTAACGATCAGACGTAACCTCCAGTGGCCTGTCTAAAAGCTTGACCTCCATGAAAATGAAACTTGTGATCTTATGGAAGAGCACTTATTATATACTTTATCACAAAATCATTTGGCCAAACTCCGACCCTCTCTGAGTTCACAACCACCCAAGTTGGTGGTGGGCCGGTGGATATGGTGGTGGTGGTGGCCGGCCGTCAGTGCGTCATCTCTCTCTCTCCGATGCATCCAATATTGTAAGTGACATTCCACGTGAAGATTTGGACACAAAGGCCGGGCTTTTCGGATGAGTGGCACTTTAAAATAATCAGCCAATCTTAGCCAATGAGTGGTATTTTAATATTGCGTTCGTGTTATTTATTCGAAATGTAGCACCCACATTGAGGGTCCTGAGGTTAAATATTGGGGGTCCCATTTTGACTCAGTTTCTTAATGGCTCCTAACTACAATTAGTGGATTATCACGAGGAATGCATATATATATGTGCTTGTTTGTGTGAGGACAAATTTTTAAAGATAGCCTTGAACTTGGAGTTATTAGCAGCTTTCTGTCATGGGCATAAAAATTTAAAGGACCGAAGTGATATGCAAGAAAATCCATTTTCTACTGTCTGCCTTTGATCGGATACGAATATCGGATTGACTGTTATATATATATATATATATATATATATATATATATATAGAGTCCGGTTTCCTTAAGGGATTCAGCACAGGCTTACCGTGCAGGACTCCCATTTTCCGATCGAATTGGGACGATCCGAGCCGCTCAAAGTGATCAGAACGTGATTTGAAGTGTACTCGCGAGAAATCAGCAAAAAAAATGATCGGGAAGGGCTTGATCCAAGCAGTTTTTTATTGAACGGTTTAGTAAAAAACTGCTCGGATCAAGCCCTTTCCGATCATTTTTTTTGCTGATTTCTCGCGAGTACCCTTAAAATCACGTTCTGAACACATTGAGCGGCTCGGATCGTCGCAATTCGATCGGGAAAGGGGAGGTCCGCACGGTAGACTGGTAAGGGATCCCTCACTGGATCCGTAGTGTGTGTGTGTATATATATAATCTATTGAGGTAGATACTCGGTATTCAGTGAAAAAAATTACCGTCTTTAATAATTACTCGGTACTTATTGTATTCAAGTAATTATTCAGTATTTTTGAAGTAGCATATGATGTTGTCCGCGTAGTTCTCCCGACAAATCACGAGTATTGACCCATTTAATATAGAAGACATGAGATTATGCACTTTTTCAGGTCAGTAAGACACAATGAGTGAGTCACATTGGTCATTGTTTCTCGATCACTTGATGTATCATGTGACGATGTCATTTGATAGTCCATATAAATATCCGATGCTCTAAGCTTTTCCTAAGCACAAACAGATTAATTCATTGCAATGAATGGTGCTACTGGTACAGACTAAAAATCTGTACCAGTGGGTACAAACCCTTTTTTGGGTCCATTTTGGGTCTCAAAAAAATGATCGGAGTCGCTCATTTTGTTAAAAATACTTTGCTTGTGGTCCCTACAAAAAATAAGTTTGCTCCGGTATCGGTAAGAGTATTTATGAAACATCCAAACTTTGCTCTATTGAATTCTAGAGCAAAGTTTGGATGTTTCGTAAATACTCTTACCGATACCGGATTAAATTTATTTTTTGTAGGGACCATAAACAAAGTATTTTAAACAAAATGAGCGACTCCGATCATTTTTTTAAGACCCAAAATGGGCCACAAAGGAATTTGTATCCACTGGTACAGATTTTTGATCTGTACCAGTAGACTTTCTGTATTTCTAATGGTATACTGTTGACAATAAAATTACTAGAAAAGTGAAAAGTTACTCAGTGCAGTACTCAATTTTTACTAAAAGAACAAACAGATTCATTGTTGAAATCCATGAATCAATGCAATTAATGAATAGACTAACTTCAAACAGCGAACTCCAATCACACAAACCAAAGTAGAAAATAAACGCAAGGCACAAGGTTTACGTGAAAAATTCTAAAACGGGAAAAAACCACGGGAGGAGATCATGCACTATAAACCATGCGTAGTGATTATAAAAAGTCTTTATCAGTAATCGTGTATCCTCACCATGAATCCTAAGACTTACTTGTCGAACTTACGTTCATCACACCTTTACATGACCGCCGAATCTTGAATCCTTAAGCCTTCCAACCGAATCGCCTTTCGAACTCACGAAAAGATTGAATATGTTGAAGCAGACAACCTCTCGAAGATGATTATTTTGCTCAAGATATTGAAAAACCTTTACTGGTCTTCGAGGTGCACAAACCGTAACCGTCAAAAGAGGTAGGAAATGAGAGATATTAATTCTCGACTTTGTTTTGGTGTAGGTCACGTTCTCTGACCGGGATGGTATTTATAGTGCAAATTTTGGTGTAGACAAAACATCCGGTTTTGCTTGAGCCAAATTCTCCTCCTTCAAAGTGTCAAGAACACAACATTGAGCAAAATAGTGTTACTTGAGCCAAATTCTCTTTTTCAAGAACACGCCCGTTTTACTTGACTAACAACTACCGCACTTGAAACATAAATATACCCTTATGAGATTCCTTTCTACAATCTAGTACAGATGCTCTGGAGATTAATTAAATAAACAGACTACTCGATAATAAAAAATACATGCAAATGCGAGTATTGGTTACGAAAGTACTATTAATAAAAAAAGAGCTCAGCCTATGGAGCTTACAATTGTTAATTAGACGGATTTCTTAATTTAAATTAATGCTACACGGTAACACATAAATTAGAAAGGAAAAATTACTCACTGCATTAAGTTATTACTAAGCATAGTGCATAGACAATTTACGTTAGAGTCGTTAGTTAGACTAATCACATTATCTTCAATAATTATTTACTACTAACGTTTGGCTCTCTCCATCAGTACTGCTCCATTATTATTAGAATAGATGTAAGCTTTCTCAACGATGATTATCCATGCCATTAACCCATTACAACTCTCTCTCTCTCTCTCTCTCTCTCTCTCCCTCCTGATTTTTCGTTACTTTCATTATCAATCAAAGCTTTTGGGTCATTATCCACAAGCCCTATCTCTCTCTCGTCGTCGTTGTTGGGCCAAGTTCTGTCTCGAAAAGAGAGACTTTCTTTATCTTTCAACCCCAAAGTTTCCATCTCGACTTGTTTAAATGCATCATCAATCACCTCAATTAGTCTCTCACTTTCACCATTATTATTGTACATCTTGATGATGGCAATATACCATCAAAACTCCCACACCAACAGCTTTAGGGTTATAAAACGTTTTTAATTGTTTGGCTATGTTTCCGGTAGCAATTTGAGAAAAAAACGTAGGCATTTTTAGCATGTCGTTCATACAAATCAACAAGTTTTGATATTTTACCGTCTCGTTCACGGTAACTAATAACTTGTAAACAAAAACTTTTGTGATTACAATAACTCTACTTACAAACCCATCTACAACTTATTCACTACCGAAAATACCTAAGAACTTAATTGCTACCAAAAAAAAAAATCACAACTTATATATATTCACTACCGGAAACACCACTTGCCCTGTTTCCACAAATGAAAATTGCTAAAAACTTAAGGCATTTTACCATGTTGTTCACGCTAACAAAAATAGTTATTCCATTTTAACACTTCGTTCACACAAACAAAAAGTTTGTCAACAAATTTTTTTTTTCTCAACAACTTTAAAAAAAAGTCCTGATTAGTACATCCTTTAGATTTTTGGAGGGTTTTAACTTAAAATCAATTGGCATAGGCGAAGGTATGGACTAAGGAGTTGAATGATTTGACTCGGGCGAAGACTCAATCATGTGAGATGATACCACTTAAGAGTTAGCTCGGATTACTTGCGAAGACTTTCAAGCCATGACTGAAGTGACAATTAACGAAGTAGCTTTCACAACATATTAAAAAAAGCTTCGATGACATAGATGAGCGAAAAGGATAACGTCTAACGAGTACAGATGCAGACAATACTGTGGGGGTATGCGTGTGTATCCCACAATGCATGGTTATAAAATGATGTACTATTCCAGTTCACACGTGACGTGAGTCTTTGCTTAATTGGTTTTAAGGAATGTACTGAAGTTCAATGAAAATAATTCTATTCCTCATTGGTCATTTACATGTCATTACGAAGATAATTTAAAAACTTTAGCAACTCTTTTTCCTTTTTTGAGAGACAAATCCGTTTTGTACATCCAGCATGGATGCATGACCTATTTAAATATCATGACATCAAATTTTGTACTTATTTAAAGTCAAATATGTGTCCTTTTCGATGTTTCCCCTTTGTCTCAATAGTGGACAAGGCCAATCTGTCACTTTAATTTATATATATATACAAGCAAGAAACACATCACGAAACAAAACAAACAATAGTGTACTACCGTGTCTGTCAAAAAAAAAACAAACAATAGTACTACCATCTCTATCCAAAGAAGCAAAATGAGAGTTTATAAATAAATATCTATTGGTAATGGACGGCTCAGGTTTCATTTCAATTGGACGGTTGAGATATGTTTTGACCGAGATGAAATTTAAGTCGTCAATTGCTAATTATGGACGGTCCAGATGGGACAACAGCCATGGGACAACAGGGTCCCCCATTTCATATCTTTTTCAAAAATTGAAATTTTTTGCGCATGTTACTAGGCATCAATTAGTTCTTTTTAAATGATAAAAAATTTAATTTAAGTTTTTCATCAAAGATACATTTTCTTAAGTTCTAGTTTTGTAGACTGGATAAAACTTTCAGAACAAAGAGAGTAACATGTACTAAATAATTATATTCGCCTCGTACTTATAAATACTTAAGTAAAATGTACTGCCTTAAATAAATTTTTCATTCCAAAAATATATGCCGGTTTTTCGTATCAAATTGTTGCGCTCTCTATTTTTGTTACGCCCTTTTACGATGAATGCAACGTACTTATAATCTTGTGGTAGAAGTTAACGGGGAATAGGGTATTTGATCTCCTAACAAAATAGGGGCTTGTTTTCCGAGTTTCGGGGTGCACCGTACTCATGCGGTCATGAGGGGAGGAACTTCAGTGTCACATTGGAGCAGCAATAGGGGCTGGTTCCTTGGGTTCTGGCGTTGGTTTGATTGTTCTTTCCCGCGAATTGGTGATTCGGACAATAGGCGTTTCGGTTTTAGGGTGTTTTGGGTTATGTTTGGTACCGGATCAGCATTTGGATTTCGGGTTGAGCGGGAGATTAAGTAATTTTTCGGACTAGCGTCTGGGTCTCGGGTTGAGCGGGAGATTAAGTAATTGTAATTCCCTTTTGGCCCTTGTCCTTTTAATCTTTGTAATTTACTTGCGGAGATTAATAAAAAAAATTGCCGATAAAAAAAATGATTCATGTTTCTTTATTAAGCTAGCGTTTTTTTTTTTTTTTTTGTCATTCTTTAATCCTAATCTACTAATGCCTTTTTGCACTTGCTAGATAGGTTTAGATTCTTAATTAAGTAAATTTGAGGTTTCTAATGAATTTCAAACCGTGCTTGTATGCGGTTGGGTAGGCCTCGGCATAGACCCCCAGGGCCCTGACATTGTACTAGCACCTAGTGCAGGTGAGGTTCTGTGAGCCTATGTCGATGGGCTTGCCTTCGGTGTGGTAATCCCACAATGGAGGTTTGGGTTGTGCGTGTGTTTATAAGGCTCACTCATACTTCACCTAGTCAGTAATTGCCTAGGTATTTGGGTGAGTGAAATTATCCTTATGTCCCTCATTCAAAATAGAAATAAATTTCAAATTCATGAAATTAACCTCAACCTAATTGATGAACTTCTCTTGAGTACTAAAGACAAACTAAGAAATTATAAAAGCAAAAACAGAAAAATAAAGGGTGAAGAAATTTAGAATATTCATTTGATTTGCTTACATTCCCTCAACCTAATCGAAGAAATGCTAAGTTGAGAAATGCCATATTATTCACACTAGTGAATAAGTTGTTAATGAATATGTGAGTGAAAAAGAATGATTTGGACTATATTTTTTTTTTTTGATCTGCAATTTGGACTATATTGACTAAGCTAAAAAAACATAGATTCTTTTTCCGTAAAAGATAAGAAACTTTCCCTCTCCAACCAAACTAATATACTCCTTCCGTCCCAAAATGTCTGTCCGGTCTGCAAAACAAGAACTAAAAAATAATATATTTCTTTTAAGAAAAAATTCAAACTTTTTTCATAAATAAAAAGAGTTAACTCGTTGAGATCTAGTAAATTTTTTAGAAGATTTCAAATTTTTCTTGCGAAATTTGAATTATTTTTACTTCCTCGTTTTGTGGACCGAACAAATATTTTGGAACGAAAGTTTTATAAACATAATTTCCCTCCAATGGAACCTCTAACAAGACGTATTAAGAAAACATATTCTTTTCGTCCATGAGTGGAGTCCGAGGAGGTATCCAACTCTCAATAAATGTTTGGTATCTTTTGATTTGAAATTTTCGTTCGTCTTTTTTGAATTACCTTTTGATTCATTTTATGGAGTAATCATTTATCCAAAAGCAAAAGGAGAAAAAGTTCACTGGAGACTATCCAAGCAGCAGGTTATTTTGGTTGTTTAGTGGCTTTTTTAACTTCGGACCACAGGTTTATACTTTTCGTTTTGTTTTCATCAAAACGAATGATTAATTATAAAATTTACAAAAAAAATTAAAAGGTTACAAAAAATCAAAAAATACCAGACCAAAGAATTGTACGGATACTTTTTGAGAGTGTCGTAGGCTAATTTGCTAGTGGTAAAACCGAGGGCGAATGTACGGTAAAAGTGGGTTGGGCTATAGCCCATGAACTTGAATTCTTTTTTTGTTTTTATGTGTATAATTTTGGCTCAATAAATTTTAGCACACCTCATTTTATTTTGTAGCCCAACCCATTGAAAGAGAACTTATTGAAGATATCGACTCATTCAATAATACATAATTTTTTTTTGTTGCTTTAGCCCATAGCAGATTAGTTCCTGGTTCCGCCTGCCAAATATAAGGTATGATCCTTTTTACAGTTTACTCTACTCTAATTAACCAGTTCGTTTCATTAACTTTCGCTAGATTTGGGAATTAATTAAAAAGTTTCTTTAGCTACACAGATTTGCGTGGCACCTACACATGCAGTTTGTTTGATTGTGTTTGAGTCCCTATAGCCATTTGATGTGGCTAGCTACACATAGCTTTTAAGTAGCTACGGAGCTTAGCGCTCAAAAATTGACCCCAAATTCCACCGTTCAATCAGTTTTAATTACAACATGCAGCATTATATATCAAAGGCACGACACGTGGCAGACCCGCAAGGAGTAACCTACGCAGTCGTCATCCCCACGAGATCTAGGCGGCGCAAGTTCCAACATATCAAGGCACCGAAGGCCGAAGCTATAGTATGCCCATGAGAGAGAAGAATGACCCAAGGCAACTAGGTCGCGGTATATATTTGGGCTCAAATTTGAACCTCTCTTACACCTTTTAACTAGATCTCATATCAACACACAAAAGAGACTTTAGCTTTGCTTCGATTCAATAGTAAAATACGGCATATAATAAAGTAGAGCATCCGCATTATCATTTTAGGAACCAACATAGAATTAAACCACACGATCTAAATGATGCCTGGAGAGTCGCATGCAGCACTAGCAGATCCAAAAAAAAAATAGTTGAAAAATATAGGGCGATGCTGGAGTCCTGAAGTCCGCATGATCTGATTGGTTACGTGGGTTGTGAACAGTAATTGATCCCTGATCCAACCGTCCACGTGGTGTGCTGTTTCTTGAATAGGTAATTGCCACGTATGGCCCGGCCCGGCTCGCATTGTAATTTCATATTCTTTCAAATTGTGTCACATACTCTTGTTTTCTCAATTCTCGAATTGTACTCAATCGTACTCAATCGCGTTTTCAACCATCACTCTAACAGATTTTATAGTTACTTCGAAGGCCTGTTTCGTGCTCGTGCTCATGTATCCGACTCGAATGGGACTTGGGTTCCACCATGTGGATCCATCTAGAGAGAGAGAGATAAATCTAAACGTACGTCAGGTCAACGAGCTAGAAACGTGGCGAAATTCTGGAGCAGGTCCCCCCCTTAGCTTACTATATAGTACAGAAATACACCAACACACATCGCACTCCGCATCCAAAGTAACAAATAATTTTCCCGGATTTTACGTTTTCTCGGGAAAAGCATGCATGGGACTTTTTGGACCCCACAGACAAACTACACGATGATTACGTGGATTTGTCCCCGTCACTCTTCCTCGCCGACTTCTATTCCAACTAAGGCTAAAATTTGGCTTTAAAAGTAGAATAGTGGAATAACTTATTTTTTGCGTCACATTTTTGTAACTTATTGTTTCATTTCGGAGAGAGAAATCGGAAAAATAAAAAACTTTGATCGAAACTCATAATTTTTTTCAAAGAGACAAGAATAAGTAAAAAAAACTATCTTATTGACTAATTTTTGTCTTTATTCAAAAAATTATGAGTTTTGATCATATATTTTTATTTTTCTAATTTCTCTCGACAAGATGAATCAAAATAACCTCGATTATTTTTTCCTATAAAAAAAACTGGATTTTTTTTTTAAACTTTCGTATTTGTTCGATCTGTTAATTTTTTGTATAATTATTTGTTCGCAATCAACGAGAGGAATTTTGAAAATAAAAAATTATTAAACAAATTATTATTTTTTGAATAAAGAGAATAGTCTAGAAAATTTACATCTTTTTTGGATTATTTTTTATTTTTTAAGCATAATATTTTTAAGATTCCTCTCGTCGAGACAAAACAATAATTCACAAAAAAAATTGACGCAAAACTAAAAAAGGATGATTTTTTTTTTTGGATAAAAACAAAAAAAATCCCATAGGATTATTAAGACAAAAGAGCTATGGTCTTCTTAATTATTTTGAAAATATTATTTTTTAAGCAGAAGACAAATTGTTAGGGCTCGATCTTAATAAAAATTATAAGCCAAAAAATTTATTAGTCGAACACGAACAAACCCTTATTGATAGTCATTCGAACTGCTTCTTTTTTGTTTTTTTGATAATCAAAAAGGGTGAGAGGGGGTGTTGAGACATTTTGTGTCATGTTTGATTATGCTCTTCGCACACACCGCACAGACCCTGTTCATTAAATGGAAAAATCAACGGAGTGAAACTGTTGGTTTAATTTCGAAGCGCCGATCAACGGTCCAAATTTAATAGAATGAATGGGGGCCTTTCAAACGAATGGGTAATAAAAAAAGAACTAACTCTTCAAGGAGTGTGTCTTCGAACAAATGAGTGTGAATGGAACAAATTGTTCCAGGGGTGTGATGTTTGAACGAAAGAGTGTGAGTACATATGTGTTCTTTTGAAGAGGTGTAATCTTTTTCAAAGGGCACATCTTTCTCAAAGGGCACTCAGAACTCTTATATAAACTTTCTTCCACCCCCGACGTTTTTTCACCCTTACACAAAATCCATCTCTCTCATAATAGTTACAGTTGACAAAAGATTTTTTTGAAAGTTTTTCAATTTTGTTAGTTGCAATTCTTCACCTTTAAGCTTTGTTGAATCCTAGGGACGACTTTGCCTGAATCCAACAAGAAACTCTATCTAGTGGAGGCAAATTACATTATAAAAATAGTTTCTTTATATACGTTTCAAAGTCTTCAAATCTCATCATCTTAACATTCTGTTCCAACAGGGGGAGATCAGCGTAGCAACTCCTCTTGGACGTGACCATAGAGGCTCCCTACCCGCCAATGGAATGTCCAATTTGAGCTATATTTACCGTCCGGAATGACGGACCGTCACCACGGCACCATCACAATTGGGAAAAACTCTCTCCCTTTGATCCGCAAACAAGATTCGAGTACCTGCCGGGACTTGAACTCCATCTGCATTAAGGCAGGTAATGAGCCTCATCAACTGGGCTACCACCTTGGTGGTTTTCGAACTGCTTCTTGCCTGCCAACATTTCGATTCGTTTGCACGCCTACTTAGTCGGCTACGCTCCTCCTCCTCCCTCTCCATCCCTCTGCCCGAGTCCTTGATGAAGCTTTTACTCTGGCTGTCGTCTCTGCAGTACTACTTGTCCCTCTGTGTTTTTTTCTGGGTGTGTTGAGGCTGACTTATCAGAAACTGTTTTTTGTTTGATTCTCCATACCAAAAGGCAACAGTTTCTGATAACTCTTCTGTACACTGCTTTTTTCCTCAACTTTTTCCGGCCACTTCCGTGACCATAACTTAGGTCAGTGTCAATGTCAATGTCCACTCTTTTGCCATTATTACAATTATCCCAAACAAAAAGACAAGCAAATGTATGCCCACAGAAATTGTGTGCTCAAATTCGATATGCGGTCCACCGTCACATCATCGTGTAACTCCAAACAGTAGACATGATTGTGGAGGCACACGGTAGTCTCTATTATTGAGGCTTAGATTGCGTTCAATTTAACTGGCGCAAGTTTAGCTTATAGCTTAAAGCTAGATCGAAGTTTCAAAGAGCGGTAGCATACTGCGTAACGGAACGCATAATGTTGGGATTGTGAATTTATGTCACATTCAACTTGCTCTTCCCAAACCACTCCTTGCCATGTTTTTAATTAGATAATCCCTTAAATTTATAATCTTGCAAGAAGGAGTGGGTCCCTAATTCGAGTGGGTCCCTAATTCACTTTGGCAGGACTAGTTTAGTTTACAGGATTTACTGTGTTAATTAATTGTTGTAGGGAAATGACTGGACATGAGTTGTACACATGGGGGTGACCAATAAACAACAGTTCTAAGTGCAGTTCAACCACATTGTAAAAGTTTTTGTCTTTAATCCTGAACTACATACAGGGGCTATAAAGTTGGCTTGCTTTTCCCTTAAGATACTAATAGAAAAATTAGGCAAATTCCATTTGGGGATTAGCTCTCTTTTTTCTGTTTTTAAGACCTGGTCAATGGTTACTTCAGTGGCCACTGGGCTGAATTCCTGGCTTGTATTATGAGAACAGTGCCCCCCATAATGTAGCAAAATTGCCAGCATAATTTAAGTTTCAATAAAGGGTAATTTTTTAAAACACTAAATATACTATTTAGAGTGCATTTAAAAATAGTTTAAAAATAACATCTCTCTAATAAGCCGAACCATCCCAAAAGAAACTAAAAATAAACACGAGCGAGCGCGGAGAATGAGAGTCTTCCTTGACACATGAAATTTTTGTACATGGCTAACTTGGAGTCCCTAAAAACTTACAAAAATTGAGGGGGTAAAACTTACAAAAACGACGAAAGAAAAATGAGAAAGGCCAGATGGGTCAACCTAAAATGGGTAAAATTTATCCTAAGACGATCACACACACTTGTTTTTTTGTTTCCCTAATGAAACTACCAAGAACAATTCAAACTCCCTTCTGTTTGTCAATTGGTGCACTGCTCGATCCATTCCTTACGACCAGGAACCCATCTGGGGCACTTGGGACTGAAATAGCTGGACACGACCCTCGAGTTCAGAAGCTCGACAATGGGCGCAAATTTCACGCACCGCGGCGTCTTGTACTGGTTGATCGAAGCCCCCAAGCTGATTGCATAGTCCATAAGCTTGTCAAAGGTTCCCATTTCCACAATCTTGATCTCCAGCGGCCCGATCGACTTGTCCGAAACACGGCCTTGTCGATACACGCTGTTCAACGACTCCTCGATAGTCAAACAGCAATCCTCGAAAACAGATGGGGGAACCGGGGTCGACCCGTTGACTGTGATTTCCCAAAAGAGCACGTAGTGACCGGGGATCGATGTTGTATCGGCGTAGCTTGTGTAATCTGTTAGCCTCGCGTCAAACGGCATTAAGTGGTTCACGGCGTTTTTAACAGCGTTTTGGAGCTCAACCTCGTCGGTCTTGTCCGAATCGATGCTTAGGACGACGTTTTTTCGGCATATGAAGTTGAATTGCGGTGCCTTGTTCTTGAACCCGGCCACTCTAAGCACGTCACCGACTCGATAACGATAAAGTCCTAAACAAAACAAAAAATACCCAATTCAATTTAAGTACAAAAAGGTACAACTAAGGATTAATTTTTGAAGATTAATAAATGAAATTGAATAGGAATATTGGGAATTTACCTGCATAAGTGGTGACAACAAGCTCATACTCTTGGCCTAGTTTGACATCGACCAAATCGACCAATTCTTGCTGTTCTTTCTCGTTGAGGGATTTGAGCATGGAAATAGAATTAGTGACACCATTGTTTCGGTGAACAGGTAAGAACTCGAAATAGGCCATGGTTGGGATAAGGGTATAAGAGACCTCGCTAGGCTTACAAAGAGGGTTGAGATTGACACCAAAATAGCACTCAGAAGAGGCATACATGGTACAAACAAGGGGAAGGCCATTGCTGTAGTAGTCTAAAGTGGGGATATACTGTGACATGGTCCCAGTGACAATAACATCCACATACTTGGTGTTCGGCCACAACCTAGTTATGATCCCCTGCCACGACTCCCTCCCACATTCGCCCTCCAAGAAATCCGCCAGCTTCGGGTCGGGCTTCAGGATCCTCGTAACCGCCTCCCTGACCGACGGGTCCGTGATTTGTTGGTTCACGGTTCCGGTTCGGATATCGTTGCACAAGAGGGGCCAGTGCTTTTCGAGGAACCGGATTGCCCGGATAAACCCGGAAGCGAAGACGGCCCCGACCCGCAAGACCTCCTTGTTTTGGGAAAGGCCACAGAGCATTTGGGAATACATGCTTTGGTAAGAGTCTTGGCACAGAATGGTTTCGTTTGGGCTGGTGTAGTTTGTGTAAGGGTCATACGGTCTTTCCTTGAAATGGTTACTTTTGTAGTAACTGGTTAAAACAGGACGAGCCACTAGACCCCCTGGGGTCTTGGCCTCTGACTTTATGAACAGGAAATACATTCCTTTGCCTTTGTCTAGACCAGGAACAAACTGGTTCATCACTGGCATTAAAAGGCTGTAGAGCAGTGACCTCCTCCCTAGCTCTTCCTCTGTTGTTGGCATCAATTTCCTCTCTCCACCAGATGTCCCAGAACTGCAAATCAACACAAACCCATTTACCAAATCAATCTAATAAACCAAACCCAAGATCACAAAGGTCAAACATTTGTCCATTACAAAAACATGGGACTTAATTTGCATATATTTTCTGTTCAAAAAACAAATTTGTGAATATATATATATATATTTTATTCCTATTCTTGCTAAATTATTGCTTTGGTATTTTGCTACGTCTTTTTAAAATTTTTGTTAGATTCACATCAAGTTTTTTTAAATCAATTACTCTTTTCATAAAGACAAGTCTAAAAAGTAAAAAATGATGATAAGAAAAAAAAGAATTTACTAAAGACGACAAAATTTTGAAGCAGTTGTATTTTCTCTATGTTTAGTATGGTAAAAAAACTTTTTTTAACCTTGAATTATTTTTTTATTCTTTTTAATATCTTTCCTTGGGACGAATGATTGCTCTCTTTTTTTGACAGACAGCTAAATCAAAAGATGACTAAAATTCAGGCTTTACATGACATGATGCATGTATGTATATGTATATGTTTGTACCTTGTGAGGAACTCGGAAATGGGTTGGGAGCAGAGGATGGGGGACATGTCGCCATTGGCGATGCGGCTAATATCGGACTGTATGTCCTCGTACTTGATGACCGGCACGAGTTTCTTGAATGAGTCTCGGTCGGTTTGACCGGAGAGGCCGTGCCGGTTCAAGTACTCCACGCCGGCGCTGCGAGAGAGGATTTCCGAAAGAACTCGCTTCTGGACTTGGTCTGCGTTTTCAGTCACATCTTCGATGAATTGAAGTGTCGTCTTGTTTTTCTCGGATAGACTATAGTCTCTGCCGTTGCTATTGGCCTTTGGAGCTTCAGGCATGGTTAACTTCTAGTTGCACTAACCAAGAGATATATATATATATATATTTCGAGAGAGAGAGAGTAAGTGAGATGATGATGAAAGCTGTTTGTTAGAGAGAGAGAGAGAGAGAGAGAGAGAGAGATGGTTTGGGTGTGGGTGAAGAAGAGAGGGATGGGGGTGCTTATATAAGGTGAATGGGGGTGGCTGTGGTGGTCCACGTTTGCGGTGTTTAAAAGTGCAAATAAGCAGTCCACACACACCAAAAAAAAAAAAAAAAAGGGATGAATGGCATGAAGGTAAATAAATAAGCCGTTTTGTGGCATTTATGTTCCCGATTACACAACATGCTTTATGACTTGTGTTCCAATTATTTACCGGATGTGGTGTTGTTGAGCGCAGCGTTATGCTCATCGATGCCTTTTGCATATTTTACCAGAGTGCTTTTTTCAGGTTCGACGCTTAGTATGTTCGACTAACCTGCATGCATCTCGAGCGTTTCGTTCTTTGATCTCATCAAAGACAGAGTATGCAAGTTGGATTTAAGCGATTCGCAAAAGACTTCTCTCTTGTGGCCTTACACCAAGAGTTTGTAAAGTTTCGCGGCTTTGAGATTCTACTTGCAAAGTACTTTATTAATGCACTTTTGTTGCAATAATTACCAGGGGACATGCCCATCAAGTAATAAAGAAGTCAGGATAACCATCAACAAAAAAGAAGTACTTTAGGAAACCGTAATTTTAAACAAAAATTATTAATGCAAGTTTGATTGTAAGCAGGGAGATAAGTGGATTACGTCCAAAATTAATAGCAACATGATTTGATCATTGGTTTCTCATAGAAAGAACAATTTTCTGGAATAGATCGTTCAGTTTACAACAAACATGATCTGATCACGTGATTTGACCCAATTGAATTTTAGCATGAATGATCACTGAATACGTAGATCACACAAATTAAATGATTTGCGTCCCTAAGGCAAAGGTGCACTGAATTAGTGCCACTAATGGTCCAACAAGACTGTCCAATAAGGTGTTCTTTGTTTTTTGTTTTACTTTTTTTTGTTATCTTGTTGTGCCTGAGGAATGAAAGTGTGATATCGGTTAAATATTTCTCAAACGCTGAAGAATGTTCATTACATATTCTTCATAACGGATTGTGTAAAGATCCATTTATGTTACATAAAATACTTGATGTGAGGGTTTGTGTCTGTAAAGTGTTAAGCTTTCTTTGTAAAAGAAATGTGAAAGGAGTAACATTATACACATTACAAGTACGAGCCTTGCTATTCGCAAGGAAGATTTACAAGGAATCACGCAAAAAAAAAAAACGCATTTGGACCCATTTCGGATCCCACAAAAATTTAGAAAAATATCCATAAATTTTTTATTATTATTTTATGGAGCCCTATAAAAAATCAGCTCCAGAAGATATTGGTAAGTATTATTTTTTGATTCATATAGGTGAACTGAGCAGTTTCGCCCCTACGAATCCAAAAGTAATACTTACCGATATCCGTTGGAGCTGATTTTTTACAGAACCCCATAAAATAATATTTAAAAATTTATGAATATTTTTCTAAATTTTTGTGGGACTCGGAATGGACTTAAATGCATTTTTTCTTATGTAATTTTTTACAAATCTTTCTGGCAATTAGAATTTCCGATTTTTAAAACTTGATTAATATGATATCTGAATTTGAGTATTATTGATATTATCTAAGTTTTGAAAGATAAGCTTCTTACTTGTTGGTATGTGGTCAAATAGTCCAAATTAATCATGTTTATGGTCCACCTTAATTTGATTTAGAAAGAATAAGAAACGTTAGTTTCCAAAGTACTATATATATTCTGTAGAGGAAAAACAGTTTTTTAATATTAAAGAGTGGTGAAGTCTGCATCGTCTCTTTACCACAAAACTTCCCCACATCTCTTAATTAATTAATCATACTTACGATTAATTACACAACTTTAACTTTCACACACAACTAACTACTCCTAATATAAATAAACCCAATTTAAAAGTATTCTTGGCGTCCAATAATCTTGTTTTAATCTGCATTAAGCAGTTCCTAGGTAGGCGGGAGGGAGGGCTACCGTGCGCCAGGGGGCGTGCTTGTCGTACAAGGAAAAAACATGGAAAACGTACCCCCCCTTCACATCTGGAAGCCGCCTTCCATTCTCAAGGCGGTACACCGGCAATATCCGGTAAACCCGCCCTTGAATTTGAAGCGTACAACCGGTTACATGCGTGCCTGTACCGCGGGTGTTCCTCCGAGTACCAGCAGCTTGCTTCCCCACGGGGTTCCGGTTCCCGGTAAACAACCCCCATCAAAACGGGGATTAGTTTATCCAAATTCGCCAACCGTTTTACATAGGAGTAGCATACATGGTGATAAGTAGTTTGCACATTTAAAAAAAAAACAAAAACAAAATCAACCTTTTTTTTTTATCCGCAAACAAGTGCATGTATCTATTATAATTACGTACTGTCCGATACACAGTGGTTAAGCATTACCTTTTTTTCCATTCAATTTACAGAAAGTCTACGCACACATATACTTTGTGCACAGATTGTGCACAGATTTTATTGTGGGATCCACCACGGATTCCACAAAAATCATCCGAGCCGTTCATTAAATGTAAAACACTTTTTCAAGGGACCCCACAAAAAATAAGTTCAATCCGATACCTATAAGTGCTCGATCCAACCACATAATTTTTTATTAACCAGAAATCTAAATGAAAAGTTAGATGGTTGGATGAAGCACCTATAGGTATTAGATTGAGCCTATTTTTTACGGGGACCTTTGAAAAACTGTTTTACATTTAATGAACGGCTTGGATGATTTGTGCGGGACCCGTGGTGGGCCCCACAAAAAAATCTGTTCACAGACTGCTGTGTGTGTAGCAGCTCTCTTCAATTTAGGCTATTTAGCTGGCTACCACGCTTGGTTGTTTGCCACGTGCACGAACGGGAAGTGCGTGGTCAAAAATTTTTTTTATTTTTTTTTAACCGACGTGGTCAAAAAGTTGCTTTGCACAATTCCTCGCCAAAACCTCCGATGGGTGAGATTGCTGTTTCTTATTTGGGTTTTAGAAAAGTTATTGCGGTAATCATTGAAAGAGATAGTAAATAAATTTATTGTGGTTTTTTCTTGACGTCAATCGCTAATTAAACTACTATGCACTAATAAAGCTGCTAAATGAACCAAACAGTTTGAATTAAACTAGACTTTAGGCTTGTTCAAACTCGTTTATTAGAAATATATACCAAGCTCAATCATGTTTTTTTGTTTGGTTATGAATTCAAGTCAAGTTTGAGCTATGTATTTGACTCGATAGGCTTGTAAATAAAGGGTCATTCCGTATAACCAAAAAAAAAAAATACACAAAGATTAATAAATACTCCAAAATATGAGATATGAGCCTTTCATATAGTTATATATTTCATCAATTTCATAGTACTATTGCATCCAAATAGAAATCATTGAAGAAGCCTTTCATTGTTTATTTTTTTGATTATATATGAATCATAGAACTTGTATTCTTTAGAGGTAGTTAGGAGACAATTAAGAGTTTATTTTCTTTATTTTGCTTAAGATGATTCTAAGACAAGTTTGACTTTGAGGGTATTTAATTAATTTAATGAATGGTAACTAGTATCTGAATTTTATGTCTATAAGTTATTTTGGGCTAAATCAATGATGCTGGTTTTTCTTTATGACTTTAAATTAGTCCATTTCATTTTATACCTTAATGAACTTGAACTTAAGCTCAAGCTTAAAAGCTTGAAATTTCACAAAATAAAGCTCACTCGAGATTGACCTGCATATTTTACAAGCCAAGTCAAGCTTATCACGAATACAAAATTTCAAGCTTGAGCCAAACTCGAACAATTAATTTCAAAAAGTTCTCAAGCCAAACTTGAACACATGTAACAAAGAATCGAGCCGAACTTGAATAATGTTGTGTTTGACTTGTTTGTCTCAATTAGCACCCTTTGCACTAAGGTGCTGAGAAGGATGGTACTAGTACGTAAACTAACATATATAGCACTATTACCCATTTACAGAAGTTTATCTTCACTCGAGTCTTTTTCATTTCAGAAGTGCCTTGGAGACCCCACGTTTTGTTTTATACTAGAATAAAAGAGTAGGAGTTAAACCACATATAATTGGGCCTTTGATGCTATACAAATTATTCAGTGCAGCCAAGAGGCCTTTGGCTCAGTAGCATCATGCGCTACAAGAAAAATTACATTGGGCGACGAATGAAAATTGTCATAAATTGCATGTTTTTCGTCACAAATAATATAGGTGACGAAAAAAGATTTGTCGACTAAAGGTTGTCGAGAATTCCTACCTGGTGACGAAATCTATTTTTCGTCATCTATAGTGCCTTTTGATGACGAAATATTTCGTCACCAAAAAGTGAATAATTTGTGACGATTTTTTTTTTCTCGCTTATTTTTTCTCACTTATTGTGCTATTTGACGACGAAAAAATTCGTCACCGATGGGTCACATCGGTGACGAAAATTTTCATCACCAATATAAGAAATCGGTGACGAAATTTTTCATTGCAAAAGACGTTTTCATATGGGAAAAAAATCCTTCTTTCTTGCTCCTACTGGGTTTCAAACCCGAGTCCCTTGAATTTTTCTCATAAGCCGCGACCAACTGCACTACTCACACTTTTCAGTAAATATTTGAAATATCTAATGTATAGCACATATGTTTAACATGAAAATATATTTCGAATGTAATTTTGAACCTTTAAATATTAAAATTAGCAATTTTGATAAACATGAAAGATGTAGGCAATTGAGTTATTTTTCAAACTCAATTTGAATTATCTCAATCGGAATTTTTAGTAAAGAGTTATGTCCAAAATATATTTAGTGACAAAGCGCAATTCATAAGTTTCGTCACGAAAGGTACACATTTAACGACGAAATATATTTTCGTCACTGAAAGCGTTAAAATGGTGACGAAATTATTTTTCGTCACCCAAGTTAAGCATTTGGTGACGAAAAAATTATTTCGTTACTAAATTGGTCTCATTTGGCGACAAAATATATATTTTGTCACCAAATGATTATCTTTGGTGATGAAAAATAATTTCGTCACATTTTCTAAGCTTTCGATGACGAAAAATGTATTTCGTCACCAAATGGGTACCCTTTGGTGACGAAAATATTTTTTTCGTCGCTAAACAAGTATAATTAGTGATGAAATTATTTTGTCACGGAAGTTGTTAAAACAGTGACGAATTTATTTTTTTGTCGCAAAATATACTCATTTAGTGACGAAATTAAATTTCGTCGCCACTTTTTTGTCACCAATTTTCATTTCTTGTAGTGATGGATGCACCTGTGTCAGGATCGAGTAAGGAGGTTAGGAGTTCTACTCTTCTATATAAGGTGTTACTCTTATTAATTATTCTAACAATAGTATTTCCTCCGTCTTTTTTTTAAGCTTCCAGTTTCGTAATTTCAACTTATTAAGGAGATATTATCATTACATTTTTTACATCAATTTTTTCCTCCACTTTTTCTCCTTACCCTCTATGAAGACATCATCATTACATTTTACTTACTAACTTTTCAAAATGGAATTTACTTCCAGGGACAAAAAAAAAAATTCACCAACTTTTACTCATTAACTTTATAAAATGGACATTTAATAAAGGACTAATGAAATACTGGACTCTAAAAAAGGGACGAATGAAGTAATTCCTTTACCGGAGAAAAAAAAATCAGTGCAGATTGGGTTTTGCACTCCCCTTTTTGATAACTACACTCCAATTTAAAGGAAATTTACTGAATGTTCCAATTTGTATGGCGTGGTTTTCTAGGAGTATTAATTACTGTATAAGTTGCAACAAACAAGTTCAACTAGGCAGACCATGAATTTGAAGACAGTCTTATAGCTTACAATTGCTTTATTCTTCTTTTTTTGGTTTAATTATTAGTTTAATAAGGTGCAGGTGATCAGGTAGTTTCTTAAATTTCCTAAAATGGGGCAGACAGCCCCACAAAAGAATTGCAGCCGAACAAGATAATACGTATTATTTTGGGCAAAAGTTTGACGAAGAAGTTGGTAAAGGGTGACGAAAAAAGAATGACCAAAGCGGCTAAGTTTTATTTGGACGCATGTATTGTTGATGTTTTCTACTTATTTCTTTTTTATTGCTTTTGGGCTATGGATAACAGGAGGACTGACGATTAAATGTTAATTCGATTTTTACGTATATGAAGTGCGTGAAGCAGATAACATAATTATACCCTTGCGTTTGCAAATTTGACTCCAACCGCCAGGAAAAAATCAATCCTTGAGTTATCAAAGGAATATCTAGCAAATTTAGTTCAAAGTTCAGGGGATGTATACGTTAACCCCCCAAAGCGTGCGTTTTAAGGCTCAAGACTAGTCAGAGACGACTAAAATTCGTAGAAAAATGACGCATTAAAAGTGACAAGATTTGCAGCTATTAGCTAGTAAATGTTGTTTTGACTTTGGTGGATAATAGAACAGAAAGTTGATGGATTTATGCGAAAAGGGTTAGCAGACATTTTGGTGTATTGGATTGAATTTTTTACTAAAAAGAGAAAAAAATGCGCCCACTGAAGTCAATGGACGGAGGATTGTTAACCTAACCCTTTGACAAAATTAGTGGAAATAAACAGAATTAGACTAAACCAAAGAAACGAAATACGTGCATGTATGTGTACCTCGTATAAATGTTGTTCTCAATATGTAAGAAATAAGGAAGGTTTATGAGAAGACTTTCCTGCCTTGCATTTCCGTCAAGCGTTAAAGTTGCCATTACTAGCTGGCATTGCAGTGTTCTTTGGAATTTTGAATGATTCAATTTAATTTTAAAAATATCCTACCGCAAATTACCTTTTATAATTCGGCCCTCGTATATATAGCTCGTGTCTTGACTCCGCTACTTTATGTAGTTGCGTGTTGTGGGACTTGCTTCCCTAATGGTAAATTCAAATCATCGCTTGCGGATTAGTTGAAGAGAGATATTTAGCACGCACTCTAATCAACTTAAGTGGGCACCAAATTAATGAAATTGTAAGCTAGCCTAGCCTAGCCTAGCGTAGATTAGTTAAGTGTGAACTAATTAAAGAAATGTCTCTTTCTCGCGTCATGTATCAAACTTGTTAAGAGAAGTATACCCCAAACATAAGGGCACCAATTGGTGTGGTTAGTGTGAGAACTTAAGCAAAGAAAATTTGACAATGGAAAAATGTAAGCAAGCACAAAGTCAATATGACGGCGATTTTAGGTAAGAAGCAAGCAAGCAAGCAACTGATCATATCTATCTATCACCACTGAAAGCTACAACATGACACTCCACCCCGTGGCCGCCTTAGAGCATCTCCAACCCATGCTTTATTCCTCCATTTGAGAGTATAGAACTCCTCCAATTCATCCTCTCAAGCCTCTTTTATTTGAGAGGATGAGATTTTGATCCTCCATATTTAGAGGATGGGAGAAAATATGGAGAATCTCCTCTAAAATCACTTTATGAATAAATAGAGAGTTGTGGTTGGAGTAAATATGAATAATGATTTCCTCTAAAATTACTTTATGAATAAAATAGAGTATTTTGATACTCTCAAATAGAGTATTGGATTGGAGATGCTCTTATCCCTGATCAGTTGTTGGCCATAAGGAGGCTAGGTTCAAACAACTAGCTAGTAGCTACAAGTTTCTTACAAAGAGTAAATTAAACTTGAGGACCCGAACAGAGCGAGAATTGAGAGCATGAGAAAAAAGGAGGGTTCTACTATAGAATTATGCGACCTAGCTAGCTTCGCACTGGTTTAATTCTTGGATGTTAATATTAACTCCAACCATTTAGTTTGCCAGCACTGCACTAAAAAAAAAAAAAAAACTAATCCGTTTTTTGTGGATAAGTGAATGAATTCATTTATTCTAAAAATAAATATGTTGCTTATGATGTAAAACGAAATATGAATAGCTTTACGCCTTTATTAATTTTTGGGAAAAATCTTCTACGCCAAACCTAACAAAGCAAACGAATAAGGTCAGCAAATTATGTTAAGGACAATCATGAGAGATGGTGGTATGGAGATATATCGGACGGAGTGTTTGGTCACCACGTGAAAGAATACCACGCGCGGAGCAACCGATGCAGGAAGCTAGCTAGCTAGGAGCGTTCGGAAGTTGGGCGCATAGTGCTTCGTGCAGTGGAGCGAGGGTTTTATGGGAATGTTTTACTACTCCTACTAGTAATTAATTTAGTGTAATTAACTAATGCATATGAGCGAGAATGTGCGTGTTTGTGGGAGACACAGACACTAATGCAAATCTTTGACCACTGAATCCCCCTCTAAGATACTATATATTTAGTATTATTATTTACTAAGTAATTCTTTTTTAATGAGTTTTAACATCTCGAGGAAATTAATAACAACTGAAAAGAAGACCATTTTTATGGGATTAAAAGACGTGAATGAGTGAGAATCCACCAAATCAAAGTCCCTGCTCTTCTCTCTCCCCGGTCTCCCATTACCCCTCCATCTTTCTACTACTGCCCCAGCTTAATTATCTGTTTTCCCAATAATTAATATTTTACTAAGTTGAGGGGTTATTGGAACTGTGACAGCTGGGACTTGGGTTAAACTAAGCTTAATTAATTAATCTAATGATCAACTCGCTTAACAGTTAGTAATTAGCAAGTGGCCATGCGACTTGGCTTATCTTAATTCGGTAGCTAAATTATATACTATGAGCCTTCCGAATTATCAATGGACCACGTTTTGCTTCCCAAGCTCTCCGTTGACGGTGGAAAGCAAAATGATCGAGGTAACACTCACACACACATATCGGGACGGTTCCAGATACGTCTAAAAAAATATCTAAAAAAACACACCAAATCTCAATCTTATAGTTCCTGATTAAATTTTTATGATTCAAACCGTTCAATGTGTGCAGAACATGATTTTAGAGGTGCCTGCTTGAAATTAACAGAAAATATGACCGGGAAGTGCTTATTTTGAGCAGTTTTTCATTGAACTGTTTATCAAATCTGAGCTAAAAATTACTCAGATCAAGCCTTTTTCAATCATTTATTTTGCTGATTTTCTAGAAGTACTATTAAAATCACGTTCTGATCACATTAAACAGCCCAGATCATCAAAATTTGATTGAAAACTATGAGATATTTTTTTAGATGTTTATATAAGTATCTCTGGAACCGTTGTGGCACTATATAACTGGCTACTAATCTCTTGTATTCCATTTAATAATAGGCCGATTACTTTTGGGACCAATGTCATCGTTTCACTACAAAACACTTGAGTTATAAAGAGAAATAAAATGCTATACACGGATACACCCGTATAAACATGGGTATGGCGAATGCACTCCACCACCATTGTATTCACATTTTACACTAGCTTTCCGAGTCTCGTTACTGAGTGCATATGTTTTCTCAGGCAATTGTAGGTTTGCAAATCAGTCGAGCAGAGAGCCTTGTTCTGTTTGAGCTAGGTCGGGCAAAAGACTCAAGCTCGACTGCAAATGTGCTGAGGCCGATTTGTATACTAAACGAGCCTTGTTTACTTTTGTCGAGCTGAGCCGAGTTTTGATGTGTTAAGCTCGACTCGTTAACAAAATGAGTTCAAAACTCGAGCTCGACTTGATTACTAAATGAGTTGAGCCGAGCCGAGCCCTAACGATCCAAGCCAAGCAGCTTGATCTGTTTGCGGCCTAGACAAGTGCGCGCAGCTGAACTAATGTTTAGTCTATAGTGATCGACTTGAGAAACCAATTGTGTGGTCCCTAATCCCATGTTTCCATTCCCCATTACTGTAGCCTGGAAGACAATGCCACTACCTGCAGTAACATGGAGAGATCTCTCCAATCCTTAAACAAACAGGAAGAAGTCATGGCCGTAACGTTAAGCCAGGATCCTGCCCCTAATTTCACATTCCGGTAATAACCATATGATTAGTCACACATTCCAGTAGTAACCATGATTAGTTAAATAACGTTACTGGCCTACTTGGGCATGATGCTTAATTGGGTAGTTGAAATCTCTTGAGACGTTAAAACTATTTTATACATCACATGCAACTCTTTGGTGGTACCTTTCCATTTATCATGGCAAAATGAATATCTTTCTTCTTGTTTATTTGACAATTCATCTTTTCGTGCATACGCGCTGGGTAAACTCAAAATCACCCATATTAAGTCAGAAGGTTGCGAGTAGAAATGGGACTTTCGAATTTGCGTATGATTGGTTTCGGTAACAACTTTAAACAACCCTTCCATAGACCTATTACTCATCTTTTTAAATTTATTTGGTAATGATCGACCAACTCCTTTGATCAAGAGGGATGGACCATTCTGGATTCGTGCCCGGCCACAAGGTAAATTGTTCAAAATACACGTAACCAACTATACAAGAGTTCGAGTCAGAGAGACCCAGCAGCAGGATTTCAGTGACAAATCGATCTCAACTGGTGGCAAAAGGTGGGTTTCTCACCTTTTTCATGATAAAAAAGGGTGGATCTCTTTTGAACTTACATCATTGTTTTGCATGGTGCCTGGCTTTCAGCATTATTACTCTGCTTTGCCCATCTCGCAGCTAGCCCTCTCTCTCTCTCTCTCTCTCTCTCTCTCTCTCTCTCTCTGCTTCGTGTCATGAATTATTGAAGGCATCTTTTTCCTCCACTTCCGGTGAAAAAGTAGTAATCTACTGACTACAAAATTATTAGACCTACAGGAAAAAAACATGTTGAAAAGCAGGGTGAAACAAAAAACTGTGGCCATTGTGCTGGAAACAATGGAATATATTGCTCACCCCATATGGCCACCAATGTTTTTGTCCCATTTCTTAGAGAAATTTTTCAGTGTAGGGTGGGTACTACGTGGTCCCCGCACAATGCATCTGGGCTATTTAATACACTTTTGGACGGTCCGAATAGACTGCTCGGGCACCACGTGCTCACGGCCACGTGGTACCCACCGGGCACCCCGATATTTCTCCATTTCTTGGCCATGTGTATCATTATGGACCCTTTACAAAATTCTTGCATTTTCAGCCTGAAAATAAGTACTATGCAGTTTTTGCAGTGTTTTGAAGGCGGCCACGACTATTCTGCGTTAGCCTGTCGTAAATGGGGGGTTGTAAAATCTGGCAAATGTTGGTCATTTTGAGAAGAAATTAAAATAAAACACATCTTCTATAACAGTTAGGCCAATGTACATAGTATATGGGGACATGACATTTATTACTAGTGGAATGGGAGGGACAATATATTAGTAGATACGAGGAAAAAAGAGAGATTGTACCCAAATCGGGAAAACGATGAATCTGTTATCAGGAATCATTTAATTCTACTATAAATGATTACTCTAATGTATTAAGAGATCTTTTCGACACTTCGACACAAGATCTACGATGTTGTCATTGGCCACAACTATCTTTATAATCCACATTTTTAGTTGGTAATTCCTTGCAACCCAAAATCAGTTGGATTGTTTGTTTCTCTTGTCGGATCTCTTCCATCGCCTTTTTTTACCCCTACTTTAGTTGGTTTTTATAGCTCATAAAGGTTTCTTACTTGTCCCTCCATTTTTAAATCATAATTAGGGTATACAAGACCCTGATTTATTAATTCACGTATTGGGCGCCACGAGAGTATTTAACTGTGCGACTAAATAACGTTAATCTTGATAACTCAATGTGTTCAAGCCAATTTACACACCTCGACTAATCTCTGCAGGACGAGAATGACATTGATGACGTCGGACAATCCTGCGTTCGCATAGCACGTAGCCGAGACCACTTTTCCTCTTACTTTTATGAAGTTCTAATTAACCTTGTACCACATTGTCCACACACAAGTTCTTCTTTACCGAATTCCCCATGTTCCCGTGTAACCATATATCCATATGTTTTCAGCCGTTAGATTGTATTTTAGAATTTCATGCCTTGTTCGTTTCCCTTTTTGAAAAAAAATTTGCAACTCAAAAAATACTCATTACCTTTACTTTCAAACATTACTCTCCACTCATTACCCCTATCTCCAATCATTATTCTCAATTCTCTCTCTATCTCCAATCATTATTCTCAATTCTCTCTCTATCTCTTTCTACTCGTTACCTCAACTTCCAATCATTATTCTCATAAAAAATTTCTCAAAAACTAATCCAAACACAGCATGATCAATGTTTTAAAAACTGTTATGTAATCTAACAATCAAAAACACAAGGGAACATAGCTACATAAAAAAAAAAAAACCAGTACTAAGCATTTGATCCCCATTGTTGCCCTTTGCTTTAACATGTGACAGAGGAAGTGAGAGTTATTAGGTCCGTTCCACTAAAGGAAACAAATATTTATTTTTAAAGATAATATATTATAAGATAATGACATATTTTGTAAAAAGAAAAATAAATATTTAAAAAAAAAACTTTAGCAGAAGGATGCCAATTCTCCTGCAGCAGAGAGTAATAGCAGCACTAAGGGTGGGTGTACTTGGCTTGTACCTTTATCCGGACATGTCCTCTCTTCATACTTTGAACTGGAATCCATCAAAAGCCCAAAACAAACTCCTCTCCTCTCACAATAGCTTTACGTTTGAATAGATATGATATCATGATTTGATGCAACGAATAATGTTCTCCACTTTTCATCATCCACCAAACAGATATAACACGCCAGGACAACCATTACTCAAAAGCAGAATTGTTGTCCTTTTTTTTCATTTTAATTTTCTCCGGGGTATTGTCGGAAATTCATCCCGACTCGTTGACAATCCTCGTCTCACATATATCGGGCGACTATCGAGTCTAATTGAGATCCAGCAACGGTCTCGATAAAAAATATCCGACTACCCATCATTCGTCATCTGAAAGAAGTCATAGAACGCGACGAATTGGACGATCCCAGCCAGTTGGTTAAACCAAAATCGTTGTTAGTGGATGTCTTTTCAAGCCCCCAACAGAATCATCAAGAATCCACTAACTAAATTGCTGCTGAAATCAGATGCGGCGTTGTAATCTAATCCACATAGCTCATCTTGCAGGCGCGCAATTAAGCAATCAAAGAAGGACCGGGCCAGCTTACGCGAACCACAGCTAATTCCTTCTCTGATCAAAACCGAGCAAGCTATTCATGCTGGGACTAGGGGATTTACGAGAAATTACTTTCTCGCGGCCCAATCCCCGGCCAATAACCGAACTAGCTAGTTAATCATGGCGGGAGTAAACCCATCAACTAACCACCGTATGGGGCGGAATGTTTAAGTCCTTATCTGTTGGGAACTTTATAGGGCGTGTATGGATATAAATGTCGCCGGTGACTTTGGCTTTTACAAAATGTGCTAGTATTTATTCTTCCACTTTTTCCCTTGTTTGATTCTTTCTTTCTTTCCTTTTTCAACGGATAATGTTGGTAGTGACTCTTTTCTTACTGAGAGATATGAGGAATGGGAGCCTTAATTGACCAACTTCTTCGTGTTTCTTTCTTTTATCCTGTTACTGTTTCTGCACTCTTGTCGGTCAAGTGCCTCAAATGATAGAGACCCTCTCTCTCTGATCTTACTTATAATTCTGCTGTCAATGCTTCAGAATTTAGAATTTTTACTTACGGAGTAGCTAGGAGTAATATCTCTGCAGAATTTATTTATGTCAATGTACCACATTATTGGTGCCAATTGTAAAGTCCTCTCTCTATGTTTCTAGTAGTCTCTACTTCTTTTCAGAAATGTACAGAGAGCTTGATTTTCCATGTCAAAAGCTTCTCTTTTTGGTGTAGACGGTCGGAAATATATGAATCAATTTAGTTGCACCTCAACTAATTTCCTTTTCGATCCGGTAGAAGACAAACATCCACTCCGAGATAGACGATTCACAAGAAGTTACGTTTCGTTGTTTTTAGGCCCAAGAATTATCTGGTTAGTTGGTGAGTTTGATGGTCACATAATTGATCAGCGTTCTGCTGGTATATATGATTTTGGTCCTGCTAGTAAGGGTTTCTGAAAACATTGAGTTTTTTTTTTTTAATGGCATTAGATTTCTAAGGGGCAGGCTGGGCAGCTAATAGAAAGACAAGCCAACATTACTAGTAGTAGTATGTAAACTAAATATATAGGAAGTTTAATTATGGGTGATGATAAGAAAGACCCTAACTCTTTCCAAATCGTAATTGGGGGTGTACTATTGCTTAATGAACATATATTTCGTTTCCTCGAAAGAAATTGAGGTATATTCTCTCTATTTAGAAAAAATAAATCGAAATTTACATATCGGAAAACTAATAGTAAGATACTTGTGCATCATTCATATGGTACGTGTTTGAAAACAAATTACTCCGTCTGTCATTTATGTCTTCTCTCGGTATCGAGTTAAACTATCAGTTTTACATTGCAAATGGTAATGATTACTACTTTGTGTTTTACACCCGATCTTTAATTTGCATGTCTTAAGTGTGTGAATTTGTACAATTGTCCATTCATTCCAATAAGGGATAATCTTGTAACTTCAACCAAATAAAAACATTAAAAAATGGATTGTAATTGGAAAAAAAAAAAAAATGAATGTCACCAAAACCAACTCCCAACGATAAATCCTATGAAAAGACCTTAGTAGCTGATAGGATTAATTACCTTTTAACCTCTTTGTTAATTGTAGGGTTTGCAACATCATACCAACAATATCGTTTAAACATCATGATATATAATAGCATCATCGCTTTTAACCAGATCATTACCTTCACAATCCTCATTAGGACTAGGTTTAGGTCGTAATCATGTTTGTCTGATGTATATGGAGCAAAACACACCATCCTATATAAATAAAAACCAAATCTTGGACAACACTAATGGCAGCACTAATCAAATGGCTACATATATGGCCTACAAGAACAAAAGCCCCTTGCAAGGGATCACCTCCCAAAATTAGAGAGGGAAAAAAAATTCAATAAAAATCAGAAAGGGTGGCTTTGCCGAATACATATTGTTTGCATAAACCTAGGAAATGTTATGTTACCATGTTTTATATGTTTTGAAATTATGTTTCCTGGTTAGTCTAATTGAAAATCCAACCCCTGGTATTGGGGCGATTCATGTTTCGTAGTTAGTCTAAGTTTTCTTTGTTATGCATGTTTCCTAATTTGTTTAGGTTTTTTAGTCACCAAGTTTTATAAAGGCATACTATAATAATGTTTTAGGTTGCCAACTTTTTTCTGAGGGGGGTGTGGTGGGGTTTGAACTTTTTGAACAAGCATAAAGATCAAATCTTTGGACTAGAGAAGCAAAGAGCAAAAAAACCGATCACCTTGTTAACATGAAGACGCCAACACATTAATTAGCCCAACGTACACCTTGTTAACATGAAGAAGACAATTAAGTTAGTCCAACCAACTTTTCTTTTACTCGAAGACAGTATTTGCACAATAATAGCAAACCCAGTACACGAGACTTCCCGCTATTGCGTGGTCTGGTGAAGGATTGACGTTGGTGAAAATTAAACCCCTAAAAAGTTGGTGAAGGCAAAAAAGCTATGATACTGCCAATCCATTTTTCTATGCATACACTCGGTGCATGTTAGTTTCAGGCATCAGCTTGGGATCAAAAAAAAGGAGAGGCCAAACCAAAATGGGTCACTTGTGTTTTGGCCAAGCCACCTGCTAGTACCCAATAAAACGAGTTTGTCTCTCACTGTTGGGAGATAAGGATTAATGGGAGCTCTGTTGATAGTACTATATATGGCTCTAGCGAATAGGCAGAGGATAAACTTAATTTAATTAAAAGTTGAAAACATGACATGATGGATCAAAAGAAGGCTATTACTGTAATACAGATAATTCAAGAAAGTGAGTCTATTCTATGTCACCGATTTCTCGCTGTTAAGTATACTTTTAGCGGGAATAAAATCAGATTATGGCTCAGTCCATCTTGAGATAGCGTATGTGGATTCGCATCGTGTGGACTCAACTTGTGTGACTCCCCAACGTACATACGATTCTCCACTTGCGTCCACAAGTTTGACACCCATTGGGTCGTTAGATCTTCTCTTATTATACGTACATCTCTCATCAAGAAAAAATTGAGATGAACAAAATAACGAGGGCTTTTGTGGTTCCAGAACCGCAATTGTCTATCATATAAAAGCCGAAAACATGACAAGATGGATCAAAAGGAACAATAACAAAGAGAAAGAAACATTGATCTTACGCCACCATTTCCACAGCTATACCTCATGAGGTGCATATTGGGTAATTAAGGGTACGAGTCAAGTCTATCATTAAGAGAGAGTCGTTGCGGATCCTCGATCATACACGGTATCCCAATATTTTTGGACTCTTCTAGGCTAAAGTTTTGCCTGGCTAACTTGCAATTACAGCCTCATTCATCACATCTAGGAAATCGTCATCTCCACTAGCTGTCTTATTTTCGTTTTTTTGGGAAAAAAAATAACTAACTATCAAGGAAAGGTGACTTGTTTTTTTGGGTGGTTTCCAAATCCAAAAGTTTTATATGGTGAAGCATGCACAAGCTTTAGATTCCTTGAATTAATTTTGTCTTTGGTTCCCTAATCAAGCACAAATCTAATCTTGTGACTTAGACCATAGAGTTGTTAGGCCAAATCCAAGTGATTGGCTCGTAGGGGGGGAAGGGTTAAAACCTTTTAGCCCATCTTTTCATGTCCCCTGTTTGGGTAACCTGTGGGACCTTAACAACCGAACATCCGCTTGACCACAAAAGTAGTACTAGTACACCAAAAGTATCTCTTTTGAGAAGATGATTGAAGCCATATCACAAGGAATGGAAGGTGGGCATACTTGTACGTGCTTTCTTTTCTATATGTGATTTCTCTCTCTCTCTCTCTCTCTCTCTCTCTCTCTCTCTCTCTCTCTCTCTCTCTCCTTTATAACTTTTACATTTGTTTTTTGAAACAATGGTGTAAAGAAAGAGATAAGAGTTTTAAGTGCAGGTGGGGGAGGGAGTGAGACCAGGGAATGTGGGGAACACATTCATGCATGGATTGAAAACAAGTAATATGCAAAACAGAGGCTAATAGGTTGAATAACTATGTTCTTTTGCTTTGAATGGATTTGATTTTAGAGGAATATCACTATACTTTCCATTATAAATAGTTGCATGAGGGGTTGTGGAGTATGGTTGAATTGGACAAATGTTGCTTGCCTTTTGACTTTGGTTTTGTGCTTGTGAAGTGGTGTTGGAAGGTGTATGGGTGATGGAATATAAAAGAAATATCCACAAACATGATAGAGGATAATATATATATATATATATATATATATATATATATATATATATATATATATATAGATGGATAGATAGATAGATCATGATGCGTGACCTTATTAGTTTTGTTTGCGAGTTGCGGGGTCCTAGATGAATTTGAAAAATGAGGCTTCTATTTCTATGTAAATATTACAACCCCAACAACTAGGTTCAGAGTCGGGTCAATTATTTGCTCCTTAGACCATCGCCTTAAGACGCACTATACATTTCCAAAAGTTACGTCTTTTCAAGGCCTCAAATCATCCAGAGGGTTGATCTTCTCCAAGAGCTTACATCGACATGAATATCTGGCACTTCAATGTGGGCTCTTTGCCACCTCGGACTACATAATGCTCCAAGGGTTAAGTTGTTCGCTTATTAAAGCGGTACGTGAGCTGGGCTCAAAACGACATGACCAGACAATCTTGTCTCCATCCGCAACGGAGACTTAATAAAGCTTTGGATGACAAGTCGAAAGCTATGACTTACCATTGTCATGTCATTCTAGCATAGGATTTTTCCAGTAATTAATTTGTACCACGAATACTATTACTTCACTATAGAGGAACAAGAGAAATGTTCGTCCTCCCTCCCTACAAATGAATCTCAAAAAAGGAGGCGGGTGTGTCATGTCCCCCTCATGAAGAGTACAAAGGAGCTTGCATAATTGTGTTCTTTCTAAACTATCCTTTTGCCCCCACCCTCCTCCTCCTTCTTCTTCTTCTTCTTCCCATTTCTCATGATAGGAATGTTAGATGAACATAACTACTGCAGAGCTTTGATTGTGCCCCCACAACCCCCTCTTAATTGAATTCATATCTGCTATAAATATATATATGATGGTAGGTGTGGGTTAAGAGTATCAGGACATTGGGGTATGAACTGTACTTCACATCTAATCAGCCCAAGTATAGCAAAAGCTGAATTCTAAGTACTCATTTTCATATCTTAATCTTATCCTCTCTCAGGTTTTTTTTTTTTGTTCTCAATTAAAGATTGTTCCTCTATGTCTGATTTTGATTCCCAAACTAATCAATTCACACCCACATGAAGGGGAACATAGATATCCATGCATGGCTCGATGAGACTATACCAACAGATGGGTCCTCCCAATAATCATATCATATTTCAAGAAGAACCTAATTGGATTTTCTCACACAAATTATAAGGGTCGTGATATAAGGAATTCCTTTTCTTATCCATGCATTTTTGGGGGACCAAAAAAGACTAAATTAAGTTTATTAGTTGTAACAAGCTAGGGGTGTCATCTCCACCAACTATATACTATAAGTCTCCTTTTATCCAAGCTAAATTATGCTTGATAGGGACACAAAGGCAATGACTTTAATGTTTGGGATATTAATCGAACTATCCAATCAACTCACCCAACACACAAACAGTCATGATCTTGGATGCTATGAATCACATAATACAAACTAAAGAAAAGGAGAAACAAAATACCAAGATGTACTAGACTTGGTAAGATGCCAACTCCTCAGGAGCCATGCCAATTCACTATGATCAGTAGAGGAAACCCTTAAACTCTCTCTCTCTCTCTCTCTCTCTCTCTCTCTCCGAGTTAAAGCAGCCTTTGCTTCGCGCACAACTGTCCGGACGAGATATACTAAAACCGAAAACTTGCAAACCCTGTTGTGACTGTTTGAACTGCCGCATGCCACGTCCAGACGAAAGATGCTGCGAGCTGAAATCAGCTTCGCACCTTTCGCACCTAACATTTCAAACCTCTTTTCGTGACGCAGCAAAGAAAATTATGTTCAATTAGTTAAATTAAACATCACATGAAGCAGAGCCCGGGCGGAAGCCCAAGAAACCACCGCTTCAGACCCCTGGAAAATGCTACAAATGGGAGCCCATAAGTATTTAAACCCCTTTCGCTTATTAGGCCCAATTTTTTAATTTTAAGTCTGACCCTATATAAAATGGGCCCAATCCAAGCCTCAGGAGCCCAAATAAATGCAGGGGAATTAAATCAAAATCAAGAGAGTGACGCATACCTCGTACAGCGAAAGATATAGGCAATCCACATGAACCTACAAAAGATGGAAAATGAGGCTAAACTGAAGATTCAAAATATCGCCAGAACATGAACGACTTGAAAGCACACTATGAAATAGACGTTAACGTCTTCTTGCGTGTGAACTGTCCAAAACAAATTGGTTAGTTACAATATACTTCACCCGAGAACAAAGGGTAACCCAAGCAGTAACGTGCTCCATTTACCAAGATAAGTTATGGGTTCGGCTAGAGTTAAAAACTTAAGCCAGCAGTCCAAGTCCCAGATCTATACCTCCCTCGTTGGCAGCGTGGACATAGCGTGTATGCCATAGGCAGTAACAATCTGTTGAGGGCTAGGATTATTATATGCTAAGCAAAGTCCAAAAGAAGTGAGAAAAGGAGTCACTTCTCTCACTCAAGCAAATAGTGAGACACAAAAACATTGCCTGAATGGATAGATAATAAGATGTAAACCTCATGATATTCACACGTAGCATATCAAATTCGCACGTAGCATCGTATTCATCCGGGCCATAACTAAAGACAACTAGCTGGTTTGTGTAGTGGTTTAGAATAGGTTATCTACACATTCGTTCATAATTATAATCAACTCAAAACATGGGTAAATTTTTTATGACCTATCGTTTCTGCGTGCTGAAGCTTGTGCAAAATTAGTTTGTCAAAGAGACTATGTACGCGAAGATTATTTGGGTGATGATGAGGAAGTCTTAAGTAATCTCATGATCGATCATTAGTCATCTCAGAGGCAGATGGTTGGGTCTTGGGTGTGTTTGTCTCTTTTTTAGTTTTTGGGCCGGGTTGGCTTCTTGCCATCCATGGGTGGTTATTTTCCCTTCTGGTTCTTAGCGGCATGGCATATGATTGTTGGAGTTCTCTTTATTCTGTTTTGATGCCTCGTGCTATGGATCCTTTTAATCTTTGTAATCTATTTTCAAAGATTAATAAATTTTCTTTGCTGTTCAAAAAAAAAAAAAGAGACTATGTACGCGACTTAGGGTTGCGGTTGATGGGGTAGCTTTGAATTATGTTTATGAAAAAGGATACTTCGATACACATCAAGGAAGCAAGACGCTCAAGAATCAGCCAAATCGGACTTTTGGGTTATTTGCCCACACTTAAAATCCATCCTGTTGGCAACTGGGCTTATGGATCTAAAATCCTCAAGGACATGAGTTGGGCCTGACCCCATTAATGGGCATAATCCGACTGGCCTTTTACTTTAGACTAAGTAATAGTAATTGGATCTATCTTCAACGGTCTGGACCCCAACCCAAAAAAATGGTCTGGATTAATCACTCCAGCTAAGTAATTGTCATTGTTTGTTTTGTCCCTGTGTTTCTTTCCTACGGGAGTCTTCCTCACCCACCGTTCGGGGGTGTCATTTTTGTGTGTGTGTGTGTGGGTTGGGTTATGTGAGATGTAGTAGTTGGTGTGTGGTGTTGCAAGTATATGGGGTTTGGATTTGTAGGTCTTTGGATTGCCGACCTGCCTATTCGGTTATTTTGTCCCTCGGAAAAAATATGCCCTATATTATAAGCTCTTCGTTATCAATGGAAATCCTAAACTTTTGGAAAAAAAAATCACTCCAGCTGCTTCGTAGCCCAAGTGTAACTGGGGATCCAAAAAAAAAAAAGAAAAGGTCCTGGATAATATATTACTCATGGAATTGGAAACCACCCCAGGTGCTTCGCCCTAATGTCTATTGGATTGTGAAACTGTTAGAGAGGGGGACAACTTTATTAATATACCTTCAACAATATCATTTTGCAATTCTCCATTTCAAATGTCTCAGGATCAAAAAGCAAGAATAAAAATAAAAATTCAAATGTCCCTGAAAGTATAATCCTAAATTTGTATATCTGGGGTTCACATTGAATCAGATACCTTCTTTAATTTATAAACATAATAGCATAGATTTCTTTTCTTTCTTCTTTTTTTTTTTTGATCAGCTAATAGCACGGATTTCATCGTATAAAGGATCTGATCAGCAATATGAGGGGAGACGGTGGGGGATCATGGAACCTTCTGTTCAGGAGAAATATGTTTGGGCGGGAGAAGAGAGAGATGGATATCCTGAGGCAGCAACTCCAACGGGTGATGTTAAACCATATTCGAAGCCTGATGAGTTAATGTGGCGTTGGACAGGGGATGGTACTTTCTCTGTGAAATCAGCGTATGGGCAATGGGAGTTGCTATACCAGTCAAACAATGCTCTCCTCGCCTCTGTTTGGAAGAACTTATGCCCTCCAAAAGTGGAATTTTTTGCAAGGTTGGCTGTTAAGGAAAAAGCTATCACCAGGTCAGAACTGTTAAGTAAAAATGTGTTAAATGAGATTCATTTAGCTTTGTGTCCTCTCTGTTCACTGCATCTTGAAACTCATCAGCACTTATTTCTTCATTGCCATTATTCTTGGAGTGTTTGGTCTATAATTTTGGAGTGGTGGAATATGAAATGGGTGTGCCCAGCTTCGGTCCTGGAATTAGCTAGTTGGTCGTTTGCAAGTGGTTTTTCAATTTGGAAAAACATATTTGGGAAGCTTGTTTCTATGCAACGCTATGGTTCCTTTGGTTGGTAAGAAATGACTACGTCTTCAACTACTCGTCAAAACAGGCTTCGGAAGTGGGAGACATAGTTAAAATTAGGGTGGCGATGTGGATGAAGGCTAAGTTCGGCATCAAAGTCTACACCGTGGAAGAGTTCAAGTTATTCCTAGATGGCATCGGAAAATTGAAATTGTAATCTAGTTTTGAGGAGTGTTATCCAACTTTCGGTTGGATGCGGTTTTGTATTTTTGTGGCGATCCTAAGCTCGACGAGCTAGGTTGTTATCTCTCGATGTAACCCTGTCGAGTTATATAAATTGTTTCGTTTGCCGAGCAAAAAAAAAACAAAAAACTAACCTTCTGCTGTAAAAAAAATCTATCCATGTCAAGAACTATCGCACTGGAAAAGAAATTAGTGTAATATTAATGTATCTTCTTCTTCTTTTTTGATCGGCAACCATCATTTTATAAAAACTCGACAAATGGTAAGCCACGGAAAATTTGAGGCAAAGCAGTCTTCGCCCAGCCATGCATTCGTTTTCCATTGTTACGAAAGGGAATTAAACAAAAGATTTATGAGAAACTTGCTCTATATTACTTCGTTCCTGTTGGACAGAAGAACGCACGCGTACATGTCAAAGAAAAATCAGTAAGCGGTTAGACCGAATAAGGATCGCAGATTGCGTAGATATTTTTGCGGGCGACGGAAAGTGATTGTGTTTCCGCGTGTGAAATTATGACAAGTGAAGAATGGGGATTGAAGGGGTAGGTCCAACCGATCACTTTTTCTCACATTACCATCATCATGAAACCTTATACAATGAGAAAATCCTATACACTATTATATGGTCCTGGAAAACTGGAATTTTTTTAGGGTTCCGATTGTGAGAGAGAGAAAAAAAAATGGAGTAAAGCTGTGCTCAAGTACATATGGAAGAAAAATGAAAAACTAAGAGGCAAATTAAGCTCGTTGGCGATGCAACGATGAGGTCATGGTGAAGTAGTTTGTGGTAGGTGAATAGACCAATTTTTGGGTGTTTTTTTTCTTTGTCCGTGTTGTTTAATAATTGAGTGGCGTCTTGCCTTCCTGGTTTTTGGGTCTTGGGTGGCTCCTGTCGTTGTGGCCTTGGTTCATTTAATCTTTGCTTATTTCGTTCAAAGATTAATTATAAGTTTCTTAGGTTGGTGAAGATAATTTCATCACAATCGTTTGATACATATATACTATATTACAAATTGAACTGAAACCTGTGAAAATTATTTTGGCGACAAGATAGTCATATATACGAAATTTATTTAACATCGGTTACAATTCATCGCGATCCAATTAGCCAAATTTTTGTATTTAATTAGAGAGGTTTTAAGAACATAAAAAAGAAGGTAATAAAATTCCTCTTTTTCCAGAGTTATATATCATAACTTTGGTTCTTATACTGGCGTTTCATTTCTCAACTCCTAAGTTAGAGTAGATTAAGTTTCTTCTAGGTTCTAAGAAAAAAGAATTCTTATGAGAACGATCACGCGAATTTTCTTTTTAAACTTCCGCGTTTTCTATCTTTTGTACAGCCAAAAGTTGAAGAAATTATACGATCGATATCTTGCAATCCCGGTCCATTTGAAAACATATATATCAACTATTTGATAGATTTTCCAAATAGGTAGAGTGCTCTAATCAATGGTTAACATGGGGTACGTAGCAATATTGCACATAACAGAGTGGATAATTCTTCGTTTCGTCACCATGATGGCGGAAATTTGGAAGGAAGAAGGAAAATTATAAGGAGATAGAAGGGTAAGCTCACCACCCAAGTTGGGGACCCAACACGATACAGATTAACACCACCCAAGAATTCAATGAGGAATACATAACTGGATACACTCGTCACTCGAAGGAATCGATCTAAGAGAAAAGAGAAAACGAGAAGATAAGCCAAAGGATTTCTCAAAACTCCTCATCTCATTCATAGCAACGGATTATATAACATTTGTTGGAACATCCCTCCAAACATAGAAAACCTAAACTTAGATTTTCTAGACTAGAACTTAATAAAAATAAAGATGGTTAACAACTAAAAACTAGAAAGATCAACTTCTTAAGAACTTAAATAGACTCTTCAAATACAGTAGTAATTGATAATTTGGAAAATGTAGACTGCATGTGAAGCTACTGAATCATCACCATTATTCTCCTGCGTCGTACGCCACTTAAGATTTTATCTACTGCAGCCAAAAAAAAAATGGAAAATCGTGTTTCGTTAAAACAGTTATTTGAAGGTAAATAATTTTGATTGCTTACCAGTACTAAAAAACGGGTTACGATAAGTATTAGGAGCAAATCATTGATGACCAGAGAAATTAATAAATTGATTAGGTCAATCCAATTAATCCATTGTCAACGCCACCTGATGGAGTCGAGACCATATTAGTGGACGTGACGAATGGCCACTGCCAAGTCAAATTCATGTTTACTTGTCATCCCCAACATTCAAGTCAAATATGCATTTTAAATATAAGTCAACTGGGAGAGAGAGAGAGAGAGAGAGAGAGAGAGAGAGAGAGAGAGAGAGAGAGAGAGAGAGAGAGAGAGAGAGTCGTGCAAGAAATTATCGCCCTAAACAGATTACACATGCAACCCTATCGAGGACTACGAAAGAGTCTTACCACTAACTTAAAGTGAAAAAAAAATATCTCCATGGGAGCATTTGGAGCGATTTGCTTTTAGAAACACGCTGAGGACTTTTTGGCCGCTCTAAGTTTTTGCATTTTGATCGTATGGTTTGGTGTTTGAGAGCAACTTTAAAATGCGTTCTGTCAAAATGTATTTTTAACTGGTAAATGCATAATCGAAAAATCAGGTCTAGCTAGATGAACATTCTTGAATCTGATTGTGCTTTCCTCCCCCAAAAAATTTTCTGCATATATTGTCAAAACACTTTTACAGATTTTTATTAAAACAAAAATCTCATAATCTACAACCTACAATCATAAAAATAATTCTAGAACTATCATGATTATCACAGTACAATCATTAAGTGAAAACTTAAGGAATCAAAGGATTTAACATACTCTAGCTAGGATTTAAGGATATAGGGCTATCATATTCTTCTAGCTAGGGTTTTCTTGGCAAAGATTAGAAACCTCATAAGGATGACTATTAACTCAAAAACTGTTATCGTTTTCTTCGATCATTAATTGTCGTGAGTAGTTTTCATAGAGATCTTGTGATTAAAAAAAATTACGTGATCAATTGGCCGAACAAACTTCCGTGTTTTTTTCTTTTCTTTTCTTTTTTTAATTTTACAAATGCAAATTGAATAGAAAATGAATTTTTATGTCCAAATATGAAATTGCAATGTCATATTTGCACAACCCTATTCGTAGATCTTACTAGATTGCCAAAAACTATGGTTGTTTATTTATTATTGTGTGATCTAATAATGCAATTAATAATTTGATTTGGATTCATCTAAGCATAACCCACATATAGCTAAGCTAGCTCACTTTCTAAAAGCTCCCAAATAATTGATGATTTTGTTGCTACTATATATTTTGTCCGGTTCAACATAGTGGAACTCTTAGTTGTTTTGAGGGAAGAACAATAATGTATATATGTATCCACGCATAAAAGGTGGTCTTAACCAAGATATGTTTTCTTATTAATCTTGTATTTCACTTTTAATATTTAATATAGTTAAACTTTATTTAAATTGGGCCACTACTACTAGAACTATATATGCATCAACACCTACCTACCTCGATCGAAAGCTTTGGAATGTACAATAGTAACTGGAAGTTGGGAACCAGCTCCAGTACAAGATGATGGATCGGAAGCCAAATTCCTATCGGGAATTGCACGAGGGTTGAGTTACTATTTCAGGATAGTGCGAACTATTTTTATCCTTTCTACAAATACGAAGTGCAAATGACGCAATCATCCAAAAAAAGAAAAAGAAACTAATTACCCAGTTCACGAGGTTCACACTGGTACTGGTGAATTATACTTCTTGATCCGTGGGAAGAAAAAATAAACTGATTTTTGTGGGTGAAACCTCTGGACAAAAGTAGGAAAATATCAAATATCAAAGACATATATTATACACTAATATGCAGACCACTGAAATTGGCGGTCACCGTCCAACGTAGGTCAAACACCCAAATGATTGCATGCAGTTGACTAATCTTAGATGGTTAGAATGTATTGACTTATGGGATGGTCTTGATCCTTTCACTGCTCCAAGATTCAATCACATCGAATTAGCTCACCCGGGTCTGATTTTGACTTTTGTGAAATGGAGATTAGACTCCCATTTTAGTAGCTAATCTAGTTAAAGTGGACCCTTTAATCACCATTCACAAATTACAGAGAAAGAGAGAGAGAGAGAGAGAGAGAGAGAGAGAGATTTTCATGTGTTTGGTGAATGTCCTAACAAGTAAACCTAGTCATGATTAATGTTGTCTGGGGCGGCTTTTACGCGGTGCGTGTTTTACTCTAGTTCCTGTTTGACTTCAGAGGTGGCTGGCAAGTAGTAGTATAATGTCGATTAATATAAAAAAAATGGTAAAACCCTGGCCTTAGAATGTGACCCTTGGACCCCATGTCGTCAGCTACAACTGTTTCATTTCTCTCTCTCTCTCTCTCTCTCTCTCTCTCTCCAAATAGATGCAATCAGTGAGTGTTGAAACCTTATGGTAAGGTTTTTCGAGCTTGTCAGTTTGCACAGCTCAAGTTGACCTCAGTATGACATCATTTTCAACTTGACATAAGATATTTCTCTTTTCAAAAAAAGTGCTAATCAACCGCTTACTAGCTATGGTTAATGGGACTTTAAAATTATTCGGTTTAGATTTTGAGAAAAATTTGTAAGTATATTTAATGGAGAGAGGTGGCGTAAATGGAGAGATAGTTTAAAATAAAATTATTAAAAACTGTGTTGAGAGAGAGCTAGAGTGTGGTTTTGAAAATCAAAGCGAACAAACATGCACGTCCTAATTAACTGTGAGATTACACTTCACAATTACTTCATGAGTTCATGGTAAATGACAGTGGCATGATAGTATTTGTTTGGTACATGAATGTATATGTTGATCGGCGAAGTCATATATATATATATATATATATATATATATATATAATCATTTTCAAATGAGAAGGGCCTTATTTTAGTTAAAATAAAGAACTCTCCATTTTTCCTATTTTCGTTCGAATTTCGTTGATCTGAGCCGCTCAATGTGTTCAAAACGTGATTTTAAGAGTACTCGCCTGGAATCAGGAAAAAAAATGACCGGAAGGGCTTCATCCGAGCAGTTTTTATCTGAATCATTCGATAAAAAACAAATAAAAACTGCTCGAATGAAGCCTTTCCGGTCTTTTTTTTTTGCTAATTTCTCACGGGTACCCTTAAAATCACGTTCTGAACACATTGAGCGACTTGGATCCTCAAAATTCTATCGGGAAAGAGAAGTCCTTATTTTATTAAGTTAAGGTGGTCCTTAGAAAAAGGAAACTCATTATATATATATATACTAGTATTTGCTTGTGCCTACGGCACTACGCACCCCGGTAGTGCCTTGGGCATGGGCATTTTTTTAATATATTTTTGTTTTTTATGCCAATGCCAGAAACCGAGCGATGGGTAAAAAGAACTGATGGCATTTTCGTAATATATTTGTAAGAGTGTGAGTGTTTTCTTAAGAGAGTTGGAGAGCACACATCAGCCTTTGAATCAAGTGAATCTCAGCCTTCTTTCAACTTGTGTTTATGTGGTCTCCGCACCCTTGTATTTTATTAGGTATATATGTTTGTTAGGAAATATTGCGCTCAGTCATCTGAAGAAGACCTTACACACATGTTAGGTTCGAAAGCTAAGATTTCATAGCGTGCTACAATTATGGCTCGACAAGAACTTGTCTTTATTCTTGGTCTAATCCATCTGCAGGAAATATCAAACTAAATACGGATGGATGCTGGTATGAATCGAATGGAATAAGAGGGTTTGGAGGATTATTCACAAAAATTATGTGGGAGATTGGATCATGGGATACTATGGCAATTAGCAAGCGAAGCTTTCATTCAAGCTTGGAGGCAGAGCTATGGAGTATATACAAGGGACTGGAAGTCATACTAGAAAGGAAGCTGGAAAATGTAAAGATTCAATCCGACTCTCTTGTAGCGGTGAACCTCACCACAGAAGGAAATTAACCCAGACAACCACCCCCAGAGTGTGCTGATCAATGAAATCCATGTCCTACTGACTCAGACTAACACTACGATCGGGCATATCTCTCGTTCGGCCAATCAATGCGCCAACCACCTTGCCAGGATGGGAGCGGAACGCACAGAAGACCTCGTGTTTGTTATGGACATGCCCATCGCGATGAGGGAGTTTGTAATTAGAGATAGACTGAATATCAGGCAAGTGCTTGACTAGGCTACAAGCTCTTGTGCTCTAGTATTCAAAACTCCAGTTGTACTCTTAATGTGGTACTCTCTTTAAGTTTTATTGAAATTTCTATTTGACCGGAAAAAAAAAGAGAAACATTTAGTAACAAATATAAAAAATACTTGCATTGAACCAACCAGCTGCATGTAGGTGTTACATGCATGAAAATTAAATATCAATGAAAGACACCGTGAAATGAATAAATTAATACCCACATAATCGCTTTTTACGGGGTAGATAATCTTGTCACTTAGAGCCATTCAACATAACTTCCTGCTGCATATATATTGCTACTGCTACTGCTATTCGAAATTCTTCTATATAGTTTACCAATTACTGGTAATGTCCATGAGATTTCTTTTTAAAGTAAGAAGATTATGCCAATTGCTGCCCATTAGACAGTGGATAATGCAAATACGCAAAACAAGTTAGTATAGTTTTGATATAGATAGGGCGGATATATCAATACAAAGTCACTGACATTAATTTATATAACTTTTACAGTGATTAATACATTTTTTTCACCATTTTGAGGACATCTTATCTGGCTAGTGTTTAATGTCCTTTTCTTTATTTTTTTTAGTTTCCTTTTTTGAATGAGGACCTAACTTGTGGTTTTTGAATAATTTTCGGATTTAAAATTGGTTTGGTATTTTTCAGCCGATAATGATGCAATGAATGGTGGGTTTTTTTTTTCTTTTTTTCTTTTTTTTATAAAACACAAAAGGAATAAATGTGTTATATGAGGGAAGGGAGTTTACTCCCAGAGTATTGAATAATTTTCCCTTTTTCATCAAGCCACTATCTTCTATCATTAATTTCCTAATAAATTGAGAATCTAATCTTTGGTTTTCCTGGTTGAAATTAATGATTGCATGTACAAATCCTTATTTTTAGATCGCATGAGTGATACTTATTGAATTAATTAATTGCACCAATCAATATTGAAAGTTGGATCCATTTGTTTCGATAGAAATTCAAGTACTAGAAGCAACTCACTCATTCTTATGGTAAAATTATTATTAGACTTATGGTCCCAATTAATAAGGGTAAGACCTTCCTAAGTACAAGTATTTAATTTAGAGGTAACATATCATATTGGAGAAAACAAGCCACTGCAAAGCAATTGTCCAAATTCTCAAATGCTTTGATATATAAAAACTCGAATGCTTGATACACAATTTTAATCGTGCAGTTTTTTAATCCATCGGAAGCCCTTATCTAAACCCTAACTCAGATTCAAAATATGAGTAAAACTCTTAAAAGTCAGTTGCAATCCTTTACCAGAACTCATACCCATGGGAATATACTCAATTTTTTTCACCAAATTAAGGGAGACTCAAACCCAATACCAAATTTTGAACGGGTGCTTTGTAGTGGTGCTCGTCGATAGAAGGAGTTTGTTCATCATTGTTAGCAACTTCTGTTGGGTAGCGAATCTAGATTTAGAGGCTACCAAAAGCCGCCGATTATATTTTGTGGTGGTGTGGTGGTTGGAGAGAGGGAGAGAGAGACCCGAGTTGTTACAGTTTTGACGGCGGTGGAAGATGGTTATACCAAATTGAGCTTCAAGCCTTCAACTCAAATATTTACCCAAATTTAAGTAAAATATTCCGTTAGGGCTGAAGATGTGAGGATTGAATTTGGGGGAAAAAAAATGAAAGATTAAAATAAGTAAAATGACCATTATCTAGTCTTTTTGTTGTTGTTTTATTTTTTTTATTTTTGCAAAGAGCATTTTCTAGTCTAGTAGGTTCACTTGGAAAAACGGTTTGTGCTAGAATCTCAGACATTTGTACACACAAATAAAAAAAAACTCACTCACACCGAATATGGCATCCGTGCACAACGCACAAACATTGTGTGTGGACCCCATACTCAATGTGAATGAGTTTGTCTATTTTTACGTTTTACTTTTGTACGCAGTATATAAAATTACTAGTAACTTCAAGTTAAGAGTGAAACGTCAAAATCAATAAATATCCTAAAAAAATAAACTAGGAGGTGAAAAACAACTAGTAGTGTACTACTACCAACGCATTTGGTACGTCAGATTGAAATGATGAGATTATCGGGGCTCTGACTCATAGGATAGTGGGACCCAGTGAACCGCACGCGAGCATGCCGCGTGGACCCCCACTCAGTTGACTATTGTCTTTTATGCTTTTTGTTTTGTTTACTATTATTCATCACAACACAACAGAAAAAATTGAAAGGTCAATATTTTTATGACGCCTACTGATGGAGACTTTGAGTCCTCCTCCCTCCTCCCGTCCTCCGCCGCCTTCTTCCACCCCCAATCCCAACTTTTTTCTCTCTTGCTTTTCTTTGGCTTTGTTCGTTTCTCAACTTAGTTTTAGTTTTAGTTTTGTTTTTAATCATTACCCTACTTTTTTCTCCAATTATTACCCTATTTCTCCAATTATTACTTTCACATCTCTCTCTATCTCTCTCCAATCATTACCCCTATCTTCAATCATTAATCTATTTCTCTCTCTACCCACTACCAAAACTAAACTAAACTAAACTCTCAACCAAACACTACCTTTATATCTTCAATCCTAGCTATCAAACTGTTGTTGAAGAAAAATATTGACCATTTAAGAAACAATTTTCCACCAACATAAAAAACTTGTGCCTCTATTTGGCTTCAATTTTGTAAAAAAATTCAATCGTATTTTCTAAATTAATGAAGTTACATCTAGCATTTCAGCTGTTTGACGATTGGGTCTTGTTTAGGGTCTGGGTTTCGCTTAGGTTTTTTGGCTGTTTTATGTTGGGTTTTTTGGTATTTAAGTTGGCGTCTTACTTTCTTTCAAATCTCGGGTGGTTTTTTCGCTGATGTACCTTTAATCCTTTTAATCTTTGTAATCATTTAGAAAGATTAATAAGTTCTCTTTGCTTAGCATAAAATAAAATAAAATAAAGAAGTTACTATACTTCATTTATGATTTCCAATACATTTTTTCTTGATAATTTACCGTAGAAGAACTCATTTTCAAGAAAAGTATATCTCTGATTTCTGATTTTCTTTTTGTCTAAAAATAATTTTCAGTAACTTATGCAGGGCTAATTCTGAAACGCAAGCATGATATGTATGTAGTAGTTAATTTTATTTTTTCAAGCTTCCAACGTGAGGTCGGTTTCTGTTTGATTTGGGTTTGTCTTTGAAGATTTATTTTTTCGAGTGTGACTTATTGTTAATAATTTCTTTTTCTCTATTAACTGAACTACAGACATAGACAATCCTAAGCAAATTTTGAGGTATGAATTTTAATTGGAAAACCAATGATATGCCTGGTCGTAAGGGATCAGGTCACCGCCAAAACCCTCCAGACTTCAAATTCTTCGGCCCCATTATGGGCTCACAATAATGATCCAAATCGTTCATCCCTTACTTCTTGATGATAACAAATGCAAAAAAAAATCAGCTCAATATGTCATTGACGAGTACATAAGCATATTGTATAAAATGTGGCATTGAAGTTTAAAATTGCATGAACTGTCCAATTTATACAATCTGTTTATGTATTTACTGATAATTGATTAAGTTGATTTTTTACACATAAGTTGTTCTTTAACAAGAACAACGGGATGAACTGTTTAGATCACGGCTGTGGACCCACTATGGGGCCCAAAAATTTGAGTTTGGAGTAGTTTGTTGGATAAGGAATCACAGGAGGTGCCGATCGAGGCATCAAAGATTTGTGTAGAGAGAGAGAGAGAGAGAGAGAAAATTGTGTGATGTTATAATTAAGATCATACTCCTACTACTAGTTTAAGTGGTGGTTGACCATATGATCAGTAAAATGGGGTTTGTTTTGTTGTTTAGCAGATAATGTTAGTCTTGAAAACGCAATCATAGAGATTTTAAGTCTATGAGCTCTTAAGTTCGAAAGCTGATTAACTACATTATATATGACTCGTAATCATTTGTTCTTGACACGACTTAATTGAAGAAATAGTTTTTCCACACACACACAGAAATTCTTATGGAAAGTTAGTAAGATTCACCTACCTTAATTATACTGAATTAGCACTTGGAAAACTAACATATATACAACTATTAATGTTAATTTTATGGTAGTGGTCCTTCTAAATGGGGGTTGTTAATTACCAGGGACAAGTACTTGCAGTTTTTTTCACTTCCAAATTTGGCATGGAATCCGACTAGCTAGGGTACAGAAATGGCTTCGACCCTATGTAGATGGAGACTCGCTTCGGATCCCATATAGAGGACCGAAATCGTTTATTTTGTAGAGAATAATTTTTAACCTACCCTGTTTTAAATAACTCAATCAGATTTTAGTAAGTGCTTGATCAATTCGTCCAGTTTTTGGTCCAAAATTCTAGATTGTGAATTCTGAACAAAAAATTGTAAGAATTGATCAAGCATTTACCGATATCTAATTGAACTAATAGCAGGTCTCGTACCATCCATTCTTAATCTTGCCAAAACCGTCATGGCCTCAAAATGAGCATTTCGGACTTGATGGGCCCCACATGAGTGGTCGATACATTTTGGACATGTACCCGTAGTATTGTTCTTGGACATCTGCTCCTGTTTAAGGTTGTAGGTTCAAATTAGATGAACAAGGTTCAGCAAGCAAGGTACATGAGGCTTCCCAAATTAAAAGCAATCGAAAGCAACAATTTGGTATACAAAGAACAAAGTAATTTATTTGAGTGTGGTCCGCACCACATCAAAATTGAATATGTACTAATAATTATCATGATATTTTTATGGATAAAGCCAAAATATAAAATTGGGTTTTGCAATCTACCAACCAAGTGTGATTAAATTTATATAGGCAAAAGAATCCAGCTTCCCTACAATCTAAAAAGGAACTGGAAAAAGCGGTCCGTGCAATCGGAAATTGGTTTTAATGGTTTGAATTTGTTATCAAATTCTTACAGGTACAAATGAATGATATCTTAGGGTTAGAATCTTTCACAAACCTAACCCATTAATTGTCCAATTGGACAGTCAAGATGCAGCTCCTTGCGTCCCTATTTAATAGTAGTCTCTTTCGTCCTTGATAGAAGCTTCCTCTGTCCTTATTTAATAGTTTCTCATTCTATTATAACCGAATAAAATTAGCTAGTTATATTTTTAAAGTAGTAATAAATTTTATATTCAATATGAATTTTATATGATAGATCTCATTTAATTTTATAAAATAATATTTTCAAAATCGCATAAACTTTATAAATTATGAGATATAATCAATTGAAAAATAGTTTAAATTCTCAAAACAGACTATTAAATGGGAACGGAGGAAGTAATTAAGATCAATCAGGAACAAATACCAATCGGAAGAAAACAAGAAGAAGAAGAAAAGAAAGAAAACTATCATGGTCCCGTGGAAAAAGAAAATCAATATATTTATCTATTTTAATTTACCCGGGTTAACCAAGGGACAGGATTTGATATCAATAAGACCTTTCATTTGAGTAATCAAATCAGTACATGACTATACCACCCCTGGGAAAAAGTCAACGAAATTCTGGTTCTTACTTTGGTATAAATAGCGAGATGCAGCGAATCGTTTTCATCACCATATGAAACCAAGCCACAAGAATAAAGAGAGCCTCATAGGTGCCAAAGAAGAATCTCAAGACAAAAACCACACAGAGAAAGAGAGAGAGAGAGAGAGGGAGAGAGAGAGAGGGAGAGGGAGAGAGAGAGAGAGAGAGAGAGAGAGAGAAGAAAAATCAACATCTGATCTTATAAAAGGAAGTTCAACTTTTCTAGCTATGGCTGATGAGTTTCCCATAGGTGGTGGAAACTGGTGGGAGTCGTCGAGAAACCGGTTCGAAAGCGGGTCGTCGGCGTCGTCCTCGGCGCCCCTCACTAGTAACTTGTTGGTCGATCCGAACTTACAAATGATGGATTTAAGCCTTTCTTCTCAAGCCATGGATTGGAACCAACCCTTGCTGTAAGTCCAGTTTACTTTCTAGCTATTCGAGGTTAAGGGGTTTTTTTTTTTCATTTCTTTTGACAAATTCGAATCGTATGATTTGATGGGTGTGATTTCATTTTTTTATTTACTCGGTTTTTTGGGCAGCCGTGGTGGGAAAGCTGAGACCAGTTTCCGATCAGCAATTCAAGAAGACTTGAACTCGAGTGCGAGTTTTCGGTCAGAAATCGGGATGGAGTCCCCGGCGAACGAGTACAAGCAAATCAACCGCGGTTTCTTACTGGATCAGCCGCAGTTGATGGATCAAGCGGCTTACGGCAGCCCATCAACGCTACTACAAGGGCTATTGTCAACCGACCATAATCAGCAACAAGTGCAGCAACAGTCTGGTTTCGATAATCAGCCGATGAACTATCCGTATCCGGCGAGTTATGGGATGAGCTCCGGTGAAGTACTGTTGCCGAATTCTTGGTCTAAATTTCCTAATTTCCTAAGACCTAATTCGCCTCCGAAACAACACCAAGCTCCCCCGAGCCAGCTGCAGTTTTCCAACAGCGGCCAGTTTTGGAACGCTAGTACTACTGATGTCCGATCAAGCTTTTTTCCATCGTTGCAGTCTCAGTTTCCTCCACCTAGTTTCGATGAGAAACCTAAGGTAATAAATGATCCTTAAAATTGCTGTATGTTCAAATTTCTCGACTAGGGTTTCAACCTTTTGGATTGTGGTACTTTTATGAGTTATGGATTCCGTTTTTTTTTTTATATTTCTTTTTTCAGCAGAGCTGTACATCTGAGGTTAAGGAGTGTAGCACAGTGGGGAAGAAAAGTAGTGGTAGTGAAGCATCGAGCAAAAGGTCCCGGAGCGAAGCACCGGCACCTTTGCCACCTTTTAAGGTACACTCTTTTGCTAGTTAAGTCCTCCTGTTTGATACTATTTTCGTTTTCTTTCTTCCCATTTTCTTCGTGTCTTCGGAAGCAAAAAGCACGAAATTTTTTTAAACACTCATTGCTTTGATCATTTCTTTGTGTTTTTTTTTCCTGGAAATGAAAACGAAAACCAAACTCAACCGGAATCGAAATTTGATTAATTTCTTGGAGATCGAATTGTGAAGTTGTAGCTAGATTTGTGGTTATAGGTTAGGAAAGAGAAGATGGGGGACAAAATCACAGCTCTCCAACAACTGGTTTCGCCTTTCGGAAAGGTAATACAAATACTTCACACTTCATACTAGCTATTTGCTTTAACCACAAAAGATATAGTATATATGTATAGTGGTCAAAAGTGAGAGATGATTTTTCTTGATGAAATATTCTTGAAACTAATTAATCATCTTATACATTCTAATCTCTGATTTTGTATGTTTCTGCAGACTGATACAGCTTCAGTGCTCTCAGAAGCAATTGAATACATTAAGTTCCTCCATGAACAAGTTAATGTAAGTACCATTAGTAGTAGCACCTTAATACTATACATTTTGCTAACAAAATTCTATTTTGATGTGTAGTTCATGTATGTACCCCTTTGCAATTTCACCTTACTCAAATTCTCAATGTTTATGCAAAATTTAAAATTCGTAAGATTTACATTGACACCCACAACGATTGCGCAAAATTTCACTATATCAACAATAAAACGCATGACATAAATGATGTCATTAATTAAACCTTGGTGTAATGAATTTATATCTCTTCAAATGTTTGGGAATTTAAATACAAAAAGTTATGGATTCGAAGCTGATGATGTGATTTTATATCAAAATGTTGGGAATTTTTACATAACTTAAGGCTTGCATACGTACATGCCCAAGTATGGGGTGTGTACGTATTGTGGTATGTCCTTGGATAATGTATCGATATAAACCATTTCTGATTCATGCTTTACTTATTTGTTTGATTAATTTTCTCAGGTTTTAAGTACCCCATACATGAAAAGTGGAGCTTCCATGCAACTCCAGCAGGTAGCTAGAAATATTCTCTTTCTTTCTATTAAGTTTCTTTATAAAATGTTACTTTTGTCGATAAAAAAAAGAAAGAAAGAAATATTCTAGCTATTTCTTCCTTCTGTTGTGGATGGTATGTGACTTCTGAAAACCTTTGTACCGAGTCTAGCGACCTTGAGTTTGATAGAATCAACACGTTCCAGATCATTTAGAGTTGGTTTTAATTTTATGTATATTTGGAAGAAATGCTGCAATAAGTACCTTATACTTGGGTATGTACGTTATGCACCGCTTTATATATTGCATTGATAACATTTGCAAATAAATTCGTTACATCGATCTTGAATTAATGACTTTTGTATAAGTTCATAATATCGCCACAAAGTCACACTATCAACTAATAACATTTTTAGGTTACGAATTTTGTATCTTGATGCTGAGAATTTTCACCTAAATGTGATGAACTTCTTTGCAAATCTTATGAATATTAATAATATACTTTTTTAATTGGATTTGTATTTTAGCACTTTTCTATGTTTGGAATCAATTACCTCTATATAAAACAGATGAAGTGCTGCATAGTTTTTATTTCTTTTTGGTAAGTAAGTGCTCCATAGTTTCTTGCTAATTTTTTCGAAATTGATCATAAAGCATATTTGAATGCAGAATCCTGGTAAATCAAAGGAAGATGAAGGACCGAAGCAAGACCTCAGAAGTAGAGGGCTATGTTTGGTGCCAGTTTCGAGCACCTACCCCGTTACTCACGAGACAACGGTCGATTTTTGGACCCCAACATTTGGAGGAACCTACAGATAAAGAGGTATCAATAGAAGCCATCAACATAAGGGCATGGGACCGATTCGCGACCCCTGCAACTAGTAAATAAGTTGGGGAACGATAAAGATCGATAAAAGTGAAGAAGGGAACACCGACAGGGGGCCCATACGACCGTGCTTTGGAATTCGCGCTTCTTGCGATTCTCGTTGCATCAGCCGACGGGAAGAAATGAAAATATACAGAATTTCAGAACTGGGAATCAGTAGCGGATGGAAGAGGAAAATAAGATGATGGAGAAAGAAAAGGAAATAACCCTACAAAGGGCGGAGGATTGCTGGGCCAGCTGCAAGCAAAATGATGGCTTTGGAAGATATTAGGGACTAGTGGACTCGAATGTTTAGTCTTGTAAAAATTGAAGAATCATGTTGAAAGATTGGGGTTAGGGATGAGAATATATAGGTGTATCTAGTATGAGAGAAAAGACTTGTACTAGTTCAGGGGAAAAGTATTCGATTTTAACGGGACGATTGTAACATTTTCGGAGCCTCTACAGTCACATACAATGTAAGGTCTATCACGGAACGTATAGAGTCCGTACAAGTAGGTGACTCTAAAGGCTCCAGATTTATTAATTAGGTCCCGAGCACTAAATACCTTCTTCTTCTTTTCTTTTTTTTTTGTCTAATTTACAAAAGAATTAGTTGTAGTTGAATTTAGCAGAGGCTAAAGGAGCTTTCATTGTTGTATCACTTCTTCTTTTTTGTTGCAAAGGGCTGGCAGTGCCTTTAGTTTAAAGGAAACAAAAAAGATGATAAGAAATGAAAAGGAATAATTCAATTCCAGAATAGGGAGGGTGAGAGTGGGGAGATATATTGATTGGAAATCCCACTTTTTTGATCTGTTTATATGTTTGGAATATGTTAGTGGAAGTCAGATATGGCCCACTGCCCCCCTCCTTTTTAGGGTTTTCCTTATGTTTTCCTTCCTCCTTTTATCTTTTCTCTTGTTTTATTCTTGTTTAAGAAATAGAGGGATATGGGGTCCCGGTGCTGTCAACCCATGCTTTTGTGCTTTTCATCCATTGGTCACTTTGAAGTGCCTCCCTTGGATGGTGAGGAAGAGCCAAAACCACCCATCTCTCTCTCTCTCTCTCTCTCTCTCTCTCTCTCTCTCTCTCTCTCATTTTTTTTAACCGGATAAGCATATGTGCACCTCGGCTGATCTATGGAGAGCTAAAATCACGTTCATTAGAGGGAGACTAATGAAAGGCTAAGTCTCGTATGTAGAAACTAGTCATGCAAGAGTTGATACCACCTAGAATGTTTCAAACCCGAGGCCTAAGCGAAAGCAGTCTTGCAAGTCTCATGCCTTAACCGCTCGCGTGTCTGGGTCAACCCATTCGGGTTGAGATTATCCTTTTGTTTTGCAAACCAACATTTGAAAGTCTTGGACATGGTCACATTGCAAACTTTTATATAATTCTAGTGGACTTGGCTAGATATGCTTGCGATGTCAGCCTTAAAACGAAAAACTTTGCTGAAAAGTAGACAGACGGAATATTTTTCCTTCTATCTTTCTTTTCTCCCTTTGTTTTTTTGGTTAAATTCGAAAACAGTATCTTGATTTTTTCGTCACTTTGTAGATATATTGTAAAAGTGAACATCGAACAACAGAAGCTAGCCTCCATGGATGCAATGCAGTTATTAGTTGTTGTTTCTCTTTATCTCATTCTTAATTTACTATTTTATTAATTAAAAATCTTCGGCATCTTAAATGGTTCGAAACGAACCATTTTTTTAAGCTAGGGACTCTTTACAACATGTTTTAAACATATAAAACGACTTGATCATTTGTGTTTGACTCACCTCCTTCGGGATTTCACACAATCGACTGTATATTTAGTGTACATCAAATGGTGTACCCATATTAAAGAAATCTTGACTGAGAATTGTTCAAGTGCTTTAACACCTACTTTACCACCGAACAATTTATGTTGTTTGAATAATAGAAGAATATTCTGAGCTAACGTCTACTTAATTATCCAAATTAAAACTGTAAAAAAGAGATAAAGTAATATTTCTTTTCATAGGCACCACTACCTGAAGATCTATTAAATCATTTGTAATTAAATTGAAGATGTGAGTATTAGCTTAGCTTAGAAGCACAAATGAATGCAAAAGGGGAAGAATCGATCTGACCATACATCATATAATCATGCTTCTGTATAAAGCATGCCCTTTTCTTTTCTTTTTTTGAAATTAAGGCCAAAAAAATCTTATTGTAGTGATAGTTTCACCGGCGAGTTTGCTGCATTTCGTTATTTTAAATGAACTCCTTGTTATTATTTGAAAGAAAAAAAAATAGGCCCATTTTAAATAATTCCTTCTTTTTTCGTTATTTGAGTGAAGATCGTACAAAAAAAGCCCTAAGAAGGAATAATTTAAAATGCATGGGCCTATTTTTTTACGAAATCCGCCTTTGACATAACTCCCCTGAATTAGAAGAAGCTTTTGAGAAGGTCAAATAAAAAACTTAGCTCTTCCTCCGCAAAAAATTCTTCCACAAAAAAAAAATCGAATTTCTAATAAATGCAATTGTATTCAGCAGCCCGAGACCAGTGGCTTTGGAGTGCTTACAATCAAAGATGTAAGCAAGGGGTTGGCATAGTGCATGGTCAAAAGCCTGGGGTTAAGGTTTGTTCTTTCCGACTTCAAGTGGGGCTCTTACTAATGGATGAAGAAATTTATGGTTCTTCAAAATTAGTCGAAGAACGCATAAGCTATCCGAGACATCTTGTTATGAAAAAAAGGAAGTCCTGCTACTGATGGTGCAGATGTTACTATAGTTTATGGTTAGAGAAGGAACTAAGCTTCGGCTTATGGGGCCAAGGCCTCCATGTGGTTTTGGGTTTTTTTTTTTTAAATTTTAAAATTAATATTAGTTATTTTTTGTCTGTTAGGAATACTTAGATATTGTGTTTTGTATTAGGCGTTATTTAGATATTTTATGAATGTGTCTATTTTGAGTCCCAAAATCCAACCCCTTCTTCTGCGCACGGTCTCCAAGCTTTTTCTTTAATTATTATTCTCATTTCTCTTTTTATCCGTCTCCACTCGTAACCAAAAAAAACTTCCCTCAAAACCCAAATCAAACAAACTAGCTACTCCTTCCGTCCCTTTTTAAGTGTCCTGCTTCGTAACTCCAACTTATTAAAAAGATATCATCATTATACGTTTTATATCAACTTTTTCATCAACTTTTTCCTATTTATCCATCATTATTACAGTTTTACTCACTAACTTTTCAAAATGGAATATACTTTTAGGGATAAAATAGTCAATGCACCAACTTTTACCTACTAACTTTACAAAATGGACACTTATTAAGGGACAACCCAAAATGGAATATCGGACTCTAAATAAGGGACGGAGGGAGTATTAGATTCCCGAATATTGAAATTTCAAAATCTTGTTGTTCATAGTTCGGTCTCTGCGTTTAGGAAATTCTGGTTCCGTCCTTGTTTATGGTTCTAAAGTTTTGGACCAATAATCGCGGACCACCGAATATTTTCTCTTGATAGGTCCAAGATCAAAGCAGAGTGTTAATTTTTTGGCAAAAGTGTGAAGGACAGTTACAAAAGGCAAAAGTATTGATGCATATGCTTAATTCATTGCTTTTTCAAATGGGCTCCAATGAACCTTACGACCATTGTTATTATACTTTCCCTTCAGCCTCTAGGTCATATGTTTTGGTTCCAATCCAATGGGTCTTCTATATAAGATTAAAACTCTCCTCCTCTTCTTCTTCTTTTTTTTTTGGACCAAAGACAAAAACCCTGTTTCTTGTCTACTAGTACAAGTTCAAAGTCTATCGATATATAGACTCCATGAACACTAAGGGTTTGCCTAGTGGTCAAGATTTGGTATTTAGGAGTTTGCTCACTTCTAAGATCTCATGTTCGAAATCCGATCACATGCTATCAATTTTTTTTAAGACCAGTTCATATAGAGTTTTGCCTTAGCTTTAATTGAAACCTTTAAGTGGATGATGGGATTGATCTTCGGGATTAGTCCAAATGTGAGTAAACTAGTCTGGACACCTGAGTTATATGTGTATAGTACTCCATGGAAGATGTAAGCACAAACGTAGGCACCACCAACTAGATGATCTAACACATTCATCAGCTACCAACTTACCAAGTACACATTATTGACTGACAAATAGAAAATGAAAATTTTGGTTTATTATAGTCGTTTTCTTTATCTACTTTTCTTGCACTCCTGAGAAAGTTCACTCCATCATCATATATAATACTTTCATAAACTACTAAAATACTATAGCAATTTTAGGTTTCTGTCACGAGGAGAGCCATGGAATTAAGTATTACGAAGAAAAGTACCACCCAAGAAGAATTTAAAAGACACTAAAGCTGGGAAAAAAAAAAAAAAAACCTCAAATATTGACTGGTGAGATAAGACGAGCAAGGAGAGGGAGAAGTGGAAGAATTTTGATCTAAAGTTTTTTTCTTTTCGGGTTTTGAGTCCAAAAGGAAAATAGATGAAGGGGTACTTTGGACCGGATGATAACGTGAGAGCTACAGAAGCGAACCATGGTTCAAATTTCATTAAAAAAAGAAACTAGTAAAAGGAAGTGGAATATGCGATCATCGTACGTAATAACATATTTTCATCTTTTCCGCCTAATTTTCTCGTTTATGCAATCTAAAAAGCACTATGAGGCTTGAAATTCAATTCTCCATAGATGTTGGGTTGGATAGGTAGAGATGCTTATTCAGTTATGTGTGGCAATGAACTAATTTGATGCTTCTTAACTATGCGCTATTAACGCAAAGGGTTAGCTCGAGTGGTAAGAATGGTGGAAGTAACAAGTCTCTAGTTCGACTTCGACTTCCACTAATGAGCATTCCGTATGACATCCATTTCACACAACCTTTTGCTTGCAGGAGGGTGACCCAGCAAAAAGTTGCTCTTTAGTTTATCAACTTCGATCTTACCAAGTTCCTGGTTTTTCATCACTACCATCCAATTAGTCTTACAAAATACGTCCACTCCAGAATATGACTTCGAAAGAAGTAAAAGAATGGCCAATTGATTCATTTCTACGAGAGGAATTAAGTAATTCAGTCACAGGAAAAGAATAGGCAAACATACTTTTATCATTGAGAACAATTACTGTACTGAAGAGTAAACACATACAAATCACGTATTGAGTAAGGCAAGAATAATGTTTGCAAGCAGAAAGAAATAGGACATTTAAGTGACAGAAAGTGGTAAAAAATATATATGTAAGAATGACAAACAGTAATAATGTTGGTTCCGAATAGAAATTATTCAGCTCCCTTGAGTTTCTTTGTAATGGTGGCAATGTACTTCCCCTGGTGGAAAGCCTGCTCCAACTCGAGCTCCGATGGCTGCCTCGAGCCATCACCTGCGTAAGTCCCCGCACCATAAGGACTTCCGCCTTTCACTTGTTCCATCTCAAACATTCCAGCTCCAAACGTGTACCCGATGGGCACAAAGATCATCCCGTGGTGAACCAACTGGGTAATGGCAGTCAACCTAAGAAAAATTCCAAAGATCACAGTTAGTTTCCCCCAAAAATCACATATAACAGACACAACACGTCACGGACACACTAACGCCGACACATTGTTTTCCCGAAAATTAGGACACAGAAATTTGGAGTTCATCTGTGTATGTGTTATTCAACTCATATAGAAATCAAAAACACCATTGCTATCAAATTAGGATAAAAGGAACAAAGATAAAATTACCAATTTACCATTATGCCAACAGTCACTGAATAAATATCCATGAACTAAGCATCCACGGGAATTTGGACCCTAGTACAACTTTTTAAAATTGAATTATAACCTCATAATGGGTCCCCAAATTATTCACGGCATGTCTCATTTGTGTCCGAACAAATAAAATATGATGAAAATTAATAGGCTTATTCAACAATTGACACGAAGCCGGACCTGGACCGTGTGATGTCTGTTCTTCTTAGGTGCATTGTTTGTATAAAAACTACTACCAAACAGGAACTTACGCAGTAGTTTCTTGTCCTCCTCCTTGGGAACCAGTGCTATAGAAGATTCCAGCAGGTTTGCCTGCAAGCTGCTGGGATCGCCATAGACCTCCAGTTGCATCAAGAAATGCTTTGAATTGAGCAGCCATCATCCCAAATCTTGTGGGGAAGCCAAAAACAAACCCGTCAGCCTCGGCAAGCTCGGCAGGTGTTATAAGTGGCACATCACTCTTCGGAGGCGCGCTCATTTTGCTGAGCACCTCATGAGGTAGTGTCTCGGGCACCTGCTCCAAATGAAAGAGCATAGTGGTTTAGAAAGTCTAAAAATCAGGATTCAGCACTTGTTCCTCATGACGAAGTACAAGACCTAATCAAGGAACACTAGTCTAAATTCTAAACAAGCATGTGTACACCAAAGCAAAACGAGTCAAGACTGGAAGAATTTGGAGGGAGAAGTCCAGTCTTCTCCCAGAACATTAGGGAAGAGTGTGACCATTTTCTAATCTTCAGCAGGAGATTAACTAGAAGTAGTCTTGGAAAACTGGAAAAAACGAGAGGATAATGTAAGGTTCTCTTTTACTTGGTTGCAGAAGAAAGTTTACGGGAAAATGTTTTAATCTATGCTGATAAATAAAAAAACTGTTTTTATCTTTCATGTGTTAATAGTTATTGTTGTACTGCCTACTAACCATAAAGAACCCTCATATATATTTTGAGAAGGGGAGGGAAACATTTTTATAACGAAGAAGAACAGGAGGAGCAGAGAAAATAAAATTGGACAGACCAAACCAATTCCAGCTAGCAATCAAATTAAAAAGAAAACAAAAAGCTCTCAACACAGAGGAGGTGATTACTTATGAAGGGAGAACAACTGAGAAGCTTGATAAAAACAAAATTACCATATAGTGCAACAATGATATTGCCAACTAAGAGGGAGAATAATGACAGAACTCACTAATAGGATCACTTTAAAGAAGGTTCTAAATGGACTTTGGGCAACTAAGAGATGTAGATGGACTCCTAGAAATAGTGGAGAAGATATGAAATCCCAGCAACACATTAGAAATAGCAAAAACCTGAAAACTTGGAAACTAATCAGCAGTGTTTCAGTAAACAGAAAAACACACCCCAAACCAGATGGAAGAAAACATTATTTGATGGTATCAAGTCACTAGCAATGAAATGAACTTCATGCATCCCAGCATCTTCGGCAGCCAACCCATATTTTAAGATGCTGTAAAACTAACCAAAAGGTCCAGAACATTCAAAATTATTTTTTCGAACAACTCTTTTTTTACATCAGAAGCCATTTGGGATCATTTTAGAACTTGTCTTTTCCCATCAGAAGCCATTGGTTTCCTCCTACTTTTTGGTAGTTCACCCGCAAATTGTGTTCTCTACAAATTTAATATGTCTTCATCACCAACAACAAGAACTAAACCATGCAGTCTGAAAGAAGAAACCAGCAAACATATGCATGACTAGAAAGGCAAAGCACATCCTTTCTCATAGAAGCCTAATACATCAATACGATGAATTTTTTTCCATGTTGACAGTAGCTCCTTTTCCCTTTGGGAAGAAAAAATATAATCAACTAATGCACTGACAACTTCAACAAGCATTGCAACCTATTTTAGTTGCTTTTGCTGAAAAAAGAAAAATGAAACAATATCATTATTTACCTGCCATAGTTTTGCTTCAACTCCTTCCACAGAGGCAGCCCCTTTCTTTATCTGTTCTGCTAGTTTCTCAACATGTCCATACATAGAATAGTACCTAAAACAGGATAAAGCAAATAAGAAAATTTGGAAAATCGAAAGTGATGAGGAACGGAACGCAAAGAAGTACTTTAATTTGTTCAGCAATCTTATTTATTCAGGAGTTTAGGCTTCGAATTTTGTTAAGATCTTGTCTCTTATGAAATTATTTCTTATAATTGTTTTTATTTCATTTTCGCCAGTGCCTACACCTATCTAAGAGGCATGGTTTTAATGGTTTCATTAAAGTCAATAGAAAATGATACTGGAGCGAAAATTCATTTTTGACAGAGTTGTGACTAGTGAGATTTCTTTTCTTTTAAAGATATGGGGATTCCTTTCTGCAAGTGAAAGGTAAAACACAGAATACTTTCTACATGCTCATCGGTTAACATGTATCTTCTAACAAGAATCAGATACGGATAGGTTCAATTTGGGCGCTAAAACTCTGACTACTTATAGAAATATTAATGAATGCTAAATTAAAGTACACATGTGGTGCATAAATACCAATTGTCCGATTACAATCTGCAAATTTAGAATAATGTGCAATCACAACACCAAAAGTTGAAGTAAAGTTAAAGTGCCTTGCCTATTGCTAATACATCTAATCAGCAACCAACATACCAGATAGAAGGCAAACAAGGAAAACTACTGATTGACAGCTTCAGATAATGGATGCGCAAGTCATGACAGTAACCAATATCAAAGCACACTCCAGGTTGTTGCATGGATGACATGACCAATATTGGTTAGCAAATCAGAGTATGATGCTTTTCCTACGAATAAATAGCAGTGCACAGATGCAAGGCCCAAAACCAAAGTGCAGGCAAACGCAAACATGGACCCAAATCTGTGCTGGGAATAACTGCAAAAGTGAACCTAAACCTGGCATCACGATGTTGACAACTAAGGATACCCTGCCTCCTGAAGTACTCACAAGGCTGTTATCAAACCATAATAAGAAATTTTCCTTCTCGCCTTAATTTTGATCCTCTCTATGCTTATGTACACATAACCCAAACGTATGGGATCTCAAAGCACGGACCCAAAAAAACTCCAATGTCGCAGAGTGGCCTCCAAGCCAACGAGGAACAACCTAACTTGTGATTCTTTAGATGGTATATCAGCCTAAAGCATCCGATTAATGAAAGTTCATATTGAGACCAACCACTTCCAAGTTGTTGAAGCAGATATAAAACAATGTGTCACAAAATCTGGTAACAGGTTAACAATATTGACATGTAATTGGATATTTCAAGGATGGAATGTGGATAAAGAAGCAAAGAGACTTATATGCAGGATATGAGACAGAAAGCACGACACTAGTGGAAGCTCCCCAGAAACCAACTCCCAGAGGGATTCATTTGCAACAATGCAGATCGATTCTATTTACTGGTCAGCATAAAAAACAGTGCAGACCAACTTTATATGTGTTTTCTTGGAAACTAGGTACTGTGAGTTGTTTCCAATCTCTGCTTAGACAATGAGACAAAAGCTTACTAGATAATCAATTGAAAAACACTTCCATCGTGGTTTGGTAACTGCCAGATGCTATTATCTGCTGTTTTACCATTCAAAACTTTGGTGGTGATGGGGTGGGAACAACAACTTCTGGCTTCTTTGTGGTGATGTGTGCCCTTGAACTTAAACCTGCATTGTTACTAATCGACCTCTTCCTATTTCACCAAGCAAATGTTGTTTTTCATTATTCTAACCTGAAAATGCCTTCAGAAATAGGATATTCAGCATTTTCTGGAAGAAAACACACATCACGATGTAATTTTCTGCACATTGTTTCTTATTCCTGTTTTGCTTTTGTTTTTCCTCATGCATTTGGTTGCACCATTTGAGACACAGCAGTCAAAAAACCTATGGCGCTAACTTCACTCAAGTCTCAAACACCCACGGTTCATGTATCGCACAGTTGTGATGTAGACCAGAGTTTATGATTACAAAGGAGTTCTATGAAAGAGACCAAACTTGGGATATTGCATAACCATATGGTCCACCAATTCCCACTGGAACAGTGCTCTGTTACCAAGATACAACATTAAGGCAAAAGATTAACGGCATATTCTCAAAGACTTGCATATCCAAGTTCTACGGTGACACTAACTCAAGTTTCAAAACAAGTGAAGTCGAAGGAGATAGTTCTACTTCCCAAAGTTACCAAGCAAAACCTCAACAAAACCTAGAAACATAATTGCGCGCGCCACATTAGACTGTTCCAAAAATGCTTCTACGAAAGCCTCAATGCATTAATTCATTTTAATTAAACGCAACGAACACATCCTTGCAGAAACTTCAAAATTAGTACTAACTATGCTTTTCCATCCATTTCAACAAATTTGACCAATTATTACTACCAATTAAGGACTCTGATACAATTAACAGAGAAAGTAGAACATTTTCAACATCACAGCTAACTCAACAAATCTTTGCCCTAAATTACGACAAAAAATTAAAACTAAACAAAACTTCGCCGTTCAAAACCTAGAAACACAACATACAGATTCACCGCCAAAATCAGCCAGCACAAATTAAAAGCAATAAAATTGACAGATCAAGATAACAAAAGCAAAAAAAAAAAAAAACTAGAGCGAGAAAGTACGGATACGAAACGATTGATCGGTTCTTACACGATATAGACTTTGGTAGCCATTGATCGACTCACAGGGAACACTCTCCAACTGTTGATCAAATCCGAAACGTTGACGATTGAGAGCACGAAGAGAGGGAAGCTGTATTTATAGTTGAACACCGGGATTAGTTAGCGTCGTAAATCATGGTTTAGCGACTAAACTTTCTCCGTCGGACGGCGTCGTTTTCATGTTACGGGGGGTTGATGGGGGGTGGGGCCGGCAGGGAGACTAAATGATGAGATGATGTTGTCACGCCTATCATCATTTCATCTCTCCATTGCGAAAAGGCCACGGGTACTAGAGGTGTCCAGATAATGCCAGATTAGTTATAGTATTTAATTATTGTGGTTTTTTTTTTTTTTTTGGGGTGGGGCGTGCGGGGGGTGGGGTTTTCTAAGGTGTTTTAGTCAATGATGTCCCGGATCTGATGAGCGGTGTGAATTGGTACATCTGAGCCGTCTATTTAGAAGAAGTCGAAAACAGACAAAAGTGGATGAAATTGTGTGAATCTGGACCGTGTGTGGGTTGGAAAACATTTGACTTTTGCTAGATGCACGGGGTAAGATATGGCGTACCAGAGGATGTAAGACTCACCAAATCTCAAAGACTTTTTGACGACTTGCCTGTCGAAAGCTACACACGTCTTCTGAAAAAATGACCAAAATACGTACTCCCTCGTTTCCAAAATATTTGTTCAGTCCGCAAAATGATAACGTAAAAATAATATAATTTTTGAGAGAAAAATTTAATTTTTTTTCAAAAATTCACTAGATATCGATGAATTCTTTTAATTTATGAAAAAAAGTTTGTATTTTTTTAAAAAGAAATGCGTTATTTTGTAGTCATTGTTTTGCGGATTGAACAAACATTTTGAGATGGTGGTAGTAAATGTTAAACTAGCTTTTATGTTTTATGTGCTTTCTTTATTTTTTTAGGACCAACAAATGCAAACTATAACGATAAAAAAACCGACACAAGTTACACAAGTCATAGAACTTCCACGCTAGCATAGGTGAAATGTTCACTTCTCTCTCCAGTGGCCGGTGACCAAGGTTTGACTCTCATGAAGAGTAGATTTGGGGTTCAGGACTATGAATAGCCTTCGAACCCCGGTTAATTAACATATTAACACCCTATTAACCCCTCACCAATGTCTATCGTTTCGCCGGAGGTTCGCCAGAATGTCCATTGGATGGCGTGATGAGGAACCATCCACAGCAATACCGAGAAGGAGACTATTGTGAGAGTAGTTTGCCCAAAAATCTATGAAGGAAACAAGAGGGGAAAGCATGATCTCAACCAGAGAGGGAGTGCATGTGAATTAGGGAACGTCAAGTCAGGAAATAGTTCTTTCTTTGCCTTGCATATTGAAGTCATCAAAATTTTCCACGGTAAAAGTAGGACTAGTTTGAAAAAAAATAACTAAGGAACTAATAAAGTAAGCCAAAACAAATCACTTCATTGCAATAGAAATATCTAAGTTGCAATTCGTGAACACAGCTGGATTTTGCATTAAATCGTAGCTAAGAACTACAAATTAATGGAAGAAAACGACTTGTTGGCCGGTTAGATTAGGATTTGAATTAAAAATGACAGGAGTTAAGTAAAATTGAGCAAAATAAAAGACAGTGCTGGATCAAAACGGCGACATCGGATTTTCCGGTAGATTAATTGATGTGTGAAATGCCGCATCCTTACCTTTTGTTAGAACTGTGGCTTATATGTTAAGTATGAAGATATACAAAGGAGTTCTAAAAAAAAGGCCAGATACCGAAGCGTAGCGGAGTGGAACGAGTAGAGCGGAGCGGAGCGACGGCATCTGGTCCATCACCAATGATCCAGTGAAAATAGACTGGGCGTTCCGTAATTGGGGGGTGTGGGGGGATCCAGATCCTCTCCCCACCTTTTTCTCCCCATATCTACCCCATCTTTTCACCACAAACTGCCACCACATTAATGAGTTCATCCAATGGCTAGGATTAAAACACAACCCCTCCTTTAGTTAAACGACGTCGTCTCATCAATTGCTCCAAACGGCCAGCTAACTTTTCTCCCTTTCCTCCGTTATCTCTTTATACATTTATATATTAAAAAATATGATTAAAAAATTAAGTATTCCAAATTTCAATCCGTTTGAACAGGTGGAAAGATTTTAATTTTTTGATCATTTTATCCTAAATGGTCATAGTTAAATTTTGATTCTAGGGCTTTCGTTGATTAGCCCTAAGAAAGTTGTAGAATCAAATATCTTTTAGGGCTAACCAACGAGAGTCATAAAGTCAAAATTTAATTATGACCATTTAGGATAAAATGATCAAAAAACTAAAATCTTCACACCCGTTCAAACGGATTGAAAATTGGAATACTTTTTTTTTAACTATATTTTTTAATATATAAACGTGTAAAAAAAAAAAGTACTCCAATTTTCAATCCGTTTGAACGGGTGTGAAGATTTTAGTTTTTTGATCATTTTATCCTAAATGGTCATAATTAAATTTTGATTTTATGACTCTCGTTGGTTAGCCCTAAAAGATATTTGATTCTACAATTTTCTTAGGGCTAATCAACGAAAGTCCTAGAATCAAAATTTAACTATGACCATTTAGGATAAAATGATCAGAAAATTAAAATCTTTCCACCTGTTCAAACGGATTGAAATTTGGAATACTTAATTTTTTAATCATATTTTTTAATTATATTTTTTAATATATAAATGTATAAAGAGAGAACGGAGGAAAGGGAGAAAAGTTAACTGGCCGTTTGGAGCAATTGATGAGACGACGTCGTTTAACTAAAGGATGGGTTGTGTTTTAATCCTAGCCATTGGATGAGCTCATTAATGTGGTGGCAGTTTGTGGTGAAAAGATGGGGTAGATATGAGGAGAAAAAGGTGGGGAGAGGATCTGGATCCGGTGTGGGGGCCTACTCTCCTTGCGGTATGGTACGGTATCGTATAAGGGTATTTTTGGGATACATGCCAAATCCGATTAGGGTTAGAATAGAGTAGTTATAAATACTCTATATTATAAACCTTAATTCATACTGTGATAATAAAGAACAACAGCCGCTCTTGCTCCTGTGGACGTACTCGATTTTGGAAAACCACGTATATTTCTGTGTTGATTATTTACTGTTTATACTCGTAAATCGTGTACGTGTGTGTAACGATCCTAACACCTTTTATCACAAGGATCCATGACCGGCCGTAAGTAGTTTTTTCAAATATACCACTATCAAAATATTTGTGATTGACGATGAGGAATCTATCTCAATAGTATTTTGTTTTTTCCAAGTCAAAATATCCCATAAAACCATCGAAACGCGACTAACAGTGACAATAAGCTCAATAAAGCAAATCTTTTTGATGTTCTTTAATCATGCGTTAGGCTCGCACTTGGGTCACAAAGAGTTAGAAAATTTTCAAGATGCCTCATTAGTGTATTGTGGAAATTAAACTCATGAAGGATTAGTGCAGCATCTCTCTGCTATTTTTTTTTCCAATTTCGTTCATTACGATTGTTGACCACCCCCACAACAGTTGGATCTAACAGTTGAACGTTTGTGCTTTTCACAAAGATTCTGAGCATGGAATGGGGTCAGATATCATGACAAAATCGACCCTAAAATAAAACAACTTAGTGGTAGTCTATTTATATATGGTTGATTGACGAAAAACAGAGATAGAGAGAGAGAAAAACAATGCATACCACTGGAAGTCCGAAACGGTTGGCCTAGCGGTTAAGACATGAGACTTTTAGGGATTTGCTATCTCTTAAGGTTTTAGGTTCGAACCTTGTTATCAACTCGATCTTTTGGAGCCTGTCCATGCAAAGTTTGCTTTAGCTTTGAATTGAGCTCCCCGGAATTAGGATATGGGATTTGGCTTCCAAGATTAATCGAAGTGCGTGTAAGCTGATCCGGACACCTGAGTTACATTTCTAAATTTCTTGACTAATTAAAAACACCAAGAATGTGCTAGGGAACATAAACGTTGTCACGTCATGCAGGTAATTAAATTCAAACGTTAAACTTTCGTGAGCGACAGTTTTTCCCTCAAAAATGTTTGAGAACGTACGTACTGTATTATATAGGTCTTAAAAATCAAATAACAAGGGTAAAGGCAGACAAGTGAGACAACTTTTCCAAATTTATGCTATTGCTCTTGGTTCAAAACTTTAGTTTCCAAATTTAACCCTAGTAAGATAGTCTTACTGTCGGTTCAAAATTCAACCAATATTATTCCATTCAAACTAGAAAGAAGGAATTTTTGCTATATATGCGATAGAATTTGTAAATTGTCAAGAAGCATGTACACTAGATTAGGAAAAATAGCATCTTAGATATTTTACCTAAGCAAAAACTCAAAATAAGCATTGCACCAAGTTAGCAATAACCCCTTTTAAGGTTAGGTAAAATAAATTTTGCAGTAGTGCTTAGGTAAATTTACCTAAGAGATTATTCCCCATTTATACATTTAATATTATTTTCTCTCTCTTTTAGCCTCTCTTTCTCTCCTCCAACAAAAAGAAGAATAGTGAAAAGAAAAGAAGAAAAAGAAAAAGAAAGTATTATTTTAATAGAGAATAGGTAAAATAAATAGTATTGGTGTAGTATTGAAAAAGATATGGATAGTTAAAAGGAAAAATGTGCACTGTTTACTGTCAATTTTGGCTCAAATTTTACCTAATTTGATATACTTGCTCTTAGAGCATGTACACCAGGTATATGTATTTTACCTACTCAACAATCCGCTTTTTTCATTTTACCTATTTAAATTCCCCTTAATCCCACACCAATCCTCTATATTATCATCTCTATTCTTATAGAATACAATAAAATATTATCCCCTCTCTCCCTCTGTCAGTCTCTCACACTTCATTCGCAGAAACCACAAACCCACAAATTGAGTTTCAATTAACCCAAAAATTGAAGCCGACGAGCACGCGTCGATCTCCACCGACTTTTGTTGCTCGTCAAGAATTAGATCTTCGTCCTTGTCAGATCATTGTCTGCCTCCACGTATCCTTCTAGAAACACCTAGTTGTTCTTACCTTTGTTGTCCTCTGTTTTCTTGGGGTTTCTTGAAAATCCAGTTGGTGGGTTTGCGTCATCTTCTTCCTCCATTGTTTCGAGGGTGAAAACTCTGCTCGATCAAAAATCCCACTCACATATGGCGTGATCGTGGATTCCTTGTTGATGATTCACAAAACTCTTTTTGAAGCAAGCGTGAAGTCTCGTGAAGGAGAAGCGAAGAAGCAGAGAAATTAAGAGAGAGAAAATTTGTGTTAGTCAAAAATAATATAAAAAGGATTCCTAGTGAACAGATGCTCGGGGTATATACCGAGCAATGGTACCGAAATGTATTTTTGCTAACCTTTTAGCTAACTGCTGTATGCTTGTTTTTGGTTAATTTGTTAGGTAAAATAGCTTAAAGAGACATTTGGAGAGTCTCATGTATATGCTCTTAGGGAGTTAACGTCTCTCTGACTCTACGTGTGGTAACTAACTAAGGTGCCCAGAAAAGTTGCGAGGGATGCTCACAATGTTGCTCGATCAATTTGCTTACGCATGTAGTGTACTAGCTAGATATGTCTTCTTGATTAATGATACCCCCTCCGTTCTTTATTTAGAGTCCAGTATTTTATTTTGCGCTGTCACTTAATAAATGTCCATTTTGTAAAGTTAGTGAGTAAAAGTTGGTGAATTATCTATTTTGTCCCTAAAAATATATTCCATTTTGAAAAGTTAATGAGTAAAAGTGTAATGATGATAAGTAAGAAGAAAAAGTGAAAGAAAAAAGTTGATGTGAAAGGTCTAATAATGATGTCTTTTTAATAAGTTGGAGTTACAAAATATGACATTTTAAAAAGGAGCGGAGGGAGTATGTTTTTTTAGTTCCTAATAAAAGAAATGCGTGAATAATAGCTTGCATGTGAAGTTCGAAGAACATATAGTATATTTTAGGCCCCGTTTCAGAACGAAAAAAATAAAAATCCTTATTTTTTAAGAAAACAATTTCAAACTTAAAAATTATAGGCTTGTTGAAATCTAAAAATATGCAATAAGGATCTTGTTTGAAACATCTCATTGAGATCTTTTATAAGATGCAAAAAAAATTAAAAATTTATTTTTCATTTACATTATTTTTAAGTTTAAAAATATGAAATAAACTGTTTATTTTTTAAGAATATTTCTGGAACGGAGCCCTGCCAATTAACTCTAACCCAATTGACATACTAACTCATGTCTAACCCTCGTTAATGTATATAATATTAAAAAAAATACTTTTCCTCGTAGTATAGAGGGTACATACATCATGTTTGACTATAAACATAGAAATCTGGACAAAGATATCTGCAAATGTACCCTTGCAGCCTTTCTCGTCTATTGGCTTTATATTTTTTTCATTTTATGAAGGAATAACTTTTTCATAAGTTTCAAACTTTTGACCAAGGCTTGCAGTGTAAGATTGTTTTGCCAAAGCTTGCATTATGCATCTTCTTCTTCCAACCATTTTCCTCATTTGTTCTGCAAATATTGGCCGACCATTAGACTTTTCAGGGTCTTGGACAAACATGAATTTTTAAGTCTGATTTTGTGAGTTGAGGTGTTTCCACTGCGTGGGAGATCATCATCATCATATATATATACACATACATATACACACAGTTCCGATTAAGTTCACACCTTTTACGGTCAGAACCGTCCGCACCTCCTATTTTTTAATCAAATTTTGAATATATATTACATTTACCTATTGGGCTACCCACCATTAATTCTTTGTTTCCATGATTCATTATTTAAAGGGAGAGGGCCCCCCCCTAAAGGCATGAAGACAATTTGGATTTCACTTCACGAATCCAATACGCTTGACCCCTCCTTCAACCATCCCCCTACTCATTATTATGTTCAATTTTCATTGCGTTGCTCGCAAAGGCACATATATTGACCAACTCTCTCTCTCTCTCTCTCTCTCTCTCTCTCTCTCTCTCTCTACTACTTTTGTGGGTGGCAGCCATGCGTTGGCGTTATGTAAGCAAAGGTCGGTCTACCTATTGGGCTGGAGATTTCCACAATGCAGCTCGATATAATAATATGTGGGTTTGGCAATCCGCTCCATCCGCCCTGAACAAGGCGGGTTCCAACAAATTTTTGGAAAAAATAACGGTCCAGTACGTATTTTGATAATTAATATCCGTCAAAAATATATACTGAGAATATTTGTTAATGCTGAAAATGTCCTTAGCGGGCATTAATTATCAAAACACGTCATTGACCATCATTTTCCCCAAATTTTTGGGTATCAGGTTGTGTTCGGGGGAGAATAGGAATCCTTGTTTGGGAAAAGTGCGGGATGAAGTTACCCCTCCTAATATTTTAGCTTATAAAATTACGCATGTCTGTACCTGAAGGCACGGTTCAGAAATCGTAAATTTACCATCCTATTTGCACCTTAAAATACCATTTAATGTATTAACAATTTTCACCCTTTTTTCTTTTTTTGTTTGTTTTGGTAATGCAGAGTATCCCGGGCCAGTTTGCGCGCACCTCGGACTGATCCCTACAGTCCCTCCCACAGCCATTTCACATGTTTACGCGCGGAGTAAGATGGCCTCAAGAGTTATTGACAAGGGGAATCTAACTTGAGGATACAATATTGTGTTGGGTTTTACCCACGTGTGATAATTTATCGAGGAGGTGCTTAGTAATTATTCGCGTGTAGCTATATTATATTCGGTTTTGGTTAGAGAATCAAATCCTATAACAAGTTGGAAGAGTTTCATACTTAGCGGTATTACTATGGAAGAGTTTCCTTCTTGGTGTATTCCTAGTCCGAGTAGGAAAAAGGAATTAGAAGGCAGTAGGAAGCCTTGGAGGTCAAGGCTTGATACTCTATAAATACTGAGGCGTATTTGAGATTTATGTGTGACATAATGTGAGGGAGAGGGTGAAGCGAGCGTGGGGGGCCGGTCTGTGGCCTCCCTGAGAGGAACCGGCGTGTGGTTCCCGGAGAGTTTTTTCATCTTTATTGTATATTGTGTGAATATATAATCAAAGGGAGTTTTTCTCTGAAATCATTGCGTGGTTTGTGTGCATGGTGTCCCTCACGGTCCTAACAATTGGTATCAGAGCAGGGGTTGAAGAAGAAGGTCACCGGAAAAACCACGGGTTCGATTTCTGAAAAAAAAAAAAAAAAAAAAAAAAAAAAGGGTGCTCACGAACCTCGTTTTTTGTCACCCGAGGAGGTTGCACAGGCGATTGGAAGTGGCGGAAAGGACGATTGACGGAGCAGACTTGCAGGGATCGGAGGTTAATCAGTGCAACCATGCGCGAAACTAGTGAGCAAGGATACACTCGGATTGGTAGTGACACAGGCACTTACTAGAGCGATGGTTTGCGGAGATGATTGACAGTGATCGGAGCCAGTCTGGTTCAATCAGGTTTGAAGACCTATCATCAGGAGTTGCAGTTGTGATTTGGGTTGCATGAGGATGATGATGGGCAACTGATACATACTTGTGGAGAGTACAGACACATGGAGCTGATGTTTGGTACTAGACAAGCAGTATGAGTTTTGTAACAGTGAATAGGTGAAGCAACAGTTGCGGAGACACACAGGAAGGGCACTGGAGTACGAGGAGTCATGACTTGAGATGTACAGGAGTGTCGGTTACCGAATCAGATTGTGTGTGGAATAGTCTATAGACGGCGGACAACTGGTTGTTTGGGAATGTTCACGGGAGTTTCGGACAGAGGAATGGAGATGGAGACCAGACGATGCATCGCTGGGATCTCTTCCTTTGTGGATTTTGTGATTGAATTCTCTCTATGGTATGTGGCCGCATGAGAAGGAGAGATGGAGTCACGGATCGTGTCCTGCGAGGATGCGAGCACTCCGGTGCACCTAGGTGAGGGGGTGCAAAATCATCCCACATGGGCGAGGGGGTGATTGTTGGGTTTCACCCACGTGTGATAATTTATCGAGGAGGTGCTTAGTAATTATTCGCGTGTAGTTATATTATATTCGGTTTTGGTTAGAGAATCAAATCCTATAGCAAGTTGGAAGAGTTCCATACTTGGCGGTATTACTATGGAAGAGTTTCCTTCTTGGTGTATTCCTAGTCCGAGTAGGAAAAAGGAATTATAAGGCAGTAGGAAGTCTTGGAGGTCAAGGCTTGATACTCTATAAATACTGAGACGTATTTGAGATTTATGACATAATGTGAGGGAGAGGGTGAGGCGAGCGTGGGGGGCCGGTCTGTGGCCTCCCCTGAGAGGAACCGGCGTGTGGTTTCCGGAGAGTTTTTTCATCTTTATTGTATATTGTGTGAATATATAATCAAAGGGAGTTTTTCTCTGAAATCATTGCGTGGTTTGTGTGCATGGTGTCCCTCACGGTCCTAACATATTGGTGATTATCTCTGTATCCTACATTTATAAGCGATGCTTAAAGGAAGCAGCTAGCCAAATCTGACTACTAGGAATCAAGTCATGCAGGCACTAACTTGTGATTATAACTTCCATTAATTTTGTTTTGAGGCTTTCCTATCTCTGGTACGTTTATGATAGAAAATTGGGTTATCGTTGTTGACACCATTAATTGCTACAGGCGAAAAAGACGTGACCGTGAACCTAAAGCTTCTTTTTAGGATAATAATCAAGCAATTGAAGATTTGGTCTAGTCAAGGAATAACATGATTATTTTGCATACCGGGAATTGATTTTGATATATAGGAGACATCATCGTACGCCCAAAGTTAAAGTCTTGTATTCTACAGCAACTAGCAGGTGGTGGAATGATATGTTGCATAAATTCATTGTACTTTGTATGATGCATCAATTCATGTTACCCTTTTGTTAATTTAATTTAAGATGTACGGATGATTAAAAAAATTGAAGTGTGACATTTAATTCCCTCTGACAATTTCTATTTGGAATTCTTAGTCGGGGCATAATCAAAGCATCTATATGGGCACGACCTACTAACCAGAAAATTATCAATTAAGGATAAAAAGTGCAATGTCATTTTAATTTTTTTTGGTCAAGCGGAAATTAATTGCAATGTAATTACCATTAAGTAGGAACACCCTTTTTATTTACGTGGAACTCCAGGTGAATAGGACCTCAAGTTACAAACCCAAAATGTTGGCCAGATCGGGCTAGACCTTCTTCTTTTTTGTAACCAAGGAACAATCCTGTAGCCAAGTCACTATTGGATCCGACTGCGCAATCCAAACTTCGGGAGAGACTAGCACAGTAACCCACCATCATGACTCCCCACTTAAATCATGGTTTGTCTCCAGGAAAAATCGAATCCTACTATGTTACAAGCGCATATTCATCCATATCATGTCGACAACTCATGGTTGGGTCTGATCGGGCTAGACTTCTACTTGCGTAGCCCAGATTTTTTGGACCGGTCGGTAATTTTCCCGTCACAGATTGTGACATGCCTTGAAAAAGGGAAGAGGGCTACTTTAATGGCATGAATATAAAATGGGCTAATGCCGAATCTAAAACATACGTTTGTTCCGAAAATAAGTGAGTCAACCCAATCCAACCCAACTCATTCTATTTTACTTATTTTTAAATACTATCTCAGCAAGTTCGGATCAAGTTAAGTGCACAACTCCTAAGGGAGTGTTTCCAGTAGTAAAAAATTTGTAGATTTTTATTTGTGGTCAAGAAGTTATTAGGTGTTTCCGGTAGTAAATAAATTGTTGAGAAATGTCAAGTTATTTTCGATAGTGAATAAGTTGTAGATTGTTTTGTGAGTAGAGTTACTATAACAAAAAAAGATTTTTGTTGACAAATTTTTTGTTAGTGAAAACAAGATAGTAAAATGCTAAAACTTTTTTTTAGTAGAGATGAAATGGTAAAAATACGTTGAGTTTTTTGTGATTTTTGTTAGTGGAAACACCTTGGCCTAATTCTTTTTTTTTTTTTTTGAAATGACAAACAAAGACACAGAAAATAAAATAAAATAAAAACTAAGGGGCTTTTTCTCTAGCAATGAGATCCTCAATCCCAGGCGGGATACAACCTGGATAAATACCAGAATTCCTATCAAAACTTTAAGAAGCAAGCCTGTGAGCTACACGATTTTGTTCCCTGTAGACCTATGAGAACTTCCGGTTTCTCCCTTTAGCCCAACATTTGACATCAGCAACCAGAGAGGAAATTTCCCATTGCCAGTGGTGGCCTTCCTTCAAAAAACAGTCGATCAGCTCCTTGCAATCAGATTCAAAAATTGCATCCATAATGCCCATATGAGTAGCAACCCCACACGCCATACGAAGGGCCCAAGCTTCTGTAAAGAGTGCCGAGGAGGCAATGATTCGTCCAGATCTCCAAAAAAGAGCTTGTCCACCACTATCTCTGGCTAAAACACCAAATGCAGCTTTGCTGCAGGAAGACAAAAATGCTCCATCACTATTGAATTTAACGCAGTTACTAGGGGGTGGAACCCACCTTTCCATTCTTCTAGGATTATTGAGAACCCCCCTACCTTCGCTAACCTTGTACGTGGCCTGGAGGTAATCTGTATTTGCAAGATTTGCCATGGCAATTGTTCTATCAGGATTAGGAAGGTTACCATTGAAAACACAGTCACTACGCGCCTTCCATATGGACCAGCAAACTTGAAACACCAGACCTACCACCTCAGTTCCGGCTTCCTTAGCCATGCTACCACATAGAATATCTTCCACCCATTTATCCACCGTTACTGTCGATTGCTCATTAATCCAGTAAGTTAGGCCACACCCAAACCAGACAGCTTTAGTCCATGGACATCTGAACAGAATATGCTCAATGGATTCGACTTCCTTTTCACAGATCGGACAAAGCGGAGAGTGAGCACATTTCTTCTTGTAGAGATTTTCCTTAGATGCCATCCAATTACGCACAACTCTCCATATAAAGTTACGTACCTTTGGAATGGTGGGAATGGACCAGAGCTTTGTCCATACTTTCTGAGGAATATTGCGAGAAGAAGAGGGCCTTTGGATTCTCACTCTAGCTTTCAAGTTGTAAGCTTGGACATATCCTGACTTGACAGTATATTTGCCAGACTTGTTGGGGCCCCAAACTACTTTATCTTCAGACTTCGTGATGCTAATAGGAATCTTCAATATGGCATTGGTTTCATCTTTGGTAACACAACTTCTGAGTTTTCCTTCATTCCATGTCATTGTAGATTTGTCAATGAAGTCTGAAACTTTACTCCACAAACAGTTATTTGATGGGTTAGAGGTGATCTTCCCTTCTTCCCAGCTAGGAACCCAGCAATCACCCCAAAATTGAATGTAATCCCCAGTGCCCACAACCCATCGAAGTCCCTTATCCAGGAGTGCCTTACATTCCAAGAGACTGCTCCAAAGCCATGATGGTGAAGGACCCTTCTTGGCATCCATACATGAACTGTTAGGGAAATAAAGACCCTTCAAAACATTGACCCAGAAAGCATTAGGATTCGTGATCATCCGCCAAAATTGTTTTGCTAAAAGTGCGCAATTGAATGATTTGAAGTCACGAAAACCCATACCACCACTACTTTTGGGGGCTGTCAATTTCTCCCATGATCCCCAGTGAATACCCCCACCATTTTCTCCATTCTCCCACCAAAACTTACCAATAACTGAGTTAAGGGCAGCGCACAGTGACAACGGCATTTTAAAACATGACATAGGGTACATAGGCACAGCTTGGACCACAGATTTTATGAGGATTTCTTTGCTTGCTTGAGGGAGGGTTTTCTTATTCCACCCCTGCACCTTTCTCAAAATTTTGTCCTTGATATATACCATAGAGTCCTTCTTTGATCTCCCCCAAAAGGTGGGAAGACCTAAGTACTTAGCACCATTATCCATCTTATTCATTCCAAAAATCGATTTTACATCTTCTCGCAAACTAGAAGGAGTGTTTGGAGAGAAAAATAAACTCGATTTGACTATAAAGTTAGTGGTCACCAACAGGGGAATTTGGGCATCTCACCAAATTGAACAAAGTCCGCCCACTCTGTTGGCCTCCATGCCTACGTTTCTACAATGGCAAATTAAGATTTAATGGATTAACTACGAAAGAACGACGACGAGAACAATAATCATGTACAAAGTGTCCAACTGATTCTTTCATTAATTAGTGCAACAATCAAGTCAACAAGAGTCACAAGTCCAATATTTGTAGCATGAGAAAAAAATAAGACAATAATTATAAGAACTAGAATTAGAATTCCAATTAATAAAGGAAAATTCTAAAATCACCCTAATGGGCTGACAATAATGAGTATGTGAATGTGTATTAAAAGGTATAAAAAGTACATAGAAATACATGTTTTTCTCGTCTTCTAATGTGTTTATCGTCAGCCCAGTAACAAGATCGATTAATAAAAGCCTTTGAATTCCTGTTCAAGCGCCTCCTCCAACAAAACTTCAGACTGTTCCATCAACTCAGGACTCAGTCTGAACACAAGAACACAAAACTCCATCTGATTCAGCGCCCCATCGCCGTCCAAATCCCCTTCCCTCAACATACTCCTCAGGTCACCGTCGCTCAATCCCTGCAAACCCAAGACGGCGGCGTTTCTCTTCAGGCTGGCGAACGTGATCGCCCCTTTATCACCGTCCACCAGCAGCTCAAACCCATTACACAGCTCCCCGATCAGCCCTTCCCCGCCCAATTTCTCTGCCATTATGGGTAACATGTCTTCAAAACTCGGTTGGGCACTATTGGACGCCATTGAACAAGAGCGAGGAATTGGTTTCTTGAATTAGTCTGGGTTGCCGATAAGATAGTCTGGACACTGGAATTATAAAGAAAAATAAAAAGCGAGCAAGATACGTCAATGAACGGTGGGTGAGATTGATTTTCAAAATTAGTTGTGATTCGTGTATGCTGCTTCGGGAGTTGTGAGAAACAAAAAGAGCGAGAAAGTAAGATTTGGAGAGAGAGAGATGTGTAGTTGGAGAGAGAGAGAGAGAGCGGGGGGGGGGGGGGGGTGTGTGTGTGTGTGTGTGTGTGTGTGTGTGTGTGGGGATGAGAAAGGGGACGGGGATTAAATAGGGGGTTTGGGATTTCGGGGAAGGAGAGAGTGCCATGGGAAGACAGCTCAGGGACAGGCAACCCAGTGGTCGGTTTGATCCAGTAAAAATTGGCAAAATTGCCGGTCTCGCTTTCGGAGAAGCTGTGTTGAACAGGGTATTATCGTCCATTACGACGACGGTCAGCGGAGTTTTGGAACTTATCCTGGAGCTTCCATTGTTGCATTTTTTATTCTTCAGCATATTAGTCTGAAGTACAGGAGTTTTAATCTAGTCTAAGTTTTCTGTGATGTATAGACTCCATTAATAAAAATATTTTAGAGGCTAGAGTATGTAAAAAAACAAAATTGTCATTAATGAGAGATTTTATTTGGCTAACACAAAAATTGTCTTTTTTTTCATTTAAATTGTCATAAATAAAATAAGGGCCTTGTTTGGCTTATATAAAATGTGTCTTTTTTCGTGTTTTTCGATCTTGTTACACTTTCATAGGGTACCCTAGGATTTTAGGTACTTTCATATGGTACCCTAGGATTTTAGGCACTTTTATATGGTACCCTAGAGTTTTAGGCACTTTCAACGCCGGTTAACCTTGGTCAATGCCGGTTATCCTTGGTCAACGTCAATCAACCTTGGGAGGGTTTTTTTTTGGAAATCTTAGGCAGAATGTCCTTTAAACTTTATGGAAAAATATTTATATCCTTATTATAGCAAAAACTCTTATAGTATGTCCTACCCAATTTGAGTTGTTTGCGAGCAGCAGTCAGCTCAAGCTAAGCTTAAGTTTTAGGCTGGTTTAGTAAACAAGCTGAGCTCAATTCTCAAAAGCTCGGCTCAGCTCATTTTATAGACTCAGTTTTTTTAAAGAGGCAAGAAATTAGTTAGGCTCGAGTCATTAAGAGCTCAGCTCGTTAACAGGCAATCCGAGCTTGAGCTCGTTTAGTAGACGAGCCGAGCCTGAACTCTATAAAGCTCCACTCGTTAATTTGCACTCTTGCCGACGGCTTGTTGTGCAATTGCTTATTGGGTTCACCTCGGTTCCCATACCAACAAATCGAGACATTCATTTTTTTCAGAGTAATTTTTCAATGTCCCGTAAAAATAAAATTCATCCAATGTTGACAAGTGTTTGATCAATTTGGTCAACTTTTTTGTTTAAAATTCTTGACTACTGATTCTAAACTAAAAGTTAAACGAATTGATCGATCAAAACTTGTCAATATCCGCATAAACTAATCTTTTGGGGGCAAATTAAAATAGTACTTTTGAAAAAATTTGAATGCCACGGGTCATATTTGTGTGGGACAAGAAGTGGACCGCACTCAAAAAGTGAGTTCCCAATTGGTACCAAGTCTAATCTTTTTCTTTCTTTCTTTCTGTTAAGCATACCAAGTCTAATATGTACTCTAGTTGTGTACGCATAGTAGTATTTGTGAAGATTTCTATGGCGCGCGCACGCATACATATATATACAAGAAAATCCTTTTAACGGGTAGCCCTGTGAAAAGTTGTTTACAGTCGTGAATCGCAGCTGTTCGTTTCAGTTTTGGACAGTCCGGATTTAAATGAAACTTTTCCGGACCATCCAGATCCGAAACGGACATCCAAGATCACGCGGAGCTGTGAATAATCTAGAATAACTCTCTCTCTCTCTCCCTCTCCCTCTCTCTCTCTCTCTCTCTATATATATATATATATATATATACATACTAGCGAATTGCCCGTGCTTACGACACTACCCACCCCGATTGAAATTACCTTATGGATCAAAGCATTGGTTCTTACCTACCCAACTGTCTAGAACTAGATATGTTTGAAAGAGTGTGGCCTGGTAAAAAATTGATGGCATTTGTGAAATATATTTGAAAGAGTTTGGGTACTTTCTTAAGAGAGTTGGAGAGCACACCTCATCCATTGGATCAAATCAATCTCAGTCTTTCTTTTAACTTGTATTTTTGTGAACCCCACACCCTTGTATTTTATTAGGTTGATGTGGGTACCTATGAGAATCTCTTATTACTGTACACATTCTATGCCATAGGCCCATAGATTGATTTGAGTGGTTGTATCCTTCTAAGTACTAACATGGAGGAGAAGACAAATATATCTATTTTCTCAAGATTGGAATTTTCTCCGAGGGAAGGAAATAGATGTATCTTCTTATAATACACCTCCACAAGGCCTAATCATGAATAGAGAAATGATCAATCGCCAATGCCAATAGCATCCATTTCAAGTTGCCCATTATTGACCGGGTACCAGACCTCGGTGGAGAACTCCAAGTCTACTCCACCGAGTCACTGACGTTTATACTACTCCAATATCTAAGCTAAAAGTCGAGAGAGGTATTGGTTCGCACACGGAGGTCTTGAGTTTTGTTATTGTCATACTTATAAATATGAAGTAACCAGAAACCACGTACGTATACCCAACAACTAGAAAGCATGAGGACATCATCTAATGAAGGCTTCACCATACTTCTTTTCTTATCGTCTTTATTTTCCGTCTCATTAGTCTCTGAAGCTGCAGACACCGTAACGACTGTTCAATTCATCACAGAAAATGAGACCATTGTTTCAGCAGGTGGAGGCTTTGAACTGGGATTTTTCAGTCCAGGTAGTTCCAAGAATCGATACTTGGGGATATGGTACAAAAAAATAACTACTAGGACCGTGGTATGGCTTGCTAACAGGGAAACTCCTATCACCGATGCATCAGGTGTGTTAAAGGTCGTCGACCCTGGAATTCTTGTCCTCTTCAACGGATCTGGCAACATTGTATGGTCTTCCAATACGTCAAGGTCTGTACACAACCCAGTTGCGCAACTTTTGGAGTCTGGAAATTTTGTTTTGCGAAATGCAAATGATGACAACCCAGAGAATTTCCTTTGGCAGAGTTTTGATTATCCAGTTGACACGCTGTTGCCAGGTATGAAGCTGGGAAAGAACTTGTTAGTTGGGCTAGATCGCCACTTGTCATCGTGGAAGAGTGATGATGATCCGGCTCAAGGTGATTATACATTCGGGATGAATACTCATGGATATCCCCAATTGATTACAGACAATGTTACTACTGTGATGTTCCGGACTGGCCCATGGAATGGTCTTTCATTTAGTGGGACGCAGAACTTAAAACATAACCCCATTTACGAATTCTATTTTGTATTTAACAGAGAAGAAGTGTATTATGGTTACGAGCTTCTCAACCAATCAGTTGTTTCGAGGTTAGTGTTGCGCCAGAATGGTATTCTGAACCGCTTGACATGGGTTGATCGGACACAAGACTGGATCCTTTACAATACTTCACCAGCTGATACCTGTGACAATTATGGATCATGTGGTGCTTATGGTAGCTGTGACATTGGCAATTCCCCTATGTGCGGGTGTTTGGACAAATTTGTGCCTAGGTACCCAAAGGATTGGGTTATGGGAGATTGGTCAAATGGGTGCATGCGGAGGACACCATTGGCTTGTCACAAGGGAGAGGGATTCCTGAAGTATTCCCGAGTCAAACTTCCAGACACGCAGAAATCATGGTTCAATGAGACCATGACCCTTGAGGAATGTGGGAAAATGTGCTTGGAGAACTGCTTTTGTATGGCATATGCAAATCTTGACATACGGGGCGGAGGAACTGGCTGCTTGCTTTGGTTTGGGGATCTAATTGATATAAGAGAGTTCAATACAGGCGGGCAAGATATCTATTTGAGGATGGCGGTCTCTGAGTTAGGTATGTATGACTTTGTCTCGAAACTTGTAGATGAGTAGCTCCCTACCATGTGGTAAACATATTTTTTTGTTTACTCTTGACTGCCAATTAAGGTTGTAGAAAAGAAAATCAGGCATGGTACTCTTCTCAATTTTCTTGTCTAGGACTTTGCAGGGATACACGGAACTAACAAATGGTTAGCATCGATCAGTGCAAATGAGGCAAGACTTGATTTTGCCATGGTTTACAAATACTGGATTTGTGTTATGTAAGGAACAAAGTTGCTGTACATAGGGCCAATGAGAATTATCCATGGAAATAATGTCATATACAGAAACAAGTTACTGCTTATTTTACCCTTTCTTATTATTCTATCTGCATCAAGAGTACATCGATGATTTCACTCACAATACTAATATAATGATTTCATGAATATTACTCGTATATGTGATATATAAAACACGCAACAATTTACAAGTTATAACATGAACATGTAAGTTCCATAAATAGTTCAGTCGTCGACAAGGATTGTGAGACATAACGATTTTTCTAGCACGTAGGAGTGGGATGTGGAAACTAACAAAGGGAGAGTGTTACAATTCCGTTTTCATGTTTAGATTGCAAATGGAGAAGTCAAAACTGCGCAGCTGAACAACTGTTCTAATGTATTTCAACATTTGATTGTATAGATGTAGTCCCGGGAGTCCCCCGTGTTGGCTCCAATGGGAAGAGAAGGGACAAAATCATAATCATCTTGGCTTTAACAATAGGAATGCTCCTACTATGTCCGAGCCTGACCTTATTTGTTTGGCAAAAGAAGCAGAGACAGCTTAAGAAAAAAGGTAATTCCACTTGTTATCTATAAAGGTAATCCAAATGAGTATGGAATCATCTTGTGCTTGTCATTTTGTGAAAGAAACGTGTGTTTTTATACATATTTCTCCAATACACTGGTTGTGTGAAGAAGTTCCTTTGTTTTTTTCTCGTATCCATTCTTTTCTTTTCTTTTCAGTGTTATTGGCACTCATCTCAGGTCATAATAACACCGATGAAAGCCAGAAGGAAGATTTGCAGTTGCCATTGTTGGAGTTGACTACAATTGAGAAAGCTACTGATAACTTCTCAATAAACAATCAGCTGGGACAGGGCGGATTTGGCCTTGTTTACAAGGTAATAATCATGTAGATCAACTGATTGTAGCCAAGTGGTAGGCACCATATATTCCTGTGCATTTGACAGGTGTTCAAACCTCACTAACTGCATCTAAAGTTTCGCCAAGCAAAAAGAAAAAAAAAAAAAAAAAGATCAACTGTTCTCCGGTTCCTTCTAAAGTCAAGTTATCGATACATGTGAAGCCCGGCTAGTTTGGATGTCAAAATAGTTTTGTTCAATCTATCAGCACTCAGAAAGACATTAAGCCATGGAGTTTTCTTCGGAAAAATGCCAAATGGGAATTTGCATCAAACTTCTGGAGGCAAAATTTTCTATTTAGTTTTTCAAAGCAGTTTGGACTATTTAAATCCTCAGAGCAAGATTTTGGATGCGTTGGTTTGTAGAAGCTGAGAATCGCCTCAAAATCTGATTTTCTAGAAGGTGGGTCAGGGCCCAGGGTGGCTTTTGGAAACAGATTATGAATTCTAAAAGTTAATTACCTGCTTTTGTAGCAAACACTACTTTAATTTTGCTGCAGCTTAATTCATAATTCTATAGCTGCAGAAACAAGTTGGAAGCATTCGGTGTGTTGTTTCTTTTCTTATATGAAACTTCCTACATATTCGGAGGTTTCCCTTTTGTATGCCGAACTGTATGTATTTTACATGATCCTCTTGTTGGACCAATGCCAATCAAGGAACATAAGAAGCTACTAAAAGAAAGGCAAATGTGAAGGGAAGGAAAAGAAAGTACTACTTTTAAGTTTATGATATCCTACTTATCAAAATTGCCATCTTCAGGGTAGGCTGGAAGATGGACAAGAAATAGCTGTAAAGCGGCTGTCTAAAACTTCTAGACAAGGAATTGATGAGTTCAAGAATGAAGTCATCTGTATTGCCAAACTTCAGCATCGAAATCTCGTGAAGCTTCTAGGGTGCTGCACTCAAGCGGAAGAAAGAATGTTAATCTATGAATTCATGCCTAACAAAAGCCTGGACTCCTTTATTTTTGGTTTGGCTCTCTCATAACTTTAGCAAGTATATGTTGCAACTAATCTACTCTCTATCCAAGGTCAAGTGGCCGAACATGTATGCAGATAAATGAATAACTCTGGCTTCTAGGAAATTAGAAATAAATTTGTGTATTATTCTCTTTCCATTTGAAAGCATGAATTATTGAAGAACATGTAGTTCTCTTGCGTCATAAGCTGTTGCATGACTTGTTCTTCCAAGAAAAATATTATTTTTTACTATGGGATTTGTTCCAGTTAAATTTATTCAGCAGGACTAACAACATTTATGGGATGAAAATTTGGGCAGATGAAAGCAGGCGAACATTACTGGATTGGCCAAAGCGATATAAAATTATCAATGGGATTGCTCGTGGGCTTCTCTATCTTCATCAAGATTCCAGACTCAGAATCATTCATAGAGATCTCAAAGCAAGCAATATTTTGCTGGATATTGAAATGAACCCAAAAATATCAGACTTTGGCATGGCTAGAATTTTTGGAGGAAATGAGACAGAACAAAATACAGAGAGAGTGGTTGGAACATAGTAAGAACCTCTTAACATGTTCTATATAGTTACTTGCTTGTACTAATTAACACTTGGTTTCCTTATTCATTCTTTGGTGCAGTGGTTACATGTCTCCAGAATACGCGGTAGATGGCCTTTTCTCCATAAAGTCGGATGTTTTCAGTTTTGGTGTTCTTATGCTGGAGATTGTGAGTGGGAAGAGAAACAGAGGTTTCTTCCGTCCAGATCACTATCTCAACCTCCTTGGACATGTGAGTTTATACTATATCATTCGTAAATAACCTCTTGAAACATCTCCAGTACTTTTTGCCATTTTGGCAATAACATCGGCAAAATTTGGCCAGGATTGCCAAAATTTGGTTTGTTATAATTTCATTAAACCATCTGTTAGAAATTGTTGCTCCACTGGTTCAAAGCTTACTCATTTTCACTGTTGAAAATCATTGGAGATCAAAAGTCCTGATGGAGATGCAACAGTTTTTGCAAATGCCAAAGAATTGGCACTTGGCACAACGGCATTGCCAGAATTTGGCAAGAAGTTTGCCCCGGAAGTAGAGCTCTTGTTTCGGTGAGCTATAGCCAAATTTTGGCCTTAGCAATGAAAATGGCTCACCCCTAGAGCTGCTCTTTTCATGTGGTAAAAATCTTGTATTGATGATATTGATTATAAATTGTTCAGGCATGGACACTACATAAAGAAGATAGGTCAATTGAACTGATTGATCCGACTTTAAAGGAAGCATGCTGTCCACCAGAAGTGTTGCGATCCATCCATGTTGGTCTATTATGCGTGCAACAACACCCTGAAGACAGGCCAAGTATGTCATCCGTGGTTCTAATGTTGGGAAGTGAAGGTTCGTTGCCATGGCCCACACAGCCTGGATTTTTCACCGAAAGGAATCTTTTTGAAGCCAATACTTCATCTAGCAAGAATGCACCAATTTCAACTTTAACCAATGATTTGACCGTACTGGAGCCTCGATAATGTAACTATGTGAAACATTTTTGGCAGTTTGTGTTTCTTCAAACGTAAACCATTTTTGTAGTGATGTGATTCTTGTGAAGCAGGATCAGTTTAGCGAATGTCGAGGAAAGTGGAATTTGTATACCTGTACTTGTGAAGGAGAGGGAGAGAGAAATGTCAAGGGGTTGGGCGATGCTTGATGAACTGTTGCCGTTTTAGTCACAAAGAGGTAGAAAGTAGTTAGAGAGAGGAGAAAGAGTGCACATGAGCATTTAGAGTCACATTATGGAAATTGTTTGGCAGTTTGGAAAGAATAGGTTATGGGGGAAGACTACACGGGTACACTTGGTCGAAGTCGGCTCTGTTCCACGTATGGGAGTCCAGCCCGGCCAAGAAGGATCTTTCAATAACATTACAGACATTGCGGCCTATGGGTTGTGGGCTTCCAAGGGAGAATACCTTGAGCTTCTGTCATTCATGTAGAACTATGAACTGATGTTCCTCACTGTTGCTTCCTTGTATCCGGATCAAATAAATTCTTGAACTGTCAACAAGATCTTTGTGCCAATGGGTGTATCCGTTGTTGGACTATATATATATATCTACGACCTTGTGTTCAGAAGTCTAGAGAACCTTTACAGTTTCAGTCAAAAGCCATTTAATCAATTTGATAATTTTGTTGGTTTTGATTAGTTTCATGTTTTTTGAAGGACGCCAATTATAGTAACATGTTCTGCCTAGTCTATTGTGCGTGCAACAACATCCAGAGGATATGCCAAGTATGTCATTTGTGGTTCTGACGTTGGGTGGTGAGGGTGCATTGCCTCAGTCAACACAACCTGGTTTTTTGCACTGAAAGACTTGAAGCTGGTAATCATGGGGTCGGGTATCAACAAGTCCAGTCAATAAAGTCACCATTACGCAGTTAGAAGGTCGATAGAGAACATGACTTGGTCGATCGATATCTTTGGATATTTCTAGAACTGTTGAAAAATGAGGCCTCCTTTTGCTGTCTCAGGCCATCCGTTTTTCTATTTGTGTTGTATATTACTGTAAATATGAAGATCGGTAACCAATTTTGTTCTGCAAATATTAGCCCACCGTTTAGACTTTTCAGGGTCTTGGACAAACATGAATTTTTAAGTCTGATTTTGTGAGTTGAGGTGTTTCCACTGCGTGGAAGGTCGTCGTCGTCGTCGCACACACACATATACATACACATATACAGTTCCGATCAAGTTCACACTTTTATGGTCGGGACTGTCCGCACCTCCTATTTTCCTATCGAATTTCGAATATATATAACATTTACCTATTGCGCTAGCCACCATTAATTCTTTTTTTCCATGATTCATTATTTAAAGGGAGAGGGCCCCCACCAAAGGCATGAAGACAATTTGGATTTCACTTCACGAATCCAATACGCTTGACCCCTCCCTCAACCATCCCCCTACTCATTATTATGTTCAATTTTCATTGCGTTGCTCGCAAAGGCACATATATTGACCAACACACACACACACACACACTCTCTCTCTCTCTCTCTCTCTCTCTCTCTCTCTCTCTCTCTACTACTTTCGAGGATGGCAGCCATGCGTTGGCGTTATGTAAGCAAAGGTCGGTCTACCTATTGGGCCGGAGATATCCACAATGCAGCTCGACATAATGATATGTGGGTTTGGCAATCCGCTCCATCCCGTCCTGAACAAGGTGGGTTCCCGACAAATTTTTGGGAAAATAACGGCTCAGTACGTGTTTTGATAATTAATATCCGCCAATGATATACTGAGAATATTTGTTAATGCTGAAAATGTCATTGACAGGTATTAATTATCAAAACACGTCATTGGCCATCATTTTCCCCAAAATTTTGGGTATCAAGTTGGGTTCGGGGGAGAATAGGAATTCCAATATGGGAAGAGTGCGGGATGATGTTACCCCTCCTAATATTTTAGGTTATAAATTACGCATGTCTATACCTGAAGGCATGGTTCAGAAGTCATAGATTTTCCATCCTATTTTCACCTTAAAATACCATTTAATGTATCAACAATCTTCACCCTTTTTTCTTTTTTCTTTTTTTTTTTGGTAATGCAGAATGTCCCTGGCCAGTTTGCACGCGCCTCGGACTAATCCCTACAGCCCCTCCCACAGCCATTTCACATGTTTACGCGTGGAATGAGGTGGCCTCAAGAATTATTGATAAGAAGAATCCAACTTAAGGATTCAATATTCGTGATTATCTCTGTATCCTACATTTGTAAGCGATGCTTAAAGGAAGCAGCTAGCCAAATCTGACTACTAGGAATCAAGTCATGCAGGCACTAATTAGTGATTATAACTTCCATTAATTTTGTTTTGAGACTTTCCTATCTCTGGTACGTTTATGATAGAAAATTGGGTTATCGTTGCGAAAAAGACGTGACCGTGAACCTAAAGCTTCTTTTTAGGATAATAATCAAGCAATTGAAGATTTGGTCTAGTCAAGGAATAACATGATTATTTTGCATACCGGGAATTGATTTTGATATATAGGAGACATCATCGTACGCCCAAAGTTAAAGTCTTGTATTCTACAGCAACTAGCAGGTGGTGGAATGATATGTTGCATAAATTCATTGTACTTTGTATGATGCATCAATTCATGTTACCCTTTTGTTAATTTAATTTAAGATGTACGGATGATTAAAAAAATTGAAGTGTGACATTTAATTCCCTTTGACAATTTCTATTTGGAATTCTTAGTCGGGGCATAATCAAAGCATCTATATGGGCACGACCTACTAACCAGAAAATTATCATTTAAGGATGAAAAAAGTGCAATGTCATTTTAATTTTTTTTGGTCAAGCGGAAATTAAATTGCAATGTAATTATCATTAAGTAGGAACACCCTTTTTATTTACGTGGAACTCCAGGTGAATAGAACCTCAAGTTACAAACCCAAAATGTTGGTCAGATCGAGCTAGACATTCTTCTTTTTTGTAACCGAGGAACAATCCTGCAGCCGAGTCACTATTGGATTGTGCAACCCACCGCCATGGCTCCCCACTTAAATCATAGTTTGTCTCCAGAGAGAATCGAATGTTGCTATGTTACAAGCGCAGGTTCACCCGTATCATGTCGACAACTCATGGGTGGGTCTGATCGGGCTAGACTTCTTCTTGCATAGCCCAGATTTTTTGGACCGGTCGGTAATTTTCCCGTCACAGATTGTGACATGCCTTGAAAAAGGGAAGAGGGCTACTAGGGCTACTTTAATGGCATAAATATAAAATGGGCTAAGCCGAATCTAAAACATTCGTTTGTTCCGAAAATAAGTGAGTCAACCCAATCCAACCCAACCCATTCTATTTTACTTAATTTTTAATACTATCTCAGCAAGTTCGGATCAAGTTACGTGCACAGCTCCTACGGGGTGTTTTCGGTAGTAAAAAATTTGTAGATTTTTATTCGTGGTCGATAAGTTATTAGGTGTTTCCGATAGTGAATAAATTGTTGAGAAATGTCAAGTTATTTTTGGTAGTGAATAAGTTGTTGATTGCTTTGTGAGTAGAGTTATTGTAGTGAAAAAAGATTTTTGTCGACAACTTTTTTGTTAGTGAAAACATGATAGTAAAATATTGAAACGTTTTTTTTTAGTAGAAACGAAATGGTAAAATAAGTTAAGTTTTTTGTGATTTTTGTTAGTAAAAACACCTCGGCCTTATTCGTATAGATATCCATTTGTGAGTTTGGGCATCTGACCAAATTGAATAAGTCCGCCCACTCTGTTGGCCTCTATGCCTACGTTTCTACAATGGCAAATCAAGATTCAATGGATTAACTACGAAAGAACGACGACGACAACAATAATCACATACAAAGTGTCCATCTCATTCTTTCATTAATTAGTGCAACAATCAAGTCAACAAGAGTCACAAGTCCAATATTTGTAGCATGAGAAAAAAATAAGACAATAATTATAAGAACTAGAATTAGAATTCCAATTAATAAAGAAAAATTCTAAAATCAGCCCGACAATAATAAATGTGTGAATATGTATTACAGGATATAAAAAGTATATAAAAATATGAATTTTTTTCGTCTTCTAGTGTGTTTATCATCAGTCTAGTAGACTGACAATAGCAATAGTAAGACTGTTTAATAAAAGCCTTTGAATTCCTGTTCAAGCGCCTCCTCCAACAAAACTTCAGACTGTTCCATCAACTCAGGACTCAGTCTGAACATAAGAACACAAAACTCCATCTGATTCAGCGCCCCATCGCCGTCCAAATCCCCTTCCCTCAACATACTCCTCAGGTCACCGTCGCTCAATCCCTGCAACCCCAACAAGGCGGCGTTTCTCTTCAGGCTGTCGAACGTGATCGCCCCTTTATCACCGTCCACCAGCAGCTCAAACCCATTACACAGCTCCCCGATCAGCCCTTCCCCGCCCAATTTCTCGGCCATTATGGGTAACATGTCTTCAAAACTCGGTTGGGCACTATTCGACGCCATTGAACAAGAGCGAGGAATTGGTTTCTTGGATTAGTCTGGGTTGCCGATAAGATAGTCTGGACAACTGAGTTATGGAAAAAAATAAAAAGTGAGCAAGATATGTGTGAACGGTGAAATTGGTTTTCAAGATTAATTGTGATTCGTGTATGCTGCTTCGGGAGTTGTGAGAAACAAAAAGTGCGAGAAAGCAAGATTTAGAGAGAGAGAAAGTTGTGTAGTTGGAGAGAGAGAAAGTTGGGTGTTTTTCGGGGGTGAGAAAGGGGACGGGGATTAATAAATAGGGGGTTAGGGATTTCGGAGAAGGAGAGAGTGCCATGGGAAGACAGCTCAGGGACAGGCAACCCAGTGGTCGGTTTGATCTAGTAAAAAATGGCAAAATTGCCTGTCTCGCTTTCGGAGAAGCTGTGTTGAACAGGGTATTATCGTCCATTACGACGAAGGTCAGCAGAGTTTTGGAACTTATCCTGTAGCTTCCATTGTTGCATTTTTTATTCTTCACTATATTAGTCTGAAGTATTGGAGTTTTAATCCGGCCTAAATTTCTGTGATATATTGAGTTCATTAATAAAAATATTTTAGAGTCTAGAGTCCGTTAAAACACAAAATTGTCATTAATGAGACAAAGGATTTTATTTGGCTAATACAAAAAAATGTCTTTTTTTCATTTAAATTGTCTTAAATAAGATAAGGGTCTTATTTGGCTTACAAAAACTATGTCTTTTCGTGTTTTTCGATCTTGTTGCACTTTCATAGGGTTTTAGGGTGAACTTTTCTATTATAGAATCTTAGCGATTTAGGCACTTTCATAGGGCATCCTAGGATTTGACACTTTTATATATAGGGTACCCTAAAATTTTAGGCACTTTTATAGGATACCCTAGGGTTTTAGGCACTTTCAATGCCGGTTAATCTTGGTCAATTCCAGTCAACCTTGGAAGGGTTTTTTTTGGAAATCCTGGGCAGAATGTCCTTTAAACTTTACGAAAAAATATTTATGTGCTTATTATAACAAAAACTCTTATAGTATGTCCTCCTACTCAATTTGAGTTGTTTGCGAGCAGCGGTTGGCTCGAGCTAAGCTTGAGTTTTAGGCTCGTTTAATAAACAAACCCAGCTCAATCCTCAAAAGCTCGGCTCGGCTCATTTTATAGACTCGGCTTTTTTAAAGAGACAAGAAATTAGTCAGGCTCGAGTCATCAAGGGCTTAGCTCGTTTACACACAAGCCGAGCTTGAGCTCGTTTAGTAGACGAGCCGAGCCTGAACTCTATAAAGCTCGACTCGTTTGCACTCTTGCCGACGGTTTGTTATACAATTGCTTATTGGGTCCACCTCGGTTCCCATACCAACAAATCGAGATGTTCATTTTTTTTCTGAGTAATTTTTCAATGTCCCGTAAAAATACAATTCATCCAATATTGACAAATGTTTGTTCAATTTGTTTAACTTTTTGTTTAAAATTCTTGACTGCAGATTCTAAACTAAAAGTTAAACGAATTGATCATCAAAACTTGTCAATATCCTCATAAACCAATCTTTTTGGGGCAAATTAAAACATTACTTTTGGAAAAATTTGAATGCCTCGGGTCATATTTGCGTGGGACATGAAGTGGACCCCACTCAAAAAGTGAGTTCCCAATTGGTACCAAGTCTAATCTTTTTCTTTCTTTCTGTTAAGCATACCAAGTCTAATATGTACTGTAGTTGTGTACGCATAGTAGTATTTGTGAAGATTTCTATGGCGCGCGCGTGCGCATATATATACATATATATATATATACATATATATACATATACATATATATATATATATATCGGGATGGTTCAAGGGACACCTAAAAAAACACCCCAAATCTCAATCTCATAATTTCCAATCAAATTTTTATGATCCGAACCATTCAATGTGTGCAGAATGTGATTTTAAGGTACCCGCGAGAAATTAGCAAAAAAAATGACCGGGAAAGGCTTAATTTGAACAGTTTTTATTTGAACCATTCAATAAAAAACTGTTCAAAACTGTTCGGATCAAGCCCTTTTCAGTCATTTTTTTTGCTAATTTCTCTCAAGTACCCTTAGGCTCCGTTCAGTTGTCAAGAATGTTGTACGGGAAAGTTATTCTCAAGAAAAGTCAAGTAAAGTGAAGTAAATGAAAAAGAAATCTATTTTCCTGTGAGTGTTCATTTGACAAAATTTTTTTGCAAGAAAACTCAAGTTTAGTGATTCATTTGTCAGGAAAAGACACTTATGAGAAATTTCTTTATTTTTCATGGCTAAAAGTAATTTTGAGAGCTAACACATACTAAAAAATGTATTTTATCTAATGCAAAACCTTAACATGAAGCTTAAAAAATAAGTAGATGATAACTAAATAAATAAATTTTAAACAATTATGCTTGATTAGTTGCCGATACAAAAATTCATTGATAAACTGATGATTAGTAAGTACAAAACAAAACTGAAGACTAATGACAAGATAAATAAATACTTTCAAAAAAAATCAATTACTAATTTTTTTCACAACAATTATCTCAGAAAGTACCACAGTAGTCAAAATTGTTGTTACTCACATAAATCTTAAAGTGTCTTTCTAAGAATTTAATTCATATTTTTTTTGGTATTGGCGTTATTTGCTTTTTTTCTTACCCGCCAATTATTTTAGCCCCCACAATGGAGAAAATTTTCCCGCAAAATCCTATACTTTTGGCCGGATCACTTTTGCAAGAAAGTAAATCTTGCAGGAAAACTTAAGAACATGTTTCCCACTACTTTCCTGACAACTAAACACTACAAAAGTTATGGGAAAGTTGATTTTCCCATCCTTTTCTGTACTTTCCTGACAACTGAACGAGGCCTTAAAATCACATTCTGATCACATTGAACGGCTCGGATCATCAAAATTTGATCGGAAACTATGAGGTGTTTTTTAAGTGTTTTTTTGGATGTCCTCGGAACCGCCCCGTGTATGTATATATATATATATATATATATATATAAGAAAAACATTTTAACGGGTAGCCCCGTGAAAAGTTGTTTACAGTCGTGAATTGCAGCTGTCCGTTTCAGTTTTAGACGGTCCGGATTTAAATGAAACTTCCAGACCATCCAAAACCGAAACGGACAACTAAGATTTTGCGGAGCTGTGAATAATCTAGAATAACTCTCTCTCTCTCTCTCTCTCTCTCTCTCTCTCTCTCTCTCTCTCTCTCTCTCTCTCTCTCTCTCTCTCTCTACATACTAGCGAATTGCCTATGGCTACAACACTACTCACCCCGATTGAAATTACCTTTTGAATCTTGATATTGGCTCAAAATACTAAATTGATTCATTTCTTGATGGCACGAAAGAAAATTATTTTGAGAGAATTAGCCTTGCTAGAATCCAAGTAAATACCAAGTAAAAAGTTAACTTGGTACAAAGAACAAAAATGAACAAAAGATAATTTGTTTAAAATACCCTATTTGCTCCAGCACCCTTTAGAATAAACCAAATTACCAATGATCCTTGTAAAATACTAATTAAGCCTAGAAAATGAAAAGTTAGATTTTATCGTACAGTTTTCTCCAAGGAAATACTCCTATATATGACCAACAAAATCTATTATCTCGATGCAAGGTGTCTATTTTATCAATCAAGATGTCTCCAAAAGTTTTAGTTGCTCAAAAGCATTGATGGATAAGTGTTTGTGAAATCCTACCACTTGATGAACGAAAATTTTCTTTCCCTTAGACTACACATATGGCCTTTCCTTTCCATTTAGAAAGTTTCATTGCTTCTTTATTTGGAAGAAAAAATAAATAAACCACTCGTTAGAATAAAAGAGTTTTCACTTGAACACAAAAAGAAGAAGAAGTAAAGCCAATATTTTAACTCACATAATCAACAATATAAAACTACGTAAGAAAGAGGAGAACTTCTTCGGAACAACTGTTTCGAAAAACACATAGAACAAAGAGAGGGGTGGGTTTCGTCGATTTTGTTAGAGCATCCGCAATGTAATAAGCAAATGGGTGTGGATAAGCAAACTTAATAACAATGCTCAAAAAACACTCCACATTATAATAAGCAAAGTTACAAGTCTTTTAATAAATAACCAAATTTCACCCATTCCATAACCAAACTTAACAACTTTTACCAATAACCAAACTCAATAACTCAATAACTCAAAAATACCTCACATTGGAATCGTCTCATCGAGACGAATAATTTGGTGTAGTCAAGTGCGTGATTAGAACTCGCTTGCGATTGGACAAATGTGCATTGTGTATTGTGGGGGTTTTTTTGGTTAGGGATGCAAAAATAACCAATGTTGAGATAGAGGTTGTTAAGTTTGATTATGAACTAAATAGAGAATCAAATACTGACGTGACACATTTTTATTATTACCATCGCGGATGCTCTTAGTTTGTGTCGAAGTCTAATATAAACCACAACTCAACAGTTCCTTCATTACTAATATAGACTTCGACACAGCTTCTAATTTCTGGTTTATATTAGAACATTAATTAGTTGTTAGATTCAAAAATTCCAACAGTCTTGAACCATTATGGATCAAAGCATTGGTTCTTACCTACCCTAACAGTCTAGAACTAGATATGTTTGAAAGAGTGTGGCCGGGTAAAAAATTGATGGCATTTGTGAAATATATTTGAAAGAGTTTAGGTACTTTCTTAAGAGAGTTGGAGAGCACACCTCATCCAATGGATCAAATCAATCTCAGCCATTCTTTTAACTTGTGTTTGTCTGAACTCCACACCCTTGTGTTTTATTAGGTAGTGTGTACCTATTAAAATCTCTTATTACTGTACACATTATATGCCATAGGCCCATAGCTTGGGGTCCTCTTTTTTTGGCTTAGCTTTGTGGTCCTGTATTTTTGGCTCAGCTTGTGGTCCTGTTGAATCATGAATGGGATTGATTTGAATGGTTGTATCCTTCTAGTAACATGGAGGACAAGAAAATTCTACTCCCTCCATCCCAGATTCTTTGTCCGGTCCGTAAAACGGAGTGTTAAAAATAATGCAATTTTTTCAAGAAAAAATTCAAACTTTTTTCACAAATTAAAAATATTCATTGATATCTGGTAAGCTGTTAAAAAACTTTTGATTTTTTCTTTCAAAAATTGTATTATTTTTAACACTTCGTTTTGCGGACCGGACAAAGAATTTGGGGATGGAGGGAGTATCTATTTTCTCAAGATTAGAATTTTCTCCGAGGGAAGGAAATAGATGTATCTTCTTATAATACACATCCACAAGGCCTAATGAATAGAGAAATGATCAATCGCCAATGCCAATAGTATCCATTTCAAGTTGCCCATTATTGACCGGGTACCAGGCCTGGGTAGAGAATTCCAAGTCTACTCCACCGACTCACAGACGTTTATACTACTCCAATATCTAAGCTAACAGTCAAAAGAGGTGTTGGTTCGCACACGGAGGTCTTGAGTTTTGTCATTGTCATACTAATAAATAGGAAGTAACCAGAAACCACGTACGTATACCCAACAAGTAGAAAGCATGAGGACATCATCTAATGAAGGCTTCACCATACTTCTTTTCTTATCCTCTTTATTTTCAGTCTCATTGGTCTCTGAAGCTGCAGACACCATAACGACTGTTCAATTCATCACAGAAAATGAGACCATTGTTTCAGCTGAAGGAGGCTTTGAACTGGGATTTTTCAGTCCCGGTAGTTCCAAGAATCGATACTTGGGGATATGGTACAAAAAAATAACTCCTAGGACCGTGGTATGGCTTGCTAACAGGGAAACTCCTATCACCGATGCATCAGGTGTGTTAAAGGTCGTCGACCCTGGAATTCTTGTCCTCTTCAACGGATCTGGCAACGTTGCATGGTCTGCCAATACGTCAAGGTCTGTACACAACCCAGTTGCGCAACTTTTGGAGTCTGGAAATTTTGTTTTGCGAAATGCAAATGATGACAACCCAGAGAATTTCCTTTGGCAGAGTTTTGATTATCCAGTTGACACGCTGTTACCAGGCATGAAGCTGGGAAAGAACTTGTTAGTTGGGCTAGATCGCCGCTTGTCATCGTGGAAGAGTGATGATGATCCGGCTCAAGGTGATTATACATTCGGGATGAATACTCATGGATATCCCCAATTGATTGCAGACAATGTTAATATTGTGATGTACCGGTCTGGCCCATGGAATGGTCTTTCGTTTAGTGGGGCGCAGAACTTAAAACCTAACACCATTTACAAATTCTATTTTGTATTTAACAGAGAAGAAGTGTATTATGGTTACGAGCTTCTCAACCACTCAGTTGTTTCAAGGTTAGTGTTGCGCCAGAATGGTATTCTGAACCGCTGGACATGGGTTGATCAGACACAAGGCTGGATCCTTTACAGTATTTCACCAGCTGATACCTGTGACAATTATGGATCATGTGGTGCTTATGGTAGCTGTGACATTGGCAATTTCCCTATGTGCGGGTGTTTAGACAAATTTGTGCCTAGGTACCCAAAGGATTTGGGTATGGGAGATTGGTCAAATGGGTGCATGCGGAGGACACCGTTGGCTTGTCACGAGGGAGAGGGATTCCTGAAGTATTCCCGAGTCAAACTTCCAGACACGCAGAAATCATGGTTCAATGAGACCATGACCCTTGAGGAATGTGGGAAAATGTGCTTGGTGAATTGCTCTTGTATGGCATATGCAAATCTTGACATACGGGGCGGAGGAACTGGCTGCTTGCTTTGGTTTGGGGATCTAATTGATATAAGAGAGTTCAGTACAGGCGGGCAAGATATCTATGTGAGGATGGCGGCCTCTGAGTTAGGTATGTATGACTTTGTCTCCAAACTTGTAGATGAGTAGCTCCCTACCATGTGGTAAGCATATTTTTTTGTTTACTCTTGACTGCCAATTAAGGTTGCAGAAAAGAAAATCAGGCATGGTAGTCTTCTCAATTTTCTTGTCTAGGACTTTGCAGGGATACACGGAACTAACAAATGGTTAGTATTGAGAACTGCAGATGAGGCAAGACTTGATTTTGCCATGGTTTAGAAATACTGGATTTGTGGTATGTAAGGAACAAAGTTGGTGTATATAGGGCCAATGAGAATTATCCATGGAAATAATGTCATATATAGAAACAAGTTACTGCTTATTTTACCCTTTATTATTATTTTATCTGCTTCAAGAGTACGTCGATGATTTCACTCACAGTACTAATATAATGATTTCATGAATATTACTCGTGTATGTGATATATAAAACACGAAACAATTTACAGGTCATAACATGAACATGTAAGTTCCATAAATAGTTCAGTCGTCGACAAGGATTGTGAGACATAACGATTTTTCAAGTAGTACGTAGGAGTGGGATGTGGAAACTAACAACGGGAGAGTGTTACAATTCCGTTTTGCATGTTTAGATTGCAAATGGAGAAGTCAAAACTGCGCAGCTGAACAACTGTTCTAATGTATTTGAACATTTGATTGTATAGATGCAGTCCCGGGCAGGGATAGAGCCAAGAATTTCACTATACGGGGACGACTATGTATGTGAGACAAAAAAATAAAGAGAAACGTGCATAACAACGTGAATACATTAAAACTCAAAAATGTACAAGATAGTAACACTCCATACTTAATTATGCTTTTCATAAATCAACATATTGTAAAAGCATTAACAACTTACCTCATCCTATCTAGTAAAATTAGGCATCTTCAATTGCACTCGACGCTCTTTCATGTCGTTAAAAGCATCGATGATAGAATCAGTATCAATCGTTTTTGCAATATCCTTCTCTATGTAAGTGATTTAGAAACTTGCTCAAAGTTTATCACCCACCGTGTTGGTGGAGTCTAGTATTTACACATTTCATAGTTACAACTTAGATTTCACCAAGATTACTTCGGGTTCCCAAAATCTCTTCTCCTAAGTTCTTATTTTCTCGAAACTGCCTTTAAAGTATTGACGATGTGGGATTTTTGTGCCGGGGGGGGGGGGGCCTGGTGTGCCATGGAGATTTTTTAGGCAGAGAGAAGAGAACGTGTAAAATCCTCTTAGGCAGAGAGAAGAGAACGTGTAAAATCCTCTTAGCGATTGGGAACTTTTGTGGGTAAAAACTGGGAGTTAAATAATTGAGTACTCAGTTAATCCTCAAATTTTATGTTTTGTTATATTTAATCCGTAAGGGTTTAGAAATTAACATTGGTATCTTGTATTTGTATTTCAAAGGTTACTAACTACTTACTATCATTTGTTTTTTTTTCCCCCAAAACACTAGAAGGGGGTGAGCCTCTATACTTTCATAGGAAAATTATATTTTACATATAATAAGTAGAGTTTTTTTTCTTCTTGCAGGGGCGACTGCTCCTACTGGCCTCTCCCTGGCTCCATCCCCAGGAGTCCCCCGAGTTGGCTCCAATGGGAAGAGAAGGGACAGAATTATAATCAGCTTGGCATTAACAATAGGAATGCTCCTGCTATGTTCGAGCCTGACCTTCTTTGTTTGGCAAAAGAAGCAGAGACAGCTTAAGAAAAAAGGTAATTCCACTTGTTATCTATAAAGGTAATCCAAATGAGTATGGAATCATCTTGTGATTGTCATTTTGTGAAAGAAACGTGTGTTTTTATACATATTTCTCCAATACACTGGTTGTGTGAAGAAGTTCTTTTTTGTTTTTTTCTCCTATCCATTCTTTTCTTTTCTTTTCTTTTCAGTATTATTGGCAATCACCTCCGGGCATAATAACACAGATGAAAGCCAGACGGAAGATTTGCAGTTGCCATTGTTGGAGTTGACTACAATTGAGAAAGCTACTGATAACTTCTCAACAAACAATAAGCTGGGACAGGGCGGATTTGGCCCTGTTTACAAGGTAATAATCATGTAGATCAACTGATTGTTGCCAAGTGGTAGGCACCATATACTCCTGTGCATTTGACAGGCATTCAAACATCACTAACTGCATCTAACAATGTTGACTTTCACCAAGCAAAAAGAAAAACAAAAAAACAAAAAGATCAACTGTTCTCCGGTTCCTTCTAAAGTCAGGTTATCGATACATGTGAAGCCCAGGTAGTTTGGCTGTCGAAATAGTTTTGTTCAATCTATCAGCACTCAGAAAGACATTAAGCCATGGAGTTTTCGTCGGAAAAATGCCAAATGGGAATTTGCATCAAAATTCTGGAGGCAAAATTTTCTATTTAGTTTTTCAAAGCAGTTTGGACTGTTTAAATCCTCTGAGCAAGATTTTGGATGCATTGGTTTGTAGAAGCTGAGAATCGCCTCAAAATCTGATTTTCTAGAAGGTGGGTCAGGGCCCAGGGTGGCTTTTGGAAACAGATTATGAATTCTAAAAGTTAATTACCTGCTTTTGCAGCAAACACTACTTTAATTTTGCTGCAGCTTAATTCATAATTCTATAGCTGCAGAAACAAGTTTATAGGAAGCATTTGGTGTGGTGTTTCTTTTCTCATATAAAACTTCCCACATATTCGGAGGTTTCCCTTTTGTATGCCGAACTGTATGTATTTTACATGATCCTCTTGTTGGACCAATGCCAAATGAGGAACATAAGAAGCTACTAAAAGATAAGCCAATGGGAAGGGAAGGAAAAGAAAGTACTACTTTTAAGTTTATGATATCCTACTTATCAAAATTGCCATCTTCAGGGTATGCTGGAAGACGGACAAGAAATAGCTGTAAAGCGGCTGTCTCGAACTTCTGGACAAGGAATTGATGAGTTCAAGAATGAAGTCATCTGTATTGCCAAACTTCAGCATCGAAATCTTGTAAAGCTTCTAGGGTGCTGCACTCAAGGAGAAGAAAGGATGTTAATCTACGAATTCATGCCTAACAAAAGCCTGGACTCCTTTATTTTTGGTTTGGCTCTCTCATAACTTTAGCAAGTATATTTTGCAACTAATCTACTCTTTGTCCAAGGTCAAGTGGCCGAACATGTATGCAGAGAAATGGATAACTCTGGCTTCTAGGAAATTAGAAATAAATTTGTGTATTATTCTCTTTCCATTTGAAAGCATGAATTATTGAAGAACATGTAGTTCTCTTGCGACATAAGCCATTGCATGACTTGTTCTTCCAAGAAAAATATTATTTTTTACTATGGGATTTGTTCCAGTTAAATTTAGTCAGCAGGACTAACAACATTTATGGGATGAAAATTTGGGCAGATGAAAGCAGGCGAACATTACTGGATTGGCCAAAGCGATATAAAATTATCAATGGGATTGCTCGTGGGCTTCTTTATCTTCATCAAGATTCCAGACTCAGGATCATTCATAGAGATCTCAAAGCAAGCAATATTTTGCTAGATATTGAAATGAACCCAAAAATATCAGACTTTGGCATGGCTAGAATTTTTGGAGGAAATGAGACAGAACAAAATACAGCGAGGGTGGTTGGAACATAGTAAGAACCTCTTAACATGTTCTTTACAGTTACTTGCTTGTACTAATTAACACTTGGTTTCCTTATTCATTCATTGGTGCAGTGGTTACATGTCTCCAGAATACGCGGTAGATGGGCTTTTCTCCGTGAAGTCGGATGTTTTCAGTTTTGGTGTTCTTATGCTGGAGATTGTGAGTGGGAAGAGAAACAGAGGTTTCTTCCATCCAAACCACTATCTCAACCTCCTTGGACATGTGAGTTTCTACTATATCATTCATAATTAACCTCTTGAAACATCTCCAGTACTTTTTACCATATTTTGCAATGCTATTGGCAAAATTTGGCCAGGATTACCAAAATTTGGTTTGTTATAATTTCATTAAACCGTCTTTTAGAAATTGTTGCTCCACTGGTTCAAAGCTTACTCATTTTCACTGTTGAAAATCATTGGAGATCAAAAGTCCTGATGGAGATGTAGTAGTTTTTGTAAATGCCAAAGAATTCGCACTTGGCATAACGGCATTGCCAGAATTTGGCGAGAAGTTTGCCCCGGAAGTGGAGCTCCTGTTTCGGTGAGCTATAGCCAAATTTTGGCCTTAGCAATGAAAATGGCTCGCCCCTAGAGCTGCTCTTTTCATGTGGTAAAAATCTTGTATTGATGATATTGATTATAAATTGTTCAGGCATGGACACTACATAAAGAAGATAGGTCAATTGAACTGATAGATCTGACTTCAAAGGAATCATGTTGTCCACCAGAGGTGTTGCGATCCATCCATGTTGGTCTATTATGCGTGCAACAACACCCTGAAGACAGGCCAAGTATGTCGTCTGTGGTTCTGATGTTGGGAAGTGAAGGTTCGTTGCCATGGCCCAAACAGCCTGGATTTTTCACCGAAAGGAATGTTTTTGAAGCCGACACTTCATCTAGCAAGAATGCACCAAGTTCAACTTCAACCAATGATTTAACCATCACCGTACTGGAGCCTCGATAATGTAACTGTGTGAAATGATAGGCGCGTAAATGTTCACATACACGCCCCCTAATTTATCCTTGATAAGTCCGTTATATTGTTACTCCGAAACTTAATGCTTGATTTTTGTATTGCAGGTATTTTGAAGAATATATTGGAATACATTCCTAGTCATGGTTAAAGCTACAAGGCTTGGACCTTAAGAATGTTCTTACCGTGCACGTGATCGTGGAGCGCGTTATTTGTAGCAGAACAATACAAGTTATCCATGTTTTTGGTGGGCCCAAAGGGCTACTACTCATTACTTTATATTTTGACTAAGTCTTTGCCCTGGCAAGAGTATTGAGACCCAATGGGCATGGCTCATGGCTCTGACGAAAAGCAGAGGAGTAGGGTTTATATTTTAAAAGGGGTACAGTAGCATATATAAAAAGGGGAGCTGCGGTATATGTTTTTTTTTTTTTCCGAACAGATTTTACTTCTGGAGGAACGAACAAAAGGAAGGAGGCTGCGGTGGTACCTTCTTAGGTCTCACGCACTTTATTCCGAGAGCCGACAGAGAAAGAAAAAAGAACGGGGTTTACGATCAGGAGGATTTGGTTCCGAATATTGGTTATTTTTCTTCTGAGTTTTCTTCTTTGAAGTTTTCAACATTTTGTTTAAGTATTCAAGCATTCGATAACTAGTTTCAATTTCTATTTTTAATTAAAGTTATTCATTGGTATTCAATTAGTTGTTATCTTTCATTTATTTTCTTTCTCTGGTTAAAAAAAAAAAACATGATTAATTCTAGGATTTTATTCCTTTTATTTTTAATAATGAGTGAGTAATTTTTCTGAGGTCTGGCCATTGGGTAAAGGCACGTTGCGACACAAATAGGATTCGTCTCGCAATTTTTTTTGTACATTAATTTAATTAAATAATTTTAGTTGGTGAAAACTATGTTTGTTGGATGAATCCGATGCATTGCCAGGACTCATGTGAGTGGGAACGGGGGACCAAAACCTGTTCGCCGCTGTGTACGGAACCGACAACCTTAGGATTCCCATCCCTCGGAGTTTCCAATTCTCCCTAAAATTTAGCCATTTTTAGAACTTTGAAAAGCGAGTGGATTCTGATTGGGTAGCGAGCGTCGGATTTTCTATGACCATGCCTCTCTTTTTTATCATTTGAGCAAATTATCTATTAGTATTAGTTAATTAATCAATTAAAAGATAAGGGGTGGCTACCTAAGAGCTAATTTTAATACTATAACCCAAGGTTCCACATCACATACTTCACCGTCCTTAGTGGATTCGACTCCAGTCTTACCGGGTATTGTGCTACATCGGTCTCAGCCCTACGCTAGGAATCCATCAAGCATTTTTGGCGCCGTTGGCGGGGACGGTAACGTGTGTTAAGAATTCGGGTAGTTATTATTATTATTTTTTTTATTTTGTTTTATTTTTTATTTTCTTTAGTTGTTTCGAGTCAACATAGGTAAAGGTAGGCAATCCTCCATCGTAGGAAAGCAATCACCTCTAAAACCTAAGTACTACCAAGACAATACTAGGCGTCTCGTAGACATTGAGAGAGGGCCTAGAGTAACCGTGGAAAATCAGGAATCTTTTAGTGGTGATATCGGTGGCCTGTTCGTTGATTTAATAATTGAGCCACCGATGTCGATGCGTGCAAACATGCATCCTAAGAGGACCACTCTTCTTGGTCCAATAGTTTTACCAACCGAGACGGCGAAAGCACATAATGCTTTCACCATAAAACTTGGTACGCATAACGCCCTTCCTCTATTTTATGGGAAGAAAAATGAGGATTCGTATGAGCACGTCCGTTATTTCGAGGGTTTGGTGTGCACTCTTGCCACCACTCCTCAGTGGGAGAATGCTTGCCTTAAGCTTTTTTCAGTCTCGCTCAAGGACAATGCTGATAAGTGGTTGCGGATGCAGAAGCCACAGTCTCTCAAGACGTGAGCTGCTGTCCGAGATTTATTTTACAAGAAATATTTCTCAGAAAGTAAATCGAAGTACTTGACTTGCCAAGTCCAATCGTATAAGCAGAAAGAGGGCGAGTCGTTTTTAAGGTGCTGGGAGCAGGTCAAGGACTTGCTATTGTCCTTGCCGCATCATGGGTTGGTGAAACACCAGTTGGTGTCATTTTTCTATTTGGGTTTGAATATTGCGACGACCCAACAACTTGAGTACCTCTATAAAGAGGAGGACTTTCTAGACAAGTCTCCGGATGATGCGTGAAACTTTCTAGATGAGTTGGCCGAAAAACACCAGAGTTGGGAACCTTCCGACCTCAATGATAGAGTCATAGCTGTGCAGGGACCTAGTGGGTCCATCATTTTTCCCTCGAGTGTGCGAGAGCTCAATGTCCAGTCTCAGCTGGATAAAATGGCTAAGTAGTTAGAGGACTTGAAGCTTAAGCAAGTCCATCAGGTGAGTGAGGTGAGAGTTGAGGAGGTTTGTGCCTTATGTGAGTGTCCGGGGCATCTAGTTACCACTTGCCCCACTTTTCCTATGGTGAAAGAGGCCTACCAAAACAATCAGGCTGAGGTGAACGCGCTTAACCAGCGTTGGGATCCGTATTCAAATATCTACAATCCTGGGTGAGCCCAAAACCCACTTCTGGGTTGGAGGGATCAAAAAGCCCCAATGTAACCCCAGGCACCACCTCAGCCACAAGTTCAGCAATTCCGGCCATCTCAAGGCCAAATGACTCAGTTCCGTTACCCACCTCAGTAGCAGCAGGGGTTCGGTCCTTCATCTTTTGGATCACCCCAAGCATAAACCATCCCCCGCGGGATAAGCAGACCGATGAGATGATGAAGGCTCTCATGCAGTCTCAGTTAAGCTTCACTGAGCAGACTAAGCAGGCAATTGGTGATATTAGGACCCAATTGACCCAGTTAACGGCGGCAGTTGGATAAGTCCAGCAGGAGAAGTGAAAATTTCATTCTTAATCTTTAGTAAATGCTGCTGGTACTCATTATGTGGACGATTCTTCTAGCCCGAGCAATTTGAATCCAAGTTTAGAAGAGGCTAAGGCGATCACTCTCAAAAGTGGAAAGGTGATCGACAATGACTTACCTCCCAAGCAAAAATCGGTGCCACCCCCGATGTCGGTAGCTGCACCAGCAATTGTCCCAGGACTTGGGAAGTGTTTCTAAGGAAGAGAAAGAGGCAAAGTCTCCTAAAGTGGTGGTGCCTGCTTTTGCAGCCCCCACGCCTCCAACGCCACCCGTTGCTTCATATCCAAATCGCTTGGTTGTGAAACCTAAGGTCAATGTGAACTTTCAAATGTTTGAATTATTCAAGAAAGTTCAATTTCCTATCTCTTTGATGAAAGCCACTGACACAATTCCTCAGCTTGCGAAGGTCTTGATAGATCTGTGCACGTCAAAACGGAGAACTAAGAGTCTAGACAAGGTGCTTCTGACGGAGCAAGTGAGCTCCATTCTCCAGGCTGAGATCCCCACCAAGTGCAAGGACCCTGGTTGTCCCACCATCCCTATAGCTATCGCGGGCCAAAAGTTTGATAAGGCTTTACTGAATTTAGGAGCAAGTGTCAACTTACTCCCCTATTCGGTATACTTGAAGCCGGGCTTAGGCGATATGAGAGCCACACCAGTCACGCTATAGTTGGCTGACCGGAGTGTGAGAATTCCCAAGAGAGTGGTGCAAGATGTTTTAATTCAAGTGGGCGAGTTCCTGTTTCCAGTTGATTTCATCGTCCTGGATACTTGCCCGATACCAGAGGCCTTTGATAAGACTCATATCATCCTTGGTCGTCCATTTCTAGCCACCTCTAGTGCTATCATGGATTGCAAAACTGGACAAGTCCAATTGTCGTTTGGGGGCTTGAAAAATGGAGGTGAACATTTTCAACGTGGATAGTCAGGTTGAGGCTGATGAGGAGATATATGAGGTGAGTTTAATCGACACGTTGGTCCAAGAGCATGTTGATAGTTTGTTGTACAAGGATCCTCTTGGAGATAGCCTTAACCGCCGAAGAGGCGTCATTCTTAAATTCTCCAGAGGTAGGAAGTTTAATGGAGATGCTTGCAGTGGAGGATGTGTGTGGCGCCGCTTGGAACCCAGTTCTTGAGCCGCTGGATGCTCCACTTCCTGAAGCACTCCCATCGTCGGTCCAGCCGCCTAAACCAGAGTTAAAGTCTCTGTTGGACACGCTTAAGTATGTCTTCCTTAAATGCGATGATACTTTTCCTGTTGTGATCTTCTCATCCCTCGAGGCTGATCAAGAGGTTAAGTTGCTTGCCTTGTTGAGAGAGCACATAGGTGCAATAGGCTGGACGATAGCGAATTTGCAGGGAATTAGTCCAATAGTGTGTACACACCTCATTTTTCTAGATGAGGATGTGAAGCCTTCTAGGCAACCTCAGCGTCGTCTGAATCCCAATATGAAGGCGATGGTTCGGGCTGAGGGGCTGAAGCTTTTAGATGCGGGTATTATTTACCCGATAGCCCATGGTGAATAGGTGAGCCTAGTGCAGGTGGTGCCTAAGAAGGCGGGAGTGACCGTCATGAGAAACGACGAGGGCGAGCTAATGCCGACCCGTGTTCAAACTGGGTGGCGAGTTTGCATAGATTACTAGAAGCTTAATGCGAGCACCCGGAAAGACCACTTCCCTTTCCCATTCATTGATCAAATTCTAGAGAGAGTGGCTGGCTGGGCATTCTATTGCTTCCTGGATGGGTACTCTGGCTACAATCAGATTGAGGTAGCCATGGAGGATCAGGAGAAGACCACCTTCACGTGTCTTTTTGGCACATTTGCCTACCGTTGCATGCCGTTTAGCTTGTGCAATGCTCCCGAAACCTTTTCAAGGTGTATGATGGGAATATTTAACAACATGGTAAAAAAGATAATGGAGGTGTTTATGGATGACTCTTTAGTTTTTAGGGATTCCTTTGACGAATGCCTCGAGAATTTTGGAAAGATCTTGCAACAATGCGAGGAGAAACAACTTATGCTTAATTGGGAGAAGTGCCACTTCATGGTGACTTAAGGGATTTTGTTGGGACACATTGTCTCATCCAAGGGTATTGAGGTGGATAAGGTGAAGATTGATTTGATCGCAAATCTTCCCACTCCAAAGTCTGTAAAAGACATTCGGTATTCCTCGGTCACGTCGGTTTCTACCAGCGTTTCATTAAGGGATTCAGTGCTATCTCTCAGCCGTTGTGCCATTTACTGTCAAAAGACATGCCCTTTGTGTGGACTAAGGTGTGTGAGGAGGCATTTCAGACGTTGAAGCGGAGTCTCACTACTCCGCCGATCGTGCAGCCTCCGGATTGGAGTTTGCCCTTTGAGTTGATGTGCGACACCTCCGACTATGCAGTCGAAGCAGTTTTAGGGCAGAGGCGAGGGAAAGATCCCTGCGTCGTTTATTATGTGAGCAAGACGTTGAATGAGGCACAGATGAACTATACCACCACCGAGAAGGAGTTGCTTGCGGTAGTATTTGCCTTAGATAAGTTTCGGTCCTACTTGGTAGGGTCGTAGATTGTGGTTTTTACCGATCATGCGGCTTTGAAGTACTTAATGACCAAGTCGGATGCAAAAGTTTGCCTTATCCGGTGGATTCTTTTGCTGCAAGAATTTCACATTGTCATTAAGGATAAAAAAGGGGTTGAGAATGTAATGGCCGACCACTTGTCTCGTCTGGAGTTTGAAGACCCCACCTCTCATCTCCCCATCATGGATACTTTCCCTGACGAGTAGTTGTTCGCTACTAGTACGTGCCCATGGTTTGCAGATATCGCCAATTACTTGGTAACTGGGCAAATTTCACCCCATTGGTCCACAGCTGAGAAGCAGCGATTTTTTAGAGAGGTCCAGCAATATATTTACGATGATCCATATGTGTTCAAATATTGCACAGACTAAATTGTGCGCCGGTGTGTCCCCAAAGCTGATCAAAGGGGAATTCTTGAGTTTTGTCACACCGAGGCGTGCGGAGGTCATTTCTCCACGAAGAAGAATGTCGCTGAGGTCAATGAGTGTGGTTTCTTTTGGTCGAATCTTTTTAAGGATGCGTACATCTTTTGTAAGTCGTGTGATCAGTGCCAGAAATTAGGCAAGGTTGCCCCGTAGAATATGATGCCCCTTCAGAACATTTTTGTGATAGAGGTTTTTGATTATTGGGGCATTGATTTCATAAGCCCGTTCCCAGTGTCATACGGTTATGAGTACATCCTCCTGGCGGTGGATTATGTTTCCAAGTGGGTTGAGGCAATTCCCACTAAGACCAGTGATTCTAAGATCATGCAGGAGTTCTTACGAACTAACATTTTGTCGAGGTTTGTCATGCCACTTGCCATTATCTCTAATCAGGGCAAGCACTTTTGCAATAGGTCTTTTGGGGCATTAATGAACAAGTATGGCATCTCTCACAAGGTGTCTACTGCTTATCACCCTCAAACTAACGGTCAGGTAGAACTAGCGAATCGTGAGATCAAGGGGATTCTCGAGAAGACCGTGAACCCAAATAGAAAGGATTGGTCACTTCAGTTGACCGATGCCTAGTGGGCCTACCGCATTGCTTACAAGACCGTGTTGGATGCTTCACCTTACTGGCTCGTTTATGGTAAGGCCTGCCACTTGCCTGTTGAGATGGAGCATAAGGCCTATTGGGCCATTAAAACGCTAAATGCGCGTTTACCAGAGGCGGGTGCTCATAGGAAGCTCTAGTTGTGTGAGCTCAAGGAGATTAAGAATGACGCGTATGAGAGTGCGAATATTTATAAGGCTAAGGTTAAGGTGTATCATGGTAGGAATATTCGACACAAAACCTTTAGTGTTGGTCAAAAAGTGTTGCTGTATAACTCACGCCTTCATTTATTTCCTGGTAAGTTAAGGTCCCATTGGGATGGTCCCTACGTTGTGCATAAGGTTTATCCGAATGGTTCAGTAGATGTTTGTGTCCCGAAAAACAATAATATTTTCAAGGTTAATAGGCAGCATCTATAACCGTTTTTGAAATTTGTGGAAGTAGGTGAACCGGATGAGGTGTTGGTCGATCCTATTTATTTGGATGAACCAGTTGTGTAGCCGTTAGGCTACGTTTCGACGGGTAGCTTTCACATACCACTCTCTTCACTAAGAAGTAGACTCGGCTCCTAGCGATAGGGGTACCCGTCATTAACTTGGGTTTTAGGCACAATATTTGTATACTTATTCTTTTATTTCTTGTTAAGCAATAAAATTCAAAAAAAGAAAAAGGGAAATTGGAAAAAGGAAAAAATTAGCATAATGGTCTGGTATAGCCACTTGGTCGAAGCTATGTATGTAATACTTAGGAGGTTGGGTTTGACGATAGACGCGTAGTAAGCAACGAGAATTCTGTCTGAACCATCTGACTTTAATATCCAAATTCTATAGAGATTGCTTCACAAACGGAGTGGTGGGTAAGGAATCTGGCAGCCCCAGAATGAGTGACAGCCTATTAGATGATGACACTACTTCTCAAGATATCGTTGAATCCTATGCATACTGTCCTTCCAACAAATATGGAACCACAGTCAATTGCCAGGGAGAAAAGTAATACCTTTGTCTTTCGCGTGAAGAAAGTGGATGATTTTTTGTCTTTTATTTTATTTCTTGTCTTGTTTATTTCTTTTAATTATTTTTCTTGTTGTTTTGGAGGCTAACATTTTGCAGGTTGTTCGATTCAAGTTGAGGGGACTCCCCCTTTCTATAATTGACTCTGCTTAGCCTCTCCTTTTCGAGATGATATCTTTCATCTCTTTTACGTTTCTGTCTTATCTTTATTTTTCATACTTTAAATGCGGACATTGAATAGTTCAAGTTGAGGGGGAGGGATCACTTTGTTCTTTATCTTGTTAATAAAAAAAATTTAAAAATTAAAAAATACTTGTTGGATCCTTTCTACTTGAGACTTGGAGATTACAATGTTTACTTGTTGGTTGCTTGTATTGAAATTTGTGGCATTTCTTGAATATTTATGTTGCATGGTAGTTCTTTTTGCTAACTTAGCGATAGAAATCTATTCTGGCATACACTCTTAGCATATTTGCATTGCACGTTTCTTGGACCTTAACTGCTTGTGAGTTGTGACTTAAGTGCTTTCAATGACTAGATTAGTGGAGACTTATACCCATGTGAGCTTTAGTGCCTTACCTACCTTTGGAGTGCTTTCAATGACTAGATTAGTGGAGACTTATACCCATGTGAGCTTTAGTGCCTTACCTACCTTTGGAGTGGTGTCACACAAATTCTTTTGTTTGTCATTAAAAAAAAGAAGAAGCTTAGTCGTTGTTGATCTCATTATCTTTGTCGTCAAGTATTGGGACTTAATGCAAGCCTATTATTTCTTCTTTTGGGAATAGAAATTTACATGGTTGTATTGTCCATAGGAGATGTTAGTAGGCCATTTTTGTGCTTTGAGCCGGTTTGTTTCTTTTTCTTAAACACTAATCTCTTGCAAGCATTGTGCTTTTTTGCATGAGCCTTTTTCTTGTTAAGCTTCACCAACCATATTATGTCTTGAGAATGACAAGTTAATCATGTGAGGGTTAATTTTTGAAGAGAATGGACAAAGTGTATTTGAGAAATGTGCTTGAAAAATGTGGTGTATTCTTCCCCATAGCTAAAAAGAAAAAAATTGAGAGAGAAAAAGAAAGGAACTTGAATGAAAAATGGGAAGACATCCATGCATTTGTGTGGAGAAAGAAACGTGTAAACTTCATAGGGGAATTGTGTGAAGGGTGAAGAATATGAGGGATATGGCAGAGTTGAAAAGAGTTGAAAGAGGGCGCACATTATTATTTGTCCTATGTGTTTTGGCCTATTCTCGGACACTTGATTATGTCTTACCTTGACCTAGAAATACTTTTCCTTACCTAATGATATAACCGAATGGAAGTCCTATTTGATCTTAGGGGCAATGGGTTGTGGATTGATGGATAGATATAGTCTCCAATGCTTGACATTCTTTTCATGAGATCGTGTGTCTACTTTAAAAAGCTTTCTTTTTGTGTCTAAGTTTGCGGGGTACTTTGATTTCATATTGCATAATTTTCACTCGCACACATTGAGAGTTTATTAAATGCACCTTGTTTCGAGCGTTTTCTTTTGTTGAGTGCATGACATGGTGAGAATTGAAATCTAGACTCGGTCCAGAGATAGTACTTGGTTGTGGTTCACTTGTGGTTAAAGTCCTTGCTCACACATGCTAAGGCTTGGTGCCATGAGTTATTTCTATGTTTTGATAGCCTTTAGAACTATTTTCGCATATGCTATATTCTTGGCATTGGCGTATCAAAGAGTTTCATTGCAGTTTCTTTTTGAGTTCCAAGTAAAGGGATCAGCGGTGTTTTGTGGATGATCACTGTTGAAAATCCTCACAAGACTTCACTCATCCTACCAGGGTCTATGAAATTGCTTTGTTAATTTTATTGATCTTTTGCTAGAGTATATAAACAGGTTACAAGATAAGGCTTACAATGAATACAAAATATTTAAACAACATTTGGATGTACTCTATCCTAACTAACAAGCTTGATGCTGGGACTTTGCTATGGTGAAGGATTTTGATCCTTATCCTTTACACGCCCCCGCAAGATGGTGCTCCCATCGGAGACACCAATCTTGGACCGTAGAAGAGATAGACGTTGACGAGACAATGGTTTGGTGAGTGCATCAGCAAGCTGGTCCACTGTGGCCACATGAGAGACTGTGAGAAGGCCTTTGGAAACGAAATCACGGACAAAATGGAAGTCAATTGCAATGTGTTTCATGCGGGAGTGGAACACAGGATTGGCACACACATAAGTGGCTCCTACATTGTCACAGTAGATCACCGTTGATTTGGTGATAGAGACCCCGAGTTCGCCAAGTAAGGATTGCAGCCAAAGTAGCTCAGCGGTGGTAGTCACCACGGCTCGATATTCTACCACTGTGGAAGACCGAGAAACAGAACGTTGTTTGCGAGAACTCCATGATATTGCATTCCCTCTGAGATAAATAATGTAAGCTGTGGTGGAGGTGCGATCATCATGGTTGCTGGCCCAATCAGCATCTGAGTATGCATGCAAGAATGGAGTAGCATGACATTTGAGAAAAAGACCGTGGTGGATGGTTCCCTTTAAATACCGAAGTAGTCTTTTGGCAGCTGTCCAATGGATTTTGGATGGTTTGTGCATAAATTGAGACAATTTATTGACTACAAAAGCAATGTCTGGACGTGTAATAGCAAGGTATTGAAGGGCCCCAATAACACTACGATAATCAGTCGCATCGGTGGAGGAAGAACCATCATGCAAAGTAAGAGACCCACTTGTGGGTAGCGGCGTACTCACTTCTTTTGCTCCAGCCATGTTTGTCCGATTGATAAGGTCGCGGATATATTTGTGTTGGGAAAGAAACAGCCCAGTTGGAGTTGAGATGACCACAACGCCAAGGAAAAAATGAAGATCCCCCAAGTCCTTGACAGAGAAACGATGAGAGATGGCACCAATAAACCGCGAAATAAAACTTGTATCACTTCCAGTAATAATGAGATCATCAACATAAACAAGAAAGTAGACAAGAATTCCATCATGTTGATAAATAAATAATGAGGCGTCTGACTTGGAATTGTGAAAACCATACGAGATCAAAAAGGAACTTAGCTCATTGTACCATGCCCTCGGAGCTTGCTTGAGGCCGTATAGAGATTTCCGCAGTTTGCAAACATGTGATGGAAAAAGTGGATCAATAAACCCCGGTGGTTGAGACATATAAACTTCTTCGGACAAAGATCCATGACGTCAAGTTGGCGAAGTGGCCATCCTTGAGTAATAGCAAGACAAAGAACAACTCGGATTGTTGTAGGTTTGATAACGGGGCTGAATGTTTCAGTGTAATCAATGCCGGGCCGTTGATGAAACCCCTTAGCAACCAGTCGAGCTTTGTAGCGGTCAATGCTCCCATTTGGTTTGCGCTTAATTCGAAAAACCCATTTGCACCCAACTAAATTCTGAGAAGGCAAGGGTGCAACAAGCTCCCATGTGCCATTGCGGATCAAAGCATTAAACTCTTCCGACATAGCATGATGCCAGTGTGGTTCCCTAATGGCCTGAGAGACACAGGTGGGTTCAATGGGTTCAGGAAGCTTGTGTCTAGTAGTAACATTTATGTGTTTGGGTTTGAAAATATTATTTTGTGATCTAGTTATCATGTTATGGGTGCGAGTAGGGTCGGTGGGGAGGGGATTTGGATGTACTAGTGAAGGTGGAGAGTGATGTGAAGAAGGGATAGAGATTGGGGTGTTTGAATTTGGTGGGGATAATGTTGAATTGTCGTGGATTGGATTCAAGGAATTTGGAGTGGATAGAGTTGGATTTTGAATGGGACTCTTGGGTGAGTTTTGTTGGGACTCTGATGTAGTAGAGCTAGGAGGTTGGTTTTGGCCACGAGGGGCAGGCGCAACATGGGTAGATGGAGTGGAGGACCCAGTACAAGGGAGGAGAGGCATAGGCGATGTGCATGGGATTGAAGACTGTGCATCTTTAACAGGCCACGGAGCGCATTGGGACTAGTCTTGCATGATGGGCACAGTCAAACAGGACTGGATAGGTAACTGGTACAGTGGGTGACCAAAAGCTAAATGTGGTGGAGTTGACACAGGGTAAGGAGGACTGACATGATGCAAAAGGAAAAATTGATTCATCAAAAGTCACATGACGAGAGATGAAAACACGGTTAGAGCTAGGGTCAAAACATTTATATGCACTTTGAGTGAGCGAGTATCCGAGAAAAATACATGGACGAGATCGCGGTTCGAGTTTATTTTTCGCGTAAGGACGAAGCCAAGGATAACACAAGCAACCAAAAATTCGTAGTTTAGAGTAATTGGGGGAGTCACCAAAGAGGGCGTCAAATGGAGACATGTTGTTGGAAAGAATTGGTGTTGAAAGCCGATTTATCAGATAAACAGCAGTTTGAAATGCATGAGACCAAAAAGATAGCAGCATCGATGCTTGGTGCATGAGGGTCAAACCAGTTTCAACAATATGTCGGTGACGCCGCTCGGCCGAGCCATTATGTTGTGGCGTATATGGTGGGGTGGTTAAGTGGGAAATACCAAGCGAGGCAAAAAAGAGACGAAGTTTTTCATACTCACCGCCACCGTCGGAATAAACAGACACAATTGATGTTTGAAAATAATTTTCAACAAGAGCTTTGAATTTGGGAAACAAAGTAAACATCTCAGATTTATATTGGAGAGGATAAAATCATGCATACTTTGTGAAATGATCAACAAAAATGACATAAAACTTAAAACCGTCAATAGATTCAATTGGAGACGAACCCCAAACATCTGTGTAAATGAGATCAAGAGGACCGCGACTCTTGAGAGATGAACATTGAACGGTAGCCGATGGCTTTTATTACATTGACACGAGTTACATGAACTAAAGTTATTTGAACCGGATGACAATGGCAGAGAAAAGGTCTTGATAAGATGTTGAAGAGTTCGAGTGGAGGGACGTCCCAAACGTTTTTGTGCCAATCATGCAAGGCAGCCTTAACACCAATCATGGCCAACGGTTTTATTGGGGAGAAATGCACAAACTTGGGCCACTCATACACATCATCTTTATTCGGGCCGCGGATAAGAGTCTCCCTTGTGCCAAATCCTTTACAGAAAAATGAGATGGAAAAAATTCAACAGAAGTTTGATTAGTTTTGCAAAATTGAGAAACAGAAATCAAAATTTTTTTCATGGAAGGAACGCACAAGACATTGGATAAAGAAAAAGGATAGGATGAAGTGGGGAGCTTAGTGGAACCCGTGTGGGTGATATTCAAACCTGAACCATCACCAATGATAATATCATCAGGGCCATCATATTCGGAATGGATAGACAAATTGCCGAGATCCGCAGTCACATGGTGGGAGGCAGCGGAGTCAATAAGCCAATTTTGGGGTGAGGAGCGGTTGGTAGTAGTGCAGTTTGCAATGGGATCCTGAGAGGAGCGCGATCGCGCACGGGGGCACCGTTTCACGGTGTGACCTTGGTGATCACAAAGTTGACAAAACCCTTTGTAGCCTTGGCCTGGTGATTGGCCAGGGCGACGACTGTGATTGGGATTGGACCCGTGATAATTACGGGCCGGAACATGTTGCTGGCGAGGTTGGTAACCATTGCGGTTGTTGGTAGGATTGCGATTGTTGGTAGGACCACGAGACGGGGAAAAATTATTGGTGCGGCGGGTGGAGTGAGCAGTGATCACCGGAGAGGCACTCGGGATTGCCTTTTGTTGAAGGAAAGTTTCATAGTCCACAAGTTTGTCGTGGAGTTCCTCAAAGGAAATGTCGGTGTCACGAGTACGAAGGGGCCCTGCAATGTCCTTGAATTCCTCGCCAATGCCATTGAGAATGCAAAGGACAAGGTCATCGGCAAGAATAGGTGCGTCGATGAGAGCTAACTCATCGGAAATCGTTTTGATAGTCTGCAAGTACTCACTCACTGGCTTTGAGTCACGAGGTTTGTGAAGACGATCCTTGAGACTCATTACGCGAGAGCGAGAGCGATTGGCATAAAGTTTGGAGAGTTTAGTCCAAGCTTCATGCGAGGTTGTGGCAGAAGCAAGCAAAGGAGTCACTTGTTCCGAAACAGAGGCAAGAATGGCGTGCAACAAGAGTTGATCTTGGCGCCGCCAAAAAGTATAGGCAGGGTTGTGGGCTTCAAGTACTTTTTGCAGTGGGCATGAATGAGAGCCATCAACATAGCCCATAAGATCATACCCGATGAGAAGGGCATTGAACTGCGCACGCCAAGAGAGGTAGTTCGTCGGGGAGAGTTTAAGAGGAAGTTGGGAAGTGGCATTAATGGAGATCAAAACGGGATTGGAAGCTGTGGATGGAACGGAAACAACTGAGGTTACTGGAGGGATATCTGAAGCGTCTCTAGTCATGGTAAAAAGGGGGAAAAGAAAGATCTTGGAACTCGTTAGAGTAGAAGGTGCTCTGATACCATATAAAGTAATAGGGCTATGAAATTGCTTTGTTAATTTTATTGATCTTTTGCTAGAGTATATACAGAGGTTACAAGATAAGGCTTACAATGAATACAAAATATTTAAACAACATTTGGATGTACTTTGCTATTGTGAAGGATTTTGATCCTTATCCTTTACAGCCTGCGGGTTTAAAAGAACTATCAATTTTAATTTATTTTCTTTAGTTGCATTTGATTTTCTTTGCTCGGGACTAGCAAAATGTACGTTGGGAGGTTATTAATTGGTTTTCTTTGCATTTGGTAGCGAGCGTTGGATTCTCTACGACCGTGCCTCTCTTTTTTATCATTTGAGCAAGTTATCTATTAGTATTAGTTAATTAATCAATTAAAAGACAAGGGGTGGCTACCTAAGAGCTAATTTTGATACTATAACCCGAGGTTCCACAGCACACACTTCACCGTCCTTAGTGGATTTGACTCCGATTTTACTGGGTGTTATGCTACATCGGTCTCAGCCCTATGCTTGGGGTAACCCATTATTTTAGGTCTAGGACTCGGTCAAGCATTTTTGCATTTTTGGCAGTTTGTGTTTCTTCAAACGTAAACCATTTTTGCAGTGTTGTGTTTCTTGTGAAGCAAGATCAGTTTAGGGAATGCCGAGTTAAGTGGAATTTGTATACCTGTACTGCTGAGGAGAGTTGGCGATGCTTGATGAACTGTTGCCGTTTTAGTCACAAAGAGGTAGAAAGTAGTTAGAGAGAGGAAGAAAGAGTGCATATGAGCATTTAGTGTCACATTATGGAAATTGTTTGGCAGTTTGGAAAGTATAGGCTATGGGAGTCCAGCCCAAGAAGGATCTTTCGATAACATTACAGACATTGCGGCCTATGGGTCGTGGGCTTCCAAGGGAGAATACCTTCAGCTTCTGTCATTCATGTAGAACTTGTAGAACTATGAACTGATGTTCCTCACTATTGCTTCCTTGTATCTGGATCAAATAAATCCTTGAACTGTCAACAAGATCTTTGTGCCAATGGGTGTGTCCGTTGTTGGACTATATACACACACACACACAACCTTGTGTTCAGAAGTCTAGAGAACCTTTACAGTTTCAGTCAAAAGCCATTTAATCAATTTGTTAATTTTCTTGGTTTTGATTAGTTTCATGTTTTTTGAAGGACGTCAATTGTAGTAACATGTTCTGCCTAGTCTATTATGCGTGCAACAACATCCAGAGGATATGCCAAGCATGTCATTTGTTCTGATGTTGGGTGGTGAGGGTGCATTGCCTTAGTCTAAACAACCTGGTTTTTTGCACTGAAAGACTTGAAGCTGGTAATCATGGGGTCGGGTATCACCAAGTCCAGTCAATGAAGTCACCATTACGCAGTTAGAAGGTCGATAGAGAACATGACTTTTCAACAATATGATTCGTAACTTTTTAGTAATAGATTCGTAACATTTTGGGATTCATAACATTTTGGTGTATTTTAATGAAGGTGCATATGATACACACCCAACTAAGGGGTGTGTATTGTAGCACTTCCCTAATAATTAACCTTTCCTAATAGAACATAACCAAATCTCTACTAGAATCTCAAGCATAGGAATGAAGGACCGATCAATCAACAACAATTCAAGACTATCCAGGATATGTACTGAGTATTACAAGTAAGAAATTCTTAGCACCCTCACACAGTTAAACTAGCCCATCCTCAATACCAAATTGAAGCAATCCTCTAAGTTACATTCTTAAATCAATATTCTCCAAGTAACCACCACCAAAACTAATTCTTCATATTCAACGTCGTCATACTCTAACTACATTACGCCACCAATGTACTTGTAAAATAAGTGTGATGATCCAAATAATGAATAAAATTATGTATGCCACATTCTCCTCTAATACCCTATGCAAAGTCTACAGGAAAATAATGTTACAGCAACTGTGTCACCGAAAGACTATTATTTCCTTAATACTATGTGGGTACCAATACAAATCAAATAACAAAAGTTCTTACAAATGTCAGTAGGACTCTGGGGATTCGGACCTCCACTAAATGATCATGATAGAAAATGAATGCAAAAGTTTTTTTTTTTTTCAAACCTAGGCTCTGATACCACAATTGTCACAGCCCAAAATGAGAATTGACCGGCCATAAACCACAAGACCCAAACTCGTAGAACATGCAGCCTAAAATAAAATGTCATCGAACAATAAATATTTTATGTTCTTAATAAATCCCAATCATAAGCATGGGGCACAAACATTTCATGAACCAACCAATATCCAATGATCCAACAATAATAAACAGAATTCGTTATCTGACAAATGTTTTGAATGCAGAAGCGATTATTAAAATAAAAGGATGAGACACCCTAAGGAGGTTAACAAAAGAAAATCCCCAAGATGCCACCAGAGTCTTTTCCTAACTCCCCAACTTGCCTGAAAAAGAAGTTGGAATAAATCCGTCAGCTGACGAGCTCAGTAAATAGCAAAGCATGTATATTAGAATAAAGTTCTGAAATACGGATCAAAATAATTTACCATGTCAATATAAATTTGGTATACAGGTGAACAACAAATAATCAATTAATCCAATTAATGATTCATCTAAAATAAGTCTCAATGGTGATCACAATACAACCTCCAACAACAATGGGGAACCACAACCAAAATCAATAGTACCAAATGCCAGTGAACAAATATCTCAAAATTGGATCCAATATTGAATTTTAGAGTCACCACGAGTAGGCAGCCTGTAGAACTTTTCCCTAAGAACGATCCGGTCAATAACAACCGTTGAGCATTATGGTCACCGGCCTAATCCGGTCTCTTTCCTAATAGCCAGAGTCACCCGCATACAGAGGATTAATTTCCATGGACTTTCAAAATATGTTTCCATCAATATCTACAAAGTTCTCACCAAAAGATTATTCGAACAACAAATGGTTTCACCAATATTGCATGCCAATTTAATATAATCAAATATAAACAATATGTGTTTCTAATTTCAATAGTAAATTTCTCAAAACAACAATTTAAGGGACACAGGGAAGTTTGAAAGTACATAACATGCCTAACCACTCACCTGGATCCAAAAATAATATGATCGAACATCACAAAATGAGACTATCCTGTACACAAAAATAGAACATACGAGTAACTATCTAATTTAAATATAATACTGACAAAACAAACCAGGAACGCTACTGCTTTTAAATTACCCCAACCTAGTTTCCTAAGCCAACAGTAGCCTCCAAAAATTCACCTACAACAACCCCCAACGAGTTCTTTGATTTCCAAGAACAATATCATGTCACCACCTGTTACCCCTTCCAAATAATCACCTTTGCTCACCAAGAAATAATGTATAAAGCACGTATAACTATATCAGGCCAAAGCCATTTATGTCGAAATTACTATTGCAACTAGTATCAAAATTATTAAACTAAGAACTCTCCCCAATTCTTCGAGCAACTTCGAAATCCCTTCCTCCGAACACCACTTCACTAGATCACCACCTCTTCACACAAATCCCCACGCACAGCCACGCACCCGAATAACCTCCAACTCCAAGATCCAAGTACAACAGAAGAATTAAAAAGGGTAGCGGAATTAAGAGAACAAAACCCACTTACCCGCTTGACCACCAGTCAGCCGAACTCAAACGTCTCTGCGGCTTCTGCCTTTCACACACAAAGTTCTCTCAAACTTCTTCAAACTTCTAATCTCAGACGTTCTTTCCAAATAAAAACCCTACTCAGCTAAAATATCTCCTATTCGAGTAACTTTATAAAACTACCCACTACCGTAATATCCCTAATTTGTACCTGACTAATTAATTTACGTATCTGTAATTAATATTTATACTTATGCCCTCAAACTTTAATAATGCACATAGTAATTATGTTACGCAAAAAAGAAAATTATTAATTAGGACCCACACCATAAAATTTTCAATTAATAAATGGCAATATAGTTAAATAAAAATGCTAGGGCGTAATCGGGGCAGTTCCAGAGAAAACTAATTAGATACCTAAAAAAACACCTCACAGTTCCCGATCAAATTTTAATGATCCAAGCCGCTCGATGTGATCAGAACGTGATTTTAAGGGTACTTGCGTGAAATCAGAAAAAAAAAAGACCGGGAAGGGCTTGATCTGAGCAATTTTAGCTTAGATTTGATGAACGGTTCAATTAAAAACTGTTCAAAATAAGCACTTTCCTGTTATATTTTTTGCTAATTTCTCGCGAGCATCATTAAAATCATATTCTGCACACATTGAACGGTTCAGATCATAAAAATTTGATTGGAAACTATGAGATTGAGATTTAGGATATTTTTTTAGGTGTTTAATTGGTTGTCCGCAATCTCTTATTACTGTACACATTATATGCCATAGGCCCATAGCTTGTGAGTAGTGCTATCCGTACGGCGGTCCCCATACCGAAACTATACCGACGGCTGCGCCGGGCTAGCTCCGGACGGCCGATTCGAGCCGTCCAAAAAATCTAAAAAAAAACGAGAGGCCCTCGCGGAAATCAACGGAATCCGATGTGTGTAGGGTGCTTGACAAACACCCTATTTTCCAGGAATCAGCGGCGCGACTGTTGATACAGTTTCGGTATGGGACCGTTATTGATAACTTGTGGTCCTGTTGAATCATGAATGGGATTGATATGAGTGGTTGTATCCTTCTAAGTAACATGGAGGAGAAGAAAAATCTGTCTATTTTCTCAAGATTGGAATTTTCTCCGAGGGAAGGAAATAGACCGGGTACCAGGCCTGGGTGGCCAGTCGCTTTCGGTAATCAAAGCAATGGCAGTGTCACTGCTGTCGAGAGCTGCTAATGGTACAGCAGTGGAGTACAGATGATTTTTGCACCCGTCTCGGGTCCCGCAAAGATGATTGGAGCCGCTTATTTTGTTCAAAACGGCTAAATTCTAAAGCAAAGTTCAATGATTCGTAAACGCCTTTACCGATATCGGATTAAGATGATTTCCATAAATAATATGTTTTGAACAAAATGAGTGGCTCCAATCATCTTTGCAAGATCCGAGCTAGGGACGCAAAAACCATCTGTACATAACTGTTGTACAGCGTTTGCTGTACCTCAATCTTTACTGCTGTCACCTACCCCAACTGCCACACTATGAAGCAAAATTGTGCATGACCTTGACCACCTCATTGGGTTTAATGATATCCCCCGAAGATTCATTCATTGTTTTAGTCAGAATACGTATGTGATTTTGCCAGTCAGAGCCATGATTAAGTCTCTAAGATCGATGGGCAGTAGGGTGGATTAAAATTCATATTTAGCATGATCATTGATCAATCACCGTACGTAGTACTCGGAGAATTCCAAGTCTACTCCACCGAGTCACAGACTTTTATACTACTCCAATATCTAAGCTAAAAGCCAAAAGAGGTATTGGTTTGCACACGGAGGTCTTGAGTTTTGTTATTGTCATACTTATAAATAAGAAGTAACCAGAAACCACGTACGTATTCCCAACAACTAGAAAGCATGAGGACATCATCCAATGAAGGCTTCACCATACTTCTTTTCTTATCCTCTTTATTTTCCATCTCATTGGTCTCTGAAGCTGCAGACACCATAACGACTGATCAATTCATCACAGAAAATGAGACCATTGTTTCAGCTGGCGGAGGCTTTGAACTGGGATTTTTCAGTCCCGGTAGTTCCAAGAATAGATACTTGGGGATATGGTACAAAAAAATAACTACTAGGACCGTGGTATGGCTTGCTAATAGGGAAACTCCAATCACCGATGCATCAGGTGTGTTAAAGGTCGTCGACCCTGGAATTCTTGTCCTCTTCAACGGATCTGGCAACATCGTATGGTCTTCCAATACGTCAAGGTCTGTACACAACCCAGTTGCGCAACTTTTGGAGTCTGGAAATTTTGTTTTGCGAAATGCAAATGATGACAACCCAGAGAATTTCCTTTGGCAGAGTTTTGATTATCCAGGTGACACGCTGTTACCAGGTATGAAGCTGGGAAAGAACTTCTTAGTTGGGCTAGATCGCCACTTGTCATCATGGAAGAGTGATGATGATCCGGCTCAAGGTGATTATACATTCGGGATGAATACTAATGGATATCCCCAATTGATTACAGACAATGTTACTACTGTGATTTACCGGACTGGCCCATGGAATGGTCTTTCATTTAGTGGGACGCAGAACTTAAAACACAACACCATTTACAAATTCAATTTTGTATTTAACAGAGAAGAAGTGTATTATGGTTACGAGCTTCTCGACCGCTCAGTTGTTTCAAGGGTAGTGTTGCGCCAGAATGGTATTCTGAACCGCTGGACATGGGTTGATCGGACACAAGGCTGGATCCTTTACAATACTTCACCAGCTGATACCTGTGACAATTATGGATCGTGTGGTGCTTATGGTAGCTGTGACATTGGCAACTCCCCTATGTGCGGGTGTTTGGACAAATTTGTGCCTAGGTACCCAAAGGATTGGGACATGGGAGATTGGTCAAATGGGTGCATGCGGAGGACACCTTTGGCTTGTCACGAGGGAGAGGGATTCCTGAAGTATTCCCGCGTCAAACTTCCAGACACGCAGAAATCATGGTTCAATGAGACCATGACCCTTGAGGAATGTGGGAAAATGTGCTCGGAGAACTGCTCTTGTATGGCATATGCAAATCTTGACATACGGGGTAGAGGAACTGGCTGCTTGCTTTGGTTTGGGGATCTAATTGATATAAGAGAGTTCCGTACAGGCGGGCAAGATATCTATGTGAGGATGGCGACCTCTGAGTTAGGTATGTATGACTTTGTCTCCAAACTTGTAGATGAGTAGCACCCCACCATGTGGTAAGCATATTTTTTTGTTTACTCTTGATTGCCAATTAAGTTGTAGAAAAGAAAATCAGGCAGGGTACTCTTCTCAATTTTCTTGTCTAGGACTTCGCAGGGATACACGGAACTCACAAATGGTTAGTATCGAGCAGTGCAAATGAGGCAAGACTTGATTTTGCCATGGTTTACGTACAAATACTGGATTTGTGTTATGTAGGGAGCAAAGTTGGTGTATATAGGGCCAATGAGAATTATCCATGGAAATAATGTCATCATATATAGAAAGAAACAAGTTACTGCTTATTTTGCCCTTTCTTATTATTTTATCTGCTTCAAGAGTACGTCGATGATTTCACTCACAGTACTAATATAATGATTTCATGAATATTACTCGTATATGCGATGTATAAAACGCTCAACAATTTACAGGTCATAACATGAACATGTAAGTTCCATAAATAGTTCAGTCGCCGACAAGGATTGTGAGACATAACAATTTTTCAAGTAGTACGTAGGAGTGGGATGTGGAAACTAACAAAGGGAGAATGTTACAATTCCATTTTCATGTTTAGATTGCAAATGGAGAAGTCAAAACTGTGCAGCTGAACAACTGTTCTAATGTATTTGAACATTTGATTGTATAGATGCAATCCGGGGCAGGGACAGAGCCAGGAATTTCACTATGCGGGGACGACCATGTATGCGAGACAAAAAAAATGAAGAGAAACGTGCATAACAACGTGAATACATTAAAACTCAAAGATGTACAAAATAGTAACACTCCATACTTAATTATGCTTTTTATAAATTAACATATTGCAAAAGCATTAACAACTTACCTCAACCTATCTAGTAAAATCAGGCATCTTCAATTGCACTCGATGCTCTTTCATGTCATTAAAAGCATCGATGATAGAATCAGTATCAAACGTTTTCGCAATATCCTTCCCTATGTAAGTGAATTAGAAACTTGCTCAAAGTTTATCCCCCATCGTGTTGGCGGAGTCTAGTATTTCGACATTTCATAGTTATAACTTAGATTTCACCAAGATTACTTTGGGTACCCAAAATCTCTTCTCCTAAGTTCTTATTTTCGCGAAACTGCCTTCAAAGTCTTGACGATGTGAGATTTTTGTGCCAAGAGAGAGAGAGGGGGGGTTTTGGTGTGCCATGGAGATTTTTTAGGCAGAGAGAAGAGAACGTGTAAAATCCTCTTAACAATTGAGGATTTGTTAGGTAAAAACTAGGAGTTAAATAATTGAGTACTCAGTTAAACCTCAAATTTTATATTTTGTTATATTTAATCCGTAACATTTAGAAATTAACATTGGTATCTTGTATTTCAAAGGTTACTAACTATTTACTATCATCTGATTTTTTTTTCCCCCAAAACACTAGAAGGGCGCGAGCCTCTATACTTTCAGAGGAAATTTTTATTTTTCATATAATAAGTAGAGTTTTTTTTCTTCTTGCAGGGGCGACTGCCCCTACTAGCCTCTCCCTGGCTCCAGTCCCGGGAGTCCCCCGAGTTGGCTCCAATGGGAAGAAAAGGGACAGAATTATAATCAGCTTGGCATTAACAATAGGAATGCTCCTGCTATGTCCGAGCTTGACCTTCTTTGTTTGGCAAAAGAAGCAGAGACAGCTTAAGAAAAAAGGTAATTCCACTTGTTATCTATAAAGGTAATCCAAATGAGTATGGAATCATCTTGTGATTGTCATTTTGTGAAAGAAACGTGTGTTTTTATACATATTTCTCCAATACACTGGTTGTGTGAAGAAGTTCCTTTGTTTTTTTCTCGTATCCATTCCTTTCTTTTCTTTTCAGTATTATTGGCAATCATCTCCGGGCATAATAACACAGATGAAAGCCAGAAGGAAGATTTGCAGTTGCCATTGTTGGAGTTGACTACAATTGAGAAAGCTACTGATAACTTCTCAATAAACAATAAGCTGGGACAGGGCGGATTTGGCCCTGTTTACAAGGTAATAATCATGTAGATCAACTGATTGTAGCCAAGTGGTAGGAACCATATACTCCTGTGCATTTGACTGGCGTTCAAACCTCACTAATTGCATCTAACAATGTTGACTTTCGCCAAGCAAAAAGAAAAACAAAAAAACAAAAAGATCAACTGTTCTTCGGTTCAATCTAAAGTCAGGTTATCGATACATGTGAAGCCCAGGTAGTTTGGATGTCAAAATAGTTTTGTTCAATCTATCAGCACTCAGAAAGACATTAAGCCATGGAGTTTTCGTCAGAAAAATGCCAAATGGGAATTCGCATCAAAATTCTGGAGGCAAAATTTTCTATTTAGTTTTTCAAAGCAGTTTGGACTGTTTAAATCCTCTGAGCAAGATTTTGGATGCATTGGTTTGTTGAAGCTGAGAATCGCCTCAAAATCTGATTTTCTAGAAGGTGGGTCAGGGCCCAGGGTGGCTTTTGGAAACAGATTATGAATTCTAAAAGTTAATTACCTGCTTTTGCAGCAAACACTACTTTAATTTTGCTGCACCTTAATTCATAATTCTATAGCTGCAGAAACAAGTTTATAGGAAGCATTTGGTGTGGTGTTTCTTTTCTCATATAAAACTTCCCACATATTCGGAGGTTTCCCTTTTGTATGCCGAACTGTATGTATTTTACATGATCCTCGTGTTGGATCAATGCCAAATGAGGAACATAAGAAGCTACTAAAAGATAGGCCAATGGGAAGGGAAGGAAAAGAAAGTACTACTTTTAAGTTTATGATATCCTACTTATCAAAATTGCCATCTTCAGGGTATGCTGGAAGACGGACAAGAAATAGCTGTAAAGCGGCTGTCTAGAACATCTAGACAAGGAATTGATGAGTTCAAGAATGAAGTCATCTGTATTGCCAAACTTCAGCATCGAAATCTTGTAAAGCTTCTAGGGTGCTGCACTCAAGGAGAAGAAAGGGTGTTAATCTACGAATTCATGCCTAACAAAAGCCTGGACTCCTTTATTTTTGGTTTGGCTCTCTCATAACTTTAGCAAGTATATTTTGCAACTAATCTACTCTTTGTCCAAGGTCAAGTGGCCGAACATGTATGCAGAGAAATGGATAACTCTATTATTCTCTTTCCATTTGAAAGCATGAATTATTGAAGAACATGTAGTTCTCTTGCGACATAAGCAGTTGCACTTGTTCTTCCAAAGAAAATGTTATTTTTTGCTATGGGATTTGTTCCTGTTAAATTTAGTCAGCAAGAATAACAACATTTATGGGATGAAAATTTGGCAGACGAAAGCAGGCAAACATTTCTGGATTGGCCAAAGCGTTATAAAATTATCAATGGGATTGCTCGTGGGCTTCTCTATCTTCATCAAGATTCCAGACTCAGAATCATTCATAGAGATCTCAAAGCAAGCAATATTTTGCTAGATATTGAAATGAACCCAAAAATATCAGACTTTGGCATGGCTAGAATTTTTGGAGTAAATGAGACAGAAGGAAATACAGCGAGAGTTGTTGGAACATAGTAAGAACCTCTTAACATGTTCTATACAGTTACTTGCTTGTATTAATTAACACTTGGTTTCCTTATTCATTATTTGCTGCAGTGGTTACATGTCTCCAGAATACGCAGTAGATGGGTCTTTCTCCGTAAAGTCGGATGTTTTCAGTTTTGGTGTTCTTATGTTGGAGATAGTGAGTGGGAAGAGAAACAGAGGTTTCTTCCATCCAGATCACTATCTCAACCTCCTTGGACATGTGAGTTTGTTCTATATCATTTGTAAATAACCTCTTGAAACATCCCCAGTACTTTTTGCCATTTTTGGTAATGCCATTGGCAAAATTTGGCCGGGATTGCCAAGATTTGGCTTGTTATAATTTCATTAAACCATCTTTTAGAAATTGTCGCTCCACTGGTTCAAAGCTTTTATGGAAAAAAGTACTCATTTTCACTGTTGAAAATCACTGGAGATCAAAAGTCCTGATGGAGACGTAGCATTTTTTGCAAATGCCAAAGTTGGCACTTGGCACAACAAATGGCATTGCCAGAATTTGGCAAGAAGTTTACCCCGGAAGTGGAGTTCCTGTTATGGTGAGCTATAGCCAAATTTTGGCCTTAGCAAGAAAATGTCTCACCCCTAGAGCTGCTCTTTTCATGTGGTAAAAATCTTGTATTGATGATATTGATTATAATTGTTCAGGCATGGACACTACATAAAGAAGATAGGTCAATTGAACTGATAGATCCGACTTCAAAGGAATCATGCTGTCCACCAGAGGTGTTGCGATCCATCCATGTTGGTCTATTATGCGTGCAACAATACCCTGAAGACAGGCCAAATATGTCGTCTGTGGTTCTGATGTTAGGAAGTGAAGGTTCGTTGCCATGGCCCAAACAACCTGGATTTTTCACCGAAAGGAATCTTTTTGAAGCCGATACTTCATCTAGCAAGAATGCACCAAGTTCAACTTCAACCAATGATTTGACCATCACCGTACTGGAGCCTCGATAATGTAACTATGTGAAACATTTTTGGCAGTTTGTGTTTCTTCAAACGTAAACCATTTTTGCAGTGTTGTGATTCTTGTGAAGCAGGATCAGTATAGGGAATGTTGAGGAAAGTGGAATTTGTATACCTGTACTTGTGAAGGAGAGGGAGACAGAAATGTCAAGGGGTTGCGCGATGCTTGATGAACTGTTGCCGTTTTAGTCACAAAGAGGTAGAAAGTAGTTAGAGAGAGGGAGAAAGAGTGCATATGAGCATTTAGTGTCATATTATGGAAATTGTTTGGCAGTTTGGAAAGTATAGGCTATGGGGGAAAACTACACGGGTACACTTGATCGAAGTCAGCTCTGTTCCACGTATGGGAGTCCAGCCCAAGAAGGATCTTTCAATAACATTACAGACATTGCGCCCTATGGGTTGTGGGCTTCCAAGGGAGAATACCTCGAGCTTCTGTCATTCATGTAGAACTATGAACTGATGTTCCTCACTGTTGCTTCCTTGTATCCAGATCAAATAAATCCTTGAACTGTCAACAAGATCTTTGTGCCAATGGGTGTGTCCATTGTTGGACTATACATATCTCTACAACCTTGTGTTCAGAAGTCTAGAGAACCTTTACAGTTTCAGTCAAAAGTCATTTAATCAATTTGTTAATTTTCTTGGTTTTGATTAGTTTCATGTTTTTTGAAAGACGTCAATTATAGTAACATGTTCTGCCTAGTCTATTATGCGTGCAACAACATCCAGTTCTGATGTTGGGCGGTGAGAGTGCATTGCCTCAGTCTAAACAACCTGGTTTTTTGCACTGAAAGACTTGAAGCTAGTAATCATGGGGTCGGGTATCGCCAGGTCCAGTCAATGAAGTCACCATAACGCAGTTAGAAGGTCGATTGAGAACATGACTTGGTCGATCGATATCTTTGGATATTCCTAGAACCGTTGAAAAATGAGGCCTACTTTTGCTGTCTCAGGCCATCCGTTTTTGTACTTGTGTTGTATATTAAAAATGATCGGTACCCAATTTTGCCTCATGATTTTGTAGAATAGCTTTCCTTTTTGGTTGGGATTGGACCAACATAAACGGGTCATCGAGTTTCAGCCCCACGTAATTCAACATATCATGTGCTGATAATCTTAATTCAACCCTTCTTCAGAATTTCCTTTTTGTGTTGCATCTAACTACAGCTAATGTGAGAAACAAACCGAAAAATCTGAACCTTGATCTTTGAAAAAATCAAGAACCTTTTCCTAGAAGCAAAATGCTACCCTAAAAAATACTCCCTCATTGAGTCCCAATGGGGACCCATAAATATATCCCTCTATCATTTTGTCAATTCTGACATTTAGGAGTCTATAATACACATGTCAGTTTTTAATTTCCTTGAACTAGCAATTTACAATATATCCGCTTCTTGAAAATTATGCACCATTTCTCTAGCTTCCAACATTCAGGAGAATACAAAAAAAAAAAACACAAAAAACAAAATCTATACTTGTATATCAACATAAAACACTCTTTGCATATATCACAGCCTTTGAATTCCTTGAGCATGGGTTTTACAATCAACTCCTCTATGGTGATGTATCTTTTATCTGGCTTCTGGCAGTGTTATTGTTATGTTGTTTTGAGTGTAATATGTCCCTTCGGTTGAGGTATCTAAATCGGCGGAGCTTCTTTCTACAAAGAAACCAGGCTGCTTAGGTTGAGGCAATGTCACCCCTTCATTCCCCAACATGAAAACTACAGCCGGCATTGCTGGCCTGTCTTCTGGGAGTTTCTGAACACATAGTAGGCCTACTTGAATACATCTCAGTACTTGAAATTGAACATACGAATCCTCTAAACATGAATCCATCAACTCCAGTGCCTTGTCTTCCTTCCACAATAACCATGCCTGCATCAATTGCAATCCAATACTTATTTATTTAGAGCTATAGAAAGAAAAGAAAAAGAATTGTAGCTTACAATGGATATACCCACATGTCCCAAAAGAGTGTGATGGTGATCTGAATGATGAAATTTCCTGTTCTTTTGGCCACTCACTATCTCCAACAAAAGCACACCCAAACTGAAGACATCCGACTTCACCGAAAATTTGCCATCAATGGCATACTCTGGAGACATATAACCACTGCAGATATGTGTTGCTAAATGTAAGCAACTAAACACGATGACTTGCTCCCAAAATAACCACAAGTAGGAATAAAGTCCTGGAAATCTGTGAAACTTACTATGTCCCAATTACTCGCTTTGTTTTTTCTTCTACTTGATCTCCACTGAAAATTCTTGCTATGCCGAAGTCTGAGATTTTGGGGTTCAACTCACAATCTAGTAGAATATTGCTGGTTTTGAGATCCCTGTGAATAATTCTTAATCTGGAATCCTGGTGAAGGTAGAGAATACCCCTTGCAATACCCATAGTTATCTCAAATCGCTTCGGCCATTTGAGTAGTTTTCTTTTATTATGATCTGCAAAATTTTGCATCCAAGGTGAGTAATCTGCCAGTTTCATTGTCACTCAAAACCAAACGACTCCGAGAAACAGGCATTTAAGTTATTTCAACGAGGTTAAGGGATAAGAGTGTTGTACCAAAAATAAAGTCGTCCAAACTTTTGTTGGGCATATACTCGTAGATTAGCATCCTCTCTTCTCCTTCAATGCAACAGCCCAAAAGCCTAACAAGGTTCCGGTGTTGGAGCTTGGAAATCAATAAAACTTCGTTCTTGAACTCTTGAAGACCTTGTCCAGAACTCTTTGAAAGCCTTTTCACTGCAATTTCTTGTCCAATCGACAGCTTACCCTAGAAATTGTGATACACTCGTGTTACAAGTATATAACTCACTGTTTTCTTGACTGTAGAACTGAAATTATGTACCTTACCTTGTAAACATGACCAAATCCACCCTCTCCGATCTTATGATTATTGGAGAAGTTATTAGTGGCTGTCGAAATAGTAATCAGATCAAACAGTGGTAATTCTATGTCTTCTTTTTCTGGTTCCAGACCTGTGGAATGAAAAACTAATTCATTATTAACAAATTCAACTGCATAGCCTTTGGTGATCCGACTACTTCCAGCATATAGTAGGAACGAACAAAGGAACACATAGGCGGCTATCTCCATTTTCATGGTTTAGGAGATTAGCCAGAAATACCATTTGAAACAAACACAGGAAAATCCTGACACCACTCACAAATAGACAAGAATATTGGTCAATGGTAGTCTTTAAGGATTTTCAAAGGTTGATCAGATATGCTTACTTATTTTCTTTCCCCTCTTCCAAAATATCCACCAGCATAACAAGCTCAGGAAAAGCATCCCACAAACTGCTGATACAACTACTACGATCACAAGTACATTCTTTTGATTGAGATCTGGACCTATTACATGGAAGCAATTAAGCAAATACATATTTCAGGAAAACTTGAGAAAAACTGGGTAAAAAGTTTAGGGTACAACTTGCACGTACCTAGTTCTGATGCTGGCATCCTTACATAAATACTATCCTGCTGAACATTTTCTTGAGCAAGCTCGCGAATATCAAGCAGAACATCAAACCACATCAAACACCCACTGCCACTTCCACTTGAATCTAAAGTAGCGTAAGCCGTACAAGAACAATTCTTCAAACACTCTGCCCTGCATTCTTTAGTTTTCATGCTCGTGTCCACCCTAAATTCTAACAGGTCCGGTAATTTCACGTTATTCACCTTAATAAATCCTTCTCCCTTTTGGCAATCAAGTGGAATTCTTCTCACACATCCGCTAGACCAGTCAAAAACCCCCCATTCATTCTGCGATTGTGGTACAAATCCTTGCAAGCACTCACAGATTGGTGCTTTGTTAATTTTACAAATGCCATTTACACCACAATGTCCATAATTATCACACAAGTCATTCTGAAGTGTGAACATGAGAGCCCATTTAGAGCTCCCTTTATTTAACACAAACCGCTGGAGCAAGCCGGTATTGTTTACCATAAACCTTGTAAGGACTCCCTTAGCCTCATAAATATAATAAACCTCATCTGGTTCATTCACAAAACTCGGTATAGAAACCGGGGTTGATTTAATACCCGAACCAGAAAATTGAACTCCATTCCAAGGCCCACTTCGGTACTTCTTCTCGGATCCTCTCCGAAGAGAAAACTGAGGCAGCCCTCCAATATCAAGTCTATAAGTGAAGTCTCCAGGAGAAGGGTCACTGGCATCTTTCCATGAAGTCAAATACCGATCTAACCCCGAGTTTAAGTCCCAACCAAACTTCATTCCGGCTAAAAGTGTATCAGATGGGTAATCAAAGCTTTGCCATGTATAGTTCTCGGTACCTGTATCACTCTTGTCCGTAAGGACAAGGTTCCCAGAATCCAACAGCCGTGCAACTGAATTTTGCACACTTCTTGAAGAATTTGATGACCAGATGATACTGTTTGATCCATTGAGAAGGACAAGATTTCCGCGGCTATTGATAATTAAAGTTCCATTTGAATCTTGTATTGGTTTTTCCCTGTTTGCTACCCAAACCACAATTTCTGGATAACTCTTGTACCATATGCCTAAAAACCAGCTTTTGGAACCGTTCGGCGAAAAGAAGCCTAGGACAAAGGTTTGGTCCGAGGAAACCAACGTCCCACCGGAGATAAGGGATTGATTTGGAGTTAAGGTATCAACTGCAGAGGAGGATTCAAGGAGTGAGAATGAGATTAGAGAGCAAAATAAGATGAAAGGAAAGGTCTCCATGGGAAATTCTCAGAAAGAGAAATAGTCTGCTGCATTATTTAGGTAAGGCTGTTACAAACTTTGAGCATTCCAATGTGTTGAAAGTTTGCTACAATAGTCTTTGATGCGTCAACTTTTCCCGGTTAGAAGTCAAAATATTGACTTGCCCTTCGTCAAGAGTTGAGTGGGAGATCTTTCTACAGGTTTGATTGACTGAGCAGTTATTCTTTGAAATAAGCAGTTATTCCATGAAGTCAAATACTGATCCAACCCCGAGTTTAAGTCCCAACCAAACTTCATTCCGGCCAAAAGTGTATCAGATGGGTAATCAAAGCTCTGCCACGTATAGTTCTCAGTACCTGTATTACTCTTGTCCGTAAGGACAAGGTTCCCAGAATCCAACAGCTGTGCAACTGAATTTTGCATACTTCTTGAAGAATTTGATGACCAGATGATACTGTTTGATCCATTGAGAAGGACAAGATTTCCGCGGCTACAGTCTATAGATAATTAAAGTTCCATTTGAATCTTGTATTGGTTTTTCCCTGTTTGTCACCCAAACCACAATTTCTGGATAACTCTTGTACCATATGCCTAAAAACCAGCTTTTGGAACCGTTCGGCGAAAAGAAGCCTAGGACGAAGGTTAGGCCCGAGTAAACCAACGTCCCACCGGAGACAAGGGATTGATTTGGAGTTAAGGTATCAACTGCAGAGGATGATTCAAGGAGTGAGAATGAGATTAGAGAGCAAAATAAGATGAAAGGAAAGGTCTCCATGGGAAATTGTCACAAAGAGAAAAAGTCTGCTGCATTATTTAGGTAAGGCAATTACAAACTTTGACCATTCAAATGTGTTGAAAACTTGAAAGTTTGCTACTTTGCCCGCTTAGAAGTCAAAACATTGACTTGCCCTTCCTCAAGAGTTGAGTGGGAGATCTTTCTACAGGTTTGATTGACTGAGCCGTTATTCTTTGAAATGATTAATTCATAGGATGAATTTTGATACTTTAAAAATGAGGAAATCATATATCCCAAATTCAGAGAGAAACTATATGTGAAAGCATAGCTAAAGCAGATTGTAATGCTTATTTACCTACCAAATATACAAATCCCTGTAAAGTCAGACCAAGAACCATCACAAGACAATATATCATGTATCATGTTATCGATTACAATCGCACATTGCTTGGAAGAGGAATGATATATATAGTTGGACCTCTCCACCTAATAGTTAAGCTTTTGGGTTGGATATAAAGTTTCTACGTCTCTGACAAACTTTCAAAAGTGGATTCAAATGAACAAGATATTATTTGAATTTAGTGCCCTCTTTGTACTGTGATTTTCTCTTAAGGACTACAATAGAAGTTAGAAAGAAAACATCAATTACATGCATTTTTTTACCTGATAGTGTAAAACCCATTTGACAGTTTGGATGCAGGATCAAAGATTGAAACAGCAAAGTGATTTGCCAACAAAGTCACAAAAGTGAGGGGGGAAAAGACGAAAGAGAAGTCAACCTTTTCGCGCTTGACCATTTTGAAGAACGGAAAAAGAGAACTTTTCGTTTCCTCAGTTTCCTCAACACCCAAGGAAGAACATATCAATTATGTGACGCATACTCAGAAATCTTTCTAGGGTTTCAACTGTCCTAATGGAAGTAAGATTGAGAAAGAGTAATGGGTTTGAAGTGGCAGTTGAAGGTCGAAAGGCGCCCAAGCTTCTTACGCTAAAAGTACGGCGTCGTCATGTAGACGGTATATATACACATATACCAATCAGATTCCTGATTTTTCTTCCGGTCCGGACCTCGTGCGTCCTTTTCTGATCAAATTTTGATGATTCAAATTGTTCAATGTGTTTAAAATGTGTTTTTAAGGGTAACCGTGAGAAATCGGCAAAAAATATTACCAGAAAAGGCTTGATTTGAGCAGTTTTTCATGAAAACGCATTTTATGAAAAACTGCTCAGATCAAGCCCTTTCTGGTCTTTTTTTTTTTTTGATTTTTCGGGGATACCCTTAAAAATAGGTTTTAAATACATTGAACGGTTCGGATAATCGAAATTTAATCGAAAACAATAAGATCCGGACCGTAAGAAAATAACAGGGATCATTGACTTGAAAATTTCTGTATACATATACACACACACATATATATATATATATATATATATATATATATATATATATATATATATATATATATATAGTAAAGAAAAGATGCATTAAATAATTAAGACTTTACAGACCTAGGGCAAACAACCCCAGTCAAGTCTGCAAAGAAAGCATTAGTAATACAAATAGGAATACTATGATAAACATAAAAGTCTTCAGCCAAAATGGACGCATCATTTGCCAACGTATCCGCACAATGATTTGCTTCCCGATAGATGTGTTTGATAGACACCTCCTCAAATGCCTCCATAAGAGACCAGCAATCGAGTAGAATATTACCAAATGGGTGGTTTGACAGACTAGTATCATTAATCAAATGAATAATCCCCATAGCATCTGTTTCCACTTCTAGTTTCCCGACTCTCTCCTCCTTTGCGAGAGCCAATCCGTCCCGCAAAGCCCAAAGTTCTGCCATAAGGCTAGAGGTTGCCAAAACGTTTCTGTGGAAACCTCCTAGCCATCTGCCATGTTGATCTCGAAGTAGTCCTCCTGTTGAGGCCTTCCCCGTGCTAAGCTCAAACGCACCGTCAGTGTTTAGCTTCACAAAAAATTCCCGTGGAGGTGTCCAGCCGACCAAAATGTCCCTCAAGTGGCTGTTCACCTGTTGATGTACAATGGGAATTGAATACCACTCCAAAGCTTTGTTCCAGATATTATTTGCAATGGAGTTTGGGCTTGGTAAACTCGAGTTGGAATTATGGTCAAGGAGACGTTGGTTATGGTCAATCCAAATGTGCCAAATGGCAAATAGGAAAATGGAATTCCAAGGCAGGCCCGAAGGATCAGAAGATTTACTCTTAGTATGCAAAAGGATCCAATCGTGGGGATTGCTGGTATGAGTGACAAAAGGAAAACAGAGAGCATTCCAGATGGCCGTAGCACGCTCACAATCACACGGAGGGCATGACAAATGGTTTCCGGAACTAGGTGGCACCGTTCACAATCAGGAGTGGTCGTGATATGACCAAAAAACCAAAAAATACGAGTAAAGATCCACTCGTGGGCGGCCGGCTAACCAAACGAAGTGTTGAATGCGGTAGGTGCACCGAAGACGCCAAATCCATTTGCCAATTTGGAGTTGGAACGGGCGGGCTAGTATCAAGAATGGAATGGGCAGATTTATTGCTAAAATCCCAATTGGAAGTGTCGTTCCAAATGATACAGTCAGCAGCGGGGTTAAACCACTGGAAAGTGGTGCCCTTATCAAAAAGAGGTTTCCCTCCACGCATGACCCTCCAAGTGGTGGATGGTTTAGAGCACCTTCTAGAGGTTGATTTATAGTATCTAGCTGTGGCCCGTTACTCTTTCAAACAGGAGTTTACGAGTGTTTGTGTCCGTTTAATGCACGAGAAAAAAATAAAAAATTAGTGAGAACTTCTTTTTATTGTTCCATATATCAGACTGGCATAGGGATGGCAATGGGACGGATCGGGGCGGATTTTGCATCCCCCAAACCCGCCCTGTTCTATATCGGATTGGGATCGGAGCAGGGAAAATTGGGGAGGTGTCGGGGTCGGGGAAAAATCGGATCCTCATTCACCATAATAATTTGACTAGTTTTGTTCTTTTTAGATTGTTTTGAAAAAAAAACACAAGATATTGATGATTGATGAGAGTTGAAAAAAATAGAAATAAAAAAAACAAAGACATAAATTAGTGTTTTATTAATTGGTATATTGCTTTTATTATATCAAAACAATGAATTTATTTAGACATATACATACAAAAATATAAATATCTATAATCGGGTTCGGATTGGGTTAAAACAGGGCGGGGGTAGCAAATACCATACCCGCCTCATTTGCCTATCAGATCGGGGCGGAGAGTTCGGAGGCGGGGGCGGATCGGAGGTAATTGCCATCCTTAGACCGGCACAACACTAGCAATGAATTACTTTAATTTAAAATTGTGAAAAATGTAAAATACACCAAGAAAACAAAACCAAAATTAAAACGAGTGGTTTTTATAATACACAATTTCCAGGCCTGACTTGAAACTTAGGAGTGGTTTGACAATTTAATTAAGCCAGAAAGTTTTTTTTGTCCTTATTCAAAAAAAAATCGTATTTGTTAGTTTTTTGTCGATTTTTTGAGGATTATTGTTTATTCACGATGAGACGAATCTAAAAAGTAAAAAATTATGATTAAAGCCCAATTTTTTTGAATAAAAACAAAATTAAGCAATAAGCCAATTTTTTCTTCTTCATTCAAAGAAAATTGGATTTTGATTGTAATTTTTTACTTTTTAAATTCCTCTCGTCATGAAGAAACAATAATCCTCAAAAAATTGATGAAAAAAAATAACAAATGCGATTTTTTTTTAAATAAGGACAAAAAAGCTTTCTGGCTTAATTAAAATGCCAAACAACCCCTTAAGGCTCCGTTTTGAAAAGGAAAATAAGTACTTATTTTTTAAGAAGGCAATTTCAAGCTCAAAAATCATGTGATAGATCTCATTGAGATCTTTAATACAGTGCAAAAAAATTAAAAAATTATTTTCATTTACATTATTTTTTGAGTTTAAAAATATAAAATAAGTATTTATTTTTTAAGAAAGTATTCTGGAACGGGGCCTAAATACATCCACTAATTTGGGGCTCAACAGAAGAGGTTTTTTATTTTTACAGGAAGAGTCGAACTTGTGAACTCTGAGTTATGCCCATTATTTCTTGTCATGCTTACACCCGACCAACAAGCCCAGGGGTTCAAATATATTATTATTTCGTCTTGGGGATAAGCCCTTTACTTCAGGTCTTTTTTTGGTGGAAATAGAAATTGCATAAAATAAAAAATGATAGTTATGGGGTATTCAACCCTGCAACACCTTCATGGAATTGAAATTTCTGGTGTAAATATAACTAAGCCCACACCGGCCACCAAGATTGGAATTTGCAAGGATATCCACACATCTACTGGCCTCCCGAAACACATTGTTGATGGACTTCGATCCGTCGGAACTTCCCCAATAGCAACCTGCAATCAGAAACCAGGTGAAATAACGGGTGATGGTTGTTTTCTGCTCTTGAATTAGCAGCAAAACAAGCAATGCATGCAATCAGAAATCAGGTGAAACTTTTCCAATGTTGCAAGTGAATTCACCGGTGTGATCCAAATTAAGGCCATCGTTGTCTCTGATCGGACCTCTCCCGGTTCCCGTCCCATTGTGAGTCATGGATCCATTTGTATTCAGTTTGTAGAACCCATCCAAAATTCTTCCAGTCTGCAGACTCTGCACCTTATTTCCCCATACATTTTGAAGGTGTAGTTTTGTGTACAGAGGGGTAATGGAAACTCTTTTGGTCTAAATTTTGAAACATGCCACCCAAAACTCTTTTTACTTATCAATATTTAAGTTGGTACTTCAGTTGTTATTCAACACTTTGTTAATTGCAATTAGATTAGTCTAATTTGGTCTTCCAGCTGATAATATTCTTAGTTAGAGATCAACTTTAATATTCCAACTGTCTCTAATTGGGTCCTCGCATGATTCTTTGGAGTTGGTTAGAGTTAAGAACTGGATTAACCAACAGTATGGTTGAGCAAATAAAAGTTAATGCTAATTCTGCATATATAGGATATAAACGATCGAGAGATTTGATTCAAAGCGCCAGATATTTGTTTTTGAAAGCTCAAGCCGGTGGAGGATGAAGTAAAGTCTTTGTTCGACGGTCACGGGTGTCTGGACCAACTAAAGCGCACCCCAGCTGTTCCCTTCCCCAGTCCGTTTCAAATGCAAGCCATCCACGACGGGATTTGGGAATTCACAAAAGATTTCTCTCTCGCGGCCTTGCTCCATGAGGTTGCCAAGCTTCGAATTGAAAATCGTCTGGATTTACAGCTTATCATTGTTGCCACTTGAGCTGCCCCCTTGTGGTTAGATTGCATCTTTGCTTGAAGGGGAATGAATATAAATGTCCTAAGCTTTTTAGAATCTTAGGTTGGTGTTGGTGGTGCTGGTTCTGAGTAATTGGTTTTTGGACCGTTCCGTTTGCTTTGGCTTGTTCTGTGTCCGGCCTCTTTCAGTGGCCCTTTGCTGTTTCTTGTTTTGGTTGTCTTAGCTCCTGATTGCCTGCAGTAGGGGGCTTGGCACGGTTTTGGAGGGGGGGTTGGGTGGGGTGGGGCGGGGGAATAATAATAAACAGCACAATTTTTTTTGTCAGACTCCTCTCCATGAAAAACTGATCGATGCGGTTAAAAGGAGGAGTCATTTCTTCGTAATTTTTTAGGTATCGGCAATCATAAACCTTGGGGCCATTGGTCAGGAGTTATGTCCGGTTGTTACTTTTCAGGACTCTGAAATTAGTTGAGATATACACAAGTTCATGTCTCATACATTCGGTTATAAAAAAAAAAAATTGTACACCACAATCTTGGTGCCACAAATTGTCTGAAAATAACCATTTCGATTAACAACCCCTGTAGTGAGTAAAAGATACATCGTACAGTGGACAGCATGGGCTAGACGTTCCTCAATCATTGAGACCCTGTCTTCAGACCTTTGTGGCCACGTTGTGATGCCTATCTATGCCTCTTTTTAATCCTTGTATGCTTCAGCTTGTGATTAACAAAATCTCTTCTTTAGCTGTTCAAAAAAAAAAATTCAAAATTAATTAGCTTTTGCTTCTTTGAGTTCTTTCATGATTTGCCGACCTTTTGTGGATTAATGTCACTACTATTCTCTGTTCATTTACCAAAAAATTGATATTTCAACATTGCGTGATGTGGTGATCATAAGATCGATTTAAAACTACGTACACATATTATCGATTTGTTAAACTACTTCTTTTTCTTGTTTTTTCAAAACCATTACTTCATTATTTCCTTCCATTACCTTAAGCCTTTTCTTAGTCCATAAATCCTTCCACTAACTCATGATTCAAATATATACAGCTTTGAGGTTGTAACTCATTACAGAAAATAGGAGAAAATTATCAAAACAAAACGCATTGCCTTCTCTTTCTATGGCATAGTCTGATGCATCCATGTGTACTTCAAATGGTTAATGTGATCTGGCAACTGCAATACGGGGTCATCCATCACTGCCTGCTTTAGGTCCTCAAAAGCTCTTTGACACTCTATCCACATGGTTAAGACCTTATAAACTAGAAATGATCAACACTACAACTGCAGTCAAAATGCAACAGAGACTTAAACCAAAACAAGGCCACCAAATTCAAGCTAATCAATTCATAATTTGCAGGTCAGGTGACTAGCTGGTAATAATAAGCTCCAATAGATCTAGCAAACAATCAGACATGACTTTAATTTGATCTTATGAACCTAAGATTAGATTTAAACTACAAGAAAACTAAAGTGTGAAATGAATAAATAGTATTTGAACATTTGAACATTGCAACCAAATTTTCAAATTTGAAGTGCGAGATAATGTTTGAGGTTTAGATAAACTGACACGTAAAAAGTCTGTTCACTACAAGAATGCCGCCAAGGGTCCTAGTCATGAAGGATTGGCTATAAATTAGGCTCCGTTCCGGAACGTAGAATAAACTCTTATTTTTTAAGAAGATAATTTCAAGTTCAAAAATAATGAATTTATTAAAATTTAAAAATATGCAATATGAATTTTATTTGAAAGATCTCGATGTGATCTTTTATACGGTGCAAAAAAAATTAAAAAATTATTTTTTATTTACACTATTTTTGAATTTAAAAATATAAAATAAATATTTATTTTTTAAGAAGGTATTCTGAAACGGAGCCTTAGTAATTTATGGAAGAAAAACATTTAGTAGTGGAATCTGATGGAGGCTTTTATAACCTGTCAGAAGTAGGCTTTTTAAATGAAAAGGAAGTTGCGGCCTCTAGCTAGTTGGGGACATTAACCTAATTGAGGAGGCTGAGGACACGTGGAAAAGGAAAATGGAAGGTAGAAAATATGTTGGGCATTTCTAAGTCCAAGAAAAAAGGTGGTAAAAAGAAGTAAAGTTGTGTTCTATTTAAATCAGCTGTTGCTGCTGCTGCTTTACCAATTTCTTCTGAAGGTATCAACAGGAATCATCTAAATGGGGCTCAAGCTGTTTGGACCGTAAACAAGATCATGGGCCTTCGTTATTCGGGTGATGAGAAGGATTTTATTCGTCGATTTGCGAGTATGGAAGCCAAAGATGAGGAAAGGGATAAGGCGCATGAATTTCAACATAATGATTGACTCTTAGGTATCTCTTTGGGTGTTGTTTTGATTTTTTAGGCTTTTGGGTTTTGTTTTAGGTCTTAGGTGTTAGGTGTCTCTTTAGGAGTGGTATCTTTGTTGGTTTCTTGCCAATCTTGGTTTGTTATTCTCTTCCTTTGGGTCTGTGATGGCTTTGATTGCTGGAACTGTTGTTTCCCTTATGGGTTTTCTCTCCTCCAGCTTGAAGTTGGTTTGGATCCTTTTAATTTTTATAATTTATTTTTAAAAATTAATAAAAAAATTCGCCTTTCAAAAGATATATATATATTTTGGTAATCGAAACGCAAAGTTGGTCAATCAATTTTTTCAAATATTGCCATCAAACCCTCTTAACTTGAGAGCTTCCCCCTCTAAACTTTTTCCTTCTAGGGTTTTCTTCGAGGGGGTGGGGGTGGCCGACACTTGTCACCTCCACCTCCCCCTCTCCTCCGGCCTCCCTCTTTTTCACCTCCTGGCCTTGTCGTGCTTCACTTCTGCCTCCCCTTCCCCTCCACCCTTCCCCTCCATCCTCCGTCTGTTTGTCCGGCCTTGCTGGGGTTGAATCTGGTGAAGATTTGAAGATGGGATGGCTTGGCTTTGCTCATCCGGCGAATAAGTCAACGGATCTAGTGTGGCAGCTTCTGGCGACAGTGTCCTTGATCGGATTTTTTTATTTTCCTGTCTCTTTTTGGTTCGTTTGTTTTGGATTTTGTTGGTTTGATTATCTCCCTTTAACGGGAGTTTTCCCTCCTTTGTGTGGGATACTTGTTGTTATTTTGGTTGTCTTTGCTATAGTTGAGGGTTTATGTTGCTTTTTTTGTTTGGAGGTCGGTCACAATTAGCTAGCAAAGCCTGATTGTGAGGCTCTATGGGTGATCTTGGGTAGCTAGGCCTCTTGTTTGGTTATTTACTCTTCTTGGGACGATATCCAACTTGAATGTATTTTTTATGATATAATAATACAACTCCTATCATTTTGGCAAAAAAAAAAAAATCAATACTACTACAATAACCACAATTTTGCAATATTTTCTGTTTTGACGTGACACAATCTCAATGGTTGATTCAAATATGGGTCTTACATGAACACCACAACATTAATTGTTGTACAGCAGTAAGAGGATATAAGTACTTTCTCCAATGAAATGCTACAAAACATAAGTCAAATTAATCATGAGCTTGTGCGGATGCGAGAGAAAGCGAGAGTGTGAAATCGCCCACGGTGAAATCATCAAAACTATTTAAAAATCGCAAGAGCAAGAATGTACGTAGAGTAAGAATTGAGAACAAGATCAAAGAATTCTACCGGAGCCTAGCTACAAACACAACAAGATATAGTTCGTGATGCTTAATCTTATTCAATCTAATTAGGGTCCGGAAAATCAAGGGAATGAATAAAGAAGTTCATTGGGAGCAGATCAAACAGTAATGATACATGCGCCCATCACCCCTCGGGTTGTTTCTTAGGTTGGCGTCTTCCCAAACTAGCGATTGGGTCTCGAACGGGCATTTTGTTGCCTTTCTCCTTGCTCCTGCTAGTCTCTGTAATCATTTTCAAAGATTAATAAATAAATAAAATTCGCCGTTCAAAAAAGAAGACATATACATCCCCATCACATTGTCCATTTAAAGCATGGATCTATCTTCTCCAATTGTACTACTACTTATCCGTGATAAGATGTAAATTATTGAACATTGAGTGTGCAAGGCAGCAAAGATAGATATTGTGCGAGATATATACATGGTGTATGTCTGGCGTAGTATCGCATAATTGACGGAGGAAAGTGCACTGAAATTTCCTCGTCTGCAACAAAAAAATTCCCAAGGGAAATGTTTTTCATGCCTCCCACCAATAAGGCCAATCATTCCTTTCGGGTTGAAATTACTGACTCGTGCTAGTTGGGTTAAAAACAAAGACCATATCCTATGTCTATGAGCTGTCCGTGTCCATATTTAATTTCGCCTTGTACTTGGACCTTATGAATTAAACCCTACCACTAGTACTCTTGACCAATGCCACCACGAGCACATAATTACCAAATTGGTACCTATTCAAAAATTTTGTTGGCTTCTGCGCTTCGATTACCGTTTTTGTTGACGTCTTACCAACTTTCTCTAGGGTCTGATAAGCACGTGATTGGTCGAAAGGTTTGCGCCAGCTTAATTAGGATATACGTACCTTTTAGACAATGATCGATGATATTTTCCATTAATTCTTTCTATTAACTTGTTGGAATATCTAAAAAAACTAAAGTTGTGATACAGTCAACTATTAACAGATGTTACAACCCATTTTTTACTGCCTCAATAACTTGTTAGAGCCTAACAATATGACCCAAAATGCTTACACCCAAATTATTCGATAGTACTACCTGGTTCATTGTATATTCCCTTCGCCATGTCTCCTACAAAAATGATGTGAAAAGTTTGCGTAAAAAATAAAGTAATTTTGTGCAAATCTCTAGGTCTTACACATGTGATCCGCACACACATTAACGTTCTCAAAAACTCCGTGGATATGAAAAGGGGAAGGGATTGCAAGCTCCCAAAAGCAGCTAGCATTCCCTTTTGAATGGCAATTCCATTGACAAAGCATACATTTATTTGTATTCCGTATGTATCGAGTCTGCAATATTTCTTTTATTTTATAAGCTATCGAGTCTATATAGGATCAATGTGGCAGGAGTCATATATGTGTAATAGAGAGTGCCGATTCAGATGATCACCGAGGGCAGGATGATCTCAACATGTAGATCAATCAAAAGCAGCAGGAGATCGATTGGATTATCGATGGGAGCACGTGCCCTACAATGTAAAGAGATAAATCGGGCAAGATCAATTGATCGGAAAGCGCATGTTTCAGGATAAATATAAATTCGCGCAACAAGTTCTAGGGTTAACGAAGCATGTACGATAGCCACATATATATATATATATATATATATATATATATATATATATATATATATATATATATATATCATGTGGTGGAGAGAAAGCTCTAGAATGATTTCTAAGATGTATCTTGGAGCATATGCAAAGATCCATATATCATTCATCAGTCCTCTTCTACTAGGGGCACCCTTAACTTGCTAAATTAAGGAATTCATGAGTTTGATATTTTTTTTGATCAAATTTTGATGATTCGAACTGTTCAATATGTTTAAAACGTGATTTTAAAGGTGCACGCGAGAAATCGGAAAAAAAAATATAACCGAGAAAGGCTCGATCCAAGCAGTTTTTCATAAAAATGCGATAAATGCAATTTTTATGAAAAATTGTTTGGATCAAACCCTTTTCGATCATATTTTTTCCCAATTTCTTGCGTGCACCCATAAAATCACGTTCGGCACTCATTGAATGGTTCGAATCATCAAAATTTTATCGGAAAAAAAGAAATCCTTAACTTAGCAAGTTAAGGAAGCCCTTAGCGGAAGCTTGGTATATCATTGATCATTCAAGAGATCTCCAAGAGGTTTATATACATCATTCAATCATAAGTTTGAGATAAGTACTAAAGAGGATTCCTATACAAGTTTAAGTCCTTTGGTGAATCTCCGGAAGGCGTTTGGAAAGGTTTGAGGATTTAAGGTGGTGCAATCAAGCATGGGGTGCAAAGACGAATGCATGAATGGGCATTTGGGGGCCACGGCCCCTACATCATTTATTTTATTTTATTTTTTTTGAAATTTTAATTTTAGTATTAGTTGTTTTTTTTTTGTTTGTTAAGAATGTCTAAACAGTGTATTTTGTATTGGGCGTTATTTAGACATTTAAATGTTTTACAAATGTGTTTGTTTTGGGTTCCAAAATCCCATTTCTCTCTCTGCACATGGTCTTGATAAGTTTCTTCTTTAATTATTAATCTATTTTTCCTTTCTATCTCTCTCAACTCATTACCAAAAAAATCTCCCTCAAAATAAACCAAACAAACTATTAGATTCGAGAACCGTGAAATTTTGAAATCTTGTTGTTCATAGTTCAGCTCCCGAGTTTACGAAATCCTAGTTTCGTCCTTGACGGGGTGCATGAAAAATCTCTAAATGGGTAAAAATCACGGGAGAGAATCAAAACACTATACTGATTGTGTACCTACAAGAAAACTAATGATTATAAATCTTCACTAATCGCCCTAAGTTCTACTTGTTCCTGTGAACCTTAAAAATAATGAAAGTTGTAACAGATATTATGTTCAGTGAAATTGCTCCATGTTCTTGTTTTAGTACTATGAGTTGCACTTATGTCATTGCATATAATTTCCTGAGATAAACTTGCCACGTCTTTTACTTTCTCTATTTTTTTTTTCTGTGTGCATACCATAACCCTATTATAATGAGCACCCTTCTAATCTAAAAGAGACAGCAACAGAGGAAATTGTATTGAAAAATTGATCAAGAAAATGAATGAATGATTTAGATGCCCGACATTGAATATCCTATGATAGTTTGTCTGTTTGTGTATGTAGCATTGCTCCACTGTATATAACCAGGTGTAATATTTCCATTCTATTCTCGCCTAAACTAGGTTTATATTTAGGCAAGTACTATAATACACACTCCTATTTAAGTGCATGTGTACATACATTATGCACCATTATGTCGCCTTAATTTCATTCATAGAAATCGCGTAAAAATTTAAACAGTTATAGAATTAAGTACATAACATTTCCAAAAAAAAAAATTTGATGACATCAAGATGCAAACTCATAACATCTAAATGATATAAACACAGGAGGAAGCTATGGTACACAAGGTGTACCGTATGTCTAAATTATGACAATTTGTGATTTTCATTTTGTCAATTTTTTGTTTTTTAATATATATTTATGATGCTAGTTAAGACTTTTACTTTAAAATTAACCTGTTGAACTGGTAGCAGGTTACTCATAATTAAAAAATATTATTAGTATGTAGCCACAATTATTCGTACCAAAATCCATAATATTTATACTCTAACCAAATATATTTGTACAAAACCACAAATTAAATAATGATACCCACAATTATTATAACAATACCATAAATTGACACTATCTTACCACAACGGGTCATACCAAAAATTCTTTGACAAATATAATATTTTGTAACAAAATCAAAGTATGTCGTACCAAAATCAAAAATTGTTATGCCCTAGCAAAATACATGTGTAAAATATCACAAATTGAATTGAATAACCACAAATGTTATGACAACACCAAAAATTGTCATTTTCTTACTACATCGTGTAGTATCAAACGAATACATGTGTAAAATACCACAAATTATATAACATAACTACAATTATTATGACAATACCAAAAATTAATGTTTTCTTACTATAACGTGTCGTACCAAAAGTAATCGATCAAAATATTTCGTAAGAAGACTAGAATATATCATACCACAATCAATAATAATTGTACCCAAGCAAAATACATGTGTAAAATATCACAAATTAAATAGCATAATCACAATTTTTATGATAACACCATAAAGTGACGTTTTTTTACCACAATGTGTTGTACAAAATTTAACCTACTTATTTTCAAATCCCACCATATGATTCTCTCAAATTTTAAAATTCCCGTCCTATTATCACAATTTTCAATTCCCTCCATACTATTTTCTCAATTTAAAATTTTTGGCCATACGATACCTCGATAATTTAAACTAAAAATAAAATTTTTGCTAAAAAGTTTTGTCCAAGAAATTTACCAAAAGGGCAGTACAATACTCAAAAATTTTAACACAAGTACACAACTATAATTTTCGCTCAAAATATTCCTCCAAATCAAAATTTTCTCTACAAGATTTATTTTCAAAAAATCAAAAGCCAACGAAAAATTAATTATTCCACTTTCTTAAGACAAGAATTTGGGTTCGACCTTTTCAATAAAATAGATTGAGTATGACCAATTTTATAGAATATAGAATTTTGCTATTTTTTAGTATAAATTACACATGAGGAAGAAGGAGAGAGAGTCAAGGAGGAGAGAACAACCTGTTACCTGCTAAGCCATTTTTTCATTTTATTAATTGATTTAATAAATGGATGGTCCAGTTTATTCACTTTTAAATTTAAAAGTTTAAAATCAAAGTGTGTACGGTACAACTACACCACCCCCCCCCCCCCCCCCCCCCCCAAAATAAGGAGTGTGTACCATGGGACTTCCCACATACAAGATGTACTAAATTATGACAATTTGTGATTTTCATTTTGTCAATTTTTGGTTTTCTAATGTATATTCATGTAATTAATATGAATTTAATTACATTCAGATATTATGATCATTTGCATTCAACAGAAGAGGTGCATACCGTACTCGATCGGTGAAGTATGGGGTGTGTATACTACAGTATTTTTGTTGTTTTTATGACATGACTGCCTCCAAGGATCCTTTGATCCCATGCAGGCTGCAGCTTCCTGGAAGGAGAAGCAATTACCATCAAAATATTCTGTTTATATATCTCTCCAGTATGTACCTTGGTTTTTACGGCTCACTCTTTCATGTGACAGACTCTCTCTCTCTCTCTAGATCTCGCACTCTCTATCTCTCTCTCTCTCTCTCTCAACTAAAGAGATGTCTTTCACCTCGTTAATGGAATCTACCGACGACCCGTTCCTATTCGACGACTACTTCCCGTCGATGGTGGAGAGGCTAGGCGCGGACGGGTTCATGGGGGAGCTGTGCAACGGTTTCCGCCTGCTGATGGACGTCGAGAAGGGACTGATAACGTTCGAGAGCTTGAAGAGGAACACTCTTCAACTAGGGTTGGAGGGAATGAGAGACGAGGAGCTGATTTGCATGCTGGAAGAAGGAGACATGGACGGGGATGGGGCTCTGAGCCAGTGGGAGTTCTGCATTCTCATGTTCAGACTGAGTCCCGGGTTGATGGACGGGTCCAAAAGATGGATGGAGGATTCCGGTGGTGCAAGTACCGGAATTGTGGTGTAGGTGCATGGTCTTTAATTATTATTACTAGTATTAATTGTCTTGTTAATTTATTTTCATGAATTTTTATATTTCATATGTACTAAGGATGTTGTGATCTTGGTTGTTCGATCGATGCTTTGTTCTTGATGGAAATAAAAATTCAATAAGTGGATGTTAGGGTCTTGGATTGGAATAACTTGTCATCATGTTAATTAATGTTATCGGAGAAATTTGATTTTTGTTGAAACTTATTTACCTTTTTTCCGATCCTACCTTGTTGGCTGCGTTTATTTTCTCGCCATGGCCGGTGTAGCTTCCGACGCCTCTTCTCTTGGCTGGATCCTCCCCGCTTTGATCCACCTCCGGTTTAATTTTCTCCTGGATAGATCGGTTTTGGCTAACAGCTAGGTGGATCTAGCGGTTTGGGGGCATGGTCGGCGTCGGTCTCCCGCACCGTAAATTGTTTGGTGTACCGGTATTTACCCAAGGGTTAGGTGAGCTTCCGCGACGGTTCTCAGTGCGCCGTTTCTCTTCTCCAGTGGGTGGCCAATGGCAGTATGGTGGTTTTTGGAGTTGGCTGTTTCAGTGCGGTGGTTTCTGTCTCGGTGGCGGTCGTCGGCGATTTGGCAAGAGACGTCTAACGCTGTGTTCGAAAGAAGGAGTACATACATGAAGGGATTCTTGAAAAGTTCTCTTATTTTCCGTTGCTTTTCCTATTTTTCAAACAAACCCTAAAGTCAACTTAAATAGGAAATATCCTTCTCTCTCTCTTCCCTCCGATTAGGGTTTCGCCAAATGGGGTGCGGGTGGCCGCCACCTCCCACCTCAATCTCCCCCTCCTCCCTCCCCGCCTCCTTCCCTCATCTCCTCGATATATACCGTTTCCATTCCACTCTTTCTTGAAGGATCTCTGTCCTCCTTATCATTCCTTACTTTGATCTCCCCTCATCCATCCTTTAACCCATCTCAATCCGGCAACGTTTCAGGGCGGTGTACAGGCGACGTTTAATTCATATCTGGTGGCTTGGCTTTGCTCCGAAGGCTATGATCCTGTGCTTTCAATCCATTTGACGTTGTCTCTACTTGGTCCAATTTTTCTCTGATTCCTTCCTTCCACCTTCAACCCTCCCGGTAGGTTCATATCCAACAAGTTTGAGGTTGACAGAGCATCGGCCAAATAAAAGAGAATGCAAACCGATGGGTTTATTTACTATTTCTAGTTTTTCCTCAGTGGAGTTCTTACTATTCTTTTTTTCCCCTTGGCTAGGTTTCCCTAGTCCGGTTATCTCTACTCCGACTCTTGTTTCTCTAGATCTAGTGGTGGCTTTTGGTTAATAATGTTTTTGTGGTTCATGAGTTTCGCAAGATCAAAATTGTGAGGTTCTGGCGTTAGAACAATTGGGAAGCTAGGCCTATTTAGTTATTGACTCCTTTCGGGAGAGATAACTATCTTTTTTTATATATTCGGTTATTTTCTATGATTGGCAATGACCATTTTGAAAAAAAAAAAACTTACATGAAATTATTATGAAGCACTATTACGTTAGTTTAATTAATTAGTTGGAGTATATAAGTTGAGTACCATATCCAAAATCAAGGTTTTCTTTAACTCATCACACACCTTTGATCATATACACTTGTCATGACCTTTTTGTTTTCTCGGCAAATGTAACTTTCCACATATACTAAAGTTTTACCTTTCGGATTCCACCAAGAAAGTCCTTAAAATCCTTCAAAGTGTATACTTTAATGTCGAACTTCGTTTTCATCTACATTGCTTCTCTAGTTTTGATAAGCTCACCTACTTCCTCTACTGCCGTTGTTGCGATATTGAATTATTTCTCACCAACCACAACGACTAAAGGCCAGAGCATAGCAAAGTATGTAGCTTTCCACGTATGTTTCTCCAAATTTTCAAAGCTATTATCAAACCATTAATTTGTATAGTTTCCACTCCAATTTTGGAGCATAACCATACCGCTTTGAGTGTGGGCTTTAATAGGTTCCTTGCTAATGAATGGAGGGATTGGTTCTTAGAGCATCCGCAATGAGAATAATCAAAACCAATAATCAAAATGTGTCACGTCAGCATTTGATTATCCATTTAATACGTAATCAAACTTAACAAACTCTACCCCCACATTGGTTATTTTTGCATCCCTAACCCAAAAAAAAAAACCCATAATACAAAATGCACATATGTCCAATCGCAAATAAGTTTCAATCACGTACCCGACCACACCAAATTATTCGTCTCAATGAAAATATTCAAATGTGGGGTATTTTTGAGTTATTGAGTTTAGTTATTGAGTTTTGGTTATTGGTAAAAGTTGTTAAGTTTTGTTATGAAATGGGTGAAATTTGGTTATTTGTTAAAAGACTTGTAATTTTGTTTACTATAATATAGAGGGTTTTTTTAGTGTTATTGTTAAATTTGTTTATCCAAACTCATTTGCTTGTTAGGCCATCCACAGTGGTATAATTAAAAGAAAGATAACCAAAAGTTGACACATCAGTTTTTTATTATTCACTTAAGAGGTTGTTAAACTTAACAATGTTGAGTTTCACAATGGTCACTTCTAGTCTATAACCAAAATAAGGGTCCACTACAATTTCACTCTCTCTCCCCCTCTGTTTCCTGCTATTCACTTCCCTCTATTCACTTTTTTTTTTGACAAAAATATATCGATTTCCTCTCGTAATTTTCTTCCCTCCTATTGTAAATTTTTTTTGAATAAAAAATAGAAATGTGAAAGAATAATGCAATACCTTAATCCGGCGATGATGTGTTGAATTATAGATGATTGAGAGATATGAATTTCACTTTTTGAGGGAAAAAAAGAGAAATAGTTTGTGGGTGAATTGAAGAAGATATAGAATATGCGAAGAAGAGAATAAAAAAATACCAATTGAAATACACGTGTATATAAATTTTAGAACTAGTTAACTTATGTGATGTGGAGTCCACAAATTTTGATTATTGAAAAAGGTTGCTAGTTTTGGTTATACAAAACCCAAAATTTGATTATTTCTAAAGATGTTGTTAAGTTTGATTATACCATTATGAGGCATCTTTTGTATCAACATTGTTAACTTTAAAAACAATTGACTTTTGATTATACCAATGTGGATGGCCTTACAATGGGGATGCTCTTAGAGATTAGTTGAGATACACATACATAGAACACTCTAAACTACAAAAAAAGGATTGGTACAATTCATGACTCTGGATCCTTAAAACTAAATATGAAAGGTAATAAATGGTCCAAATTCACATCACCTTTCATGTTTAGTTTCATGGATTGAGAGTTGTGCATTCTAACATTTTTGTTACAGAAAATAAACAATTTTTCGCAACATCGTAAATTGTGGCGGTTTTTCTTTCCCGGGCTCTTTTTTTTCTTGTCATTGTTCGAGTAACAATTCAAGCCTTGTCTATCTAAAAAAAACACAATTCAAGCCTTGTTCTTTCAAGAATGCTATTTTCCTTTCATCATTTATATATGTTACTAATTGGTTAGCTAGTCAAACTTTTGCATCATCCTTCTGTTCTGTGTATGCTTGTGACCTTGATTTTGCTTTGATAATCAGGTCATCAGTTGACTCATACAATTCCGCTGGTTTTTTAAATGGGTTTTTAAATATTTAATTCTCATTCAATTCTCTCATTCTCTCCCAAAAATAAGGACGTTCTCTAAGGTTTTTGAAATGTCACTTGACATCCAGTGTCACTGAAATGTCACTAAATTTTATCTGATGTTTTTGACAAATGTAGAGATCACCCTTGACACTTCAAAAACCTTATGCTCCGTTCAATTGTTGGGAATGTTGTATGAAAAATTGGTTCCCAAGAAAAGTGAAGTAAGATGCAGTAAAGAAAAATGAATATTATTTTTCTATATGTGTTCTGTTGACAAGAAATCTTGGAGGAAAACAAGAACTCTGTAACGCCTCTAATTTTGGGAACGTTAAAAGGGAAATTTCATTGATAAACTAAGTAGAGTCTGGCTCATTATTACATCATAATCTCCATAATAGAAGGAAGAGAACTAAGGTTCCTAACTACAGCTCCGCCTGTTCTTCCATCCTAACCAGCTCTTCGGCTCCAAAGGTCTCCAAGGTGTATAGCTCACCCTGTTCATCTACAGAGTCTGACACATTATACCGGCGTCGCTACCAATATAATATGTCAGGGTCATCAAAGGTAACACCGTGAGCTTACAAAAACTCAATAGAATATCCAAACCCACTAACCCTTAACTTACAAATAATAGATCATAAAATCAACAGAGTACAAGCAGGTTAACAAAAATGATTAACGATAGCATATTCATATTCACTATTCAAGTATCGTTGGTGTCCTTATTTTTCTGTGTTTCTCCTACGCGACTCATCGTAGACCGTGTCACCATTTTTCACTTTTCATAACCAAATCAACATTTTCAAAAAATTCGTTTTTTAACACACCCAACCTCGATTCCGCCGTTCCGAGTTTCCGAGTATCCTCACAATGGTTCCGCTGCACCGGGTTCCCATTGGCACATAATTGCATTGGCTCCATACCGCGAATAATCAAGTCATTCCTCACCATAGTTCCGCCGCTCCGGATTCCCATGGGAACGCACACAATTCAAAACCCTCGGTTCCGCAGCTCCGGATTTCCGAGTATCCCACAATGGTTCCGCCGCTCCGGGTTTCCATTTGGGAATTTCGAAAAAAATTAAACCCTCGGTTCCGCCGCTCCAGGTTTCCGAGTATCCCCACAATGATTCCGCCGCTCCGGGTTCTCATTGGATTTTTCACAAATCTACTTTACACACGCACACAACTCACATAATGCAACCCAAAATCGGTCATTATATTGTTTCAAAATATTTCATTTCTCGAAAAATATTTCCTTTCATTAATTACACCCTAGGTGTCATGTTTCTACTTTCTCGATTTCCGTGTCTCGTTTTCATGTATAGACTCCGCGGTAGGACTTTTTACAAACATAAATCATTCATTGTAATCTTGAAACTACTAGTAAGATCATCCAATTCTATATTAATAATCATGTTCATAACCATCCTAAAGATCAAAATACGAATACTTCTATTCAAGTGTCAAATTCTATCTTTCGAAAACCGTTCTTTCTTTCTTTTTGAGAAGGTCTAAACAACATATACTTTACCAAAAAATAAAGTCAATATATTCAACATATTTCCCTTCCTTTTTATCTTTTTAAAGAAAACTCTTTTCAAGTTCCTCATGCATACAAGTATCACACATATCATTTAAAGCAATAGATAACCTTATCTACTTAAGGGAATGCTTAAGAATATTTTGTTTATACTTAGGGAAATGAGTAGAGAAAATCTACCTTGATCCGAAACTAGTCGAGCCCGAATAAGCTAGTTGAAAGTTTTCTACGGGTGGTAAAATTGGTAAATCTGGACCAAATTTTGGATGGTATTAATTCAGTCAATATTTGGCCGAATATGATCTTTCTTAGGTCAAAATTGAAGCTCTCGAAGTGCTCTACAACTTTCGTGAAGGAAGTTAATCCTAGAAACTACTTTAGGTAAGAGAAAAATGGTGATAAATGAGGAGACAGTATGCTGTCTGAAAATGAAAATTCGAGATTTTTACTAAATTTCGGATGCTAATATCTTTGTCATTTCTTTACCGATTGGGATGGTTCTTGGGTCTAACTTGAAGGTTTCGAAGTGCTCTACAACTTTCCCGAAGGGAGTTGGTTCTAAAAATTACTTTAAGCAGAAGAAAAATGAAGATTCGTTGAGGACAGTAAGCTGTCTGAAAAATGAAAATGGCAAGTGAGTGAAGTGTGAGTTGAATGGAATGTATGGGGTGCTATTTATAGCCAACATTTGAGCTCCTCCTCCCTCCCCAATGACCGGCCATATCTCTTTCCCTCTCTCCCATGGATTTGCTCCATTATCTTGTCATTTCAAGCCTTTCAATCAAGTCATAGCCTTCCATGACTTGTCACTTCCATTTTAGGCCAAATCTTAGGCCACCATGAAGGATTTTTGACTAGTCTAGTCCTAAGAAGAGGTTTCTTGTAAGAAAGAATATAATCATGAGCTAGCCTTGTACTTTGAAAGACTAGAATTGGTTGGCATGTAGTAAAAATAGGCTTAAGGCTATAAAGGTTGCTTGTGTAAGTAATTAAAACACAAGTACACACTTCATCTCACTCTCTCACTCTCGGCCTCTCTCTCCCTCTCTCTCACGGTTCTCTCTCTCTCTCTCTCTCTCTCTCTCTCTCTCTCTCTCTCGCACTATGCACAAATATATATATATATATATATATATGCATATATATAAGTACATGTATATATTCATCAAGAAAAGTAAAACCTAAGATAGTTAGGCTTAAAGCTAGAACATAGGTGTGCATGCATGGTAAGGCTAGCCTTACTTCTTTTGGAAGCGAAATGATGAGATTCCTTGGCCCATGATTTTGTATTGTCAAATCAAGACTTCATTGGCAACTTAATTGCTATTAATCAATGGTCAAAATTTCTCCTAGCATTTATTAACCATTGGTTAAAGAAATAGAGAAGGTAAGTATGGGCTTGAATGACTAGTCAAATCTAGGTTCTCATTATGACAAGTCTAAGGTTGCTTCTTTTGGAAGCAAAATGATGGGATTCTTTGTATGACTTGTCTTGTCATGCATTTTGGCAAGTCAAAAGTCTAATAACCAAGGGACAAAAATTTTCCTAACAATTATGGACCAAGGGTTAAAGGAATATTGATAATAATTTGATATGACTAGTCATGGGAATCTATTGTCCAAGGGATAATATTTTCCCTAACATTTATGGACCAAAGGTTAAAGTTTTCCCTTACCTTTATTATCCAATAGGTAGGGTAAGTAATGATGCTAGGTAAAGTGAAATGAGTAAACATAGGAATAAAAATGATTACTCCTATAGTCTAATGGTTCAATAGGGTTCGGAGGGTTTCATAAGGCTCAAAGACGGTCAAAAAAATCCATCTCGGGTTAAGAAATTGTAACTAGATTGAAACGGTAATTAGAGTTTTCTAACGAATTGGTTGGAAACTAATTCTACTTGCCAAGTAGGATTTCTAGCCAAGAAATATAATTTAAAGATTTTATTTAACTCACTAGAAAAAAATACAAGTGTTTCTACAAGTATACTTGTCTTTAGAAAATGACTAGATTGCTTGGTGTGAAAATATATAATTTTATAAATCTCAAATCTAATTATGACGGATTATTAAAATTAAAAAGAAATTTTTAGTAGTAAATCCAAGTAATTAAAATAAAATTTAAATATTTAACGAAATTTTTATTTACCAAAAATCAGGGTCGTTACAAACTCCTTCTTTTTGGCAATACATATTTTGCAAGAAAGTGTTTCTCAGTGAGAAAGTTGAAGTTGTAAGTCCTACAACTTTCATGATAACTGAACACACAAGAAATTACAGTAAAATTGATTTTTCCGTCATTTCACATCTTTTCTGTGCAACTAAACGGGGCTTAGTGAATGTCCTTGGTTTTTTCATAAACCTCAGGGGGAGGTTTCAAATTTACTCTTTTTGCAAAGATTTTCTTGTTCCCTATGTACGACTAGTATTTGTTTTTTAGCAAAAGCGATTTTTGTACATATATTTGCAATGATTGCTAATGTTTCTCCTTTGGTTTACGTGTTTAAAAATGCTATTTTACTTTGATTAATTGATTATTGCATTTTATTTGGAGGTCTCCACTTGTGTGTGAGTGTTCTCTTAAAAGGACTCTTCCTTTATTTCTTTATTTCTTCCATATGATAGACTTATTTTTTATATTGATTGAGCTGATGTGCTTGGATATCTCGTGAAATTGTTTTTTACCCAACAAAATAAAATTTATTAATCTCTGAAAAGAATACAAAGATTAAAAGGGAAAATGGCAAATAAAAGCTACCCGTGACACAAGGAGAAGCGTTGGCAAAAAACCAACAAAGAAAAGAAAAACTCCTCAAGCACAGCCAACTCCAAAGAAAAAATAACACCCACCACACAGATGAGACCGAAAGAAAAGACTACAAACTGAAACCAGCCACCCAACCCCTATAGCAAAAAGGGAGACAAAGCACCCGGAAAACTGCAACAGTAAACTACCTTTGACCAACAACACCAAACAAAAACCCGGCGAGGCAAAACCAGCCAAAGAAGCAGCCGAAAACTAAACCCCTGCAACCGCAGCAAAACACACACAGCAACCTAACAGCATAAAGAGACACAAAAACAGCAAACGAAACCCAACAAGAATAGATGAACAGAATCAAAACTCCACTAAAATGGAGGCACCTTCCTCCAAATCATCACAGTCATCAACAATGCCATCAAGCTCCTTATCCGAAATCTCTCATACCTCCATCTTAATATATTTTTTAATATTATCTCTCTCTCCTGCCATAATATTTAACGCCCAAAGTAGTGCCTATATCCATAAACTTACAAGCTTGCTTAATTAATAGGGAGTTTCTATTGCAAATGTCATGAGAATAAAGAGAAGAAAAGGGAACCTTCTTATAATTCTTTAACATCTTAGCCTCCTCTAACCCAAACTCGGAGAGAGATTTCTTCTTTTTAATCTTCCTTCTCGATCTATTCAACCTCCTTTCCAATTTTTGAATAGCCATGTGAATAGATCTCTCTCCCGAGATACTAAGCTTTGACACAATTGATATAATGTCCTGTGTATTTGGGCTTTGTCCCAACATTTATTTGCTTTTTTTTTTTTAAAAAAAAAAAAAAACCTTGGTTGGATTCCCCTTTCCCTCCCCTATTTTGATGTACCATTTGTCAAGATTTTTGAATAAAACTTTTTCTGCCGCTCAAAAAAAAAAAAAAAAAAGAAAATGATCAACTCGGTGAATTCGGAAATCCCAACGTGCAAAATGAATATAGGTTTTTTTTTTGCCACACGTTATACATCAGCGGGGGTTAGAGAAGAGTTAGCAAGTTAGCTCACGGAAGATTTAGAGATTGTCCATAACTCTAAACCCACAAACGCCCACGACGAAACTCAAATCCCAGTCTCCCTCATGGGAAGGATCAAGAAATACCAAAGAGTTCCTATGGGCAAAATGAGAGCAGAGAACCCAACAGGTTTGAATAGAGGTTCCCTTGTGGCAAAACGAATTAGAGGTTTGAATAGGCCCATTCTTTATCCTTCGACAATCCAAGAGTTCCAATGGGCATCAGAGAAGTAGGCCTTATTCATTTAATAACTTTTGATATTTTAGTTTTGATAGTGGATGAAGAGAGAAATAAGATAATAATTAAAGAGAAATAAAAAAAGAAATAAAATTAATAATTAATAAATAAAATAATAATTGAAGAAAAATACGAAATAATAATTAAAAAATAAAGTTAAGACAAAATAAAGTATGAAAACGAACAAGGCCGTAGTTTTGCAGCTTGAGAGCAGCTTTCGTGGTGACCATTCCCGTGGGCTTAGCCCATGGTTTAGGAAAGCTGATATATGGTCACAACGATGGGACGAATAAACCTCCCCGCACGCTTGCGCACACTTTTACATGCACATTCCCATCCCGGCCTTGGAGACGAGAGCCCACACAAATGTTGAAACCAAAAACTTGGTACTAGAGCACACGCAAATATGTGATAAAAAATATAAATAATAATTTATCCGTGGAGACCCAACAAATGGGGATGGCAGAGGCGGATCGGAGGCGGATGTTGTAATTTCCGAATCTGAACCCACCACCCGCCCCCCAAATCCATCTCGAACTCCAAACGGATATGTTTTTGGTCCTCCATACCCATTCCTAATGGGGAATGGAGATCCGATCGGATATCTAAATTCGAATTTAAAAGAAAACAGATTGGAATTTCCACAACAGATTGGTCCGGTTGGAGTCAGAGATCTCGTGTGAGAGAGAAATTAGTAGATTACATATTGTAAATAGATCGAGAGATATATATAATAAAAAATGTTCAATTCAAGTCTTTTTCGGTCTTTTTTTTTTTGTTAATTTCTTGCAAGCACCTTTAAAATCACATTCTGCACACATTGAACGGTTCGGATCATAAAAATTTGATCGGAAACTATGAGATTGAGATTTTGGGTGTTTTTTTGGGTGTCTCTAGAACCGTCTCGTGTGTGTATATATATATTACCCTGGTCGACCCTCAACGTCGACGGGGGTTGCACAGTGGGCAGTGGCGTTGAAGAGCTGGGTGTGTTTTTGTTTTTGTGGTTAGAACCCTAAAAGGTAAAAATAAGAGGTATTTTATAGTCCAGCATGCGGATCGGAGATCGGATTCGGGGCAGATCAGATTGAAGGCAGACTTACCTCCAAATCCGACCCGATCCCCGAATTTAAAAAATAAAAAATAAAATCTGAATCCGTTCCGATATTCGAAAAAATCTCCAAATATCCGATCCATTCGAGGCAAATAACATATCGGATTCGGACGGGTCGGCCGAGATGGCCATCTCTACCAACAAACGCTAATTTCAGTGTGAGGGCCTCCACTTGTATATGAGTGTATGCAAGGGTTTGTTTGAAACTTATTGAAACGAGAAAAGAAAAGAAATTAATTTTTAAGGGAAAATTTCGCCGTTATCTGGTTTGAGAGGAAAATTATGAGAAAATGACCAAGCAGAGTTTTAGGAATAGTAAACTTTCCGCTGTAATTTTGTCACACTTTCAGTCTTCGTTATTTTCCTTTGTTATCCCTCACATCCCACAAGTTCCAAACAGGGCGTAAGTGTGGACCACTTGAATCATCTTAAATTTGTCTGGAAAAGAAAAAAATAAATAAAAGTTGATGGGGATAGAGCTCAGAGGTGGAGGCCATCACCGTTGGACGCCACCTCCCTTTACGACGCGACCAAATAAAAACATGAATCCCCCACATCGACCCCCTTCCCCCTCCCAACAGTCTTGATGCAGTGAACCTCTTATCTTTACTCTCTCTCTCTCTCTCTCTCTCTCTCTCTCATATAGTGGCTGTGGTGAGGACATGTCACCACAAATTCCAAAATTCACGGGTACCACATCCCACAAAACAAACAACAGATATCAATGGGAAGCAATAAGAGAGCGCCACATAGGATTTACATTCACATGGCCCTCACCCGTCCCCACACACCCCACAACGTCCCATAGGCCATACCCAGGTTCTACTAGGTTCCTTTCCTTTCCTTTTCCTTTTTTAATGTAGGATCTGGGAACAATTTGCGCGTATTACGAACTAATTTTTACGATCCCTCCCATAATCATTTTACGTGTTTACTCATAAATGTGAGACGGCTCCAAAATTATTGACAAAGAGAATCGAACCTGAAATCTTAAGCCAAAGCCACTTAGCCAACCCATTTTCTTTCCTCATTGGTTAGCATTATTATTTGTCATCTTATCTTATCCACTATAAAGTATTTTTCTTTTCTTTAATAAAGGAGGAGGACGAAAATGAAAATAAATGACTATGATTTTTCAGGAAGAAGATCGGTGGAGGGCATCGGATACTTGTGGTGTTCACATGGCTACGGAGCTTTCTGTGGACCAAAATATGCCACGTAGGCAGAGAGTGAGGTGGAACATAATTTTCTTGCTTCCCATAAATGGCATGTCATAATTATAAAGAATATCCACGGCCGAGGCTAAAGTAGTACCACATGATTATGTGGTATGGGAAATCATTTGCCTCATTGTAACACATGGGTTTGTAATCCAAGATTTATGCTTTAATTAAACATGATGTAGTTACAATTAATACATCAATAAAAGACCAAGCTGAATGGTAGCCGACATATACCGGCATTCCGATGATTTTCTTCAGGTATTAGATCAAGTGATAATCTTGAGAACACGAACGTACGATTCTTGCGTGATTCAATAACTAAACATGCACCGACTCTAGTGAAAGTGTTTTTTAGTGTCAAGGATTCATTGCATAAAACGATAATACAACTTTTACAATCTATTATCAATCATATTTTTCTTTTCTTTTTTTGCAAGAATAATTGAGGACTAAAGTGCTATGTTACGGAATCCAAATCTATATTGTAGAAAACATTTTATCTTCTTTTTTTTTTTACAAGATTGATTTAAGAACTAAAGTAACGCGTGTATTAGAACAAGATAAAGGCAATGCTGAAAGAAAAGGTCCATTCATGTTGATCCTTATCTGGCCAATATCAAATTGAAAACGATGTTGATCATATGTATACTGACTTGATTAAATAAGTGGATGCCAAAAAAATATCTGAGTTACTACTATGTTAACTTGTCATTGCTGTTTCCTCACATGCACAGGAGTACCAAGATTTAAGAACAATATTTGAAGAGAACAGACCGTTTGGTCCTTTTGAATACAATTTTGTCTGGAGTCGTCATTTCACGTGCTGACTCCGCATGCATCGAATGGCTCTGGACGCAGTTGGATCCGAAATTTTGCTTTAGAGTTGCGTGGCTAGCATTTTTCTGTCATTAAGTTTAACGACTATAGCAGGCAACGTATGAGATCCGGGTGTACCGAATGGTTCTAGGTGCAATTGGGTCCGGAGTATTGTTTCAAAGTTGCGTGGCTAGCAATTCTCTAGCATTAATCTTTACTTCGATCCATTTCTGTGCAAATAGGCCCAAGTTTTGCTGAACCTATTCACACGTGCCGGCCGAAGAATAAACTTCAATAAATTGACGTATTCAGCTGTTCGCTGCACTGTATAAAGACTTGAGAGAGAGAGAGAGAGAGAGAGAGAGAGAGAGAGTAGGAAGGGATGAAGAGGTGCGAACTGTGTAGCAACCCAGCGAGGATATACTGCGAAGCAGATGGAGCGCGTCTGTGCTCCAATTGCGACGACAAGGTTCACTCTGCAAACTTCCTCGTGGCTAAGCACTCGAGGAACCTCCTCTGCCGCGTCTGTCAATCCCAAACCCCGTGGAAAGCCTCGGGAACGAAGCTCGGGCCCACGGTCTCCGTCTGCAGCACATGCTTCGAAAACTCTAGCGGTGAAAAACAGGGGAGAAGAGGAGGTTTGGAGACGGAGGGAAGGCACGAAGGCGATGAGACCGACGTTGAGTTTGGAGGCGAGGAGTGCAGCGATGATGAGGAGGATGGGGAGTTGAGTGGAAGCAGCGAAGATGAGGATGAAGAGGGAGGAGATAATCAAGTGGTACCGTGGTCTTTCACTAGCGCGCCGCCGCCTGTAGCGAGTTGTTCAAGTAGTGAAGCGGTGTCCTCGTGTGGTATTTCCTCCGCCGGTGGTGGTACTGGAGGTGTCTCTGCGTTAAAGCGGACGCGTGGAAATGCAGATCTAGACTCTGAAGTGTGTAATCAGTCTCTCTTATCTATCATTATGCATATTCAGGGCTGCAAACAACCTAGCCGAGCCGAGTTGTGAAGTGTTTGAGCTTCGCTTGAGCTCAAGACGATCTCGACTTCGGCTGGTTTTAGCATCAAGGTGTTTGAGTTCAGTTCGTTTACTAAACGAGCTACAAGCCAAATTTTTGTAAACGAGTCAAGTTACAACTAACTTAAAGCTCAATTTGTTTAGTAGACGAACTTAAAACCATGCTCGAGTTTGATTCGTATACTAACAAACCGAGTAAATAAAGAGTCGAGTCTCGAGCTGCTCCTGAACAAACTCGGTTTGTGAACAAACTCGGTTTGTTTGCGGCCCTAATAATGAAGAATCTCTGTTTCGTTTTGAAAAGCAGATTTTATTTGTATAGGACTCTTTGCGGCCCTAATAATGAAGAATCTCTGTTTCGTTTTGAAAAGCAGATTTTATTTGTATAGGACTCCTTAACCGATTAACTTCTTTGGTTAAAACTAGATACGGTAGTTTGTTTAGTTCGTTCAGTCCTTCCATTTTATGACGTTATTAAGTTTCTACTTCTGCTTGTCGAACAGGATGAGATTGGATGCATTTCGTTGCGATTCAACCATAACATTGCGTCGATGGCAACAAGCTCCCCAGCATTAGAGAATGATGAAGGAAATGCCTCAGGCTTCTTCAGATCAGTGAAGTCTAAAAGACCTAACGAAGCGATTCGACCAGAAAGAGTCGAAGAGAGGAATGAAGAGGGGTCAAGGTCGGTGGCGATGGCCTTAAATTCGCTAAGGAAACTCCAGCAAAACACTATATCCGACATAAACAACACCTCCGGTGTGGTGCTTGGGATATACAGGCTGAGCAAAGATCCTGCAGTTGTCTGATTTAGTTGCTCCATAAATTAACCTCTAATTTCTCTAAGCCTAAATATTGTTTTAAGTTATTTCCAAGAGTTTTCCAATTCCTGTAAAGGATAAATATGCATGAGCTTGATTACGAATAGTATCATCTTCCTTGCTTAATGAATTCAAGTTCATTTTTTGAGGTGGATAAAGAACTTGGAAATCGCCAATTGTGAGCACGATAGCAAGTCTTCGAGGAGCAGCAAATTATGATTCAACCGGAAGTATATCTTCCTTGTTCACCAGTAATTCCATAGAGATTGACTATAGGAGAATGATAAGTAAGCAATCCTGATCGTAAAGGCAACAAACAAACACGAATAATATTATTAGGAATCACGTTGAAGTATGTTTTTTAACCTTAAAAGATCAGGTTTTATAACAGAATCGAGGAACATACCAAACAGCATAATACAACAAACTACTGAAGGTTGATTGCAGGCTGAATTATGAGTTCAGCATAAAACAAGCAAAAGCTGAGTTTTATGTATCAGAAAGTTGGATAAACTCATCAAAGCACACAACTAGTCCGTTAACACAAGCAGTTCATTTACATGTCATGATCCAGCTCCGACAATAACATCTAATTGACTCAAAGACCACTAAAGCTTAATTTCGTAACTCGAATGCCTTCTACAGTTCCTACAGCAACAGAAGAAAAAGCAAAAGCAAATGTCAGGTATTCATTGTTATCAGAAGTAACAGCGCCATGGACAGGAAAGGTTGGAAAAAAAAAAGCTACAACATGATGCCAACCACGATAGTGTGTCCCCAAGACGAAGAAATTTTAGTGACCTCAAAATGCGTGAACACCGGGAAAAAAGGTATTACACCATACCTGCAGTTGTGGAAATCCAGCAGCACCAGCAACAAGTCCAGTTCCAGCTAGGTATCTGCAACTAAAAATGCAACATATTAACAAATCAACTTCAAATGCAGTTAAAGCAACAAAACTAACATTAAACACCATACGCTAAGCTCCAACCCTCACAGCATATCATTTCTTCAACCAAAGTTCTTAAATTAGAAACCACCAAAGTGAGTTTAAAATGTGCATCTAGATGAGAAAACTGAAAAGAATTGAGTGAATTACTTAATAGCCAATGCCTAATGAAACTTTATAACCGTACAATTTGTTGGGTATGTATACTGCTGTACTGTTAACAATTTTAATGTTATATGCCACCTAGGTTGCTCCACAGGGGCTATCAAAACCCAGAAAACCGACGAACGCAGCACAGAACAACAGGGTTTTGCAGGGCAACCCACTTATTTCTCAGAACTCTTGCAAAAATACTGAACCAATGCAATCTCATCACTCATGAACCCCAGACAAGCATAATTTCCAGTAGGCCAAGAATATCCACAGTGGAATGGCACTTCATTAAGAAATCAATGACACTAAGTATAGACTTGCACTTCCGTTTTCCAAATAAGAATAAACAAAAGACAAATTCGTCCCAAATCTGCGATACAAAAATAATTTCAACTTGCAAAAAAGAACAACTTGGAATTAATCAGAGATACGATCTGCTTCGGAGATCCCTGAACTTGTACGAATACATATTGGTATTTCTAACCACCATGTTGCCATATCCAAAGTCTAGAGTTCACTTCACTGTGCAATTTGCAACAAAAGCAATTTTTCCTCATACTTTACTTTTGTGTACTAGAAGGGAAAGAGTCAGTCATTTCTGCACGGGTTCAAGTATATCTGAAGACTGGGGACATATGCACCCCCGATACTTACAGAGTCCAGAACATAGATGATACTATTAACAGCATTCTTCCCATGGTGCAAAACTAGAATCACTTTTTCTTTCGACTAGCCTACTATTATCAACACAAAAAATCACCAATTAGAATTCTCAATGTAATCTGATATTTTGTATGACTTACATAGGTCATGGGAATAATAGGATACAAGGGACAAGCAATGACCAGCTTCACAACCTCTAAACCAAAGCCAGTCTAAAGGTCAAGCATATTTCAAGACGAGTTCTTAAGCAATCATATGCTAAAAACTTTTAGATTGGACTTGTATATAGGTATGTGCGCATGAGAACGTGGGCGCACGTGCATCTTTGAAAGGATTCTTGAAGATAGAATCACATCTTTACCACGAGAGATTTAGCTTCTGTCAAAATTCATGCAAGTTGTTCTAATAACAAGACGACAACTGCTCTACAGAACAAGCATCTTTACCACAAGAGATTCTTGAAGATAGAATCACATCTTTACCACGAGAGATTTAGCTCCCCTCAAAATCCATGCATGTTGTTCTAACTTCTAATAACAAGACGACAACTGCTCTACAGAAAGTATTTATAGAAGAATAAGATGCATTTTGCTGCAGTCCTACCTTCCACATTATGAAAGTTAAAAAAAACAACCCCGCAGCCAAAGGCAGAAAAGACACCCCTTACAAACTGCAGGTGAATGTTGGAAGTTCCAACTTGAAACATGTCAAAGTTCTTATCTACATCTAACTACTGCGCTTCAGAACGATCTTAGAACCAAAGATCTCTCTACAACTGCTTCAATCTAAATGAAAAATTTCAGTGCAAATCGATTTTCTGAAAGCCTCTTTCTGTCCTTACCTAATTTTCACTTCTTGGTTCATATCACTACAATTTTCCCGCATTCAAGCACTATAGAGTTCTAAATCTAGTATTCATAGATAACAATCAATACTACAGCCACGAGGCCCACAACACTGTCTCGGCAACATTCTTCAAGAGTACACAGTATGATCAGGGTACACAATTATTGAGCAAACACATAACACACAAATCAGCCGGTAACTGGTTCTGCTCTCTTGATAATATAGATAGCAAAATGAAAATTCTTTATCAGCAGATAATGCATATTCCACACCTAAGCAACCTCAAGTGGTCAAGCCAAACCGTTGACCTCATCATTATAAATCAAGTTATTGAATACTTCGAATAAATCCCGACATTCGAAACTCCCTATAATACACAGTAAAACCCTAAAATTCCTAATAAGACTCCAAACTCTCTGACTCGATTAGTTACAAATGCTTTTTTGATAAGTATTTGTTCGCAACAGGCCATGTAAACCAAAACCAAATTAATAAATACTATTGAGAATGTAAATAATCAAGTTGTTCCTCTCTCTAACAGCTTAAGGTTTCAGATGAATTGTTGGTTATCAATCAAATTTGGTATAAGTGCAGGCAATATCCTGCGTTCGAACCTCACCGCCTACCAAATGATTAAAATTTTAACGTGTTTGGCCCGCTTATGAATGAGAGTCAGGCTACAAGTGAAGGGGCGTGTTGAGACCCTCTCTCCAACAGCTTAAGCTTTTAGATGAGTTGGTGGTTAATGGTTATCAATCTAATAAATACGAACACATTCCAACTAATTCCCAAAAGACAAATTCGTACAATATTAGTAGAATCTAGAACTAGTACCTAATCAAAAACATGGAAGTACTCAGAAAACTCAAACTATAAGCAAAGAATCTCAAATATGCTTGATCACGAGACAGAAAACTATCACTATCAACCATAATTCCAACGCGAGCGAAAAGGTTAAAAAAAAAAAAAACCTAACCTTTCCGGCCGTCAGCGGCATCATGATACTCCATCTCCTCCTCCTCCCTGACCTCCGCCACGGTCTCGACCCCACCCCCATCCTTCTCTTCATCAGGAAACCTAACCACCACGACGGGACACACACAATGCCTCACACAGTAATCACTCACACTCCCAAGCCTCCCATTACTCCCTCTCTTCCTAGCTCCAAACCCTCGGCTCCCCATGATCACCGCACTCAGTCCGAGCCTCTCCACCTCCAAGCACAGCCTCTCCTTCATGTCATGGTCCTTCACGATATGGATCTTATACGGTATGTGCTCGTCCACCAAGGGCTGGGCCAGATCGGCGGATTTGGTGACGGTGAAGGTGTCGAACTCGTCCTCGAGTTTCTGTTGCGACTCCTGGTCGGTGATGGAGAGGTCGGCGGCGCCCCAGTCGGCGCCGTAGAGGACGGAGGTGGGGCGGACGTGGAGCAGGATGACGGCGTCGCCGGGGCGGAGGTAGTGGTGGACGGCCCACTTGACGGCGAAGGCGGACTCGTCGGAGAGGTCGACGGCGATGCCGATCCGGCGCTGGGCGTTGGCGGTGGGGGTGTCGGATGGGGGGGTGGCGGTGGAGGGAGGGAAGCGCGGGGAGGAGGACTTGACTTTTATGGAGGCGAGCGGCGGCAGGTCGGGTTCCATGGGAAAATTAGGTTAAAGATTCGGTCACGGTCCGATCGTCCAGTGAGCGTAAGTTTGACTGATTTTCTTTGCTTTGCTCGCACACTCTCTCTCTCTCTCTCTCTCTCCGTGCCTGAGGAACGAAACGTAAAGAAGGAAAAGAAATGGGACGGCCTTCTCGACTGGTTTTGGGTTTTACGGATAGGTCGACCGGTTGGGCTTGTCTTTGCCTTGCATGGGCTTTTTAAGGATAGGAATAACAGGCAAGGATGGAAATTTTCACGAGCCCATTAGTGCGATGATTATCCTGTGAATTTACGTTAGTAATTAATTTATGCAGAATAATTTTTTAGTTTTGTTTTTATTTAATTTTTTTTTGTATTTGCTAGTTTTACGCTAAATTTTTATGTTATATGGGTGAATAAGGATGAGAAAAATCGAAAAAGTAAAAAATTTTAACTTTTATACAAGTATTTTGAAAAATATATAAAGAAAAGCTTAAAAAGACAGCTTTTGGACTTTTGATTGAATATTTTTCAAAATACTTGTTTAAAGTCATAATTTTTTACTTTTGCCGATTCCTCTCGTCTTTACTTACTCATATCACATAAAAATTTGGCGTAAAACTAACAAACGCCAAAAAAAGAAAATTGAATAAGAAAAAAACCAAAAAATTATCCTACATAAGTTAATCACTAGCTTGAACAAGGTCGTGCCTCTTTTTCATCGCACATTGTGGTGGAGTCTATACACTTTTAATTTGAACCTCACCACAATGTGTGGTCGAAAAAGAGAACGAGGCACCACGTGGCGGTGTTCCAGAGCGCGAAATAGTTTTTCCATTAGTACTATGTGTGGATGGCTTTGGAAAGATTACTCGATGCCCTTGGAGTATCGCCGCGTGGTCTAGGCCGTTCTCCCTGATTACACACATGTGAGATTCCATACTGTTAGTCTAGAATTTTAAATCAATGTGAAGAAGAAGTCGTAGACACCACATGGCTGTGCTAGACGAAATTTTCCTGATTTTACCAAAAGAACTATTTTTGGACTTTCGCAATGATAGAAAAATCCAAAGCCCATGAGAGCATCTCCAACCAAAATTCTCGAGAAAAAATTCATTTTTAAGAATTCAAATAGCATATTTAACTCAGAAAGTGATTTTGAAGAATAGAACTGTTTATATGAACTCCAGTATCCATTCTTCTTTTTTTCAAAGTTTTATCCATTTCTTTTCAAATCTCAACTTTCTCTCCAAAATTGCCGATTAAAAAAAATAACTCTCTCCATAATTTTACATCTTAACCTTCTTTACAAATAGTTAAATAGATTGAGAAACAGAAAGAAAAGAAAAAAAAAGAGGAGAAAAGACAACGTATATAAGGTTAACGAGGACTATCCGTATTTAAAAATGTCTGTTGTGATGTCTTCATATTTTGTTAGTTGACTTAAAGGTCAACTAACTGTCCACTAATGGATGGGGTTAATTAAAATGGAAAAACAAACCTCACGAAGGTGAGAATCACTTCTCATTAGGTGGAGGGGGATTTTATACATAATGCAAACCTCAGTGTCTGTGAGCAAAATTTGCTAGGGGATAGGGGTGGCCGCCACCTCCCCCCTCCTCCTCCTCTCCTCTCCTCGATATCGCCTTGGTTCTACTCTTCCATGAAGGATCTCTACCCTCCTTACCATTCCTTATATACCTCTCCCCCCTCCATCCATTCACCCATCTCCAGCTGTGTACAGGCAGTGTTAACTCAGATCTGGTGGCTCGACTTTGCTCTGGAGGCTACGATTCTATGTTCTTTAATCCATTTGACGATGTCTCTACTCAGTCCAGTTTGCCTCTGGTTCCTTCCTTCCACCTTCAATAGTCCCGGTAGGTGCAGATTCGGTGAGTTTGGGATTGATGGAGCATCGGTCAAATAAAAGAGAAAGGAAGCCGGTAAATTAGTTTACTGTTTTTCAGTTTTTATCCTCTATGTAGTTGCTTCCCCCTACTGTTTATTTTCCCTTGTTAGACCTCCTATTGGTTATTGACTCCTTCTGGGAGTGATAATTGTCTTCTTTAATGTATTCGGTTATTTCATATGATTGGAAATGAAACATCTACCATTTCGAGAAAAACAAAACAAAAAAACAAAATTTACCCAACCAGATATGTTTATGGTTCATGGCCTAATGTTTGACCAAGCTTATGTGTTAGGAAAACCTTGATTCTTAATCAAGCTATATGCATGTAAAGGTGAAGAACGCAAGATGGCACAGAGAGAGAACATCAGATTCATTAGTGGATCTTCATCAACTCAATTGAAAAAGGATTTTTCGGCATGTCAGGTGGACGTGCCGGAGTGGTTATCGGGCATGACTAGAAATCATGTGGGCTCTGCCCGCGCAGGTTCGAATCCTGCCGTTCACGTTTTTTCTCTTTTGTCATGTGTGTTGTTTTGATCCTTCGTCCAGATTCACGACTCCATTGGTAAACTAATTTGCTGACAGTACTGTCAGTCAATAAGGAAAATATATTTAGGTTTGAGAGAAACTATTTATTCATGGCTCATCGCAATCTCAACCATCCAAAAGTATTTTGGATGACCGAGATTGAGCGCCGTAAACCTTATTTATGGCTGAACAAGATTTTCTCTTTAAGTTTTTAATGTATTGAAGAATTTTTGGACTTGTAAATACTTTAATCATCTAAAAGGATGAGCTGTAACCATTAACTTGTGGATGATCCCATTAAAAATGTTACATCAAGACCTTAACTTGTAGATGATTCAATTAAAAATGTTGCATCAAGACCGTTGGTTTGTCCAGTGAAAATCTTTATCTTGTGTGGTAATTTTCTACCATATAGGACTCGGTAAACATGAAAATTATGGTTCAAAACTTACATTTTTCCCAGCTAAAGTCTTTGACCACTACTACATCTTTACGCAATAAAAATACTTTTGAAAACTTTACAATACACCTGATTCTAGCTACACGTAATGTGTGATGTTAATTTCCACAACCGTTAACATTGTTAACCTCACCGTTGCGCTGCTAGCGGAGTATTTAAGACTATGGGGCTATATATACTGTGGCAGACTAATTAAAGAAAAATGAAAAATGTAATGAAGTAGTTAACAGAAAAGCTGATAATGATCATGAGTACGTTGGTGATGATCACTGAGCAACCAATTGAAACAGGTAGAGTTCAAAAAGCTTCCCACATCTCTCTCTCTCTCTCTCTCTCTCTCTCTCTCTCTCTCTCTCTCTCTCTCTCTCTCTCTCTCTCTCTCCCCTGAGATACAAAAACAAACTAGCAGTCTATATTGATCAAAGAAGCAGTACTGAATACTGATCATGTTGCCTCCCCGCTGAGAACACCCCCTGTGGCTGTGGCCGTGGCTGTGGTAGTAGAAATTAGCAGCAGCAGCAGCAGCCGCTTGCTGTTTATTGAGCAGGTAATGTATATAGCTGGGGATCCCACTCTCATCTTTCACACTACTTCTTTTAAGGCAGGTTATATAAATATGCTATTAACAAACAAGTTCTCTGTATGTTTAATTTTCTGTCATTTTCACGTTTTTAAGAAGCACTCCAAAACTTGATTTTTTAAAAAAAACAAAAACAAAAAAACAGCACTACCGTACCTAATAATTAAAATTTACACATGCTTTTCCTAATTATGAAGGAGAGCTTTGTCTACACGTGAGGGGCCGGATGTGTTGAGAATACAAATAATGAAGTTCTTCCTCTCCCTGACAATTTATAGAGAAGGCAATTGATAGAGCGAGCTAAGGGTTTTTATGGTTTTAGAAAAAAACCCTACTCTCTAACATGAATACTACCAGTTCTAATTCCAAAGATCTTTCTCCCTTCACATTTTAGTTCCTAAATTTCAGCCATGCATGCATGTGCATTTTTTGCCCCTCAAAGAGACAGAGTAGCAAACAATAAATAATGATTTAAAATTGGCATAATATTAAATATTGTTTGTAACTTTGTGGCTTAATGACGACACTATAGTCTATAAGTAATCACTAATGCACAGTGACTGACCAAAAATTTGACATAGCGAGGGCACTAATTATTTGTGACCGTAAAATATGAGTTGCAATTAAGCATAGTCACACCAAATAATCTTTGCATTTGTTATAAAGTAACACTGCTAAAGTATATATAATTTTTAATAACTAGTTACTTCGACGAGCTTGTGCAGCTTGACTATATGCATTTACAAAAAAACTATCGCATGTTTATCGTCTATTTTCCTATTAATAACTGTATCAATATAATTTCGGGGACCAAAGGTATACATGTGTAATGTGTAGGTTCACATCTAGTCGTCCTACAGAGATAATTGGAGATTGTCATTTTGTAAAGCGTAAATTCTTAGCCTTCCTTGTAAAAAATCAGTTCTATCAAACACTGATAAGTGCTTGATTATTCATTCATAATTTGCAATCCTAAATTCTCAATTGAAAGTTGAACGAATGAATCAAGCACTTTTGTGATATCCGTTGAGGTACATAATATTTTTTCAAACAAGTCACATTATTCTCTAAACAATGAACAACTGCGATCATTTACATGAACCCGAGCTCAATACAAGAGTTTGATACGTACGAAATAGTTGGTGAAAATGAGTGGGGTCACGTGCCCCTCATTGGCCTACCTAATCTCTTTTTATGCAAAAATGCTAAGAACACATCCAAGTGTACATCCATTAAATTTGTACATCTTCTCTCATAAGTGATTGTGGAACGCATTAAGTAATGTTATGGGTTCTATCATCACTTGTGAAAGAGATATAAAAAGTGACATAAACTTTGATGTATCCCTAGCATTCCTCCTTTTTCTTTTTCTTTTTCTTTTTCTTTTTTGAATAATTAAGAATTTCATTTGAAAGAGCAAGCAGAAAAATGTAATGGCCGGAAGGCAAAAATATCATGACCAAATTCCACTGACTACTGGCACAGCCACAGAGAGAGAGAGAGAGAGAGAGAGAGAGAGAGAGAGATGCCAATTGGCAGAAGTCAGAAAATGTATTGCACCAATTGGGGAGTACTGACGATAGTAAACAACAAAAGGGGCAATGAAAGAGTTGTATTTCGGCTCCCCGATCACATGCATAACCCCACAAATGTGAAAAGACAAAAAACAAACAATGAAAACAGTACCCGTCCATCTGCTGCTAGTAAGAAAGCTTGAGAGACAAATCAACGGAATTAGAGGCACCAAATCGGGCAGTAGAATCATTTCTTGTAGCCAAAAAAGAACCCCCTTGATCACCACCATCCACTGCTCTTCTAACTGCAACTGAATCTTCTTCTGGCGGTAATAATAACCCGAATTCCACAGCCTTGGAACAAGTGCTAGTAGCTCCTCTGCATCCACTTTTCCCAGCCGGGAAAAACTCATACTCCATTAGCACACTTCCATGGCCACCCCCTGAACTAATTCCCTTCCTATGAACTGCCAAAACCTCTGTTTCCTGAAAAATACGTACCCATGACAAACACAACCCATCAAAACTTTCAAAACAACTAAAAAAGAAACAAAAAAAAACGAGAAAAACACCGGATGGTTCATAATTTGAATGGAAAACGAGGCTCCGTTTGGCTTGATGTGGAATTGTGAATTTCAAATTAACGTGGTTGCGTTTGAATGTGTAATGGGCATATGTCAAAAGCTAGGTTTGATAATTTACATTTGAACTTCAGGTCTTCAATAATGAGTTTGAAGGCTTTATTATGGTGAACTTTGATATGCTATAGATTCAAAATACATCATGATCCTAAGTAGAGCCGGCCCTGAGCTAAAACCAAAGAGACTGCGCATTTTAGGCTAAAAAAAATCAAATTTTATGAGCCCCTCCTATTTTGGTACCTTTTGAAGTAGTCTAGCAAAAGAGACTCAAATTTTAATTTTCTCTTTAAGCCTTTGAAAGGTCAGGGCCAACTCTGATCCCAAAGGCTCCGGTAATAAGAATTTCAATAACGTTAACCATCTTTCACTTAATTACAGTTTCACAAATCACCCATTAAGCTTCTTATACTATAAGAAGATAAGAGAAAAGTTATATGCTAAATTCCTTCATTAAGTTAACCCCAAGGGAGCCTTATTAGTTAGTTAGTTTCTTCAATAATTAAGCTATAAAAGTGGTGTACCCTTGTTCAAGGCTTCACCTGATCCAGTTTTTCCTTGTTCCCGAGATTAAATCCCAGGAATCTACAGCCCGCATACTTGTCCCTCATTCCATTAAAACCTAAGTTTTCTCCATCCACGATGCGCTTCTTCTGAAACAGAAAAATTAACAGTATTAATCCCCAAAAATCAAAACTAGAACAAACTCTAAGAACTGTACCTTAGTCTATGAAAAGATAAATGGCATTACCTTGTGGCAGAGATCGCATTGACCGTTGTAGCAATTCACGTTTGGCATTGAAGAGAGCTCATTCGAGGACTCACGAGCCACATTTCCAGCCCTAAAACCCGAATTAGAGTTCCCAAACCCATATGGTTCCACCTGAAGCTGACCCGGACCCACCTGTCCAGAGAACCCGTCTTTTCCAAGCTTTGGAAGCAAGAAACCCTGGTTCACACCCACGCCGTCGCCATAGCTGCTAACAAACGACGTCGGGTCAGGGAATGAAGCAGGAACGAAGCAGTGGTTATTCGTATGGGGATTGATATTGTGAGGTTGAAGTAGTAGTGGGTTGTGGTGGGTCGATATCTTCTTCCACCTCTCTTGCAATCTCAGCCGTTCGAGCTGGGCCACGCCCATGCCTCTCTGGGGCTGTTTCTTCTTCTCATTTGATTTAGGCTTTCTCCTTCCACTATGTTTCCCATTTTCAGGCCTCGAGTACTCATCGTCCACCCCTCCAACCGCGTCGTCTGGGCAAACAGAAACTGAGGTAGCCATTCAAATCCAGAGAGAGAGGGAGAGATTGGAGTTTAGGGAGAAGGGATATGATTTATGTGGGGAGAACAGGACAGAAATGCGGAAGGACATGGGACTATGCCTGTGCTTCTTGTGTTTGATTCCAGTTAAACATATGCACTCTGTGTTTTGGTAGTACAGTAGTACATAACTAACTGATTGCTATTTTCACATCCATCATAACATCTCCTAGAGAAATAACCATTTTTGTGGTTACAAGTTGACACTATGGCAAAGCCAGTTTTATATTCAAGGTTTTAATTAATATCCGCCATATAATACTATGTACGTATCGGTTTATACATAATGGTGTCTGAGCTTTTCGTTATATATCATTATACGCCAGAATTTATAATTGTGAGATGAAAAATCGCATGCATTTTAAAAGTTGCTGACCACCGTACCCTATTTATGTTTGACACCTTCAATAGTATTACACCGTGATCGTTATGGCTACGCGTCTTGATACTGTTTGGAACCTTGATTGTACTCCTTCCGTCCTAATTCGTCTGTTCAATTGTCGAAATACGTGTAATTCATAAATATATTTATATTTTACATTTTATAATATTTTTTTATGATTTTAAAGATTTTGTATAATAAAATTAATTGAGATCTATCAAATAAGATTCATACTGTATATTAAAAATATTACGAATTGAAAATTATAGCAAATTTTTTGAGAGGTTAAACGCTCTCAAAAAGTCAAAAATGAAACAAACCAACCGTAACGGAATGAGTATTACGCTTGAAAAGAATTGAAAATTTTCCTCTCATCCTCCCGCTAGCGTTACATGGTTTTCAACGCGTGTATACCACCTTAAGTCCATGTCGTGGGTGAGGGCCCAAAACCACAACCTTAAACCGAGCTAGGTTGCTGCTGGTCCGTCAGGAAGGTGCCAAAATAAGCAAGCAGGCGGTATTGTGGCCCACTGTCAGTTGTAGCAAATTAAATTAGCAACAAATCATTAGATTAGAAGATTCTTATTGATTAATCAACAACTGATTTCAAGCTTATAGCAAGCTCTCATCATAAGCTTGCTGTGTTGCTCTCATGAGAGGCCAGTCTTCTTAATTTGTAAGGATGGATTGAGAAATCATGTAGGTCGCTCCGTCCTACAGGGATTATAGTGCGGCACATGGGCTGTCGATCTCGGTAATGAACGGTAATTTTAATTTGGACTGTTGTTTGATGAGATTAACGGTTGTATGCCACCCTGTAATTCCTGGAGCGTCCTACAGGATCCCCAGGTCAAGTAAGGATGGGTCAATCTACCGCAATCATATGAAGTGAGATTTGGCCGTTAAATGTATTATTCTGCTTTGATATCAACTACACTTCCTAGCTATAATGAATGAGGTCAATGTATTTGGTCATTGATTGAGGTGCTTGACCTCTGGTGCATGTCTCTCGGTCTTCTGTCATGATGTCACTTTTTAGTGGTAAGGCTATTAGGTTTACGTCAGCTGAGCTGACTCTCACATTGGTAGTTTAGGTATTGTTTGTGTGTGTTTAAAGGGTCTATTATACCTTTTCTTAGTCAACAATTGCCTAAGGGAGTTGGTATGTGAAATTACCCTCTTGCCCTTCTAAATAAAGGTCAAACTAACGACACTGTTATGCCAGCTGGAATTGGTGCATAGCCAAACCGCATGATCAACCAAAAGCTTGTCGATTCTCCAATCTCTTATGGAAGAGAGAGAGAGTGTGTGTGTGTATGGCTGGTAGTGGTGTATAGCGAATGAGAAACTCCCATGCAAGAGTTTATGGCTGGTACTGACTACTTTTTCCATGCATCTCCATTTTGAACCCATTTAAATTGGGAAAATCCTATGTGTACCGACCATTTTTTAGGGAAACCGTACCGACGGCCGCTCGCAGCTGTCTCCGGCCACCGAACGGCCGATCCGAGCCGTCCAAAAATTTTAAAAAAAAAAACCGAGGGGCCCTACGTGGGAATCAAGGGCATCCGATGTGTGTAGGGTACTTGATCTAAACACTCAATTTTTCGTGTATATATGTAGGCCCCTCGGTTTTTTTTTAAAATTTTTTGGACGGCTCGGATTGGCCGTCCGGTGGCCTGAGACGGCCGCGCGCGGCCGTCGGTACACCGTCGGTATACACCGGTCGGTGTAAATAGCAGTACTCTTTAAATTGGGTGTGTCGGGTCACATGTGCTCAATGATTGGCAGCGGAATTAAGATTATTATGCCCTATCCCGATAATGCCAAAAGACCATTGTCTCAAACTATCCATTTTAAGGACTCAACTTTGACGTATAATTAAACTTATTGATTGATAGACTCGTCTAACGTATTTATTTTGATGCTTTGGACTACGAATGAATGAAGCATGATATTGTGCACTAAAAATTTCCCATTGTTTACATATGAAATTGCCAGTTACTAACGTGACCCAACGAACCTACTATTACTCCAGTAAATTAATTGCAGCATCAAAATGCATTAATGCTTACTGAAAAAACAAGAGTATTTGGACCCAAAAATGGAGCAGATCCAGACGTATGGGCAAAACAGGATCACCGCACACACAAATATATATATATATATATATATATATATATATATATATCATATCATATATCTATGGGCTTCGAGATATATGAACAGCCTTATGGGGGGCTAATAACAAAAACAAATGAGCCCAAAGAATTTAGAAAATTCGAGTTGAATAGTCATTGTTCTTCTTCCTTTTTTCCGGAACTTCTGATTTTCAATTGAAAGTTTTTTGCACCCATATTGTACACAAGATTTGACACCCTCGAACTTTGAATTATGAAATGCGCACGTATTTGCCACAAATACAATATTGATGACAAGGCCATGTTTTCTAGTGATACGTTTCGGATTTCTCTCCGCATAAATATAAAACGCAGAATCCAAAGGATAATGAAAATTAGTTGACAACCCGAGCAAAACAATCTACATTAAAACTTCATTTATTCTCATTGAATAAAGTATGAGTACAACTTATGAAGTCAAAAATGGGGGGAAAACGTTGCACATCCCAGTTGAAATAATAATCGAATGGGGATCACAAAAAAAATAAAAATAAAATAAAGGTGTGATCAATGTAAAAAGGGGAGGGAAGAATAACAGACACTAACGACAGCACTTTTTACAACAAAAAAAAATTTAAAGAAAAAAAAAATTTGTCACAAGGCGAAGCCGCCTTGCCAGCTCAAAACGGAGCCTGTCTCAACTAGCTGTGGCAATTACCCGACCGCGATTTCTCTCGAGCAGTCCTTCCATTATGACCTTCTTCTTGTAAGCCTCTGAGTCAACGTCGTTAACCGGCAAATCAATGCCATTCACCGTCGAGTCAACGCTACGGGGCCTTTCGATACGCCTCCGAACCAGAAAGAGAAACATCGAAGTGCACAATATGGCAACAACTCTCCCCCAGATGGTTAACACCACTAGGCACACAAGCAGCACACAGAATCCAATAGTTGGGCCACTACATTCCCTTGCTTTTTCTGTCGATGTCGGTTTATCAACTTGTTTCGATTCCACTGGACTAGCTCCGTACGATGAAACAAGAGATGAACAAGTCGGAGTTGAAGTGCTTGCGGTGGAGGATGAATTTGGGGAAGCCCAACGACTCGAATCCGCCTCTGGAGGTCTATCCGGTGTGGGATTTACTTTTGCTGCATTTGAAGCCTTCTTGATTTTCTCTGATACGATGTTGCTCTTGGTTTGGAATGATTTTTGTCGAGCTTTTCTACTGCTAAACTTTTTCACCTGTGGATAAAAACATCGTGTGCCATAAAAATCAGGTTGAAATTTGAGGAATTACTATAACAGTAATACCCAGAATCAAATATTACTCTACTGCATTTGTCCCAAAATGTACGTCCGGTACAAAAAATGAGAACTTAAAAATTAAAAAAAATCAAGAAAAAATTAAAAAATATGCAATATATACTCCCATATAATATTTGTAAGTCATATATGGATCTTATTTGATAGATCTCATCAAGATCTATCAAATTCTGCAAAAAAATTAAAAAATTATTTTCGTAAATCTATTATTTTTAGAGAGATGCTACATACACTACCATTCATTCACTACACAATTCACTACATTTTTTATACGGCTCACCCCGGCTCCCAAAAAAATACAGAAAAATGTCCATAAATTTTAGAATAATATTTTATGGAGCCCTATAAAAAATTAACTCCAAAGAATATCGGTAAGTATTATTTCTTGATTTGTAGGGACGAAACTGTTTAACTGCACCGTTTTGTCCCTACAAATCAAGAAATAATATTTACCGATATTTGTTGGAGATTATTTTTTACAGGGCCCCATAATATATTATTTTAAAATTTATGAATATTTTTCTGTATTTTTTTGGGACACAGAGTGAACAAAACATGTAGTGGATGATGTAGTGATTAAATGTAGTGTACCTAGACTTATTGTTATTTTTAAGCTTAAAAATAGGTTCTTACTTCCTCCGTCTCAATTTGTAACTCCAATATTGAGAATCCAACTTATTTAAGGAACATAATGATTACGCCTTAAAGTTGTTTACTTTCCAATATTTATCCTTCACATTTTTTTGAAAAGTTACTTTATTTCAAAAAAGTAAGGGTAAAAAGGAAATTTTGTCCATTTAAAAGTTAAACGGACAAACAAATTGTGACAAGACAAAGTCAAAAAGTGAACAAAAAAAATCGAAACGAAAGGAGTACTCCCTCCGTCCCAATTTACTTGTCTCAATTGTATTCTAATTGAATTAAAAAACTAGTTATCTTTAAAATGGTGATGAATTTTATATCCAATATGGATCTTGTTTAATAGATCTCAATTTGTTCTATAATTCAATATTTTCGAAATCACCTAAAACATTATAAATTACAAGATGTAATTAATTAAAAAATAACATGAACTTTTAAAAATAATAAATAAATTGGAACAAAAAAAGTATTTTTTAAGTATTTATTTGACAACCTGGCCAGACGCTGAGTATTGATCCGGTCAATTACGTTGACCACGTTTTTCACTGTTTTTTACTAAGTAAGAGTCATGTTCTACCGCGCCACAACAACACTGGCGGTCAGTGAGAACATTTTGGTCCCATCCAAATCATTATCATTATTGTCGTATAAAATTGAATGAGATATTATTGGTCCAAAAAATAACATTGATTGGGCAATAGCATCAACACAACGCAAAACATGTATCTCGGGTATTTTTTTAAAAATAATTGGATGTCTAACTAGATGGAAGTTAATAATCAGACAAATCTTTCGTGATTTTAAGATTTGGAATGTTAGGTGTTCAAACATACATTCTTTTTTTTCCTTTGGTAATGTAGAATTTGTGCGCACCTCAGACTAATCTCTACAGTTTCTCTAAAATCATTTTGCACGCATTTGCTTACGCAAGATAGCCCGAGGAGTAGTTATTAATCATTTCGTTTAGGGCGATTCATTGAAGTCTCGTATTTGGATAGTTGAGGTGGGACAACTATTTTTATGATGAAGAAAAATTGGGCAAATATGACCCAGCGATTGCCCGCTTTTGTGTTTTTTTTTTTTTTTAAATAAAAACTGAGAATATTCTAATCCATTGCCAAATTGCACCTTGGAGTATTGGGAAAGAAAAAGGTACTATCTTAAAAAATTCAGAAGAAACGGTCAACCCAACTTTCTTTCTACCAATCATTTCTCAAAATTCTAGACCGGACCACCGATTAATAATCAACCGCTCTAGAACAGGCATAATATTCAAAGTCGGCTTCGGGCATACATCGAATATGCGACTGCATCCAGTCTCTGAATTTTATCTAATCCCGAGAATTCCAATTGTTTTTATGCTCTATGCATAAAATCGAAACGAGAACTTGTTTCTACTTTTGCAACTAAAAATGTAAGAAGATGGACGTGCAAGACTTTAAGTGATGCGTTTTTACGTTCTCCGTACAGGTTTAATCTCTATTTTTAAATTACATGACAAGGGCCTTGATTAAGTTCACTTTCGTCTACAAAAATAATTTCGTATAATTGAACAACACGAGAAAAGCACTGTCAAATATGAAATCGGAAAACTAACCAACGGGTTCTTGAGCAATACGGATTTGAATAACCGAGAAAAGCTCCGGCGAGACCTCTCCTCCGTTCCACGTCCGCCGCTGTCTGGAGAAACCTTTGATTTCTCTTCCGACAGTGACGTCAGAATTTTCGGAAGCACCATATTGTCTTCGCCCTGAACGGATATAGCAAACACTGGTGGGCCGCCCGGGCAGTCCTTGCGGCGCCGCGTGATTGAACCCTCGTCGGCCGGTCGAAAACAACACGTGAAGTAGTTGTTCCTTCCTCTGTTCCTCTCAACAGAGTTCATCGTAATTTGTAGCGACGAGAGGAGAGAGAAGTGCGGCAGGTATGTTGGGATTATGCGGTGGAGTGTATTTAGGAAGGAGAGAGAGAGAGAGAGAGAGAGAGAGAGAGAGAAATCGAAGGATCGTGTTCGTAGTTGGGTTGGTGGCGCTTCGGAATTAGGGGAATGTTGTGCCGATTTTCATCGGCTCCGTTGTTTTTGTGCTAACAGAAATTTCTTATAAATTCCCATCCCTCAAGTCAATTGTCTGGATTGGACTATAAAAAAAAACTGTACTCCGTTTGCTAAGTCATTGTTCTCTCTGGTCTTGGTATCACTAATATTCTGTGACCTTGCCGTGTTTTCGTCATCATGTGATTGTGTCATAACTGAAGTAGAGCACTTTTTTTTTTCGACGTTTAGGGATGTCAGGGCTACATTTTTTGCGCACCGCAACTATTTTTCTTCTGATTCAATCAAAGATAGGCTATCCACGTCGGAACCATAGGATTCAAAAGAAACTAATATATCTTTTGCATCCTACTAATTAATACAATAATGACACATTACATGATCACCAAACGAAGTTATTTTTATGAATATTTCTGGGAGGATTATCCTGACCTATATTAGTAGGGACCCATTAGATCTAGCCCGTAAGAACCGGGAATACTCAGAAGACTAGAATTTACTAAGATTTTAAAAGATTGCAAATCTAATGAATTCTAATACTTGACCACCAGCCTTAACTAAGGCTTACAAAGTCCTTGTTCTGACTGGGTAAAAACACTTGCAAGTTGCAAATACTATCTAATAACAAAAACTGTGACTTAGGATCCAAAAAATGGCGACATTATGTTAATTTTGCATACCATATCTATTTTTATCATATGATGATATGAGAAATTTCGATGATTGGTACCTTGCCTGTAATGCGGGTGAAACAGTACCACTTAAGCCCTAAAGTACCAATTCAATCCATTATGTGGGCATCGGGCAAGATTTTTCTTCCTGGACATGCAAGAAGTGTTAGTACGTTGTTGGTAAGATTTGACCATTAATCTTGTGTATGAGAGTATACGCCTACTTACTACCACCTCACTGGTAAGGCAACTGGGCTAGTGATTATTTGAGTACGTAATTTATGATTCGAGGAAACTTCTATCTCATAAACTAATCTAATTGAGCTCTCCACCCAAGAAGAATAATTTTGTAATCTCACAAGTCACATGATACAAGGATAGTCAATCCAAAACCAATAAATGTAGAGGTCCCTTGTGTTCACCTACCCCATTAATTAAGCAATGTGGAACTAATCTCTACTTCATTCTCTCACATGCAGACGTGTACCCACATTAAGGTTTGTCAAGTGTATTTACTTTTGGGTCTGTTATTGTGGAGTTTGAATTATTTTTAATTAACTTTTAATTTGGGATGGAATGGGTCCGTTATAATTCCATGTGTAGATTTTATATCCAACCAAAAAATAATTGACAATGAATAAAGATGTTCCTCTGTTATTAAGTGATTTCTAATTTTATACTCAAATAATGTGAAACTAATCTCTTACAGAGTGCACGTGAATAGAAGTGTTGAGTGCAAACATTATTTTCCAAATGAAAATTATATTTATCTTTTCAGCAATATAAAGCTAGTATTATCTGTTTTGCCTCCAGTACTAACCCTGTTTTCTCAAATGAATTTTTTTTTGGAAAATGAATAGCTTACAGATAAAAATAAAGGACGGCAAGGAGCCGAGTCATTTAAAGAACCTATATATTACGTAAGGTATGACGGGTATAAGGAATTCTTTCAAGAGAATAAATTATATCTACCGTCGGTGGAAAATCCTACTTTTCTATCACTGCCTATTATGAGTCTCATTAAGTATTTATTGTTGTGATATAAATCATTCATATTTTAAGACCAACAATATAGTATTGCCATGCAAAAAATCAGCTTGATAGGAAGCCGATAGATATATCAAAATAGCTGCTGATTTTGTCACTCCATTTTTTGTTAACGTCACTCCCCTACAAGTGTATTTTTAGCGTTAAAATACACTTGCAGATGAGTAGTGTTAACAAAAAAGGGAGTGACAAAATCATTTCCTATCAAAATTTGAATTTTGATTTATAAAATGGACTATCTGATTTCTGTCAATAATAATAAAGATAAATTATTCATTTCACAAAGCAAAATTTAATTTTTGATACTCCTATCGATGTCTGATCAAATTTATTTTTTGCATAAATACACTACTATGTGGGGTTTACAATATGAACAATTCAGATTAATAATAAATATACTATATGACCGAAAAAAATGGTGGTAAAAAAGTGAGATTTTCCACCATCGTTGGAAAGAATTTAACCTCTTTCTTTCATGCACTTAAAAGAAGGGAAAAAAAAAAAAGAACACGTCAACTGGACAATGATACAACATTAATGTTAGGGTTTTATCCTCTCTCTCTCTCTCTCTCTCTCTCTCTCTCTCTCTTTTATGCTAACAAAGACACGTGCATAAAAGTATCACTCTTCCTCTCTTCCAACATTTGTTAGGGTGGCTGGCTCTATTCCTCTACCATATTTATTTGATGGGCTCCCATGGCCTTCCATCAGACTAGGGATTTGGGCCCATGGTTTAGAATAGGGATTTTCAATGATCATGGTGGATTTAGGCGTTCAATTTTTTCAGGGGGCCTCTCTGTGAATTCATTGTTGCTGACCAAGAGAAGATTTTAGTATGGGTGTTTAATTATGCATATGTAGAAGTTGATGTAAATTTTTAGTTTTGAATGCAAAGATTATAAATGTAAAATGTGTTCATGCATGCACCGATGCACGTAGATCAAGAGAAAATATAAAACTAATACTCCTATTAAGAGTACCTTCAGGAAGAGCAATCCACTAGTGTACTATTTCTAGGATTTCAACATATGTATTATTGGGGCAGTTCCGCGAACAATTAATTAAACATTTAAAAAAAAATTATAAATCTCAATCTCATAGTTTTCGATCAAATTTTTATGATCCGAACTATTCAATATGTGTAGAATGTGATTTTAAGGGTGTCCGCAAGAAATTTACAAAAAATATGACCTGAAAGTGTTTATTTTGAGCAATTTTTAATTAAATTGTTCATCAAATCTAAGATAAAAACTGCTCAGATCAAGCCTTACCGGTCTTTCTTTCTTTTGTTGATTTCACGCAAGAATCCTAATGATCACGTTCTGATCACACTGAGCGGTTTGGATCATTAAAATTTGATTGGAAACTATGAGGTATTTTTTTAGATGTCTAATTAATTATCCTCGAAACTGCCTTGATTATATATATTGTGGGCACAAGCCCCTGAAATTTTTTTGTTGCAAAATTTGGGTGCGGCCCTTTTTGGAAAAAGTGCTGCGAAACGTCTCGATTCAGAGTCGCCACTCGGGTTTTAGCGGGATGCACCCAAGGAACCGAACTCGAAAACGTTTACCACGTTTGTTTGATTTTGAAAAAGGCGTAGACCGGTCCATCGTCACGTTCGATATTTGAGATTCGGGAGCCAGGTTACGAGAGGGGAAGAGTTTTATGGCACTCCTCTCTCCCAATCCGGAGATCGGTCTCTACTCGGGCATTTCATAAAACGTTTTGCATTTTTCTCTCATTTAGTCATTTTTAGCCAGTTAGAGAGGGGGAACAGTTAATGGGGATTAAAACTGTAACAAATTGCAGTTTATGTGATAAAATGCTTATGGATGATTTGCTTGCAATAATAAATATAGATTGAGAACAAGTACTGAGAGTAGCCTGAATAAGTTAGAGTACGCTGCTTAAGAGGGGAATGAGCAGGCTCCGCACCAGAATGCACTGGCTGAGCCACTGCATACTGATCATACCTGCGCACGCCACACCTAAACTGGCGTACTCCACTTATCTGGTCTCACAGTCTTTGCTTGCAATCCTCTAGGCTCTGGAAAGGAACCAGCGCACACTCAGGACAAACCACGCAATTTAATAGAACAGAATGTATACAGTTACAGACAGATAGGATGGCTTCAAGCCACGAAGGATAACAGAATACCCCAAAAATAGTGTGGAGACATAAAAGAGGTCAAAACTAAGCTAGATGCAAGGGCCAGCCACTGGATCCTGAAAACTCTGCCGTACGCCAGTCCTGGACAATCGTACGCCAGTTTGTTTTCTTACCCAGCACTTGGCTTTGCATCATCTGGGCCCAGGAGCATGACCAGAAAAGTCCCAGAGGCCTTCTAAACAGATAAGGAGTAAGCAATAAATATTACAACCAAACAGCTCTAAATATACAGAAAGCAGTAGAATGGTTATTAACATGCTAAGGTGGTTGACAGAAATGTAAGCAAGTAAAAGCGATGATTAATGATCCCACAGCCAAACAAGTCTAAATATACAGAAAGCAGTAGACTGGTTATTAGCATGCTAATGTGGTTGACAGAAATGTAAGCAAGTAAAAGCGATGATTAATGAATCCCACATCAGTAGTGCACATACTGCCATGACTAGCGTACGGCTTACAGTTACTGACGTGCGCCATTAATTATCTCGCACGATTGTTATATTTTACCAGTTTAAGGCCAGAACTAGTATTGACTACTAGCCTGGACCTTACTGGTTCCCCTCAAGAGTCGAAAACAAAAAGAACCACAAAGGTGGTATACCTTAGGTTAGGATGAATGGATGACTTGAGTTTTGATTTGGGGAGATATAAAGTGGATGATGACAATGTGAGGGATGTATCAGTGGAGTATATGACTGAAGGACCCATTTGCTTCCTCTTTCAATGGAGGAGAAGAGAGAGAAAGGGAGAAGAAAAAGGCTTTTGGGTTCTTTATGTGGTTAACCCCTTGCAAATGAATGCAAGGGGGGTATTTATAGAGGAGAGAGAGACTGAAGAAGGGGCTGATCAGTTGGGTTAGAAGGTTGCGTTAGGCTAGGAGGAAGCCTCTCATGCATTAAATGCATGAGACTTGGCTTGATGGAGGGTGTAGGAGAGAGGGGGAACATCCTTGCCGAGTGTAATCATCAGGGGGACTGTAGCCCACGTCAGGTTGGCACAAAAGTCTCATCCATGTGGCTGAATAAAATTGATTTGAATGGGCTTGACTGGCGTGCGCCATGTACTTACTGGTGTACGCCAGTGATAACTGAGTCAACGGTTGATGACCGACACATGGCAATTAACTGGCATACATCAGCACAGTACTGGCGTAACCCAGTTTAGATTTTGCTGGAGCTGTTTGGCTCTGGTTTGAAACGGATTTGAATGAGATTTGGAACGCTCAAAAGCTCAAACACACCATCGTCCTTGAAATGTTCTCGACCTTTAATCATCATTGGGGCAACAAAAGACCGTAAAATTGCATTGTCTGGATGGTCCAGAATGGGGTGTCTACATATATATATCAGACCCAAATATTGTTAGCAACGTGACAATCATATATATATATATAAAAGACCCGGATATTGTTAGCAACGTGACAATCTAAAGTAGAAGCAGAGTTCATAAATCCAACAATTATTGTCGTAAAAATAAACCATAAAAGAACCACAAACTGGCCCATACCCGTGGAAGTTATCTTGAAAGGACTACTTGGATTGTGACAATATTTTACTCCGTGTTCCAAAAATATTATTCCCTCCGTCTTAATTTACTTGTCTCAGTTTTATTCTAACTAAATAAAAAAATTAGTTATATCTTTAAATTGGTAATGAATTTTATATCCAATATGAATTTTGTTTGATAAAATTCAATTTGTTTTATAATACAATGTTTTTAAAATCACCTAAAACATTATAAATTACAAGATATAATCAATTGAAAAGTAACACGAATTTTCAAAAGTAACAATTAAATTGGAACCGAAGTAGTAGTTTATTACGAAAAGACGTGTAATTTTCGATTAAAAAATAAAATATATCCATGCATAATTTTTAAAATTTCTTGGTGATAAGCTTGTAGGGATTGGTATATCAAAGAGAATCAATAATTTAAGATTAATTGACATATGTCACTTGCGATCTATCATCCCGAAACGTACGTGTTACAGCTTCACAAGAACACCAACAATATTCTTAGATGAACTTATTGCGTGAAACGGGATATTACAATCTCAGAGCCAAACTATTTCAAGTTGATGTCTTTCTTACATAAACCAATCAACATCCAAAGTAGTTGGAATTCCAAACACATCGCCGTTGCTGCAATAGTAGTTCCTCTGATCATCTTCAGCGCCACTGTTCATGTATGATGCAGACGAGTTCGAGGGAATCGAGCTAAACGAAGGTGCCGATAAGAGTGAGCCAAAACCCAAGTTCTCTATGTTCTCTAATGTTTTATGTCATTTTCTTAAAAAAAGAGTCAACAATAATCTAAATAAGAGATACTTGCTCCATTATTTTAACATATAATCAAATATCTATCATAATAACGGACTGGGGGACTGTACTGTGCAACCACCGGCAAGGCCTTGCCGGCATCGGTCCGACGATCGGAGACGTTCACTGCGTAGAGCTCATCCAATTCTACATGTGCACCTAAAATCAATTCGATCAAATATCGTTAAGTGTCTCATCGGAACACATATAATTTGAAAAAAATGAATTCAGTGGTTTTGATCCAGTATTTTGTATCAATTAGTATTCATTTTTTTTCAAGTTATATGTATTCCGATGAGACACTTAACAATATATGATCGAGATTATTTTTGGTACACTTGTGATATTCGACGAGCTCTACGCAGTGGACGTCTCCAATCATCATACCGATGCCGGAAAGGCTCGGTGACAGTTGGGCAGCACGCTGTGCAGCATGAAGCTGTACAACACAGTCCCCGCCTCTCATAATAACAGATACTTTCCAATTACTACTGTTTTTAAGTTATTTTCCGAAAGAGTCAATAAAATGATCTATTCGGACACCAGAATCCACAAAAGCCTATATTGATCGATTTTTTATTTTTATTTTTGCCAATTGATATACACTCTCTATTTCTCCACCTATACTCTCTTCTTCTTTTTTTGGTCTCTATTTGGGTAAAGTTAATAAAATACCCATGTACTTTATAATTTACAATATTCAAGCAATGACATCTTTCAGGAATTTTCATATGTTCGGAAAAAAATGGCATCTTTTAGGGCATTTTAGTAATTTCACCATAACAGAAAAAAAAGAAAAGAAAGAGTGTGGGTAGAAAAATGAGAAGTGTGGATATCAATATCGTTATAGCAGTGCTACGTGCAATGTGCACAGCAGCTGTGCACAGCGGTCGTTTTCTCCCGCCTCTGGTCGCGCAAAGATGATCGGAGCCGCTCATTGGCTAAATTCTGAAGTGATTTTGGGTGTTTTGTTAATGCCTCTAACGACATCGAACGAAACTCATTTTTTACGGAGACCTTAAACGACATATTTTGAACAAAATGAGCGGCTCCGATCATCTTTGCGCGACCCGAGGCTGGAGAAAACGGCCGCTGTGCACAGCTGCTGTGCACAAATCATTTCTGTTTTTGCTATGAGTCCTGCTACATACACAGCAAATCTGTGCACAGATTGTTCACAAATTTTGTTGTGGGGTCCACCACGGGTCCCACACAAATCATCCGAGCCGTTCATTAAATGTAAAACATTTTTTCAAGGGTCCCCGTAAAACATAAGCTCAATCCAATACTAATAGATGCTTCATCCAACTATTTAACTTTTCATTCAGATTTTCGGATAATGAAAAGTTATATGGTTGGATCGAGCACCCATAGGTATTGGATTGAGCTTATTTTTTCCGGGGACCTTTGAAAAAATATTTTACATTTAATGAACGGCTCGGATGATTTGTGTGGGACCCGTGGTGGACCCCATAATAAAATCTGTGCACAATCTGTGCACAGATTTGCTGTGTGCGTAGACTTTCTGTTTTGCTATTGGTAGTCCATAAAATGACGTCTTGTTGTCTAGACCTCGGTGGGCCGCACAGAGAGAGAGAGAGAGAGAGAGAGAGACAGTCTATGGACACAGACTTTTCATACACATATCATGCACAGATCATTATGTGGGATCCATTATGGGTCCCATACAAATGATCCGAACCGCTCATTAAATGTAAAATATTTTTTTAAGGGTCTCCACAAAAAATCAACTCAATCCGATACCTATAGGCTCTCGATCCAATCATTTAACTTTTCATTATTCTGAAATCTGAATGAAAAGTTAGATGATTGGATCGAGCTTCTATATGTATCGGATTGAGTTGATTTTTTGTGTGGGTACTCGAAAAAATATTTTACATTTAATGAACGGCTCGAATTGTTTATTTGGGACCTGTAGTGGGTCCCACATTGAAATCTGTGCACAATCTGTGCACAGAAATCTGTGTGGATAGCACAGCTCAGTAAAATCAAATTAAACCATCATCGGTATGGGGAATGATACTCCCACCGCACTTCCCCCACCGAACCGCCCACCGCACCCACGCCGGGCCCACTCCGGCCACCGGACGGCCGATCCGAGCCGTCCAAAAATTCTAAAAAAAAAAACCGAGTGGGCCTACGTGAGAATCAATGGCATCCGACATGTGTAGGTGCTCAAACCAATCTTCCATCTTTTAACGGATCGGATCTCTGATTTTTTGAAAGTTTGGATCGAGGATCTACACATGTCGGATGCCATTGATTCTCGCGCAAGCCCACTCGGTTTTTTTTTTTAGAATTTTTGGACGGCTCGGATCGGCCGTCCGGTGGCCGGAGTGGGCCCGGCGTGGGTGCGGTGGGCGGTTCGGTGGGGAAAGTTGCGGTGGGGGTATCATTCTCCCATCGGTAGGGGAAGTATTCCCTTCGCTTTCCTCCCCCATTCTTTCGTTCGTTCTTTTCTGCCAAAACGCGTTTCCTCTTCTTCGCATGTTCATTCTCCGCGACACGACGCCGTTTTCGGCAGAAATGTTCGAATCCTTACATAATCACTTTCTCCTCTGGATCCCCTCCGCATTGTAATAGCTCCCTGCATATTCCTCAAGTACAATCTCTCTCTCTCTCCCTGCCTCCATATTCCTCAAGTACAATCTCTCAATCTCTCTCTCTCTCTCTCTCCCTGCCTGCATATTCCTCAAGTACAATCTCTCCCTCTCTCTCTCTCTCTCTCTCTCTCTGGCATATTCCTCAAGTAAAACCTTGTTATGCCTACTATTCCATTTTCTTTGCTTTGCGAGGGAGATGGCATCATTTTGACCTTCAAAATAGAGCTATGTTAGGGGTACATGAAAAATTTCTCCAAAAATGTTCGAAAAAGATAAACAAATGGTTCAGATTCACTGTTTAGATTCTACACGTCAAAATGAATCTTAACTAGTATTAATTTTACTTTCTCGGCCATCTTGGGGAAACTTTTCCTGATCTCAACATTTTGTTCAAAACAAAGCTACTTCTCAAAATGATTTTTTGATTTGTTTGCACCAACATCTAAAAGAAAATGATGAATTACTCTCAAAATCAGCTTCTTCTATTTTTATGTAAAAATGATAAATGACACAACTTTTTAGCAAACAAAATGCCACGAGAGAGGAGTAATTAGATATATATATATACACACACACATACATACATACATACATAAATAATACTATCTGCATGTGTATGTGTGAAGAAGAATCAAGAATGCAATTCATGTTTTAATCGCTGCAATTTGGATACATGTCGAAACATTAACCAGGCAAAGCATCTTGTGGCGTCCCTTGCTCGATTCTTGAGTCCCTTTTAGGGCTGCTGTTTGCTTTCGACTGTGGCATTTGAATATTCTGGAGAATTCTTCGTTAGGTAAAGCATCGTGTGATTTGTACCATGCCTCGATGCACTTTTGATGATTTCTTGATATTTCTTTGTAATTCGTCTGAAATGCCAAGAGATATGAAGTTCCTTCGTGAATTACGGTTTCTTTCTTTGGATTGCTTGGACAGATTGGCGTCTCAAATAATGGCCAAGGATCTCAGGCTTTCGGTGCACAATTTTCTTAAAGACAGTCGGTATTATTCACTTCTATTGGTTTTTTTTGTTTAGTTTTTTTTCTTATTTTTTGAATTAAAGGGGATACATTTTGAGATAATGACACGCCTCGTATATAAGTCAAATAAGTACTAAAAAAATAACAATCTTAGCGGAAGGGGACCTGTTTCGTCTAGAAAATATGAATCGAAGTTGAGAAAGTCTGGATTAGACAATAAAGACAGTTGTCTCAATCTTTTTTCGTTTTTGGTTAATTTTTTGCTTTTGATCATAATTTTGCATTTGTAGATTTAGCTTGTCAAGACAAATGATTAATCCAAAAAATTTATTGCAAATTTAATTAATTTAAGAAAAGACGAATAAAAAATTCGAAGTGAAAATTTAGGCCAATTGGGGCCTTACCTCAAGGTGGTTGCATTGGATTAAGGACTTCTATCATGCCAATCAATAATTCTTGGGATACAGAAACCGACCACAAATTAAGAAACACAAAATGCAAGTACGGACACTATACTGCAAGATTTTGTGGTGGGGTCTACATCTAAAATGTTGCATGAAAAATGCATTTTCTGGCTGATTTTGTGGTTAGTTTCTATTGCGGTGGGATTATTTCTTTGACAATTTGGGACTGGATTCTGAGTCCTGTGGATTTTAGATTGTTTAAGCCTTAAGGGATAACAGGGCAATCTGGTTCTTGTACTGTTGATAGCTTCTACAATACCTCAATTTTTTTATACTAGAATGAAAATGTTGGCTTCCCTTGAAAGTTTAGTGTGTTGCGTTGGTTTTATTTTTCCGCAATCCTCCCGTTCGCAAAATTCTTGTAGCTCACAGGATTTTTTTGTTGAGAATCATATAAGTGCCTTGTTCTCTCAACTTTTTTGGAGCATGGCCAGAAGGTAGAAATTTGAATGCTGCATTGTAGTTAAACTATAACTTCCGATTTTGCTTTTCTGATTCTTTTTGCCTCTTAGTTCAAAGAGGCAATCTTGTCTTAAAGATTCTTAGTGAAGTCAATCTTTAGGCAAATTACACAAATATTGACAAAAGTGTATTCCTCTGTACAACCACTATTTTCAAACTAAGGATAGTGGGTGGATAAGATCGACATTCAAGTTCCAATATACGGAGTACCATTCATCAGTGCCTAGTGTCCGTATATTCTCAAACTAAGGATTCCTTTGGTATAATGCTGCAGTCCAGGAGCAGTGGCGGGTGATTCTGAATCTGGTAGCATGTTGGAGGAGTACTACATTCCTGACTACATCCTCATACCAAACCCACCATTTGATAAAGCTTCCCATATACCAGCCTGTCCTGTGATTGTATTCATCAATTCAAAGAGTGGCGGCCAGCTTGGAGGAGAACTTCTGAAAATTTATCGCACTCTTCTTAACAAAAACCAGGTATGTGCTTTTAGGTATTTCTTTGAGGATGGGTAGGATTTTATTTGTATAAATGTAATCCAGGTCTAGAGTAGGATCACTTATCTGGATATGGCTGCACTTGTTTGTGAATATGTCCAACAGCGGGTTGTCTCATTTTTCAGGTTTTTGATTTGGGGGAAAAGGCTCCTGACAAGGTACTACACCAGTTTTATGTCAATTTAGAAAAGCACAAGCAAAGTGGGGATAGCGTGGCTACTGAAATTGAGAAGCGACTGAGAATAATTGTGAGTTGACTCTGTAGCTCAAAGGTTCTGTGAGCTGGTTATCTGTTTTTTAGTTTCTAATGTGTATTGCATTTGTTAGGTTGCGGGTGGTGATGGTACTGCTGGTTGGCTCCTTGGTGTAGTTTCCGATCTCAAACTACCTCGATCACCACCAATTGCTACAGTGCCATTGGGAACTGGAAACAATCTTCCATTTGCGTTTGGCTGGGTAAGTTGTGTTGAATCCTTATGTAGGTTTTAATAAATGTGATACTTCCCGGTTTGTGCATGTTGGACGTTGTGGTTCATTTTTGTTGTCCTTCTGCCATGTTTCACTAAACTTGTTTTTCATTGTACTACCTAGTAGCGAATAGTGTCAATTAATCATATATGATTTTGGCTGTAAAATAGGTTGGTGACCTTTAGTTTTTCATGTAGATATGTTGGTCACTTACAGATGATATTTAATAGGAGACGTGCATAACATACCTTTTGATGTACAGGGGAAGAAAAATCCTGATACGAACAGTCAATCTGTGGTAGCATTCTTGGATCAAGTAAGGAATGCAAAAGAGATGAAAATTGACAGGTAAAGTATCTGCATAACTTCTTAAATGCTGTTATACCTGTTCGATGTAAAGAGAAATAATATATTATATGTTCATTATTCCCATTGGGATGGCTATAACTGAAGTGGACAATTACGTACTTTGGTGAAGTTATAATTTCATATTTTGAGTACCATGTCCCTTCTTATGTTTCAGCTGGCATATTTTGATGCGAATGAGAGCTCCTAAAGAAGGTTCTTGTGACCCTATTGCACCTCCTGAATTGCCACATTCTTTGCATGCGTTTCATCGTGTGACCCAAGATGACACATTGAACAAGGTAAGTGATTTGTATCTTCCGTTATTTCTTATCTTTAATTTTTCGTTTTTGAACTTTTCTTTTGCTGTGTGCATATGAGTACTTTCTTGATAATTTTTGGCTCAAATTACATTTATGTTGAAGCTTCATCATGCATTGCTGCTGATTGTATGTTTGTAAAAGCCATTCACTTGCCTTATTTTGAGTTCATCCCATACACTCCCATTAACACCAAGAAGTAGAACTTGATAGGAACAAGAGAAACCAGATAGTCAGATGTCATTGAGTGATAATTCTAACTTTTCTCTTTTTTTGATTCTTTTGACGCCCACTTTTCCTTCATTTGATTGTAATTGTGGCAATCTATGTATTGGCTTCCCGCAGGAGGGTTTCCACACATTTCGTGGGGGATTTTGGAACTATTTCAGCATGGGTGAGAAATTTATTTAACAGATCTTGTCCATGAGTTCCTGTCTAATTCTTTTCATATGTTTTCTCTTGATATATAAAACAGACTGGCTCGTCAGAAAAGTTGAAACTTGTTTGAAGTTGTGTTTTGATGATATTTTTATTGGTTTATTGTAGATTCCTTTTCAGATATTTTTTTAAGAAATGCTCTGGACAAGCATTGTCAACAGAGACTTCAGTATATGATAATTCTGAATAATATGATTTGCCATTAAAATGGGAAAAAAATAGAAGGAAAAAAAATAAGGTTCTATATTCTTCTTGTCAAGCTGCTATTCTTTCCCATTGGTGCTGTAAAATTACTTGAAATACTTATGAAGATGACCCATATACTCAATATGTTTTATGGTAAAGTAGATCACAGTTGTCAATAGCTCGCCCAAGTGCGTGCTTTGGTCCGAGGCGCAGATAAGCGCAAGTCTAGTGCTTCAGGAATGGCGAGGTGATGCACTTGGAAAAAGTGTCACGTGGGGCAAGCGCTTTTTTGAGGCACAATTGAGGCTCGAAGCGCGCACCTTGCACGCTACGTTGAAATTCTTTATTAGCATCTTTGTGTTGATAGCTGATCATTGGTTTGGGTATCATATAGACTATGTGAGTGCATGGGATGACTATCATATAGGCTATTGGTTTGGGTACATGGGATGGCAACAATCTTTTATACATTGGATTCCAATGTAGTGATCAAACATAGCAAAATCATAGACTCAATGTTTGCTAGAAGAACTGCTCCACGCCTCACAGAAGACCTTTGGCTCCTCGGGGCGCCTGTCACCTTTAACAACTGTCTGTCACCTTTAACAACTGTGCTAGAACCTGAAATTTATAATGGAACATGAAAAAATAGATGTCTTAAGAACCTTGGTGACTTGCTCCGGTGCCTTTCTTCTGTAAATATGAAAAGACACTAGCCAGCTTTTACATGAAATAAAAGAGGCCTGTCCTTGTAAGAATAGATTTTCTAAACTATAGGAGATAAATGACTTATGAAACCACCTACAAGAGTGAAGTCCCTCCCGGGATGAGGTGATCCTCTTACCTCTATAAACTTATGTTTCATACTGTTCTTAGCCTTTCCTCTACAAAAGGTTCGGGCTAAATATCCAACGATGACTTCGATGGCTGGGTAACCATATAAAATTGTGATCAATGTAACTTTGAGAAGGTTCCATACTTCAGTATTTTGTCTGGTAACATGGGTTGCAACAAGCCAAAGAGTTAGATGTCCATATCTTTATTTCGATTAAGTAACAAATTTTAAGAATCTTTAGCTTTTGTCTGCCAACTTGTTGAAGAGCATGATTTATCTTCGAATCTGCAATTGATTTGGTGATTTTTCGTGAGTTCTTAAGTTTGATTGTACTAAGTGCTGCATTTCCATGCAGGGATGGATGCCCAAGTGTCTTATGCATTTCATTCCGAGAGGAAGTTACATCCAGAAAAGTTTAAAAATCAGTTGGTTAATCAGGTGGGTATTCATTATCTGCACCATTTGATGGCATTACAAGACTTTGACTTTCACCATTGGGTATTCATGTGGGTATTCATGCAGTACTCCGACTTTGACTTTCACCGTTGTCAGGATCAGGCTATTTTGTTTGCTGTTGGAATTTACGATTTTGTAATACCTGTAGAATTTGGAGTGGGTTGGTTTCTGTTAATTGTATTGCCTGTACAAAAAGGTTATTGGTACTCAGGCAAGCAACCTAAGCTATATGTGGTGCCACCCATGAAGTCAATAGAAATAATGGTCATAAGTTCGAACTGTCAGAACCTTGTTGCTGCATCTCTGAAGCATGAGTCTCTGGACAATTAACACCACCATTCCCTCGGCATTTTGGCATTATTAATGTTAGAATCTCTTTACTTGGTATAGAATGTCTCCCTCAGTAAACAAGTTTCGATAATCATCCATCAAGCTTGTGGATATTTGACCGCTTCAAGTTTCAGATGGTAGTTTCAGTAGTCCAAGAATAACCATACGCATTGTTTCACTGGTTTGTGGGTTTGCACCCTGGATTCAGTGTTGTTTTCTTTTTCCTTGATTCTTGCTCAATGTCTCTCTTGGCTTACTGTCTAAGACTCTAAATTTTTCCTAATCTGTGTTTTGACAATCTTCAAACACTCAATATGCTTGTTTAACGCCCCATAGGAAGTTATTTCTCTCTCCTGTGGGCTTGTTGTAATTGTCTTTGTGCGTTATCAGAGTCTTTCTGACTTAGATGGTTATATTTGATTATGTTTTTCCTTTGTTTTGTCTTGGTAGAGTACTTATGCTAAGATTGTGGGTGAGCAAGGATGGTTTTTTGCTTCTCTATGTCATCCGTTTTCACGGTAAGCAATGCCAGAGGTTGGTTATGAGCATTGTAGCATTGATTTACTTCTAGTATGAGTTAGATGTCTCAGTTTGCCGAATTTTTCCAACATGATAATTCCTGATATATGACCAATACGTGTCATTTATTACTGTTACTCAGCTTCTTCACCCTGAGTTTATAGAGGACAAGCTAAATATTTGCGGAGCAAAGTTCAAGTTTTTCATGCAGTACTCCGTCTTCTTATTGCATGCATTACTAGTCGACCATCTATTGGGGACCTAACTGACACATGGTTTTGCGGAATTACAGTGCACTTTTCTTTTCATAGAGTTTTCTGGTTGCCACGTAGCTTTAGTTGATGGTTTCCATTAGTGGTCCAGGTTTGAGTTAGTGGAGAAATGGGGTGCCTTTAATGATGTCCTAAAAACTATAATTAAATTGCAGAACTAGATTCTAGCCTAAGAGGGGCCTGCAGCATGTTGATCTCCAACTGCATAGAACATTAAAATTAATGGCCTTGGGTTTAACCTCTAACCTTCTTAGGTTCTTAGGTATCTTTGTTCTTTACCTTTTTACTTGTCAAGAAATTGAATAAAGGAAAAGGTCATGCTCTTTCTTCATCCATGCATCTGTAAGATATAGTGTTGCTTAGCCAAGAGGCCTTTGGACCGACGGCATCAAGAGTGCACTTAAGTGAGAGAGGAGGTCAGGAGTTCAACTCCTCTTCCAAGGTTCTAATCTTATTATTCTAATAATACAAACATTCGCCAATCAAAAGAAAAAAAGAAGGAAATAGTGTTACATACCAGTCATATCATATTACCTTTTTTCCGACTTCACTTCACCACAAAAGTTATGGATATAATTCATGTGAAAACACACCTTTCACTGAAACCCTTGTGGAAATTGCCCTGAGCATTTTGGTGGTTTGAATACAATACTTATTTTGTGTCCTGACTCATGGCTCATTGTTTAGCGGTTAGGTTGATGTTTTAGTGACAAAGGTTGGTCTTATCACAGGAATATTGCTCAGCTTGCAAAGGTTAGGATCATGAAAAGACCAGGTCAGTGGGAAGACCTTCAGATACCTCGCAGGTAATGTCAATGGTTCTATATCGCTCTTGCTTTGATTCACCAATCTTCCCTTGACTTTAGATGTGAACCTTATGCGGTAAAACTTCGCTTTTATATTTGTGTAACACAACTAGAATCAGTCATAATGCACATTGCGGTGCTCTTCCTTTTGGAAACTAATATGCCCTTTGTTAAAATACTTAATTCATTTCACATGTTTGGCAAATGGTATGCTGAGGACCTGCCATAATTTATTTGATTGAACTTTGTGGTAAGTTAACTTATCTTTCAGGTTATTTAGATTAAAAATCAGGGACTTGTTGCTGGGAACATCAATCACATCGGCAAAAGAAAAAGAAAAAAAATTGGATCATGATTTGACTCGTGATATCCCATGGGAGGAAATTAAATTAGGACAGTAATGGCTTTTGCATAGGTCCTGTTTCTTCTTTCTTGTCTTATGCAGCCCACTTTATTCTGCTTTGTGAAACTATTTTCATCAATGGACACAAATTTGCTTGTATTGTAAGATGAATGCCTATTTCTTCTTTGAAAACAAGCCATACTTTCATTGTATTGTAACCTCCGCTGAATCCATGCCATCTTTAGACTAGATGTCCCCCATGTGTGGTCAAATTAAAACACTTCTGTTGTAACATTGATCCTTGAAATTTCTGCAAAATTTACGACATCAATAATGCACAAAAAAAATGACAACTGTCAATGATCCCAAATATTTAGATGGCTCCTTTTACTGAAATTTTGTTTTTTCATGCAGCATTAGGTCAATTGTTTGCCTCAACTTGCCCAGTTTCTCTGGTGGGCTTAATCCTTGGGGAACGCCAAATAGAAAGAAGATGCGTTATGTTAGTTCTAGTGTGACTGTTTTTACTTGTTTTATATGAAACAGTTTACAGAGGCAGTATCATTCTGTCACCACTAACGAGTTTTGACCTAAAGTTCTGAATTTCTCTTTTTGGACAGAGGGACTTGACTGCTCCGTATGTGGATGATGGTCTTATTGAGGTTGTTGGTTTTAGAAATGCTTGGCATGGGCTCGTTTTGCTTGCTCCGAGTGGACATGGGACTCGCCTTGCACAGGTAGGCGTTCTGTGAGCTGATTAATGGTTTTGGTATACTACTGAAGGCATATAACAGTTCAAATCTTCTGATAAGTAGGTATGTATTGTGCTGCCTGCACAACACAGTTCTTTATCTGTACTAACAGGAAGGCATATAACAGTTCAAATTTTCTGATAAGAAGGTATGTATTGTGCTGCCTGCACAGTACAAATCTTTATCTGTACTACCATGCATGCGGAATATAAGAACCACTCTGTAATGCTTAAGGTCACATGAGCATAAAAGAACTTGTTGCAGTCCTGTATGCATTTGTTCTCTCTCTCTCTCTCTCTCTCTCTCTCTCATATCATTTTGCTTTCTGGATGTAGGCAAACAGAATTCGTTTCGAGTTTCACAAGGGTGCAGCTGAACATACATTCATGAGAACTGATGGGGAGCCATGGAAACAACCTCTTCCAGTAGATGACGACACGGTCGTTGTGGAAATCTCCCACTTTGGCCAAGTAAGCATGCTTGCCAACCCCTTCTGTCGAGCCAAAAGCATTCAGGACCCTTCTTCCCCTTACGTGCCGGAGGATGGCGACTACGACAGCAATGAAGAATTAGAAGAAGAAGAAGACTGGGAAGAGAAGAGGAAGCTAGGGGCAGCTGACACTTTCCGGTTGCCTGAGGGGGTTGATATTGCTCATCTCAGTTAAGCCTCACTCAACTTTGGTCATGGATTTAACATCACCCGGCTTCAGCAAAAAACCAATTCTTTTACCACCCTCACAGAGAATATTCTTACAAATGAATCTAACATCAAATTGATTTGCCGTCGGAGGGCCTCCCCCTTTCGTAATTTTTTCGTATTTTTTCATTCTTTTCATTTGTATATATAGATGCACATCTCACTGATCCCAATAAATGTAGAATGGTATTTGTTACGCATGTCATAGAATTCGTGAAATCCTCTTCAAATCACTTTGATAGTCATGAATCATGGTTTTATACAGTCTCCTTGCTTTTGTCGATCTTGATGTCAATGTGCAGAAGAGATTACTCTACATATGCAACATACTGGAAGAAGGAACTGAGCATTCTCGAATTCTCATCCGCCATTATTATCTTCGATCGATGCAATCATACTTCAAATATTGCATTCGGATTTCGGTGTAAATGATTATTTGTTGCCCTCAAAACGACCAGGTGACTTCTTTAAATTACAGTTCCAATGAAGGAGGCATTATAACTTAGATAGATACTCCATACGAGTTGGTTTAGAGCCGGTGCAGGCTGCCCTATTTACATAATGCCTGGACATGAGCGCGGGCGCCTATCTTTTTTGAAATATCTCAAATTATTAAAAAATTTGCCTATTTTTTTTTGGAATATCTCAAATTATTAAAAAAATTGTAAGAGTAAGAAATGAGATCGGAGCCAGATCCGGAGGATATTACGGAGAGATTATTTTCATAATAAAGTGTAAAGCAGGTGGTTTTCAGTAACTCGGAAAAACTGTGGGCCAATTCACGAAAGCGACCCTCCCCACTTTGATGGTTTAACTTCAAATACCGGTGGAATTTCCTGAGCTGTAACTATAACCGCCTCTTGTTTTCCAAACCCACGACCCACCCACCGACCTACCTCAGGATCTTTCTCCCTCTCAGTAATGGTTTTAGATACATATATAAATAGAATCCAACGTTCAGGAAATTTGTCATAGCAAGAAAAAACTCTCAACAAAATTGACACTGTACTCGTATATTCCGATCGATTGGGGGGGAAAGAAAACATGAGCGCAGCTGCGAGAAAAGCTTGGATTGTTGCCGCGAGCATTGGGGCAGTTGAGGCGTTGAAGGATCAGGGGTTCTGTCGATGGAACTACGCCCTGAGGTCGATTCAGCGACGAGCAAAGACGAATGTGAGATCGTACTGGCAGGCGCAGAGGCGCCCTGTTTCGTCGTCTGCTGGTTCGGTCATTTCTAATAAGATGAGAGAGGAGAAAGCCAAGAGGACGGAGGAGAGGCTGGGGAAAGTCATGGAGTTGGACTGTTGGGGTCCCAGTACCATCAGATTTTAGATGAATCTGGCTAAATTCTATCGGCAGTTATCGATTCAAGTCGAAAAAACACGAGAAGGGATGTCGATTCAATAATAGGTTCATTGGCCTGGTAGTTGTATACTGCTTCCAATTTTATGGAGAGGAGTTTGATTCTTATTTTTCTTATATTGTATGACAAATTAAAAAAAAAAAACTGGTGTTTCAGATTTCACAAAGGGAAATTTTAAACCAAATGTCTCATACACACCTGAGCTCTCATTAATTTCAATTGAAGAATACTTGGACTTTCCTTTCCATCAGATCTCAACCTGGTTTCATTTCTGGAACTGGGTTCGTTAAACCAATGTAACTCTTTGGCTCTTAGTCCTTACTTCAGCTTTTAGTGAGAGAATCGAAGGGGGCAATATCAATCTATCACACTTCAAATTTCCCCAATTTTCATCTTTCTAATTAGACAACTGCAATTGCACACCAAAATGGCTACAACTGATGATGTATAGAAACAACAATTGATGCTTTGTTTGTGCTCTGTTTTTGTATTAGAATAGAGGGAAGAGAATAGATCGAGAGACTCTCAGTTTTTCTGTTTCAATTTGAAGCTTCACCCTTGTCTACAGTGAGAGCTCGCACGGACATGGTGTCTTCAAAAACTGGGAATGGCTTTCAAGGAGTGTATAGAAGCGCGCGGTTGATGCAAATGAACTAACCTATTCGAGTCCTGCCTCGCATTCACTTTATAAAAACCATTTAAGATTGTTTTTTTTTTTTTTTTTACACAGGGACGCTGAACCAAGTTTGATATGCATGTGATTGTCATAACATTATTCGCGCTCCTTTTTATTTATGTAGACGCTTCATTTTCAATGTGAAGATTTTCAACGTAAAGTTAACTTCACGTTAAAATGGAGCGTCTGCATCAAAAAAGGGAGCGCGAATATCAATTTTCTTCTATTAAAAAGCATTATTAATTAGGTTGCAATGTCACTCAGTTGAAATGAACAGCAATGCAACGTGACAAGCTGACCAAATAATATTGGTTGATCATTGAATTAAGTAAAAATCAACATTAAATAAAATGATGTTGCTCAAGGATTTTAAGTACAAGATTAAATTCTTTCTACCGGCAGTAGAAAACTCGACTTTTCCACCACTACTTTTTTGAGTCCTACCGTTTGTTTATTGTTGATATGAACCGTTCATCTTGTAGACCTTATATAGTAGTGTATTCATACAAATGACACACTTGATCGGTCATCGATAGGAGTATTAAAAATTGAATTTTGCTTTGTAAAATGGATAATTTATCTTTATTATTATTGACATAAATCAAATCATCTTTTCTATAAATCAAAATTTAAATTTTGATATATCTATCAGCTTTTGATCAAGCTGATTTTTTGCATGACAGTACTATATTGCCGATCTTAAAATGTGAACGGTTCATATTACAATAATAGACACTCGATGGAGCCCATAATAGGCGGTGATAAAAAAAAATAGGATTTTACATTGGTGGTGAATAGAATTTATTCTCTTTTAAGTACAGGTTGACAAAAGAACTACAAAAGTGTACTACTTGTTCGTGTTCTGCCTTGCATAGATTCACTTGATAAAAAATTGTTTATGATTGCTTTTTTCACATAGCAAACAAACCAAGTTTGAACGTATCTAGCTTGTTAAGCTTTCATGCCAAATTTATACAGGTAACTACTATTTAATTTGTTCAAGTTGTGATGTTCAAAAAATAACTTCTATAAAGAGTATGAAGGGTTGGTTACTTTTGGTAATAGGAAAATGTTACTTAACAGCCCAATGAGCTATCAATAAGGTAGGAAAATGACACACACAAAAGAAAAAACAACAATTTTCCATGTGTTAAAGTACTATTGAGTATTTTTGACAAAAAAAAAAGGTACTTTGAGTATGTTAAAAGTGCATCATAAATTGTATTTTTTGTATTCTTCTTGCCTTTTTGACAATCCATCAGGTTGTCCAGTGGCGCCTCCCAGAAATATATATCTAAGTGTGGGGTCAATCATCAAGTTGAAGCGAATTGAGCGATTTCCAATTTTGGCTCGTTAAGTTTAAAAACAAGCTCGAGCCATAAAATCAAGCTCGATTGATACATTAGCCAAGCTCGAGCAACTCGAAGCTTGACTCGGTGTGGCTCAATAATAACTTGATAAATGATTGATATGCTCAACAAAGGCTTCATAAAAAATTGATAAGGGATCGATAAATAGGAGACCCAAGGTGTGTTGGTCTTCACTTGTTTGGTTCTCAAAAAATGTCCCCAAGTGGGCATTTATTTTGTGGATTGCTTGCTTAAGGAAGCTTGCCACTAAAGATAGACTTAGAAGGTGGGGACTGCTTATTGACCCCCGCTGTAGTCTTTGTTCTCAGCATGATGAATCAGCCAATCATCTATTCTTTCAATGTAATTTCTCAAGTCAGGTTTGGCGTTCAGTTCTAAGCCGATTTGAAGTTCACAGAAGGCCAGGAAATTGGGATGACGAACTTATATGGGCTATGGGTTATTGTAAAGATAATTCCTTTCGAGGACTCCTCTTCAAGCTGTCTTTAGCTGCAGGGGTGTATTATATTTGGCTTGAGAGAAACTCTAGGGTGTTTGGGGGAAGGCCAATGAATTCCGATGTGATTTTTGCTCGCATAGAAGACAATTTGAGATTTCGAGTCAGCTCTTGGAAACATGTTCCTAATTCAATGGAAAACCAAAGATTTTGTCATCTTTGGAATATCTCTCCTCGAATTCTGGGTATTACCACTTGTTAAGAGTGGTTTGATTCTTTTGTAGTTTGTAATAGGTTTTTCTTTGTACAGTTTTTTTCCTGTGTAGTGGGGTTATTCCCGTGGTTTTTGGTTGGTTGGTTATAAATTGCATCATTTACCCAAAAAAAAAGAATTTGATTTCGACTCGGTGTGGCTCAATAATAACTTGATAAATGATTGATATGCTCAATAAAGGCTTCATAAAAAATTGATAAGGGCTTGATAAGAATTTGACAAGGGCTCGAGTACTTAATGTTTGATATTGTACAATCTTAATAAAAGAACAAAACAATTTAAATTTCTTTAGAGTAGAGTATTTTCTTAAACTTGTATATTAAAGAACGAGCGGTTTATAAATTCAAAAAAAACTTAACGATTTCAAAAGGACAAAAATAGACCGGAAAGAGAGACAACCATGCCGAATTTTCTCACATGAATTTTTTCACGAGCCCTGCTATGGGTACACCGCCTTCTATGGGACCTATTTAGGAGTCCCACACAAATGATCGGATTCGCTTAATTTTTTTAAAACATTTTGTTAAGCATCCTTGTAAAAAATCAGCTCCGTTGGATATTGGTAAAAACTTGATCGATTTTACACCCAATTTTCTGTCACCAAATCGGGCTTAGAGTCGATCAGACATTTACTGATATCTGACGGAGCAGATTTTTTTCCAAGGATACTTAAGAAAATATTTTGAAAAACTTGAGCTGCTCTGTTTATTTGTGTGGAATCCTTAAATGGGTTTCTAAGAGGCGGTGTAAATTTGATATGTTGTACTGTACCCATAGGTTTTGTTTTCTCACCCTCCACTTTCATACCGCGGCCTGGTCCCGATTTCGGGCCCACGGCCCAATTGCTTTTTATACAAAACAAACGACAGATTGTCTCTGGGAGACCACCGGTTTATGCTAAACCACTGCTGCAAATCCATCAACTCTGCACCCAATGATTTCCAGCAGAACCAGGTTCGGAGATACTTCCAGAAAGGGAAACGCGGTTGCTTCTCATCACTCCTTATTAGTCCAACTGCTTCTTCCCTATATAAATCCTCCAAGAGAATCGAGACCGAATGTAATTGAGACCCAAAACGGAAACTTGCACGGATATTGAATCAGATTACAAGCCAAACAAAACCGAGTCTTGTGTCCCGATGATCAATTGAATCAGATTGGAGTGAGCAATTGTCAATCAGAGAGAACGAGTTGATTCAAGATATGAGCGGAAACAAGGGCGGGGTTTGCAAATTTGAGGAAGCATTTAAGACCCCTCAACAGAACAGGAATGGTTTGACGGAGTATTCAAGCAAGGCTAAGAACCACCGCAGGTGGATCCCCGGAAGTGGGGTGAACCCGGAAAAGAGGGCGGCCGGTTACGATAAAAGGAGGAGAGAGGAGAGGGCTGAGATTCTCATGCACCTGATTTGCTGGGGACCCAATTAACAAAGTTTTTGGGAGTACTTTCTTTTTTTGTTTTTTTTTTTGTTTTATGATCTTGTACTTTTGCAGTGTGTTCTACTCCATGTACTCCTATGTACTATGTGAATTCTGAAGTACCACTGATATGAAAAGGATGCTAATTTATTTGTTTTCTTTGTTCTCTATCTCCAGTTTTCTTTTACATTGACTACAAGTGTCCCGGAGATAACACTGAGAGGAAACTTTGTCGAAGCTGGGATTACGCTCGTATCTTTGCGTAAAAGCATCGCCAGCAGCCACGACAATTCCTCCTTCCAGCTACCTCGCCTTCTTCCTGCCACTCCTGTGACTCGCCACAACCAGCAAGTCGCAAGTCACAGCACTGGTGAAATTAAGGGTTTAAAATGAGTGGGTTGCCGGTGATGGTTTAAGATCGGTGGGTTTCCGACGAGGGTCAAGACTGAAATCCGTGGGTTCATAGAAATGTATGGATGTGTGTACATGTAGTTATGTGATTGTATTGGATAGCCTAAATGCCTAGGTGCCATTTTAGTTACTTCATTTATTTATTTATTCTCCGAAGTTTAGAATAGTTCCATTGATAAGAAAAGAAAAAAGTACATCAGAAAGGGGATGCAAGTTAATTATGCAACCCATTACATTTTAGGCTATACTATGCGCCACATAATTGCCACCACTCCGAAAATATACTGTCATCACATCAAAACACTCAACACATTCCTCAAAGGGATGAGAAAGTCCCGCAAAAGGGAAGAAAAATCCGCACAGGAATAGGATAAACCGAAGAATAATGACCTTCCAACAGAGGCCCAACAAAACAAGAAAAACAATCCTTCAAACTAAGGCAAAAAGCTACTTCATTCATTGACTAGCGAAACTAGAAATTGACAATTTTCCTGGACATTTTGCCTACATAGCATGGGTAGCGCGCATTCCGGATTTGCTTATGTGGGTTTTGTAAACAAGTTTATGAACTCAAAAGCTAATACAAAATGGATATCAGTGTGCAATTTTGTGTATACGCGGATTGGTTTCCTGATCGTTATGCAATTTTCTTGGATTGGTTTCCTGCTCTAAAGCAACATTTTGGATCCTCAAATATTTTGCACGGAGCAGAAATTTGAACTGAGCTTAAAACCACAAAAATGATAAAACCAAGCCGTAAATAATAGTCAGTACACACTGTCCATCCTCACCATTCCAACACCAGAATAAATTCGGAGACTGAAATTCATCTACCATATCCCAACCATAATCCATCGCGTTAAATCTCTCTCGTAAACATAAAATCGGAAAACTAAAAGCAAATAAGAAAAACTGTACACAAACTACAACATACTGGCCAGAATTTGATCATTGAAACACACGAGCTATTCAAAACGTCAAAGCTGGAAACACCATAGCCGAAGCTTAATCATTTAGGCATGAGAAGCCACAAAACTTATAGATTATCCGGCAATTCAAAGTTTTGCGCTCCGAAAATCTGATGCGAGGCACTCTGAACAAAGACAGCAACGCTGCATTTGCTGCTGTTGAAACTTTCCGAGATGGGGAAACTAACAGTTCCTGATACCGTCTTCTTGGCAGAGATGTCTTTGACAGAGCAGAGCTTTTCGAGCTTCCTAACGACAAAGTCATTTGGCAGGACACGCCCTTGGTTCTCGCCCTTAGTGCAGTCGGTCACCAAACCGTTCTCGTATAGAGCCACCATCACGTTTGCGCCTTGATGATCCACCTTAGACCTCAAAGCCCCAGTTAAAGACACTTGTAGGGTCTCTGGTGCAGGCCTCTTGAAAGTTGCCTGTTCATATAAAATTTTATGCAACTCTGTATTTTCCTGAGATAACAAGGAGTTTCCTCCAGCCACCGCTGCCTAATGCGATGGCAAGTAGAGGTTCTTGAGATGATTTAGAACCAAAAATTCCAAAATGCTAACTCATGTCATCCTAACAAGCTGTTGAGTCCTATTTTCTTTGTCGAATTACTTCGCCTACTATATGTATTACTCGTCACCATCTTCATATATGGAGTAATTGTCTACTCATTCTTATAGAAGTACACTAGATTTATTATTATACATCACACTTACTAGATGGTTCAATATCGCATTCACATATTCATGAACAACATCATATCATTTGTACCGGATTTCGAAGGGTGGAAAATCATAATAGCCCGACGAACACCAACTATGGCATTATATAGACTCATAGACAGATAGTTCTGTTTTTTCCCTTCATGGCTCAACGTCCCATTACGAAACAGGACGCATATAAAGTTCGGATCATGCATCTCTTTTTGAATGAGCACTGTGAACTTACCTTCTAAATTTCCTAGATTTGCACACAATTGGTTACGCTGCACTATGTTACCAGAAAACGCTAATATCTTAGTGAATTGTGTTTTGGAACTATCGTTCTAAAATGTGGTACACCTACGTTCCAATATGATGAATTTAGCGATCCAAAGGGATCTCAAAATTTCTCCTATGAAGACTAGGGATATTAGTGCTTTAGCAAGACAAAATATAAGAAAAGTTGCTCATAACACTTCTAGAAATTTGTTTTCCATAAATTGTTAGACAAACAATACTTTATTTTATTGGATGATTCTTGGAATGTAAGCTATAGAAGCCCACTCATGTCGTTCCAAAAATTTGGACATGCGCGTATCATGTTCCCATTCTCATTCCTCGTATTGGAACGATTTGCGTTCCAGGTAACATAGGTTACGCAAACAATCTTATAGTAAGGTAGCATTTGTAAGGATTTGGTAGAGGAATTTTGTGAAGGAAGAGAAAATGTAGGGAAAATATAGCTTGAACGTTTCTGTTTATTTTCTTTTCTTCGACAAATTTCTTCCAAATCTAATGTTTAAATACGGCCTAAGTGCGTAGTCGTTTCCCTTTGGATGGAATTATTCAGTAAGAAAAAGAAGAGAGGATTGGAAATTTTCACCAAATCACTCATTAGGACTGAAAGCTTTGGTGAGAAATTTGCCAATGCAAAACTATTGTTTCCCCTTTGTTATCAAATTTTAATGAGTTTCTCTTTCACATCACACCATTTTTCACAATCCAAAGGCAGTAAGTATTCCCTAACAATTTTGTCCCATAAAACCTCAAAATTCCATCAACTAAAAACATGTAGATTGTTGTCTAGTTGCAACTAACCAAACCAAACAGAGCCATATGTCCCGATGAATTGGGATTGGTTATATGAATTTGTCGGTTTCATTGAGCTCTGACGAGGGCATCAAATTCATGATATAAAAAAATCTAGAACCTTTTGAACTATCGTCACTAATGTCTATTGTGGCTTACCTCTCATCTTACCCTCAACCATAACCATATTACTCTTCCTAATTATTGCTTCTGTCAATGTACGATAGACATGTCCAAAGACTCCAAACCGTTTAATTTATTCTATTTCATCTTGTACTCTTTCTATTTGTGAATATTCTAGTTTAATTCTAATTCTAATTTGCAAATTCTACCCTACATTGTAAAACAAGCATGATTTGTATTGAATTCAGAACAATTATTGACTAATTTTTTTGTGTAAGAACAATATTGGATATCGCAATATATTGTATTCCGGCGGAATTATTGACCCCCTGTTTTGGTAACAGTTTTTTGGAATACAGAGGAAACAGAGATTCCCATGTCTGGATCTACATGCTTCTCCGAGATCAACGAAAATCTGGCCAAAATAATTTTTTCTTGTTCGCTGATCAAGGTGTCAAGGCCAGTGCAAGCGCACTTTGACTAATTCCGCAGACCATCATGCCGAGACTAGGAAATTTACAAGAGTAAAATTTCTTGTGACCTGATTCTAAGAATCGAACTTGATCAATTACGTGGAAAACAAATCCACTAACTAACCGGACTAACCCTAGTGTTGGACAAAATATTTAATACCTTGTATCACATGGAGAGTGAATTAAAAAAAACCCGAATACTAACCTGGAGCGTAGGAGCAGGGAATCTCGGTGCAGAGGCGATGCAGGAGAGAATAGCATCCTCGTCATTGCCAAGACAATGGGCCGTGCCCTGGACCACGACTTGCGGCGTGAACATGGTGTCCTGCTTCAGGGCCTCCACATAGGCCTTTTGCCTGACCGTCCACTGGCTCGACCCAAACGGATCCTTCCACCCCATGTAATCCCAGTAGTCCACGTGGTACGCCAGCACCACCACCGGCGTTTCCAGGTTGAAGTCGCCCCTTCCCAGCCTCGACACCACCAACTCCGCCGCGGGCGAGGTGGCGCAGCCCTGGGAGGAGAAGAGCTCCACCACCACGGCACCTCCCCTCCTCAGCTCCTCTGCCGTCACGTCCGCTGTGGCAGCTTCGGAGGAGTCGTTGTTTTGGGAGGAGGAAGAGGTGCCTCTGGATCCGAAGCACGAGAAGAGGCGCGGCATTGCGTCGCGTCGTCCCGGGCGGCGGAATAGAGGTGGTTGTGGTGGAAGCGGCGGTGGCTAGGAGTTTATCAGTGTTTAATTTTTGGGTTTTTTTTTTGGGGTTCTCTTGGTTGATCGGAAAGGGAGAGACAATGGAGAGAGATGCGATGTGAGAAAAAGAGAGAAGGATTGGGGTGTGGTGAGAGAAAGGTGGCGAAGGAAACGGTGGGAGAAGGGGTTGAGAATTGCCTTTTTATGACAGGAAGTCTATTTTTTATGGTGCAATGTACCCAATAAAAAAATAATGATATTCCTTACTTTTCTTTCAAATAGTATTGTTCCATCACGCCTTATCACTATATGTAAAAATGTTTCTGTATTTATATTGAGACCAAAGCTAGAATCACACCGATAGTATTATTATGGGCCTTATCAAATTCTGTTCTAAGTTTTGGCCACTCAACCAGGCTTTCTATTTGTCTCTTTTTCACAGGATCTAGAATTTAAAAATTGAACTGGGGTAAAGAGAGGTATGGGTAGAAAGCCAGGTAAAGGGAGGCGTCGGTGGTTCGTTTGAATTGGGTAAAGGGTTAGATTTCGTTTCCGACACGATTTGTGGGGTGGTGACACGTTGTTGTTGTTGGTTTTGTCAAAATTATTAGCTGGAGGGGCTGGTGTTGGATGTCAATCAGACCACCACACCACACCCATTCTAGACCCCTTTTTTAGGTAGAGGAAGGCGAGATGGTTTGACAAGGAATCTCAACGACTATATAATATACAAAAAAACAGATCGATACATCTACTCAATCTAACTAAACTTTACCCAATTAAACTTTACCCAATGGGGTTGAGAGAATATATGGTAGGTTAAATCATACTACTTGTTAAATGGCCTATAAAAACACTGATTGAACGGAAGTTTTATTGGAAATTGTATTTTAAAGTTTTGTGACACTCTATTTTGAATGAAAGTATTCTTTGATGTTGTGACACACGTCTTCTTTATTGGATTTATCACGGAACGTAGACGATTCTGTCTGGCTTGATGAAGCTTTGCCTTTCATCTTCTCATTAACTTTTCCAACAGTACTGAAATAAGGAACATGACATGGAAATCAATAACGTTGTAGATTCAATTTGGACAATTGCAAGCTGTCGTTGCCATTCGGGTCCAAAAACTATGGGAAAATGACGGCTAAGGACATGTTTTAATAATTAATATCCGCCAATGACATTTTCAGCATTAACAAATGTTCTTAGCTTGTCTTTGGCGGGTGTTAATTATCAAAACAGGTCATGAGTCGTCATTTTCCCCAAAACACTATGGACCACGAGTACTTGGCCCAGTAACGCGAAGCCGAAGCCCACGCTTAAGTAGTGGGCTTAATTCAGGAGCATGTGTTATAGTTGGGCTAAAATATCCCTCCCATTGGAATGTAACAGGAAAAAGTTTTTTTTTTTTTTTTGTAATAGTAGTAATATGTTTATTTGCTCAAAAAAATTGTTAAGAAAATTGATACCGAATAATAACAAAGTTCAATTTTATTTAAAAAAATTGTACACTTTGATAACCAAGTATTCAAGTTAGCTTATGTATACTTCAACCAATTTTAGTAAATCAATTACAATGTCCACTCGCGGAATCTTCCCTCTCTCTCTTTTTGAGAAATTTTTTAGTGCTGGTGGACAAGGCCACGTGATGCCTGTGCGTGCATCTCGGCCGTCCAAACGTGTTTTGGATGACCCAAATCTGTTTGGGTAATTTTTAGTACAAAATTACCAAAACACCCCTTTAAACCCAAACAAACTTGGGCCGTCCAACATGTTTGGACGGCCGAGATGCACGCAATGACACCACGTGGCCGTGCCCACCTGGCATTGACAAATTTCTCTTCCTCACCAATCACTCCCAACCCTTCCATATATCAAGTGGGGAATGAGAACTATGAGTATGAGTGTCACCCTCTTCCCTCGGAGTTAAGGACTCTTCTTTGTCGACCAGTTCCCTTGCTCTCAGTGAAACCAGAAACAATTCGAAGACAGGAGAAAGGTGAGGACCAAACCCAAGACCCTTCATATCATCGAGTATCAAATCCGGTTTCTTGATTGAAGACTTAATCTCTGCATCGGAAGCATCAAGAGGGGATGGGAAAATAGGAGTATGATCCTCGTTTGCGGGCTCTTCTTCTTCTTCTTTTGTGTATAGTTTCCTTGCCTTCTTTCCTATGTGTGCCAACCGGTGGGATTTAGAAATGTAACCCTTCTCATCTTCCTCTGTTGTGTTCCCCGGCAAAACCTTCTTCTTCCCAATAGTACTACTACTTCAATAAGAGAGAAAAATAGCATTACATTCAGCTTGGCTTCAAAAATCTAAAACTTTTTGAGTTAGAACTTGGAAAATCAAGAACAGATTAATATCATTGATAATTAATAAACAAAATAACGACAAGCATTATTGGAAAATTTTACAAAATTGAGAAAGCGAAACAAATTTTACCTGATGGGATTATTGAGAGTGGTCTTCTCCCTCATCACCCTTTCACCTTTGGAGATATCAAGACCACGAGATGAACCGGCCCTGATCAGGAGAACAGACTTCTCTCCCATCTCTTTCAACCCCTCTCTCTCATCCAAGCACTCCTTGTGATTTCTTGGAGATACCAAATTTTCTTCCACCAATATTTGTTCACCTTTACCAGCAGGTTTCTTGAACAGAGACTTCTCATCATTCTCCATTCTTTCACCCTTAGAGATGTTCTTTAATTTAGAGAACGTATAGTACTGATAAATTTGTTTCCATCGTGAGAAAGGGAACTGAGATAGAATTACTATGTATTTATAGGAAATAAAATGAGAAGCCCAAGAAGGGTTGGATCAGCTGTTAATTTGTAATCAAGAATTCTTTTACGGATTGGGATTTCTTGATTTTCTTTCTTTTTTATTGTAATCAAGAATTCTGGGGATTTCTTGATTGGAAAGGAATTAATGAACTCAAAGTTCTCACTCTGGACCAATTCGGTTTCCTAAGGCTACACGTAATCTGAAATTGGCGCCCACTTCACTCCCTTTTTGGCCCTATATACGCTCTCTTTTTGCGTTCTTATTTATATGCAATTTTTTAATGTGTGAAAAAAATTAATTAGTGAAAGAGCAAATCTTCAAAATTCACATGAAGGAAGCAAAAAAGGAGTGCAAAAATTAGTGTGCTAAAAATAGTTTGTCCTAATTTTGTAGTCTGTTGTACAAGTGGCGTCCGTCTCACTCGGCTAAAACTCCCGTTAAATAAATCCTTTTTTTTATCTACTTATGCATATCCTCAGCATATACTAAGAATAAGCTTAATTAATAAAGTGAGGAGAGAGATGAAACTTGAATAGAGAAGAAGAGAAAGTGTTTATTGTTGAAAATATAATATTTTATTATTTCTTAACTGACTCAACACATTTGTTGAGTTAGTATGGTAAAATAGCCAGCCTTTTTGTTGTAGCATCATTTTTGTATTTAGGCTAGCCAAAATACCTAAAATTTCATATAACCAAGCAGTTGAACCTGGTCGTCCGTTAAAAAAAAGATGTCCAAATGAAAAGCGCTTAGCGCTTAGAACATGTACATCAGTGTAGGTAAATAGAACATATTAGGAAAAATAGAGAATGGAAGCCACAAAAACCCTCTACACCAACATAGCAAAACACAAAGGTAAAATAGCTAGCTTTCATGGAATGGGTCGGTATTTTTACCGATGTAATATTCATTAGCAGAACATAAACAATAATTGTTTCTCTCTCCTCCTCCTCTCTTCTCCCGTTCTTCTTCACCTCTCTCTCTCTCTCTCTCTCTCTCTCTCTCTCTCTCTCAAATTGATGAGCACTTGACTCATGAAGTTCAACTGGAAGATGTAAAAACAAAGCTTTTGAGCTACTGAAGAAACCAAACTTGGCCCGCTGCCGTCTCCCAATCGCCGATCTTGGCCCAAACCAAGCGAGCCGCCTCCGACACCAACTGATTCCTCACCGCGTGGATCGCCGGCACCACCTTCCACAACTCGTCGTTCCCCTCATCATCAAGATGGACCGTGAATAGCACCTCAATGAAAATAGTACTGCAATTGAAAATAGTACCGCCATCTCCCAGCCTCTTTGGCGATGGTAAAGGGGACCGATTGTGAGTTTGGGGTTTTCTGATTTTAGACAGAGGTGTAGAGAAAGAAAAAAAATTATTGCAATTAAATAATATTTTATATTATTTTATGCGAATAGAGATGATAATAGAAAGATTTGATGTGGGGTAAAGAAAGATTTGAGTAGACAAAATGAAAAAAAAGTTAATTATTGAGTAGCTAAAATACATATTCTTGATGTACATGCTCATACTCGGGCAATGTCACGCCAGCTACTCCTATAAAATTGTAGATGCAACATAGTGTATTATGTATATATGCACGCTGGGAGCAACAGTGCCTACCTTTGTCCCTAAAAAAATTCCTTCATAAATTCGGGGACAATTTTCGGACAAATTAAGAAATAGATTCATAGAGCTTGTTTGGTACAGATTTTGAAGGAGAATTTTTGGAAATAAGTGGAGATAAATAGATACAGAGATGATAATAATAAATGGCGACAAAATTTATTAAAAACCGTGTTGTGAGAGAGGGAAAGGATTTGAAAGTTCCAAACGAGCAAAGCCTACACTGTGCGAGTCCATTTCAAGACTGAACAACTATCATGATGGTGATTGCGTTCAGAGAAATGCTATGATACATGAAAAAAGAAACATGAAAGTGTCCAAACCTTTCATTCTCTTTCATGAATTGATTCTGAGCTGTCCATTTTTCATTCTCTTTCATGAATAGATTCCGAGCTGTCTATTCTTTTTCATGGGCACTTTCATGTATTCAGTGTCATGTATTCTACCATGCCCCTTGCATTCACAACATTAGGTCACCCAGCCATTTGTTTTCAATAACCAAACCATATTCCACAAATAACCAGTTGGCTAACAAGCGAATTAATACCAAATAAAATAAAATGGAGTACTCTATCTGCAAGTAAAAAACCTTAAAACTTCTAGCCAAACTCCTAACCATAGAAAACAGAACACCCCTAATTTGATTTACAAAACTTTAGCAGCCCTTCTCTTAATTAGCGTCGAGATCCAAAACCACTTTCCCCAGCCTGATCACCACTCTAAACTCCCACCCATTCCACTGCCATTGCCACTCCCACTCTCACTGGAACCATGCCCATTGCCATTCCTGTTGTTCCTGTTCCTGTTCCTCTTCCTGTTGGCGTTCCCGTTCGCAACCCTTCCGACAATTACCATAGCAAACCCCAACTCCCCGCCGTTATAACGAAACGACCACAGCTGCACAATCATACATGGATCCAAATCGTGCTTCTTGTAAACATCTTTCCACTTCCCGTTGAACAAATACATCGAGCTCACATTCCGCCCGCCGTTCTTCGGCATGTCCCAACGCTTGAACACCAGGTCCAGATTCCGGTCCCCATTCGGCTCGATGAACACCACATGAATCCCGTTTATGTTTTTGTTCCTGTCCGGTCTCCTCCCTTTTTTTTTACTTTTTTGCTCAGCATTTTCAGATTTTTTTTCCTCAGCATCCGTTCTCCTCCCCTTGAGGTACTCTTGTTCCCTTATGGTCAGGAAATCCGTTCTATTCAATGCGTTAAACGGCAACGATATCCGGTTCTGACCAGACTCCAAGTCCGTCACCGTCAACTGCTTCTGGATCACAAGCTTCACGTCCGACCCGTTTTCAATCCGAATCTTGTCCATGATATACTCAGGCAAGTCCGGCTTGTAATCATCTAAAATATCACCATTAATGACCCATTTCTTAAATCCCTTGTTGTTGCTAGTCTTCGTCTTTTTCATAACCCTAAAAGCATCTTCTTCTTCAATAATAATTCCCTTATTACTACTTTCAAACCACTTTCGCTCATCAACAAAACCCCTTGTGGGATTATCACCTATTTCTGCCGGTTTCTTGAGACTCTTCTCCGTCACCAGTCTCTCATCCTTCGATATGTCGAGGGACGTCGACAAGCCGGGTATGTAGCTGCAATTCTCTCTCATCAACATCCTCTCTCTCTTGGCGGCAGCCTCAGGTGTTGGGCAACAGAAGTCCTCTTCTCCTCTTGGCGATATCGGAAACTTTTCTCTTCCCTCCTCCACGTATGCATTGTTGATTAGAGACCTTTTGTTCTGTTTCTCGGATATGTCAAGAGGGGATGAGAAAATAGGAGTATGATCCTCATTTGAGGGCTCTTCTTCTTCGCTTTCGCTTTCGCTTTGAGATATCATTAATTTCTTTGCTTCTTCTTTATATAGTTTCCTCGACTTCATTGCTATATCTACCAACAGGTCAAAGTCGAAACCAGAACTGTAAGGTTTGCTCTTGAGATCCTTTGTATCTTCCTCCGTTAAATCCCTCGGCATAACCTTCATCTTCTTCCCCGCAGTAGTCCTTCAAAATAAGAGAGGAAAATTGTATTTGAGGCCCAACTAACTCTGAGAATGAACTGAGAGAAATTAGAAGCATGTATATAGGGGAGATGTATAAAAGGAAACCCAAAGAACTAAAGAAGTCTTGATGAGGAAGGAATATATCAATGAAGTTAAACTTTCCAATTATGGACCAATCTGCTTTCCTAAGCTCAACTGTGACCTAAAACCTTGATTTAAATACAACTAATGACAAGCATGAATTTAAAAATTTACTTAGCCAACCTCAAAAAAATTCACAAATACACAAGATAAATCTTTGTTTCGATTGTTCGTTACTATCTTAAAACATTTTGACTCGGAACATCTAAATTGACGAGTTGAAAATTGCGAGCGAAGAACAGATTAATCTCAATGATAAACAAATAAAGACTAGCATGAATATAATATTTTACGAAAGAATATGTTTAACAATTTCAATCCCATCTCAATGTTGTTAGTAGCCAATTAACCTGATTAAAATTCACAAATAAACAATATTTTTGTGTTCGATCGTTCGAAACCATCATATTACATTCTGACTTCAAAATTCTAGAACGACAAGTTAGAACTTGCAAATCAAGAACAGGTTAATCTCATTGATAAACAAATAATGACAAGCAAGATTCGAAAATTCAAAAAAATCAAGGAAGCCATATAAATTTACCCATCAGGATTCTTGATCAGAGTAGTCTTCTCTCGCATCGCCCTTTCACCTCTCGTTCCGCACCATGAACCGCCCCTCCGCAGGATAGACTTCTCTCTCATCTCCTTCAACCTCTCTCGCTCATCCAACGCCAAATTGCCTTCCACCATTACTTGTTTACCTTTATCAGCAGGTCTCTTGAACAGAGACTTCTCATTCTCCATTCTCTCATCCCTAGAGATGTCAATGGAAGAACCCGAAACAAGATTTTCTCCCAACGGCTCTTGGGCTGGGAAAACCAATTTTTTCCCTTCTTCTTCTTCAATTGCTTTCCTTTCTCTTTCCCTCTGGGCCCTCGCAGATATCCCTATAAAAATGTCTAATTCGTTCAAAGGAGGATCAAACTTCATGTTCTTGACATCGTCTAATGTTATATTCTCCATCTTCTTCCACATGTTTTTTTCCTTCAATTCAGAGAAAATATTTACTAGTTAATATACTACTGAAATGTCTTCCAATTTGCGAGAAAGAGAATCGGTGTCGACAGTCCTGTGTCTGTTATAAGTAAGGAAAATATGGGGAAAACCCAAGGGTTGGATTCGGTTGAAATTGGGTTTTTCTTGATTAGTGTTGGTCAAGAGGTAAGATTAGGGTTTCTTGGTTGGAAAGGTAAGTAATGATCTGAGAGTTGTAATTCTGGAGCAATTTGGTTTCTAAGCCCACCCGTAATCTAATTATATTGGCCCCCACACATCCCTGATCATGTAATATTAAGACTGTAATTGCCCTGATTATTACTGTCACTAATTAAGTAGCGCCTTGATCCCTAATTAAAATTGACCGTCACAATTACCCTGGAAATAACATTAGATATAATTATAATTACAAGAGGTTACATGTTCAAATCTAACGGCAGCCAAACATTACGAATCTTGGCACAATTGGAGGGTTAGCCGGTTATTAACTTCGCGATCCCGGAATTAGTCTATGTACGTAAAAGATGGCCCGGACATTAAAAATAATAATGTGTTAATGAAGCCGTATAAATTCATATGAATTAAGCAAAAAAGTGAGCGTATATACAAAAAAAAATTATACTGTACTAAAAATAGTTTTCCCTAATACCATTAAGTAGAAATAACTTTGATTATTGTTGTTAGTCTGAAGACAAAAAATTTAGTGAAAACTCACCCTTACTTTGTACATAATACACTTTAAGAGACCGTCGCACGAATATTGATACCATTAGAACTATGGTGGAGCTCAAATAACCCAATGGGCATGTTTGATGGCAGAATATATATAATCTTCCATCCATGGTACAAGAAAACATGTAGGGTCACATGTTTCTTAGGATTAACTAGTTCTAGATTTGATGTGCGGGACTAAAGTTTGGACTAGACTAAAAGAGGATTATTTGGCTTAATACACTCTCTGTGTGACTATCCAATACTACTTGAGGTGAGGGGGTAGCATTCGTTAATCTGAACCATTGAGATTATTCTCCTCTTCATCCAATGCTGCATATATATAAGCTCATCTATTATTTATGGATCCACATGTCACTAATTTCTATCATTGATCTCATCTTTTATAATTCTTCTAAAAATAATCTGACAATCAAACGTGTCAATCGGGAAACGGGAACCTTTGGAACATATGTCCCACGCATGACTGCCGGAGCTTTAAACAGCTAATTGTGGCGGGAAATCGAGTCCCCATTAATATGCTCAAGTTCCAATTCCAAACCAGAAAGCCTGTGTGGCCTTGTTGGGCTGTTTTGATGATCAAGAAAAGAATAAAAAGCCTTTCTGAATTAAACTGTTTTTTTAAGGCAAGCCCATTAAGCGCTATCTAAAATGAATAAAAGGTAAGCCCATTAGGGACATATATATGGGCCTTTGGTCCCATTACGAAACAAATGAAGCCCTGCAAAGAAAGAGTTTTTTAGCTCATTAAGCTCCAATTCAAAGAGTTTAATCCGCGGTATTTATACAAACTTCTGCTTTGATTTCAGAAATCAAAATCATCTTGATTAGGTTTGGGTGAAGTCAATAAGGCAGTATAAAGCCTGAGCCTATCTTCCCCAAGGGAAGAACACCGCGACAAGGGCCTTCTGGGCCTAATGAACGACAACGATGTGAGCGTTAATCGGTGTCTGTACCTCCTCCAAGCCAACTGGATTGCCACCGCAGCCCATGTTCTCCATCCCGGGGAGTAGTATCTTGCGCTCCTCTTCACTTTCTCATTCACAAATGTGTACCTGCACGGGTGCCTCGAAGTGAGAAATCGATTGATTTCCTCGATTTTCAAATGAGCAATTTGCATCAATTACTCATTTGATTCCATGACATGAAAACTAAGTGAAGAATATCTATATAAAAACTAGGACATAATAAAGTAAGCAAAGATTGTGTATCACGTGAGTTGAAATCGAATTTTTTAACTACTTAATTGGAGTCGATTTATTAAAAATAAAGAAAATTCAAGCCAGAAAATAGTTTTTTTTTTTTTTAATAATTGAAAAGTTAAAATGGTTTATGAATACAAATTACCGATGTATAATTTTGCTTGACAGAGGCTAGCTTGATTAATTTCATATGATCCACTGAAAAAAAGTTTCGGAGTCGCCAGTGTGTACCTAAAATGTTGAGTGACATATTTCACATCCTCAGATTCTAGTCCGAATGCCTCCGTGGTCTCCAGAGTGACCAGAGTGGATGAAGAAGGCGGTAGCCGTTCGACGAAAGGTCTCCTGAGGCACCACGAGAGAAGTTCATCTCCGCTGAAGTTTCCCGGGCCTAGCATGCAGCAACTCTCGACGCCGTCTCTTAGTACTTGGCTGCTTTGAAGATGACCCCTCACTATAAACAGCATTCTCTGAACTGGGTCTCCCTCTCTTGTTATCTGCATTCAATTTCGATTATGAACAGATGAATGCTACGGAGGAAGATTAGAAATGGTTCCAGATCAGATGGCTCATTTATTTTTGTACAAATTTATGCAGAGAGCTATTAAATTTTCATTCAAAGTAACACTACTACTTACAGTTTCTCCCTTTGTGAATATGAGGGACTTCACGCGGTCGCAGATATTCTCTAGGACTAGATTATCCATATGTTGGAATAAAGGTACCTGAAAACAAAGTAAATTAATCGGAGATTAATAAAATTCTTTTGCTTATATAAAAAAAAACAGAGTAAATTAAGCAATTAGTATTGTATTACCCAATTAAATAATTAGTGCATAATGGGAATTAACAAAGGGTCAAGGATATAGGGTTTTCATATTTACCTGTCTAACCAAGTCTAAGCAGAGATGGTATTTGATATCTCTCCTCAGCCCTTCAGGGAGGTTTCTGATCATCTCACATTCGTCCACTCCACGCATCGCCGCCCACCGCTGCCTCTCATAATTCCGCACCCTCTGCTTGAACGCCGGTGGCAAGTGTCTCCTCCTCATCCACCACTCTATGTTCCTCATCTTCAATTGCATCGCTTGTTTCTTTGACGTAGTTGCATGTAGAAACACCTGTATTTTCAAATTAGCAACGGTGTACAAGCAACGAAATTGGACACGAGGAGAAATCATGCCTGAAATATGCAAGTCATTTGAAAATAAACAAACCATCCAGATGCTTTTACTTTTTAGTAACAATAATGTCGTAGTCTGTAATTATGGAAGAAGTTCTGTATTCGTAAGAAAATACTAGGCTATTTTCGGGCCACACTCGATCGGTATCTGCATTATTGATTTTATTCACCCAAACTCAAAAGCCTGGACCTATACCATAATTAAAAACAGAACAAAACCTGTCTCCCTGTGCCTTTATTGGATTTGGTCAGGTACCACATCAGATGACAGCAACTGAAATCATGAGAGGATTGGCATGGCTGGGCAAACCTTACCATTTTATGTTATCGGAATAAAGATCCCAAACTCTAGAGACAGTCATGTGCATCTTTGTAATGCCTCTTAACATCATTTGCTTTTTTACTTCTTTATCATAATCCAATTTAGTAAATTCCAGGTGGAAACATTTTGTGCTCCGGTATGGTTTCGCGTCAGTGTGTGGTTAGGTGACCCATGAAGCAGTGCTCTGTGTGGTTAGGAGTCAATGTTTTCCGGTGTGGGTTAGGAGTCAATGTGTGGTTAGGAGTACCGTTTTGTACTGAATTTTAATTATTCATAAGAAAAAGAAGAGCGATTTACCTTGATATTTCCGATCAACATCGTGACCAAAAGGAGTCCAGTCGTTAGAACTATAATAATAAAGACCACCTCTAGGCAATCCGTCGTGCTCTCCAAATTCCCAAAGGTACTGTTTTCATAATCCAAACTTTATCAGACTCACAACAACAGGAAACTATAACTCTAGGCAGCCAAAAAATTTACCCGAAAAATTGCTCTGAAAGCACTCTAAAAAACATTTTCAAAAACCAATTGCGAATGAGAAAACAAAATAAAAAAGAAAAGAAAAAAGGGGGTACCTGAGAGTCATGAGGCCCCAGAAGATGGGAAAGAGGATCTTCTCCAATCGGCTTTCGTTGGTGACAAGTTGAACTGTCCATTTATAAGCTCCAAAATCAAAGTTATCGTCACTCTCCAGGCAGGCAGATCTTACTTGCTTGTTATCCCCCCAAAGCAGTCTGGTTCTGTCTCTCACCAAGCTTGTGGTTCCATAGTAAATGGGATCTTCACAAGCCAACATTCTCAGCCCACACCCCTTTGTTACTCTGCAATGCTTTTGTAGGCATTTTGCTGCCCTCTGGATTCCTAGTAAGTACCAACATGCTCCCACTGCCTGCATAGCTTGCACATTAATTGTGTTATGGTTTACATGGTTTAATTATCAAACGATAACACAGATCGAGAACAGGAAAAGAGTGATCTCCGCAATTCCAATTTCAAGTTGGGTTGCGCGTTAGCGTACTATTGGAAATGACTATGTGGTATGGAGACATGCAGTGATTGATCTATGAATTATTTCATTAAATGTGGCATTATTTTTGTACTTTTAGAAAATTTTCCCCCATTAGCAAACGTAAAGGACATTTTTTTTAGGAAAAGATGTTGAAAATTAGATTTATCTCTACAGTACCTTTTATGTATTCTTTTACAGTTAGCCCCTAATGTGCACATCCATACAACATATATACTAGTTGGTGAATCTAAAAGCATATAACCAAGAGTCCTAATTAACCATCAAAAGGATTCTTATTGTAGCATAGATTGGTAGACTCAATATGGAAATTGGGTTGTGTCGACTTGCTTTCAAATTGGGTTGTCCAATGATCTTTGGTACATGAATTTTTTTTTAAAAAAAATTGAAGACTAATATGATTTCAAATAAATCAGTTTTTAAGATCACTAAATTGGATGACATTAGGGAAGATGCGCACAAGCAAAACCGGACATCTAATTATTAAAAAAAAAAAGTGTGTTGTGAGATCAGAACGTTGCAAAAACCAGCTCAAAAAGAGCAAAAAGTAGCCTAATTTCCGCTATGACTTTTGGGTTTTTTCTTGTTTTTGTTCTTATTAATTTTTGTTTTTGCATTTGTCAGTTTTGTGCCTAACTTTTGTGAATTATTGATTCGTCTCGTCTAAATGAATCGAAAAAGTAAAAAATTATGACTTTTATCTTCTTTTTTTTTTTGAAATATCCAAGATAAAACTCAAAAAACCCTTAGCGGAACTTAGCTTAAATTTGTAAAAAATACGCATAAAAGCGGCGCAGATGTGGATATTAGTATTTTAGTGTAAGTAGTTAAAGCTTACATGGGATGCAACAAAGTAAGCAATCATGTTGAGGGCGATCCCCCACCAAACAGTCCCGAAGATGTAACCGGAGAGGTTTTGCATGCGGCGGAGGAGGCACACTGAGTGGTAAATCTTGGGGAGATACTGGAAGAGAAACATTATCAACAGCACCGTCATCACTGCAGTTGTTGATCCCCTCTCCAGCAGAGCTGGAACGGCTACCCATAGTACTACCTGCAAGCAATTTAATTTATTCCAATGTACTCCTTTAATTTATTCAGCTTTTTATTTTATTTAATTCTAAGTAAATCAAGCACGTGCATTTATACTGTAATTTCCATGGAGGCCGGCAAGCTAGAAAAAATATCTTCAATTCCACTTGCAAGCAGTAAATGACAAATAGAGTTGTAAGCACAGGGGCCGGGTTCACTCTTCATTATGCCAGACAAATTTACTAGAGTCCACTTGCAAGTTAGTATCTTTTAACATACATACATAGTAAGCACACGGGAAGGAGGTATCCGTTGTTATATTTCTCATACCTGAAGGGAGTATCCGTCATTAACCTCAAAGAGTCTCGGCAGTGGCAGAGCTACTATGTTAGGGCCCGGGGTCCCGAGCTTTTGAGTTTTAGACTCCGTTTGTTTGGACGTATTTTACATATTTTTTGGTGTTTGGTTGTTAAAATTGCCGTAAAATTATTTTTTGGGGAAAATCTTTTACACCTTTGGAGTAAAATGATTTATCATGCGAAACTCGGTAAGTTGTTTTTTTCCGTTCTGTTCTCCCATTTTCCACGAGAACCACGACCACATTCTACAGTAATTCCTAACACTTCTCCATTTCTGACCGCTTCCTCACTGCATGTGAATAATCTCTCTCTCTCTCTCTCTCTCTCTCTCTCTCTCTCTCCTTGCACTCCAGCAGGACCAGCACACACCAATTTCTGTTCTCTCTCTTTAAAGCTTTCTCCAAACATCAACTACTCACGTACTAGGCCAATTAGATGAGCTATTGTCTACTTCTTTTTTTTGTAAAAAATTTACTAGAATTCAACCAAGCACAAGAAAATAAAAGTTAAAAGTATTTTTTGAAAACATATTTTACATTGTAAAATATTTTACATCAAAACAAATGGAGCCTTAAAATTTTTATTTTGTATATACGTAATTTTTAATATTATTGATAATTATTCGTGTATAGCTACTTATTATCTTAATAATTTTGGTTTGACTTGACAAAAAATTTTTATTTTATATTCTTAAATTCTTTCATAAATAAAAAATAAGCACGTAACAGTTGACGTAGCCTAAGAAAAAAAAGATAAAATGATTGATATATTTTAACTGCATTAGGCTAGAATTATTTCAATGTAAAATGTAATGTATTGAAAACAAAAACTTAATGATGTAATAAGTATATTATTTGATAAAAATATATATGTCTAAATTTGCTCAATAATATATAAGCAAATTAAACTAATGATTTCGCCTTTAAAAAAAAAAATCTAATGATTTCCAGTGTTCTTCACTGTCATGAGAGGGGATAATATCAAACGGAGCACCCTCCAACCCAAATTGAAATCCACAAATTAGTTGATTTAGTACCCATTTTACCCTTTTGAACGATGACGAAACGACACACCTGCCTCACATGGTCGCACTGATCAACCCTGCGCATGCATACAAATTCAGAGTAACTGAATTTGTCATCTACACTAGCTTACAATATCAACCTTAACCAAAACCATTACTCACTGGCTGCAACTCAACCACACTCGTTGGGCAGAGCCGCAGAGATGATAAACCAACCAATCTACTCGAGTCCCAGTTTGTATTTGCTCATTAAAAACTCTTCTCGATCAGATCGACTTGTTATAGAAAACAAAGATTGGGTAACTTTTGAGACGTGTTAAGCTTTCAAATCAAGCTAATAATCAGACCGTTCAGCTTATAATAGTATTTAAGATATTTAAGACATTTAAGATCAACTCGTTTAGTGCTTATCAAAAAAAAAGAGATCAACTCGTTTGAGATTTGGCCTGCCTGATAAACACTACAAAGTATAGACATATTGACAATTTTTTGAAGCTTATTAGGTTTTCAAATCAAGCTTAGATAATCCTCCACTCGATTTGTTCCGCTCTTTTATTAGCCATATCATTATAAAAGGACAACATATTATTTCGAGTGTAATATTGGTAATAGAAGTTTGACACTCATATTTCTTTAATTCTACTCTTATTGGTGTTTAGGTTTTGCAAATAATTCCTGCGCAAATGGGTTTATCGTGCTAGGTGAGTTTAATGTGGTCCTGCCTAGACGTTACTTTTGCCGTATGTTTTGAACTTTTGGTTGGAATCCCTCCTCATTTTCATAATAAAATATTACTTTTGTCGATAAAAAAAATATAGCCCTGCCTAGACGTGTCCCGATTAATACATATAAGCGTTTTAATTGTAGAATTTATATAAAAGATGTTACAATTATATGAGTTCGCCACTCGAAGTTTAACACCCAAAATTGAAATCCTGCGTTCGTCGGAGATGAAACTAATAAAAGAATTCTGACCTGTGGAAGAGGTAGGATAACAAAGAGATCCAAAAAGAAACCCTTTCTGGCCTTCAAGTAGCCAAGAGCAACTGCTCGAGCACTCTTGGTTTGCAACCGGCTGCTTTCGCCGGTGCCACCCACGGGTGCATAAGACAGCTTGTTCATCTTGAGCTGGAGAAACATGTTCCACACGTGCAGGGCGTCCGTCATGCACCGGAGCACCGTGACGGTGACCGCGAACCACCCGTCCACGAACAGGCACATGCACGTGTCGCTCACGGACAGCGCGTAGAAGAAGAGCGGGTCCAAGAACAGGCCCGTGGCGCACACCAGGAGGAATACCCGGTTCCATTCTTGAACCCACGTCGTCCTCGGGTCCAAAACCCGGCCCACTGACCATCCCCTACTCCTTCCCCCTCGTGGAGTTTTCATCTCCTCCGAATTTTCTTCCTCCACCTCTTCCTCCTCCTCCTCCTCCTCCTCTTCTTCATCGTCGCTGTCGTGGTAATTACCCTGTGAAATCTCTTGCTCACTTGCCATGAGAGAGAGAGAGAGAGAGAGAGAGAGAGAGAGAGAGAGAGTGTGTGTGTGTGTGTTTAGGGGTTAGTACTGAAATATGTTGAGAAGAAGAGACAATAATTGGAGTGGGAAAACAGGGTGGAGCTGAAGGGGAGATATGGGGGGAGAAGTGAGAAGTAGAAGACAGATAGCATGATGTTGCCGGATTTGCCCTTGCCCCTTCAATTATGATCCAGTGAGTTTATGAGTTTTGGAGTATAAGTGATTAAGGCTGGTGGAGTTTTGGCCACATGCAATTTAAGAGATATGCAGTTGCACTATAGATTTACTAGTATAAAGGTGTTTATAGGTGAAGCCCATGGGAGTTTGGCCATATGCTATTTAAGTTGGCACTTAACTATACGTTTCTACAGCACTTGATTAAAGACTATCCAAGCTGGGATCAACCAGAAGTTTTTTCTTTGTGGCTTTCATTTTTTTACGTTCGATGTACCCTTTGTCGAGTTTTATTAAAAAAATTTGCAGCCGGTCGAAAAAAAAAAGGGATAAGTTTTTTCTGACGTATCATTAATGAGTTAACAAATAAAGTGATTGATTGACATAAAACGAAAAATGAATAATTCGTAGATTAGCCCTATTCCAGTTTACCTTCATTTTGTAAAAGTTCTTTTTTTCAATTTTTAAACTCAAATATAATGAAAATAAAAAATAATTTTTTAGCACTGTATAAAAGATCTCAATGAGATCTATCAAATAAAATTCATATTGATAGAAAATTTATTTGCGTAAACACATAATTTTTAAGCTTGAAATTACCTTCTTTTTCAAAAAATTCTTTTTTCACACTCTGGAACACCCCCAAACTAAGGGTGGACACCAAAAAAGGTATAACTATAAAAGGGATAGTTTGAAAATTAATTCCGGAAGATTAATGGCGTTAAGAGGATGTGATGATTGTTCAAGCCTAATTAAGTAATTATTCAGTGCTCCTTAAGCACCGTCACCATCAGCATCCACCACATGGTGATTTAGGATCCTCTACAAGTATGCACATATTCGTGTATGTGTGGTGATAGAAGATTATAGAGTACCACTTGACGATGCTTCAAGAACACCTAATAAATTTTCAATTTAAGTGACATGGTTGATAAGGAGTACTCGTGTTTTTGTTCTTGTTTTTGTTTTGAAAAAAAAAAGGGGAAAAAGCTAGGACTCACGATTCACTGCGTTGTGGATTATGACATGTACCTATCGGGTTTTTTCCATATCAAACTGGTCTTTGCTTAATTATTTTTTGCTTATTTGGTGTTGGTTATGAGCCACCTCAACGGCTCATGTTTTATTTAATGCAAAAAATGAAAGTGAAGGTTCATCTTATGAGCACATTTTTGGTAGGTATGGTACGTGCACTTTTATATAACTTCATTTATGAAATATCAAAAACTACCCTTTGTTTTGTTGCAAAAGAAGTTCATTAAGAGAGAACAATTACAAAATTAGGCGCCCTCAAAGAAAATATCTTATAGTGCATTAAACTCTGAGAGATCTCATCATCATGATCTGAACTGTTCATTTGAAATTAAAGGAATCATACGTTGAGAACTTTAATAGTACCGAAACATGATCTAATGAGATATCTTCTCCACGATTAGATCATGCTGACTTTTCAAAAGTACCGAAACATGATCTAACCGAAAGTATAACAGGGATTCAAATTTCACGAACCACATCCAATAATGCTGGCTTTCCCCGAGGAAAAACAACAACAAGAAGAGAGATGAAAGCAAGAGGGGGCATGAAATTGAGTAGGGTAGGATTGGGCCAAGGAAGTTAGGGAAAGGGAGGTGTCAATTGGCAAATAAGTTAGAACAACACAGGTTCTATGCAATTTCCTCCCTTTGTTTGTTTGTTAATCAATCATGCACTACCCTTTTTCCTCTTCTGCTTATCTCCCACACGGCCCTTTGCGAAATGTGACCGTTAAAAAAACTCTCATCTGATCTAGGGGTAGTTTCCCAAAAGTAGCCCATGCTACAATTTTAGACAAAAAAGCCAATTCATTTCTCTAAAAGCCAACCTTTGGGGGTTTTGTTTCCTCCGTTAGAAGAGGCTTCTTTGGAACGATAAGTCAGAGAAGCCTCTTTAATACTTTTAGCCCCTTTTAACATTTTTGGAAAACAATTAAGTTGACTTTTTGCACTTTTAGTAGTTTTAGCATTTTTGAAAAACTACCAGTCACTATACTATCAGTTCGATCTAAAAGCAATATCAACAGGTACCCAAAAAAAAAAAAATTGCCGACCAAAAAAAACCAGGTACCAAAAATATACAGTATTCATACATAGGTATAGGTATAGTAACCTGAAAATATTATTTCCCACTTTCGGTTGGATTGTCTTTTAAATCTTACCTTTTTAACTCCAGAAAGCTAAGAGCAAGTTCATTCTTCGGTGCCCACCGTCAAATTCCAACGTCTCAAATGTAACGTTTTAGTTTAGTACAGAGTCGAAAAGATAAAAATAAATATGAACTCTTTTCGACTTCCCAAACAAAGCCTTACCTTCGTTATGTTTTGCTTTATCATTTTTAGGAACTTCTGGTTAATGGAGTGCTATATATACATGGTGTTTTTTCTTTGGCCAAAAAGGGTGTCTATGGAATTTTTTTCTCATATTTAGAAGGTCACAACAATCTTAGCCTGATGGATAATGTTGGCATGGTACAGATTTGGCACAAGGCTCTTATTATAATATAGGACCCCAAACATTAATCAACAATTCAAGATTATTGGACATGCTTTGTCTTTCCAGGTTAGGAATATAATAAGAGATTTTTCAAACACAAACCCAGTTAATGATTGAAGAGACAGGCATGCCTTATCTTGCAATTTCCTCAGAAAAGGTCCATATCACATAGGCGGAGCTAAGATTTACATAAGGGAGATCGGAACTTAGTATCCAAAATTTCACATATTCTCGTGGTTGTTGAATATTTAAGTTTCCTCACATATAATTTAAAATTCAAACATGAAATCTAAAGAATAATGTTCTACGAGAAAAATATAGCCACTTTCTAATTATACTTATATATATAGTTGGCAAAACATGCATATATACACATAAAAGAAAGTAATATATTGGTTTCCACTATATAACTAATTTTTTTAAGAGTTTGAAAGGGCCGATATAGTACATTAATTATGAATGAATATTTAATGTGTATTCTACACTATATATAGGGTGAGTCTAACGAGTTTTGGCCTGGTCCACACCCTTACAATTCCCTCCATCTCTAATTATAATAAGTTGCCCTTGAACATATTTAAACACGTCTCGGTGTACTTTATGAACGTTGTAATAGAATGACCACAAGCTTAAGTGGTTAACCTATGCTATTTTTGGGTTCGAGCATGCAGTAAACGGAATTTGAATTAGCTTACCGCCATATGACTAATTTCCTCATCGGTGTAGTTAAAAGCGAGTCATCCACAATGAGACTAAAATATTCACGAAAAAAACACTCAAATAGCCTAGCCCAAGGGCCAAGACTATGCGTTGGTGAGTCTACATTGAAAATCATATATTGTGCCCAGAAACTCAGACACGAACATAAACAATGGCGAATACACATTGTTATGTGGTTAGGCAGTTGCTTACTCCAATTTCAACATGTGGAGGACAACTGCAAAGATTTCACTCACTGAAACCCCAAAATAACCCTGTTGGTCTCTCATTCTACATTTTTCTAAGGTAAAACTTCTGTCATTAACAATGTTAATGGGAGTTGGAAGATTGAACTTCAATAAGAGGTAGGAGGATGGAAGTTGGAGTTGTCTGAACCAAAGCCAATAAGTGAACAGAAGCTTGTGATGAGTTTGAAAAGGGAAATTGATCCTCTCTGGTCTATGTTTTGGACCGAAGGAAACAGTCCTCATCGAGACTTTTTATTTGCTGCAATCAATGGTTTAAATGTATTTTTAACTCTTACCGATAAGAGTTTGTGAGAAAATCTGAACCATTGAATCTACCAATGGGCGATCCAAATATGGATTGTCTCCTCCAGACCGGAGAGGATCCGGATCCTTTCGAAAGGTAACATCAATTTATGCCATGAATGTACTCTTACCCAAAAAATTATTCGGTGGTCTTACCGGTGCCTCAACACCTTTATCCACAGGACTGCATATTTTCGTGGGCAAGTATTCAACGTATGAATACCACAGAAACACGAGCTTGTTCGTTTTGGGTCTCAAAACCCCCCGTGGACGGTTCCCAATAAATTTTCTCTATCTATCTTTCTCCACTCATTACTCTCAAAAATCTCCCTCCAAATCCAAACCATACGTGGTCCAAATAACCCTCCTTCCTCTCCTACCCAAAGGTACGTAGTAAAAGCAATAAAACACACTATCACGGAGTATATAACTGCCTTCAGCTCACAAGGGAAAAAATAACACTGAAAAACTGGACCACACAAAAGCCTGGGGTTGGACTTTCCAAACCTCATCAGATGGGCCTGGGGCTGTGTTGGCTGCATCTGTTTGATTGTTTCCTGGGACAACAAAGGGGTCGTTTTTCTCCTGTTTTGGGACAATCATCGAAATCCTTCCAAGAGATTTCCACCCTTCCGTACGGATATTGATCGGTCCTTTAAAGAAAGCAAACACCAAAACCTCATCACATGCATGACCCAGCTTTCTCGTTAATAGTCCAAGAGGAGAGGCCCAATCTGTCTCTTTAATTACTGCATGTACTCTCTCTCAAAACTCATCACTCGGATATATATAGGTTAAAAAATACAGTACTACCATATTTACGGTTTACCATTTCATTTCCCAAATCGATCATGTGAACATAATGCTCTTTACTGAGAGTTCGATCCTTGGGGTCAACTTGTAATTAATTAATTTCTTGCCTAGTTTCGGTGCGGATGAATTGTCTTTGACTGGATTGAAGACGGGATTAGTTGAAGTGCGCGTAAGCTGACCTAAACATCTCTAACCGATAGAACCAAAAAAAAAAAAGTTTGTATTATAGTTCAAAGCAATGTACACCAGATCTTTATGTGGCCAGTGAGGGGGTGCAGGCGGGCCACGATATCCCATACATCTGAGTAATTATGTTTTCATCACATTTATTTTGTTACTGAGAGTATTCAATAATTTGGCTCCTTCGAAATCTTGAGTGATTTATTTTAGCCTCTTTTATCAAATTTGATTAATTTACTTGAGTCTCCTTCGAAATTGAGTATAAATGGCTCGCTCTTTATCAAATTCTATACCATTCACCACAACATGTGACCGAAGACGATATAATGGTTTGATATGCTGCATCAACAAATTAAGCAGAAAGAGCTTGATGCTATTTTTACTCTATATATGCACGTACATTTACCTTCTCTACTTCTCTTTCCGAAAGTAGTCCCTCTGAATCGCAACCGTAGAACCTGTTCGTATCGCTTCGGCTGCTGGTTTTTCCCTGCTCCAATTAGAACAAAATCAAACACTCTCATTAGTTGAAAAATTAACTCCAAAATCCTGTGGAGGACATGAATAAACAAAATGGGTGAACTACACTATTGATATATACTTGAAACAGATAGATAAAGACAGTAAGATAAAGATGATGTGATGATGTGATCGATCCTGTTTGATACAGATCCAATGAATTTGGAATTTTACTGAAAAGACCGTAAATCAAGCCTCCTCTCATCACTCATGGAAATATCTCAACTCAAGGAGCCAGCATAAGAACTTAGAAGGGCTCCATTTACTCATGCCTCTACTTATTTCTTGTCCATGCGTGAGAGCTAGCTAACCCTGGTTTTATCCGCTAGCAAAATAATAAGTAAAATGTGTTCCATGGCAATTTTGGTTTTGTGCTTCGTGCATTACATCTGCAAAAGTTGGCCTCCATCTAAATACTACTCAAAGTTCTCAAAGACCCAAGTCACCCAACTGTCCTCAAAGAGAAAATTTTAGTTCCTCCTTCCCCTTCAGCTAGCAACAATGGGATTAATCAAAATCCAGTAGCTATATCCATTGAATTGGACGCAGACCACAAAGGACAACATACTTTAATTTGAAATCATTATTGTACCAAGGGTGTGTTTGGATTAAAAAGTTGAGTAACTTTTTTTTTGGTCTTTATTCAATTTTTTTTTTTTTTTTTGCATTTGTTTGTTTTGCGTTAAACTTTTGTGATTTATTGATTCGTTTCGATGAGAGGTATCGGAAAAGTAAAGGCCTTGTTCGTTTAGCACATTTGGGTATTTTAGTTTTGGTAGTGGGTGGAGAGAGAAATAGAGTAATAATTGAAGAGAGGGGTAATGAGTGGAGAGAGATAGAGAGAGAAATGAAATTAATAATTGAAAAAATAGGGTAATGATTAAAGAAAGATATAGGTAATGATTGAAAAACAAAGTAAATATACTAAACGAACAAGGCTAAATTTTTTTGATCGAAACTCATAATTTTTTGAATAAAGACAAAAATAAATCAATAAGACAACTTTTTTTAGTCATCTTTGTCTTTTTTAAAAATTTATGAGTTTCGATCAAATTTTTTTACTTTTCCAATTCCTCTCACCGAGAAGAATCAATAAGTCAGAAAAATTTAATGCAAAATTATAATTTTTTTAATAAAGACAAAAAAATTACTGTTAAACTGTTCAATCCAAATCACCCCGAAATAACAAGAGGCTTTTCCATTAGGTTTGGTTCAGGCCATAATAAAGTACTGACATGATAACTAGTACTAATGTAGAAAGGAGGAGAGAGAATGGCAAAGGGTGGATTGTGTCATGACAATGATCAAGAGGTCAAAATGCAAACAACAAACACCCCACGGTTCTTTACAAGCCAGGTTTAGACCTATTTTAAGAGCAAAATTGGTTCTCATGCAAGGTTTGCATACTTCTTTGAATCATGAGGTGGGATGGCTGCTATGCATTGCAAGGGAGATAGTATTTCTGCAATTGTTTCTAAATTGACAATGGCTCAAGGGCGGAGGTTTGTACTGGCTGGGGTGGGCAGTAGCCCAGATGTTCTCAAAAAAATAAAAAAATTATATGTCAATTTCCAGTCCAAATAAGTTTTGCCCAACCTGGCCACCATCTCATTCAGTCCAACCCACTATCCTCCCATTCAGCCCAATTCAACCCACCATCCTGACATTCAGCCCAGCCAACCCACAATCCAAATACTCCTAATTTAGAACAGGCAAACCCAGAAAAGGACTTGCTTCTACCCCTTTTCTTCTTCGATCGGAACTTCCTTCTTCGAAAAGCTCGACCTTTCGATGGCAGAAACAGGGGATTTTTTAGGAAAAACTCTTTTGTTGTTCTTCAAATCAAGAATGAATATATGTTTCTATGATTATCTACATTGAAAGATGAGATGTTAAAGATATCGACTTAAATTTGATAATAGATGATTTCTACTTTCTGAAACTTCGTAGGGTATAATAGTGTGTACGTTTTTTGTACTTTTCGTTTATTTATTTTTGAATATTTATATATTTATGTACGAGTTTGTCTCTTTTTGAGCATATATATAAATTTTGGGTTAGCCCAGGATGAAATAAATTCCTGATTAATTCCGCCCTTGCAATGGCTGCTACTGTCTAACATATATGCAGGGAAAGAAACTCCAGAGTTTTTCAGAAATTGTGCTTGGGAATTGAAAGGGGATGTAATTGGGAGTACGTTGTATTAACTCCTGGAGAAACATCAGAAAAACAGACTTAGTAAAGTTTGTGCATTGTAAAGTTTGTGCATTGAATGGAATATCTCCCCTAAGGTGTTTTCCTCTTTGTAATGTGATGTTTTGGATGTAATTGGAAACCCTTATGTTTGTGTTTCTGCTTGTTGCCATGTCGTAGTGAAGGGTTTGTTTGTTGGCTGTTTTGTGTTCCTATTCCTAGTTGGTCTCTGTTGTTCTAGTTTTCGAGGTATGTCCCTTAGCACCTGTAATTGGTTGCGTTCAATGTAGTAACTTTCCTAAACGAAAAAAAGAAACATCCACGGTTGCACAGATCGATTTTCACTAATGAACCACTGGGGGCGGTTGCCTAGCTAATAACAAATGCTTCACTCTCAGAATCTTAGGGTTCAAGAGTTTGCAGGTTTGAGTCACGCGGATGATGTCCGCTCACACCTTGCAACCTGTTGACCCCTGGCTGTGTCCCATTTACTCTTGGTAAGGCGGTCAAAATTTATGAGCGATTGATTCCTCAAGGACTCGTTGCTGGCCTAGAGTCATATGGTCACGCCCAGAGAAGGTTACTTTAGCCGGTGGCATCCTCCACCCTTTTCAGCTCATCAAAAGAAACTCAGTGATCATAACTTAATGATCTAGAGTAATTATTTAATATATAGTCCGATGAGTACCGCCATGTGAGACCACTGACCACACGTTCCCGTGAGATCCATCACTTAGTGGTATATCTCACAGGAACATGTGATTGTAAACTAGTTTGGAGTACTACGTGATGGTGTTCCCATATTATTGCAAAATTTCATCAAAGTGCAGGGGAGTAGTACTGTAGTAGAGTGAGAGGCGACAGTAGGGAGGACGGAGGAGGAACTTTCTACAGATCAATTATTTAATATGTTATAGCACGAGGAGGTGGACACCAAGCGGGGATAGCTCAGTTGGGAGAGCGTCAGACTGAAGATCTGAAGGTCGCGTGTTCGATCCACGCTCACCGCATTTTCTTTTTTCCCGTTACTTCATCTGTTTTTTTATAGTAGTTTGATACAGGTGCACCGACACTTGGAGAGAGAGAGAGAGAGAGAGAGAGAGAGATTACTCCATTTTCTTCTCAACTGCGACAACAAACTTATCATCTCCCCTGCTTCCTTCAATATCATCTACTGAACACACTACACCGGACGAAAACCCTAATTCCTCATCTTCACTCTCACTCTCTTCCTCTCTCTCTCTCTCGATATACTTATGTGCCATCTATGTGCATGAGTACATTGCATGCATTTTGGTTTTGATTCGTTTTATATCTTGATCCCGGTGGGACCCCCGATGAGGCGAAGACCCGTTGATTTCCGAAGGCCGGCGAGAAGGAGATTTTCCAAGGGGTTCTGGTTCACGTTATGTGGTGTTCTGTTTTTGATTGGCTTTGCTCTTTTCGGTCGTGAAAGAGGATCAACGTCTACGTCAGCAATGGTTAAGGTATTTGGCAACACATTTTCTTCTACACCTGTCAGCTCGAATTTACGTTTTTATAGATGTGGAATTTACATAGTCGTTCACATGCATATCGATTGGTCCTGTGGTCCAGGAGCGCCGGTACTTTTGACTCTAATGTCAAGGTCAGCTTACGCACATCTTTACATAGTCGTTCACATGCATATCGATTAGTCCTGTGGTCCAGGAGCGCCGGTATTTTTGACTCTAATGTCAAGGTCAGATTACACACATCTCGACTAACCCTGAACCAATCCCACCATGGGCTAAATTAAAGCGAGAACAAATGCCTGGTATGGACGGCCGCAAAAGAGTTGATAGTATATCAGAGACCTTAAGGAGGAAACAAACTCCTAAGTTGCAACCTAGATGAGGCCAACCCCTTGGGGTTGGTGGTGGACCGTTTGAAGTCGTGCATGGACTACTCTCAGAATAATTGATATTTCCTAGGAGATCCTGAACCTGAGACCGACCTACGAGGTGTTGGAAGCAGTTTTGAATTGTTCTCTGAATTCTCCAAAATTGTTTTCTTATCAGAGTGAAAAAACGATGGGTTCCACTTTGCTATTTTTCTTAAATGCAGAAGGGGAGTAGGTTTTGTGGTAACAAAAGTGGAGGATTTGTGGTCCTGATGGTGGGACCAAAGTAGCAAGGCTTTGGATTACTTTTAATTTAGTCATAAAGATTATTTGATCCCAAAAATAGTCCGATATTTTAATGTCGAAGTAGGTTCCACTTTGCTATTTTTTCTTTTACTTTTGAGTATCTTGATTGCTTTAGGTTTGAAAAAAGGTTCAACCTTTTCGAATGTGAAGCAATAAGAGCAGTTTGAACTTTTTACATCTGGTATTGACTTCGATGGTTTGATTACCACTTCAACACATTGGCTTTTAGCGATGCATTTGTTCGAGTATGCAGACCCAACAAGTCTTGAATTAATTATGGATAGCCCTTCTGAAACTTGGTGCCACAATCGTTGGAGCTAGAAGATTATGGTCTTCAATTTTATTGCTTTGCCGTGGTTTCCAATACTCTAAACTTAATTAAACATATGAAACTGAATTATTTGTTCGTAATATTTTGGGTTTAATGTGCTTTGCACTTTTTGGTCGACAAACATGATTAACCTCAACATCAACAATGGTTCAGGTATTCACATATGTGTACATGCACATATACATCCATATAGCTATGAAGCACCGACACCTTTAGAGGTCGATGTATTGCAGTGTCCGGACACAAGGACATGCAGGAACACGTGTTCGACACGCCACGCCACATGGCGTGTCCAATAATTTAATTTAAACTTATTGCAGGGGTTTCCAATTGTTTAAATGATAATTTACGAACCTGAATTGTTGTTCATAAACATTTCCAACTGCGGACATTGGAAGCTCATCTTTATCACTTCTCCTTTTGCGTGTTTCATCATGAATCCCAACTAAAACTGAAGTGATTATTATATTGTAGAGGTATTACAGGCGCAACAAATTTATGGAAGGCATTAATATCACTGAAGAAATGTTGAGCCCACACTCTATAACCCGGCAGCTAAATGACCAAATTGCTCTTGCAAAAGCTCTTATTGTGATTGCAAAAGAAAGTAACAACCTTCAGTTTGCATGGGAGCTAAGTGGCCAAATGCGCCACTCACAACTACTCCTTTCAAATGCAGCGACTAGGGAAATACCATTGACAGGCACAGAATCGGAGATAGCAATTCGTGACATGGCTTTTCTGTTGTATCAAGCTGACCAACTCCATTATGATAGTGCAACCTTGATCATGAGACTGAAATCCAGGATCGAGTCGCTTCAAGAACTAGTTCATTCTGTAAGTGAGAAGAGCACGAAGTATGGGCAAATAGCTGCCGAGGAAGTCCCAAAAAGCCTTTATTGCCTTGGTATAACATTGACTATTGAATGGTTTAGAAACACAGATTTCCAAAAGAAACTCAATGGTGGAAATCAGATTGATGACAAGCTGAAAGACAACAGTCTCTATCACTTTTGTGTCTTTTCTGACAACATCCTTGCAACTTCAGTAGTTGTCAACTCAACTGCTTCTAATTCCATCAATCCTAATCTGGTTGTGTTCCATATAGTCACTGACAACATTAATTATGCCCCAATGAACGCCTGGTTTTCCATGAATACTTTTCGTGGATTAACAATTGAAGTTCAAAATTTTGAGGCCTTCAGCTGGCTCAATGCTTCTTATGTTCCTGTCCTAAAGCAGCTCCAAGACTCAGACACTCAGAACTATTACTTTTCTGGGAATAATGACGATAGTCAGACCCCAATCAAGTATCGTAATCCTAAGTACCTCTCAATGCTTAACCACCTCAGGTTCTACATTCCTGAAGTTTTCCCTTCACTGGACAAAGTAGTGTTTCTTGACGATGATGTTGTGGTTCAGAAAGATCTGTCGTCGCTTTTCTCGATTGATCTGAATGGAAATGTAAATGGAGCAGTGGAAACTTGTATGGAGACATTCCACCGATACCATAAGTACTTGAATTACTCTCACCCAATTATACGTGCACATTTTGATCCAGATGCATGTGGTTGGGCATTTGGAATGAATATCTTTGATTTGGTTGAGTGGAGGAAAAGGAATGTAACTGGAATCTACCACTACTGGCAGGAGAAGAATATTGACCGGACCTTGTGGAAGCTGGGAACTTTGCCACCTGGACTTTTAACTTTCTATGGGTTGACAGAACCTTTGGATCCTCACTGGCATATTTTGGGATTAGGCTACACGACTGTCGACCGGCAATTACTACAGAATGGTGCTGTACTGCATTTCAATGGAAACTCAAAACCGTGGTTGAAGATTGGGATGGGGAAATACAAACTGCTATGGGATAAATATGTTGATTATTCTCAGCCTATATTGCAACAATGCAATGTTCATTGACTGTGGGACAGATTCGATTTGCCAGGCGATAAGGTACTTTAAGATTTTGAAGAGTGAACTTGAGAATTTTCTGTTAAAACTTTTTGACGGCATCAAGTAAGGTTTAATGGCCGGGAGATGGGCGTACATTGTTGTTTTATCAGTTACCTGCAGCAGTTTTGCCTTGTTTTGAGCTGCAATTGCGACGAAGTTTCATCTCTCATCTTATTAGCCTTATTTCTCTTCGCAATGATTTTACTTCATAATAGTGATGTGTGTGTGTGTGTGTGTGTGGGTGGGTGGGGGGGGGGGAGGTGGGGTTGTATCTGCCTGCCCACAGAGGAATACTAAGAAAAGGTTAAAATAAGAATCATGCACTTTGAAGATGTTTAAATGGCATACCCTATTCATACCAAGGTAGTGAAGTTTAATGTGGTATTAACCTTGGCCTGTATCATCTTGAGTTATAGTGAATACTTTGGAACTATGCAATCATAGAGTTTGCACTATGGAACTTTCATGCACAATCATGTAAGAGATGGAGGAGATTCATGAAATCCATGTAAATCAATGTGATTGGTATTTGCTAAATGTTCAAATAATTGCTTTTGTGCAGGTTACTCATTATTATTTTTTATCCAACAGTTGGTAGTTGAATTTGCTTAACAATGGCAAAGAATATGGCTAAAAAACTAGTTGCCAGGATTTAAATTGTGCCCTGAAACAAGAATTGTAGCAAGGCCATTGAAAAAGTGTTAATTCAATTCCAAAAACAAAATCACGACACTTTTTGATATCGTTATACTTTATGACGGTTTTATGTTGTTCAGATTGTTCATTCGGTTTAGATTTTTGATGTGATTTAGCACAAAAATTGACTGCTTGTATTTACCGGATTTATTTAAGTAGTCCGAGCTCAATAAGAGGGTCGGTGAGGTCTGTTTCTTCCTCAAGATATTCTCCCTTATCTCTGTTCATTAAGGTAGACTGCAATATATATATATATATATATATATGGAGCTGTAGATCCCAGTCAGTTCCTGTCCATCAGAATGCGAATAGATGGCAAAAAATATAGAAATTTACGACTTCGTTTTCCAAAGTGATGAATCTCTGAGAGACGAGTCACGAGACAAATTGTGCAAATGAGAATATGAAATGAAGGTCCTTCATACCTGGTGAAGAATTTCCGGACAACTATGGAGACACTACCAGTTTTATCCGCTGACCCTGAGGCTTTTGCCAGGAACAGGGCTCTTGAGGTAATTGAAGCACCTTGTTTGCCTCTTAACTACTTTCTGTTAACCAAAATATTTAGCAGTTTCTTCCCTGATCATTGAATCTGAATAAAATGTATGTTTCTCTCAATAACCACTTGGATCTAGTTAAATTTCATTTTAAAGGATGGATTTTGCATTAATATTTACGAACAAAGTAAAAATAGCGGCAAAGTCCTAAAGAGAATTTAAGTTTGATGAGATGGTAATCTATGGAGTAAACAATTACTAATAGACTAAGTTCCATCATTATGAAAGTATTTTCAGGGAATTTTCGCAATCTCAGGTCATCCACTGGAGATGGGCGATGCTCGGAAGCAATAGGTTGCAACATTCCAGAAGTCCTTGAGAAATGGGTCGAAGTGGAGCCTGTTTGGTTCAAAGCCGGAGCCCAAATCTTCTCTGACGGCGGCTTAGACTAGTTGGGCACTCCTAATCCTATCCACGTCCAAAGCATTCTGAGCACACCAAAGCTGGAGCCCAAATCTTCTCTGAAGGCGGCTTAGACTAGTAGGCACTCCTAATCCTATCCGCGCCCAAAGCATTCTGGCTGTGCTCGGGTTCCAAGTGATCCTAATGGGCCTCGTCGAGGGGTTCCGCGTTGTGGACTTTCCGGATTCGGAGAGGGAAACAACCTGCACCCGGGTGAGCAGTACTTTGACCCGTTGGGCCTTGCCTTGCCGATGACCCATCCACCTTTGCTGAGCTTAAGGTGAAGGAGATCAAGAACGGGAGGCTAGCCATGTTCTCAATGTTTGGATTCTTTGTCCGAGCTATTGTTGCTGCAAAAGGACCACTAGACAACCTCTTGGATCACCTTGACAATCCAGTGGCTAACAATGCTTGGGTCTGTGCCCTCAAATTCTGTACCCAGTTTGGTCGATGAGATGTTATATCATGTCCAAGTCTCATCTTAAAAACTGCAACTTCTGCTTCCTCAATTTTTTCCCCCTTATCAGTTGGATTATTATTATTATTTTTTTTTTTTTTGTGGTGAAAATGTCGATGCATGGAAAAGGGTAGCTTGTGTAGATTCAAAAGTTCTAAAAAAAATTTAAAAAATCACTGGATTTTGTTATTTTGCTACAAAAGTGATTTTCCGTCGATGTCGACAAAAGTCTCTTGTTAAATCATCTGTAATGGAGGAAACAATTCTTGCAATACCATTGCTACAGGTTTCATCTGACATACAGTAGCTTTCAAGCAATGCATTGTCAGATTTTATAAATTGGGCTCAAACTTATATTGGTGATGTGTATAGTGTATGAAATGTGTTTTTTTGAGTGAAAGATATTATTTTTATTTTTGAATCCCACACAAATAATCTACAACTATCATTAATTTTAAAATAATTTTTTGACTGACCTCGCAAAAAATAAACTCGGTTAAATATATGCAAATGGCATATTTATTTTCTAAGTTTTTGTTCAGATTTTAGGAACTTAAATTATGAATTATCAAAAAATAAGGTAAAATAATTTTCACTATTCATGTACATGGTGTTATGAATATGTGTAACTTTAACAAAGGGTTGCGGAAACTAGAACATAAATCTTGTCTAACTGAGTTTCCACCACTCAACCATCCAATCGTTGGCAATTTGTTCAGTCCGCGATTGGATGAAGTTTCCAACGAAAAACCGAACTGACCGACCGAACCGAATCATTTTTGCAATAACCGTTTGCACCAAACCGAGCCGAATTCAGTCGTTACGGGACAACCCACATGTCAGATCTTGGTCGTCCATCCATTTAGCCTAAGACTAATCCCTGCCGTCCATACCATTCACCAAGAACCCCTAATCTAGCGTTTTGTAACCTCTGTTGCAGGAAAACCCTAACGATCTTCTGGTTCAGTTATAGCGATGGCGAAGAACAGAAACAAGAAGAAGCTTAAAAATGGATCAACAGCTATGGACATCGCCTCCGATCAGACGGTCGCTGATCGCGTTCAAGGTACTAGCATATGTTCCCCGCTTTTATTTCGCTCCTTTCTTATTGAGTCAGAACATGTTCTTCTACTTCTACTCTTTTATTTTGTTTTTTTGGCGCGGCCATAAATTGTAGTATTTTAACTGTGTATTTGCAGCAATGGATACCTCAGAGTCTGCAGCTCCAAACCCATCTAAAACCGCTGCCCCCAGCAGGTCAGCATCAATTGACCCATTTTTATGAACTGTTACTAAACGTACAGATTACCTTAGGTTATACTTCCTCCATCCCAAAATAGTAGTTCCCTACGAGCATACAATTTTCGGATAAAAAAAATGTAGTACTTCCGTTCATAATTTTTAGATTTTTTTTTGCACCAAATTAAAGAACTAATTGAGATTGAATTTATATGCAAAAACAGGTTCTCCCTTTTATACAGTAATAGATAAACCTGTGTTTTCCAATCTCCTATTTAAAAATGCAATATCGCCTCGGATTCCTGAGATAATACGGGTGTATGTCAGGTTTACTAGTTTGGATTTAGGGCAGATTCAGAGGAAGTTTTCTCATGCTTTACATTAAAATCAATTGAGACAAAAGACAGAAATTTTATAGGAAATTTCCCGGACTGAAGGGGTTTTTAGCTTACTCTTGACAAATATTTAGGTTTCAATCTAGGTTTTCAGTCGTAGTCAAGTTGTAGCAACAAGAAGTGGGAAAAATGGCCTGCCTATGTAAGCATCGTATGAGGTACTCATTGATGTTTTGAGGGTAATCTCATGCTCAAAACAATTATGAAGAACAGAGTGATCCTTGTAGACCTGTGGTTTGGAATGTTTGAAATAAACCCCAACAGCTTCTTTTTATTTTGAATCCAAATTGGCCCTGACTATTGATGTTAACCATCCTTTACTATGAATTGTATGTTGATCGTTGAATTGAAAGGAAATAATGTGGCAAAAGGATATAGTTATGACTAGGAGTGTAGTTTACTTTATGACTTAAAGAAGAATGCTTCAAATAGACCTTGTTACAAAAACAGCTAGCAGATTTAAGTTAAATCATGTCAAGTTCTAGTAAGATCAAAATAGTGTGGAGTAGGTTGAGGTTCTTTTCTCCTTTTAAAAGTGACACTGTTTATATCATGCTTGGTTTTTGAGGTAGCTTTATGAATGGTGGGGGCTTTTCTCGATTTGTGTATCGGTTCTAATGATTTCTTTCTGCCGGTTGGGGCTAACATATCCTGCTTTCAATATCTTACTTTTCTGAGTTGTGTGTTCTTAGTTTCCTACTCCTATATCGCACAATTGCAGGCTTGATTTATAAATTGTGTCACTCAAGAAAGCCTTGATAATGTATTCTGCGATCTAGTTGGTTAATGGAATCTGGATAAGTTTGTTGAGTAGATCCAGTCAAATTGTAATTATTGTCAGGATGAGAATTGAGATATTGTAAGTGCAAACAATTTGGTGCAAACAAAGGCCCCCACCCTGGTCATTAGTTTTTTGGGGGTGGTCCGAGGCTTTATATGAGCTTGTTTAGAAATTACATAAACAATGGACACCAATTGACCTGCCATTGTTTGAGAAAATTTTCTGGTTCTGTGAACCCTGTAGTATGGGAGTCCTCTTTACTCTTGGCAACTAAAAAAATGGATGTACGAAACACTTTTTCGCATTCCAACGATCGAGACCTATACGTGGCTGTAGAAGCTAGGGAATTTGCAAGCCCAATGGCAGGAACTTTTGAAGTACTTTGGGCGGAATCCAATCTACCCCTACAAGATTCGACAAGGTTTTTTACACTCACTTTCAATTCAATCACTAGATTGTGGAACACTAGAAAGATTTCTAGTTTTACCTTCAAGTTCAGCCTCAAAAGCCTTGTGTATGTTCTTTAGTGGTATTGAATACATTTGCACTACTTTGCCCTCGTGGTCTCTAAAGTCAATTTCCGCCCCAGCCTTCCCAGGCCCCAAAAACACCCCATCAATGTTCATCTTCCACCACCGAAGTGGTGGAGCAACCACAAGTTGCGGGTTAAAGGTTCACTAGAAAGTTTTTCCGATACATCCAAGAGGAATACCCGAATTCCCATCTGAATAACAAAGTCACAGAACCAGGAAATTTTCCACAAACAGTGGCAGGTCAATTGGCGTCTATTGTTTATGCAAGTTGGGTCTTTGTGGTTGCCAACGTGCCTTTTTTTAGACTTGCTCTTTGCTACCTTAGTATCAGCGCCATTTTGCTTTTGTTTCTTCTTAATCTTTTCTCACAACAGGAGTTTGAAAAGGGGTGTACAGATGAAAAGATCAAAGAACGTCCGAAAGATGAAAGCCATAGCCAAAGCAGTATGTAAAAGTGAGAAATCAGTGGAGAAAATTTTGAAGCACGAAACCAAGATATCGAGAACGCAATCTGCAAAAAAGCTCTACGACTGAGTGACTTACTGCATCTGTTCAATAGAATAGGCTTAGGACCATAACATCATTTTTGTGGTTTTTGTTCCAACTCTGTAGTAATTTCCCTTACGAGGTTGATTATGGACAACATTTTCAGTAAAACTCATCTGAGCAGTTTCAACTCCAAATAACTGCATTTGCAGTAACTATTCGGAATTGGTTGTGGGGTTTAGCATATTCCATGTATTTATAGCATCACAAAGTAAGAATTTGTTTCAAGAATTCCATGCAGAGGTGATTCTCTTCTTTGTAATAATCTTTTTGTTTTGGGGGGAATGAGAGGATAGTAGCTGTGCAATACAATGAAAGATACGGAAGTTGCTCTGTTTTCAGATGAAGATCCTTGTCTGGTAGACCAGCTCGGCCGGTAGGTATCGAGCCCTTTTGTGCAATGAAGTCCATCTCTAAGGGATAGTTTGGCTGATAGATTCTTGTCTCAAGTTTGGCTGATAGATTCTTGTCTCATAGTTTGGCTTTCAAGTCCTTTCTGGTATTTGTTCAATTAATATCCTGTGAGGAAATGGCCAAACAATGGCAAGTGGGTATCCAGTTGGGCTCTGTAGCCTCTTTTTCCAGGTTCGGACTTGTTGGGCTAAACAGAAGAACTACAATGTCCCAAGTGCCTATATCTGGATGCTAGAAAATACTGGCCCTATCAATAAATCTGTAGTCTGTACCACTTAAACATTAAAAAACAGAACCCAATGGATAGATATGGGGTTCTATATAAATGATTAGAGCCGTTCAATTTGTTTAAAATATATTTTCAAGAGTTTTCATAAAAAAAATCTCATTCAACTCATTCGGACTTAAAATAATCGCAGAGACCAAAAAGTGAATGAATGAATCAATCTCGTACCCATATCCGATTGAGCTATTTTTCCAGATGAAATCTTTTAAAAATAATTTAAACGAACTGATCGGATCTGATCATTAACGTGGGATCTTGAGGCGAGTCCTACACAATTCAATATATATTTGGCGGTCACCAAATGGCGTACCTAGTCTGCTGCTTTAGTTTTTGGACAATGAACTGGGCCTATCCTCCTCCTTCCATAGCCGAGTAAAAGTAGATTTGGTCCTATTATCATAAATGGACATGGAGGCGGTGGTCCGGTGGAGCAGATAAGCTCAGAGGTCATTTGCTTCCTAATTTGTTCAGGCAGTCAGGCCATGACATCAGTGAATGGAAGCGACAAAGTAGAGCACAACCCCATCTCTTAAAAATAATTCGATGATTTATGACGAATGGAGCCATTATCTATCCAACATCTCTTAGATTGGCCAGACAGACGTGCCACCCAAAGAGTTTCGGTTTCTCGAATATTTTGGAGAGAGAGAGAGAGAGAGAGAGAGGAGCACAAATATACATGCCTATTGCCTAGTGAAAAGAGTTTCGAAAGAAGTCAAAAAGTTAGCCGAATCCGGCTCAAACGTATGATTAGCCCCATGATTCATCCTCTCACTTTCTTTTCAGATTCCCAGCCACATGAAGTAATAGTTTAGGCAGGGGCAAAAAGTTCACCGTGCCCAAATACTTTAACCACATGATTCATCCTCACTTTATTCAGTTTAGGGCTTTATTTGGCACAGCAAAAAGTTGACCCTGCACAAATTCTGTATTTTTTTGTTATTAAAATCAAGTTTCCGGATCAGTTTACGCACATCTCGACTAATCTTAAGATACTATAAAACGCGATTCCACTAGCTGGGACCTCACTTGAAGCCAGAGCAAATACTCTACATGAACTATCCCCAAAAGAATAGTACTTGAGAAGTTTTGAATTTGAGATCTTAAGAAAGCGCAAATTTCTAAATCACATAACTTGATCACTAGGCTAACTCTTTGGGATTACCCTGCACAAATACTTAGAACATCCCCAATGATGTAGTTATAAGTATTAGATATGTGTTTTATATGACAAAAGTAGAAAAATAGGACTCAATTCTAAGAATGTGTTAATTCAGATAATCCTTGTATGATTCAATGTTATAGCTATAGAATGTGTTACATACTGATCTCCTAAATTTGTCTCATTCTTGCTCGTATGTTTCAAGGGTATATATATAGCCAAAAAATTTCCGCTTGACCAAAATATATATATATATAGCCAAAGAATGTGTTACATAGTGTGATCTCCTAAATTTGACATGTGAATTGTCCAAGTGCTATTTAGCCTCTTCCCTTCCCTTTCATGTCAAATTTGACATGTGATATCAAATATTTTCTTTAACTACTTTACTCCCCAACACTTACAATTAATTTGAAAACATACCTAAATAAGAAAATTTGACATATTAGTTGGAGTGTGTATTTTAGAGATGCTAAATTTTAATATGTCAAATTACCACATAGGGATCTCCAATTGCAACAAAGACAAAAAAGAATTAGAATAAATATATTGAAGTGATTACTTTAGGGAGGGATCCCATTTGATTGCCAAACTACACTACTATCAATTTTGTGTTGGACTTTTGGGTATATATGTAAATCTTAATTCGTCTTGATTTGCCACTTTCGCTGACTTAGACAGTAAGAATATGACAACGATTATGTCAAAGTCACTTTCGCCAACTACGACAATGACTAGGATGAAAATCCGAATCGCAAACAAAGATATTACGGTAGTCGATAATGTAATATCACGAGATAGATATTTCTATGTAGCCACTATACGCATTAGCTAATGCAATTAATTTTTCCATTCAATACATAACGAAAATTGAAAGTGTATAAAAATAAAAATAAACATTATGAAAATTGTAGTAAAGGAACTACATAATTCTTGCTTGCTTGATAATTCTTCCTGCAATTGTAGTCAAGTTTTGTTGGATCAGATACACAACAAATAAAATTTGGGCAAATGTGACCCCCTGTATTCGAAACCATGCACACAATTGTGGTGTCCTTAAAATGATCTGATTAGCCATGCAAGGATTCCCATTTTCTCCTCCCTTAATCCTTCCAAAGCAAAACTTGATAAACAAATTCCGATCATCTATCAACAGTTAAAGACTCCAGAACTCTATCCCTTTCTCAAAGTTACCAAAAACTAACCATAATTCAATTCTCCGAATGAGCCCCACGGTTGATCATCTCCACGTACTTATTCAACGACTCCTGCCTCTGCAGCCTCATTTCCTCGTTGAACTTCTTTATAAACGCCTCCACCCGCCGGTTCAACTCGTCCTGACTCGGCGAGGATTCCTTCTTCAACTTGCCCGACCCGGACGGTTCCCTCCTCAGCTTCTCCGGCGGCCGGTTGGCCGGGCTGGCGGTGGACCGGTCGTTGAAGGTTTCCGATTTGATCATCATCTGGTCGTGCACTTCTTGTAAGTGGCCCACGCGATTGTGGGTTTCCCACGTGTCGGATTTTCTCAGGTGCCTCGCCAGCGGCATTGAGCGGCCTTCCGTGATCGTCTTCCATGTGTTCTCTAGCGTCTCGTGCCGCTTCGGTTTTGACACTCCCAATGTTCTCCCCCCTAAAACACATGCAGTAGAGAAATTTTGAAATTACGCATGTTTACCATCAAATTAGTAGTACAAGCTGTAGAAGAAAATGACAGACACATGTCCAAACAAAAATCCAAATCTATATATGGAATGATCATGTACGTCGAAAAAAAAGCCAAACAATTGTGTGGATCTCAAATGCATCAATTTACAAGTAGTGAACAATTCTGAACACATTTATATCTTGTTATCGATAAGTTCTGGTTATATATTGGTACATTTTCAATTCTCGAGCTTGTTTACCGCTATCACGGCCGACCATGACGTCCTGATGGATGATTGGGTACTTTAAAATTAAAATTCACATCTGCTATAACCGATTCTTGTTAAGCTTCATACGATACTCTCCGTTACATTTACAGTGCCCGAGTAACCGTTACGTTTTGTTTTGTAATACCGAGGTTTAAAACATTTATTTCGACAGAACTTCGAAGGGAGGTTAGTTGTCCTTTTCCTCACCGTTTTCACGGATAGAATCGGAACCTTGGATGGCAAATCCCGAACCTGGGATACCAAATCCCGAACGGGTTCACCGCTGTCACGGCCGACGATGACGTCACGGTCCACAGACACACACATACACAAACAGAGAGAGAGAGAGAGAGAGAAAGAGGAGGCACCTTCAGGACTGGATTTGACACCTTTCCGGTGACCGATCCTCCCAGAAACCGGCGGTCTCTCATAAGACGAAACCAAGTACTCCGTCGCCGAATTAACCTGCGGGGACGACAACGACGTCGCAACCGCCACCTCATCCTGACCGCTCACATCCTCCGCAGCATTCAAATCCAACGTCGTCGTCTTATCGCTCTCCACCTCCCCCATCCCACCGTCCACCTTTCCACCCACATCGAAATCCTCACCTTTCACCACAACCTCACCATACCCGTACCCAAACACGGGCGGAACCTCCACCCCATCACTCTTCCCGTCAACGCCGTCGTACACCGCCGCGTAACCCGCCTCGAAATCCTCACCTTTCACCACAACCTCACCATACCCGTACCCAAACACGGGCGGAACCTCCACCGCATCACTCTTCCCGTCAACGCCGTCGTACACCGCCGCGTTACCCGCCTCGACCTTGACCGGCGCCGGAAGAACCGCCACTGCCTCATGCGGTGAATCTTCAACGACCTTCTTGTTCTGAAGCTTGGACGAGGCGACGATGGTGATGATGATGCAGTTGACGACGAGGTAGAGGTACGGAGGCCTGAGCCACGTGAGGACAACTTCGGAAGACGCGAATTGTATTATGGTCGGAACGGAGAGTTTCAGGATCACGGCCGCGAATAGAACGCTCGTGGATATCAACACCGCTCTGAGCGATAACTTCGGAATCGCCATACTGCGTGATGATTATGCCTCCTCAGCTTTTCTTTTTTGAGGAAAAAAACAACGACTGCTCTTCAAATGATCGAAAATTCTGTAAGACGATTGCAATTTGCGTCAGGTAAGCTGAGCCGCACATCAAGTTATACATATAAGAAAAAAAGATGACGTGCTTCAAATTATCGAAAATTATGTAAGATGATTGCAAATAAACTGCATAGACACCTGAGTCTAAAATTTAGAAGAAAGAGAGATTATTGTTGTTGAAGGGGGAGAGATGATTAGAGTGAGAGAGAAATGGTGGGGTGGGTTTGTGTATTTATATATGTGGAGGTTGAGAGAGATGGAATTTGAAGGAGGAAGAGAGGGGGAAAGGGGTGGGGATTTATTGAAAGGTGTGGGCTTTTGGGGTGCTTGCGTTAAGTTTAGGGATGGGTCGCTTGGTCGCCCCATCTCCCGTTATAAATTACTAAGGAGTAGTCCAGAGTTTGAAATTACTTTATACAACAGTCTGGGAGTATCGTCACGTCGTACTCTAGACTAATTTACAATCAGATATTCTTGTGGAGTCTACCACTAAGTGCATAAATTCTATAAAAATGTGCAGTTGTATAGTGATCCGAAATACCATGAGGCGGTACTCCCGAACAATTGAATAATTACTGACTTGATTGCATGGGCCCACGGTCTTCAACAGCGTGGGTCTTTTGATGACACGTGGTTCAGCTTTGCTAACCTTGGTGCGAGACACTGGAAGACTGTTAGGTATTAAAACGTGGGAAATCGATCAGTACAGTGCTACCAGTTGGTATGGTTCAACTTTTTCACTCCAACTGTGGAGCTTCCGTCAAATGCATGGGATCATTCCACGGGGCTTGGAAGTTCGAACATAAAAGGAGGAGTTATGATACGTATTAGAACCACTCGATGACCAATCTCTCGTTTCCACGGACAAGTGATCGATCACAATTCATGTAGCCTGCGTGGATAGGGTAATAAAAACACTAACATATATAGTTGACCACCAGTAATCTAGAAAAGTTAATTGTCGTTAAGATTACAAGTGTTCTACTAAAATGTAGTACTCCTACAAGTAGTATTTGGATGCAACAGAATCACAAATTAATACACTAATTATACGTCACTTGCGTAGTAAGTATCATTTGTTTTAATTATTATACGATTTTGTGTTATAAAAATGATGTACGTGTTAGTATAACACACTATTCCTTACTGATTTTTTCTTGTGCATAAAGTAGGGAGGCATATATATTGAAGCGAATTAAAAAACGGTTGACCAAAAGCCGGTTCAAGTCACCATAAATAATCATATAGTACTGATGTTACGTACGTAAATGTAATCCAACTCTATAAATTACGTACACTCGTTTAAGAGATCAGTACTAGGTTTGTGTTTCAAGTTTCACTCAATGCAACTTTATCTTTACTGATAAAGAAATGTATACCAATAACACAATTACAGCTATTCTTATTGAAGAAAAAGTTCTCATTTGGTCATAAGAGTCTATTACGACTTATAATAACTTTAGGATCACTGCTCTTAATTTTCAACTGCATACTTAAATCATCATAAGGTAACGTGACTGAGGTCTGAATTTCATGGCTCAACTTGTCAAGGTCGGCAAGGAAGGTGAAATTTGGGCCGGCCTTTTGTGTTTGGATAAAGAGCCCCTACTCATACCTAATCTATTCTACTATTAGCCATACCAATGAGGAGTAATTATTCAATACTCCCGAAGTATATGAACAGTATACTCTCTCTTCTCATATAACATGTGGGTCCCATATGTGTCCTCTGCGTGGGCTCCACATGCTATGCGAGAGGAGAGAGTTTTCATATACTCCGGGAGTACGTATTGAATAATTTTCGACCAATGAGAAGGTTGTTTCTAAATTCAGGAGTCCTGGGACAACCTCCGGATGCAAGTACCCATAGCCCCTTATTAAGGTTAAACGTATATACTCTTAGTACCATCCATACGTGATAAGACTTTAGCTTTGGCCCTAATATAGGTGTGGTGAGATTCCTTTAAAATTGTGGCGTGGTATGGTGTGACGAGACAATACTTCTTGGCGGAGGTGATACTTATAATACTTATACTAGCTTTTCTTTTTTAACATAAAGAATGCGATGAATATTCCAAAAAAAACAAAACTTGCCGCATTTGATTATAGAACTAAATTTTATAATTCTTCAGCTTTCCCAAGATCTACATGTTTCAAGAAGTAATTAATAATCTAAGAGTAGAGTCTAAACTTTTCATGTTCTAATCACATTTTATATGCAAAATCCAAGCCGTGTTTGTCTGAACTAGTGAGACACTTTAAAAGTGTCATAACAACATTTCCAACCACAACCTTAATTTACCGTACCTCCGGGCACTGTTTGAGGATCCTAATTGCAAACTTTGTTTAGTCCAACGGCTTCCATGGTTTCCTTGGTTGAGCACATGAAAGACAGCTAGCTTAGTATGAATCTGGGCTGACACCACACTAGTCAATGTCAATAAATCAAGAAGAGTAAGATCTGGACTGACACCACACTAGTCAATGTCAATAAAGTCGGCTGACACCACACTAGTCAATGTCAATAAAATCAAGAAGAATAAGATCTGGGCTGACATCACACTAGTCAATGTCAATAAAACCAAGAAGAATAAGATTAAGGCTGCGTTCTTTTAAACTTAACTTCTTCTTTTTTATTCACTCCATTCTTCTACACTTTAACTTATTTTCCCTTCTTAAGCTTAACTTATTTGTAATTTTGTGTGCGTGTTAGGTAATTAATTAAGTTTAAATTTAGAAGAATTGTTGAACTTAACTTATTTTCTGGTGGTTGCTTAACATCTTTCTTTCATGGGTGGCAGAGTTCTAGACCATAGAATCTTGCTGACTAAAGTGGCCTACTCTATCGCAGTAAGGGCTTAAGCGATCGAAGTGACCTAACCTAGCTCCATCTAGAAGGGCCTCGGTCATCTATTTAAGTTCCAAAATGGGAGAAAAAAATAAGGTAAGTTTAAAAGAACGCAGACTAAGGGTACTCAAGCCAAAGAAGATCGCACACGTACAGTACACGAAGTTCTCGAATCTCAACTTAACTTTAAATGAGAGGCAAATCGATGCGTGACACTGAGTCCCTGTGTGATGCTAAGTTGGGTTAAATAGCAATAGTGGTCACTTGTCATCGAGATCTAGAGGACATGAACCCTCACCACTATCTTGCTAGCTAGTGAAGAGAAGAAGTTTCAAAGTTTGCATCATACACAAAATCATAAAAATTGTGTATCCTCTCCAATTTGCTTTTCTTGTCGTGGAGCACTTTGGTAGTATATGCCTAATGATCAAGTAAATATTAGTGCCCCTTGCATGCACTCTACGGCACACAAGGCTTGTAAGTCTCCCCTCAAGCTTGAGTACTGAATTACTAATTAAAATTCAGACATTTTCACCACCAAGAGTACTTACGGGTAGGGGAGATATTTAAGTCACGTGGAAAGAGGGGGACTCCCCTTAAGCTATTGTGTGAGTGGCATACTTAACTAGATTAATCTATCGTGAATAAGGGGTTTTTTTTTTTTTTTTTTTTTTAAGGCCCTTGAAAGAGCTAAGCCTCATTCCGCTAAGAGAAATAAGTATTTTTTTTAATTGAAAGTGATGTATTATGAGAAAATGACATGTTTCGTAAAACGAGAAATAAGTACTTAAAAATTAAGAACCTTAGTGGAACGGGGTCTAAACAACTTTACCCGACTCTTGTAAAAAACGGGTAATCATTGGAACTCAACCACGCCAAGACGAACATTAGATGAAGATAACAGTACTTTCCAATGCACCACGTAACAATCTTTACATGCCATTGTATTAAGGAGCTAGACGGGGCGGCTGGCAGGTCCCGACACCCCCTAGATTTTCTATATGTTGTAGGGAGAGGTTTAAATTTTCTATATTTCCTTTCAAATAACATTTATCGATCTTAATTTGATCTTCGTAATCTTGTCTTCGCCACTGTTGGAGAGAGCCCATCAAGGAAGACAACAGCTATTTATAATTTTGAGTGTCGACAAACACAACAAGAAAGCCTCTTGTGAGCAACTTGTTTAATTAGCAACCCATTTCGAAAGTTAATTTTCTAATTAGCCCCACCCTAATAAAGATCAAAGCACTCATCATGACTAATCCTAATGGAGCAAATCAGGTGTCGCCATATACAAGCAGCTAGCACAAGGCCCAATCGCGCACGCAATGATTATTCGTAATCTTGTCTTCACCACTGTTGGAGAGAGCCCATCAAGAAAGACAACAGCTATTTATAATTTTGAGTGTCGACAAACACAAGAAGAAAGCCTCTTGTGAGCAACTTGTATAATTAGCAACCCATTTCGATAGTTAATTTTCTAATTAGCCCCACCCTAATAAAGATCAAAGCCCTCATCATGACTAATCCAAATGGAGCAATCAGGTGTCGCCATATACATGCAGCTAGCTTGCACAAGGCCCACTCGCGCACGCAATGATTATTAAACGAATTCAATTCAATATTGTCAATGGAAGGTAGATCGATATTTCAGCTACCAGAAGAAGATTAGATTAATTCGTACGTACGTGTGAGATTTTGCGAGCGTACACATACGTACGTACGTGCTTGAATTTACTACTAACAGATTGCGTGATTAATTAGTCAAGTGTGTGAATCATTAGGACTTTTGATCAAAACTTGATTTTAGATCCCTCACCTATTCCCCTGTCAACATCGTCACTGTTCCATTCGAATGCTACCTGCAATCGACTTGTTGGCTATTCGATCTTTTGAACCTGTGGTGAGGGAGAGAGAGAGAGAGAGAGAGAGAGAGAGAGAGAGACAACTGATTGAGCACGCGAAAAGATTAGCGATCGGAGAACATGGGTACAGGGTACCTCGTGAATAGTAGTTTGCTATTATTTTTTTGTGGATGTAGATACACGGTTGAAACACATATATTTTTATAAATGATGAAGACGCTGTGATTCCAAGCCTGGTCAGAGTGTGGGTTGAAATAAATCCAGCTCTTTTAACCTTCTTTATTAGGGGAAATTTCAATTCTAAGGAACAACGTAAATTAAGAAAAAATTATCGATCTTTTTATCACATGGGCCGCGGCACGTTCACTCGAGCAGTGAGTGCATGAGTGATATGCCTCCCTAGCTAGTAAAAAAGGAACACTTGAGCCCGCTTATGGTTCTTATTTTTACCCGGGGACGCACTCTTGGAAAATTATTTATAAGTATTGGTGGAGTAATTTTTGAGAGAATGCTTACAAAACTATATACTACTATGTGATTGGAAGAAGAATTGGAGCAATTAATACCGAACAATCTTTTCTATCCTCTCCATCCTTCCTAACAGACAAAAATGGAAATAGTTGTTTATGACAGAAACCAAAAAAAAAAAACTGGGGAGGGGCCATTGGAAATCAGGGTTTAAAGGACATAGTAAAATTAACTTAGGCCCCGTTCTATCTTTTTGACGCGAAACAAGAAAATATTATCATTGCATGTAGTCAGACGACATCTTCAGATTTCCATCCGAATACAGAAAAAAAAAAAAACACAACTAAGTCTCAAAACTAACGATAGACAAGGAACACAAAAAGACGAAACTAATGTCTAGCGCTAAGGGAAATAAAAAGTACTTATTTTTTGAATTAAATGTGATGTATTATGAGAGAATGACATATTTCGTAAAATAAAAAATAAAAATCTTTGTGGAACGGGGCCTTACATGATAGCTTTATTAATTTCTTCTACCTTTAATCATAAAAAAAAATGTGACCACAACAAAACTATAACCTTAACCCAATTGAATGTTCAAGTGATTAACAATCTCCTTGACTAAGTGGGTGTTCTCATTTCCATATGCAGGGGCAGATACAAGGGGTGCTGACACCCAGCACAACTCGAAATATCCGCACTAGTTGTACTAGTTTTATTTTTGAAAAAATTGTATGGATTTGATCCTTGTAAATCCCTTGAATGAATAAAAATTCTTCAAATTTCTCATGTGTGAAAAAACTTTCTAAAATTTTAAGTTATCGACCATTTTTTGTCGCACGTGTAAAATTGAAAGACGATTACATTCATAATCACAATTTCATCTCTTCATCAAACTTAGCAAGTGAAAAATATATACATATATAGAATATAATTGTTGTCATAATGTAGAAAAAACACGTCCGTCGAGCTATCGCGAGGTACGAATTCTGCGTCTGCCGGCCACAGTCCATATGGGAATGGTGTGGTAATGTTGTGGTTTGAAGTCCAAGTCACCAGTCTCCTCCGTTCTGTTTTTAGCCACAAGTATGGACTGACAACCACAGTCCCGTCTTTTTCCTTGTAGCTTTCAATTTGGTTTTCTCATATGCTAATGATATTTGTCCACACTCCCACCAAATGACCAATTACTCTCCAATAATCGGCAGTAGTGGCCCAATGATGGTTTTGTTTTATTTCCAGATTTTTCTACGCGAAGATACTAATGTCAATTTTCTCTTATTAGGGTTCAATTCTCCACCGACCTATCCTTCCTTTTTCCGACATTCCTTTTGCGACGCTGGCACTCTTAAGTTTGTTATTTTTTTTTTTCTTTTCTTGTGTTTTCGGAATTTTTTTCCTCTTCAAGAGAAAACAAGCGGAAAAATGAAACAAGCGACGGAGAGAACCCAACAAACTCCCCATGCAGTACCTTTTTCTTCTCTCTTTTTTGTTTTGTTTTGTTTTCTTGTTTATTTCGAAGGCACAATAATCTGCATTTTCCATCTCCAACAATGAGCCTTCCATGCCTGATGTTGTGTCCTAAGGACCGTTTGATGGGCCAATAAGACACGAGATTTAATATAAAGGAAACTGTATTTTTATATTTAAAGGCAAAAGATTGGTAAGCAAATTCTACAAAACAGTCAAATAGTCCGAACAATCCGGAATATAAAACGCATGGATAGGCCAACACAAAAATTGATACCACGCAAATGAGAGTCGAACCCTAGAATTCCTGAGGACGCTAATTGCCAAGGGACTATCACTGCGCCATTTCTTAAGGGTTGACACTCTACTACTAGTAGGCCAAATCCAGAAGGTTATTTGACTAAAATCCATGTCCTACCCGAGCATCCATCAAGATTTGTTGAGCCACAGCAACCAAACACATGCTCCTGACATTTCAAATTTGCTCTTTCAAGACGGCAAGTTTAACTTAAAAAGACAGCAGGTTATCTCATCTCAGTACAAATTCACATACTCTCTATAGCCATAATCCGTCCAAAACAAAATAGCGTAGCAGGAAAATGGTTATCAATGAATCTAAAATCACTTATTACTCCACCCAGTCCACCTATCTCATACAAATGAATCCACCGCCCGTATTGAGAAAGAGAGTGAAGAAAATATGAAGAAAAAAGAATAAGGAAAACAGAAAAGTGCCGCCCTCTACAAAATACAAATAGTGTACACATGGAAGGACCTTCGAAATGCTAGCTTTCTGTAAACGGATTCCGTCAGCATGCTATGACAGTTCGTTGCAGCATCATCTCAGGATTTTGAGAAAAAACCTTGCGTCAATGAAGAGAAATCATATTCTTTTCCAGTCTGTGTAACCCCAGAAGATGAGACGGGGGATGCTGAAGGCGTTTTATTTGGTCCGGCAGGTGCCACACCATTAGTAGAAGCATTTTGCCCCATATTATAAATGCTGCAAAGGAGAAAAGGGAAAGGATAAACTAGAATATTCCATGCAAATGCACAGGATATATACGATACATGGACTGTGGAAAGGTGTTTCATATTGAGGATAAGACAACAGCACATAATACTTCCTTTCTTTGAGATATTTCTTTGACTTTGGGAGGTAAATGTGATATAAGATGTGAAGACAAGTATTGCCCCTAGCTTGTGGAATTTTAGAAGCATTTCCGTGGATAAATAGATTCCACAACAAACATTAACACCGGTAATGAGTTGTGAATGAAAAACGAAGCATGATCAGTCGATCACAATAAAATAGTTAGGACATGCTAGAAAGCGTATGTCATCCATCAAACATCTGGTTAATAAAGCCATCACCCTTGAAGACAGTGGAAAGTACCTTGCTGTTGGAAATGGAACAGAGCTCCCAACTGGCAGTGTTGATCCCATGTTTCCCATCTGTCTCAAAGGCAAAAATAAAATGAGTATTCGGACTCCATACAAACAATAAAAACAAAGACTTTCATATATTCAACCTGCTGCATGTATTTCAGTAGCTCATTATTTCCAGCAGCAGGTGTCATCATTCCAGGAAACTGGAAACCAACATTTGGCCAGTTTGGGGTGGGTAAGGTTGTACCATTTACCCCTGGTGGTTGTGCATTTCCAGCAAAATTTGGCAAAACGCCACCTGATTTAGCTGCAGCAGCCATAAGAAGGGACTGCTGCTGTTGCAACATAGCAATTTGCTGTTGGTGAATAGCAAATGGCGACACCATATTGGACTGCAAAGCAAACAAAAAGTAGTAGTTTAGCAGGCAGTAAAGTAATTCACAAATGCTGTCAGTTGGTCAACCATTTGTTCATTAATATAGAATTTAGATATCAACTGTTAACCACAAACTTTACTCCATGTATAACCACACTACCACAGAAACAAGAGTTCTTCAAATGATAAAGCCACTCAGAAATTTACCTTATCAAAAAGGCTCATAATATCAGTTTTAGCATCTTTTTGAGGCTTTTCTGACACTGCAGAAACTACAGAAGGGGAGTCTTGAAACAGATCTTCAATACCAGAAGAAGAATGCGTCTTCTTAGCATCTGGTTCTGCAGAGCCAGTTTTATCAGCTACTGAACCTTCAGCAGCCGCTGCAAAGGGTCAAGAGCCAGGATTAACAATAAATGTAAGGACTCACCGAAAGTAAAAACAATCTTGTTCAAATGAGGCAAACAAAGACATACATTGGAAACCTGCCCATGCATTGTCATCAGCAGAGGCTGCCTCTGAGCTATTTACACTAGGACCATCCATTGAAAGCATGTTGAAGAGATCAGTAGCAAAATCAACTTTCGGGGCAGAGACAGCTGGACTACATTCTACTGCCTGCTTTGTTGATTCAGAAGACGCTACTATTGGTTCTGATTTCTTCTCAGTGATCTGTTGAGCCTTTGGCAGTGGAGTAACCTATATGCAAGCCAATTAGACAAGGCTCGCCAAACATAATGAAGGACTATCATCACAAACTAACATGCAATGCAACAAACAAGGAACACAAACAATGAAAGATCATATTCAACATACTGGTTCAGGTCCTTTGGGGGGTACAGGTATACTAATCCTCGTAGGAGCTGGAATGCTGTGCCTTGTACGATGTTCTTGAAAGTTTTTTTTCCTTTCCTCAGATGAATTTTCAGAATTGCTACCATGGTCATGTCCACTCCTATCCTCAGGTATCTGCCGCTGCACAGAAGCCTTGTCTTCCAGAGCTCTAGCAGGTGACTTTGTGTTGTCTTTAGGAACCCATCTTTTATCTTCATACCTTCATTAAAACATTATAGAACTTTTCCACTTAAGGCTGAACAATTAGAATAAGACAGCAGAAATTTATTGTGTTTTGCCAAGGTGAATAGGGTAATAGAAGGTACAAAAACATACTTAGCACGAATGAAATTCTCAATCCCAACTCTATCATAATTAGGGGGTAGCTCTGCTTCCCAATAGCTATTTGACTTCTCATTCCCCATTGCTGCATATGGGAATCATACTATCAACAACACTATTGTTCCTAATCTTGGACCGTCATTGAACAAAAGAGTTGAGCTCGTGTATTCACGAGAAGCTTACACTGAATAAATGCAACCTGTTCAGGAAGCCATGTGTCCAGGGTAGCAGATCTCACCTGTGAAAGAAACCATTGATAAAGATGCATAAAATTGCTTTTAAGGGACCCGACTAATAGGCAAATTTCCCAATGTTATTGTGCATATTCCAGTCTCCTATAAAAGCACATCAATGCACAAACTATCACCTTCGATATGTGGACTCCAAGACTTCTGTGGATTCCAGAACATTGCATGCATATGAAGATGCCCAGATTAACACTAGCCCACCGTGGACCCCTGCATGAAAAACGAGTCAATGCCAGACTCAAAAATCAAAATAGATAGCAGTTATTTTCAACCAATAGCATGTAGCTACTTCGCTATTCATTTCGTCAATTTTAAAAGTTTCCAGAAACATACTTGCATTTGCAGTCAGCACATTCCCTGTTCTCTGGCAATTTAAGAAGCCCTTCCAATATCTGAGGATGACAAAAAAAAAAAAAAAAACAGAGTCCATTGGTCAAATGTACATAAATTAAAGGCCGCTACAGGCTATGGAGAAAGAATGGCAAGTTGGCAACATGGAAATTATGTTTCTTAAAGGAGGCGGGGGCCTTCAATCATGGCCAACCAATCAGAAGGGCCAAGGCCTCCAATATTATACATCCCAAGGCCAAAAACAGGCATGAGAAAAGAACAACAAAAGGTAACTACCAAAATAGAACCGAACCAACAATTTGTGCAACAACCAAAAGCAACAATAAATGAAAATCTTTCTTTACTTTCTGTTTTTTTTTTCTTTCTATTGTTTGCGAAGGTCCTCTGGAATTAGTTAGGAATTTGCAGAAAAAAAACTGTTCAAGAGTCAAAGTCCTTTGCAAACGCATCGAATTCAGAACCAGACTACAGAACTGGACTATGGCATCCATAATAGCCTGACTTCCTCACCAGCATATAGCAACTTCGGGTCCTACATGACCTACACTACCAGCTAAGTTTTTGAATACTTCATTTGTTTATGCTAACTCACTCTTTTTTCTATACCCTCTGAGAGCATCCAAATAGCATTCCTTGATTCAGAAAGAAGTGAAGCACAGAGATTCGAACTACTGTAGAAGAGTAACTGATAGCATTTACGGCAGGCAATAGAATCAATAGATGAGCGGTGGTGATAATCATGCAAAGGCTGCAGCAGCAGTAAAGGAATAAGGCACGGGCATAACTTTTTGTTTCAAAGGAAAGGATGGGAGACTAAGAGAGAATGTGTCCAACAAATGCTGTGAATACGCCTCCATGACATCAGCATGATAGTGCATCAAGAATAACATTTTCTGCCTCCCTGGTGAAGTTTCCAGAGGAAAATTCTCTTGTTATCAACCGGATGACTCCCAATTTTAAAGAACTAAGAGAACGTAAGTCAAGCGAGAACACTTAGCCATGGACTAGACCAATTAATCTTTGGTATTCACCATACCCAAGGAATGAAATCTTATGGTCTCAGCATTGTTGCATTTAATTTCCATGTGAATCGCAAAGAAAGGAAGATTCTCTGAAACAACCAAACTCCAACCAAGAAACTAAATGCCAGGTATGTTGACAGATCAACAGTTGGAGTAGAAGTACGACCTCTTGAACCTAAAGAACAGAAGAGTTCATGACAATTGGATAACCCAATTTGGTGTCCCTTCATTTTATGGAGCATAAAGAAATTTTCAACAGGCAGCAAGTCAGACCAATGGGGACCACAAGGCCCAAGATCAACCACACCTTCATGAAACGGGATGGAAGAAGTGATCTTTATTTTCCCTCTCTTCCTTTCTTGTGTTCATTTGGAAGCAATTTTCCTTTTTTTGGGATAAAATAATACTCTTAAACATCTTGACCTGAATGTCTAATAACCTTCCCACAAACTGCAAGTAACCATTTACTTAAGCACAGAAAAAGACACCAAAACAGTGAACTGAAGCGCAAAAATATCTGCAACCATAATCATTGTCCACAAATTTCAGAGTCTCTGTTTCTGACATCAGTCCTCATGTCAGAATGCAAATCCATGTTCACAACGAAGATTCGACAACAACTAAATGTGTGGAACATAGAAAATAATGAATTTTATATTGGAACGTACATATCATGTGACTCCATAACTGATTAACAAAAAGGGATACCAGTCTTCTCCTATGAGTCTATGACATCCATGGCATCAGCGATGTGAATATTAGGCTAAATTCAAAAAGTCACACCGAAAATGAACCTAAAAACTTCTTTTTTTCAAGTAGATCAAATTCCACAAAGAAAGGCAATAAGGGAATCCCATATATAGAAAGCCGGAAAAATAAAAAGGCCCTATACTCCAAGAAGTGGGCAAATAGTCCAACCTGAGATTACAGTCTCTAAACTCACAGCTATGCAAAATGCTAACAAAAGACTTGTAATCCTAGACATTGGACTTTTGTGCCAGCAAAATGACGTCGCAAGTTCGGTGTCTCTCTCCAAGAAACCACGGCAAGCATAACGGAATCGTCACCCAACCACTGAGCATAACATATAATTTCTTTATATTTGCCAGCCCTGTCTCTTCTACGACACTAAGTATCCCAGCCCAAGTGCTCCTCATCTAATCACTGGTAATTCGCCAATGAATCACCCTCATCAATGACGAGGAACGAAACTCTCCACTGCAAAAACATGTACTACCTCAGTCCCAAAAAGATTGTCCGATCCATAAAATGAGAACTTAAAAATAATGCGTTTTGTGAAAAAGCTTCAGACTTTTATTTCCAGCAAGTTAATCAAAATGTACGAGTTCTTTAACTTATGGAGAAAAAGTTTGAATTGTCTTTCACAAAAATGCATTCTCTTTAAGTTCTCGTTTTACAAACCGGACAATCTAACTAAAATCCCAAAAAAGAAACCATTTTGAAAACAACACTTAATCAGGATTATTAAAAGAAGAAAAACAGCTGTTCCACTTCCACCAATTCCATAAAATCTCAAATCCGGTAAACTCCGCATCAAAGTGAAAACACTCAACCACATCTTATTTCCTTTTGTGTGGCTTATACTTGCAAATCTGATCTGATCATGGATTTACAAACAATAGATAGCTTTTATTAAAGAAGAAAGCTTTTAACCTAACTTGCACTAAACACACCACATGAGATCCAACCCCTCTCTCTGCACATGGTCCCCAATTAGTTCTCTCCAATTACTACTCTCATTTCTCTATGTATCTCTCCCCACTCATTACCCAAAAATCCCAAACCAAACAAAACAGGGCCCATATACCTTTTTATTAAAGAAGAAATCTTTGAAACTGACTAGCACCAAACACACCCTAATTCGAATCCCCAAGAAACCCACACTTGAATCCCTAAATCAACATCAACCAAACATGAGATCCCATTAGGGCATCGGATCAGCCAATTCCCCAATTGAAAAAAAATCATAATTTCGAGATTAGCACCGACCCACCAGAGATAAAGTCCGACAAATTTCAGATCAAATACATGAGAGACGTAAAGATTGAAGAAATGACGATGTTGTTAGGAGTTAAAGGTGGGACCTTTCTGTGTTTGGCATTGAGCTCTTTGCTGACTCCGGCCTTCTCGTTCATGGTTATTGATGCGCGCCCTAATTTGGATTGAATCGATGTCCAATTGGAAATCTCTCTGGTGAGAGGAGAGGGAAAGATGAAAGATTTTTTTTTTTGGGCTCTCTCCTGCCTCCCTCTCTGAACCGTCTGATTGACGAGCGTATTCTGGAGAGAGAGAGAGAGAGAGAGAGAGAGAATGGAATTGCTTCTTCTTGACTTTTTTTGCTTGCACGTTGAAACTTTTTGTTTACCGAACAAAAACTATTGAAAGAGGTCCACGCGTAATTTTGGAGTTCAAGTGGGAGGTTGGATTTGGCTTATTTGTACTGTTGGTCCTCAAGGTATGAATAGAGTGTCAGTTTAGTTCTCAGTAATTTGGAAGTATCATTTTCGTCCCATGTTTAAGATGTATATGTTCCTTGATAAAAGAAAGAGATGCTATGTATGAATCATCTAAGGCGGAACGCTTCCCTACTGATGTAATTTATCCCCATACTAGCTTTGTCAAGAAAGTGCGTCAACGCATGGGTATTTTCAGAAATGTACGTCACATAATTTAACATTTGAAAAGGAAAAGAACAATTGGATACCTAGATGTTCGAAATATGGGTATAAAAAAATAACTAATACCGTCCAAAATGACCGTCAAACAAAGAGGTGCTTTGAACATGTTCTCCACATAGCTACATCTTAAGAAAATAATAATTCGAGTACTAACTTCGTTTGTAATTAATCGAAAATTGCCACATAATTTAATGTGCAAATTTAACTAGATATTTCATTGACCAAGATTCACTCACTAACACCTAATTGGTTTCCTGCTTTCTTCTTCCCTGCGTTCTTTAAAATATTCTGTAAGTGATCATTATAATTGTCCATATACAAATCGTGTTTCGTTCGGCTTTTTATACATGCATCGAAACTACTTATTACCTTCTCTATTAGACCTATGTATATAACCCGACTTTTATTTGGCATTTTACAAATCTAGAAACTTCTGATTTTGTTCTTCATCAGGATTTATCTCTTAAAAACACAACATGTACCTTAGTTGAGAATTGTATATAAGCATGCCTTGATCATTTGTGAAAGCATCATTGTATCATACTTTTCACAAATAATGAAGCGAATTGATGGGAATACCAAACTACTGATAATTACGTAGCTAGTACGGATCAAAAAGAAGGGCACTGCTATTCGCAGCCCTCTATTTTCTCTTATAGCCCGTTAAAAATTTTCGATTATACTCGACAGTTAGTTACCGAAATTGAGATATATTTTCAACATCCAATTACCGAAATATAATATTTTTTTCAAAAGTTATTTACCGAAAATATATGTTCGAGAGTTGTTTACCGAAAGTTGAACATATTTTCGACATGTAGTTACTGAAATATAATCTTGTTTTCAACAGCAATTTACCAAAATGTTATTTATGATTTTCAACAACCATTTACCGAAATGTAGCGGGCTATTGGAGAAAATAAAGGGCTGCGAATAGCAGCACCCAAAAAAAAAAGATAGCTAGTACCAATTCACATTCTTCCGCTAAAGTATATTTCCCTTTTAACTATGACCCTTGATTATTCAAAAATAATCTCACAATAGCCATTAAATTTCTCTATAAACACTGTGCTTAGTTGCGGATTTTATACAGACATTGAAACTTCTAATTATGTATCTCGATTTAAAAAAGCTCTAACAAACAATTTTATTTTGGAGAATATATAGTATTTGCATGCCCTGTTTGAAAGACAGAGATGATGATTCCACGAGCAATGTTGGTTGGTATGTGCTACGCAGTGTAAAACTACTAGCACCGGATTAAGTGTTGAGTGAAATAAATACCAACTATAAAAAGTTAAAGTTTAGAATAAATTTGTTTTAATTTATTTCGCTAGCTGCTGAATTGGCCACCTTTTTTGGCATTGATAATTTATATTCTCGCATTCAATGATCTTAGTCGTTCAACTATGACCGCTGATTGTTTGAAAATAATATGAAAATATTATGACAGATTAAATTAAGTTATCCTGAATAGATGTAGTGTCCTCATGCCCCAGTTGAAATGACGATGATGGCCCAACGATTAATGTGGTTCGCATGTGTGTAGCACATGCAAAGCAAATTACTAGCATCTTATATGTTCAATTTGGTAAATTGTAATAACTCCAAATTTTAAAGATGGAACAAATATGTTTTCTATAATTTTCAAGTAGACGTTAGATTAATGACCGTTGGAATTAATTGATTACAACGCATTCATCGTTCATATTATTTCCTTAAGTTATCTTAATTTTTGAATTATTACCGTTGATTATTCAAAATTAATCTGCCAACGCGCAGTCACTAAATTTCTCTATAAAAAGTGTGCTTCGTTCTCTATTTTTTTACAACTATTGAAACTTCGGACTACATTCTCCATTTAAATGTTCCAGGCGAAGTCTATCCTTGACTAGGTATAGTATTTTGCATGCTCTGGTTGATCAAAATTAAAGCACTTATTTTTTCTTATACAAAATCTCTGAAAGGATATAATCTAAAATGTGGTCTTAAAATTTTGTACATCAGTTTTGTCCATTTTCAAGTCTATCCTTAAGTCCTTTATTTGTCGTCAACTTGTCGTATGAATCCTCACGAAAGCAATTTGAATCCTAGCTTTTCTCTGTTTCGTATAACACATTTCACTTCATAACTTGCGGATTTTGATTTTTGTTTCTTGTTTTGATAGCAAAATTGATATGCATTCATACAACCTGGCTTGCCTAGCTCTATGGTTGTACTTTGCTATGTTTGTGAATCTACAGTACTGAACACCTAAAGTTGTGTTTAATTTGCAGTAATCACTTAGGAAATGTATGTATTCTCAACTCACATTCCTGTAAACATCTAATGGGGTGAACTTAATGCTACTAATGTGTGTTCTTTATTTACTACTTATCCAATCTCAAAGGCTGCGGTTGTTGGTATTCTTTTGGGAGCACAAAGGCTGCACAAAGCAGAGAAATGGAGGTGGTTGTTCATGGACAAGGTGCCACAATGTTCAGTGATGAATAATTGAGAGGCATTGCGAATATTGAAAAAGGACCGAATCATATCGAAGTCATGTGCCTGGTCAGAAGTAGCGACTACGGTGAACTTCCTGGGAAGCTCAAGATTTTCCCTCATGGGAAGCTCGAGATTAAGTGTGAATGTTTTCCTACCTGTCGCGAAGGCAAGCCTATAATCGTCTCTCTCAATCATTCTGCTTTGCTTCGGGAAGTAGTTATGGCTGTCGATAGGTTTTGTTTGCGTATATTAGTAACATAAAGCTTACAAATATATATATTTTTTGCTTAAATTAGTAACATAAGATTTACTATATAAAATCTTTTGCAACATCTACTATTTTCCTACTCCCACCACTTACATCATCAGCTAGTTTCATTACCAAGTAGTAGTAAGTTAATTTCAAAAGAATATGATGTAATCCTGTTTCTTGACAACATACGGCATGTCTGGGGCGTAGGGATTAGTCTGAGCTTAATTCGCACAAGCTTGACCCGACACCTTGCATCACCAAAAAAACATACGGCATACCGGTCCACCTCCCAGCGGATATATTGGATATATCTGTCTCACTCATTCTCGCACGTATTATACTTCACAAGTTGCTATGAAGATTATACTTTACAAGTTGTTTATTATTCAACAACTCATTCTTTCTTCTAATTGTAATAGAAAAGGGAATAAACCACTGCTTGCTTTTTTCAGTTATGTTTCCTTCTTTGTTTGACAATCTTACTCTAATAGCGTTCACTTGTTCTCCAACGGATTGATAACATTATATTTGGCATTTGTTCTGATGAACACTTGCACGATTTATATTCAGATAAGTTGTCCCCTCGTTCTTTCGCAAGGCATTACGAGAGCGAAGAGTTGAGCAACTGGAAGAACCAGATCTGTGTTCTCACTGAGAAAGACAAGAGGATTCCTTTGCTAAATACACCTCTCCTGAAGTACTACCATAGAGAGAGACCAGAAGAGGTAAAGGGGACCCTCAGGCCAAGGCAAGCTATTCATCGCGATGAGTTCATGCTTTGCTCCCAATGCGGGAAAGATCGTCGTTTCCGCCTCAGGACAGCGGAGTAGTGTCGTGCATTCCACGATGCTTTGGCCAAAGTGAACTGGACGTGTTCCGACACTCCGTATGAAAAGTAAACTCTTTTTCTATGCCCTGCGGTTCTTGTTTAGATCTAATGAATCATTTCATACTTGAAGTTTACGTTTCGAATTCGGGAACTTCTTTTGGTTTCAGGATAACTTGTGAAGATCCGGAGGAAAGACAAAGTCGTAAGGTTCGTCGCAGGTGCCCTGAATCTGCTAGATGCAGCGGTTGCATGTCATGTGTTTGTGTTGGCTGTGGTATGTGCAGGTTCAAAGGTTGCCTCTGTCGCACATGTGTTGATTTCGTCGACAACATTGGGCAATAGACTTTAGAATCGTCCTAGGATTTGTTTGGTTGATGGTTAATGGGGAGTTTGGAAAAACTTTCAGATTCTCTGAGCCTCCAATGCTACAGTTACATTCCTTGTATTTTCATTTCTATTTGTTGTTGTCTAAAAAATGAGGTATTTGGTATTCATGCATGCCAAAGAATTTTCCAACTTTGCTTTCCTCAGCGAAATTGATCAACAGTGTCTTAGGATTAACAGATTATTTTCATGGCATTCGATGAATGACGCTTCTTTCATGACGTTTGGCATAGTCATCGGAAGGGCAAAGCTCAGGAATTATACCACCCTTGGGCTTGGCTCAACGGAAGGGCAAGGGATTTGCCGAGTTGGGTAGGGTTGGACTCCTCTCCAAGGCGGTACCAAGATTTATCTGGCGGGACGAGACGGGCGGTAGTTTGCTTTGGGTCAACCGGAGGTTTATGCCCTATGGGTGGGTCCAACTAGTGGCCTTACTGTAAGGTGGTTCCTTCGTCACAAGAAAAAAAAAAAAACTTCCAAAAAATAAATAATTTGAATCCAACTAGATAAAACTTTAAAATCATACATTTCACTAAATTTAAGACAATCAATTGAAGATCACTCTTCTTGCATTTTAGCCGCAAAAGTTCTAATTAGTGTTGTACAAACTAAAAAAAAAATGATATTCTACTCATTTGACATGCTCATTTTGATTATATATAATATTATATGCCTATATTTAGTGAATACTACACAACTTTTTAGGGACCCCTCATTTAAGCAAAGCTCTGGGGGCCCAAAGCGAACGCCTTACTCAGGGCCCGCACTAACAAGAGAGGGGGAGTGAGTGACAAATGAACCGACACTGACAAGAGAGGGAGAGAGAATGACAAATGAACTTTTGTATCAAGCCTCAAAATTTGCCTTACGAAATGTGGTACCTCAGAACCTATGTATTGTCTTTCTTCTGTTTTCTGGCATCATGCTTGGCGGTGTTCGACTTGACTAGGTTTTAGTCTTATCTCAGATCAATTAACATGTCATCACTAGTTAGCACGTTGATGCGATGGAATTTCTCTGCCAATTGCTTAAACAAGGTAACAACAACCAAATCATTGACCTTGGATTAAACGCCAACCAAATCATTCAAGTGATCCAACGAAGCCCCATGTTCTTAGCCCACTAATAATTACTGTAAAGAGAATAACAGAGGATTACGACAAAACCCACTTGAGATAGCCTATAAAAACCAACAGAGAGATAGTGTTTTTACTCCGTCTCTTAATTATTCTAACTTTACGAGTCATGGAGATCTTAAGCAACAAATGCTTTTTGATTATTCTGCTTCTCTTTGTATCTGGTGCAGTACAAATCAAGGCAGAATATTGTACCTGCCAGGACTACAACAGCCCGTGCTATTACCAGCAGATTCAGTGCCCAGCAGAGTCCCCGAGTCAATCGCCATCTGATGCAAACGCTAAAGTTTGCTATATCAACTGTCATTCACCTATTTGTCAAGCTGACTGCAAAAGTAATATATCTACAATATAGACAGTGACTGGTATTTGATTTGCGATGGTTTACCAATTTTTGTGTACCCCTTGATTGTGTGTGAAAACTAACACCCTTGTGTTTTATTCTTTTCAGCTAGGAAACCAAATTGCGAACCCCTGGAGCAGCATGCTTGGACCCACGGTTCATTGGTGCGGATGGCACTGTATTCTATTTCCATGGCAAAAGAAACGAACATTTTGCCCTGGTTTCAGATCTCAATCTCCAAATCAACGGTCGCTTTATTGGACTAAGGCCAGCTGGTAGACCTAGGGACAACACGTGGATTCAAGCACTAGGAATCCTCTTCGGCTCTCACAGTTTCGCTGTTGAGGCTAACAAAGCAGCAACATGGGAAGACGAAATCGACCACCTAAATTTTACATACAAGGGCAAAGAGCTAGTCATACCTCAAAACATATCCATCTTTGTGGGTATCTGCACAAAACGACCTAAAAGTAGAAAGGACATCGAGCAAAAACAGTGTTTTAGTTACTTTACCTAAAGTTGCGGAAATTTCAATCAATGCGGTGCCAGTGACCAAGGAAGATGACAGAATCCATAACTACCAGATACCTTCGGACGACTGCTTTTCTCACTTAGAGTTGCAATTCAAATTCTACGGTCTTTCCCCGAAGGTTGAAGGTGTGCTTGGCCGGACTTACCAGCCAGACTTCAAGAATCTGGCAAAGCCTGGTGTCCCAATGCCGGTGGTGGGAGGTGAAAACAAATATAGGACCACATCGCTTCTATCTGCGGATTGTGGTTCTTGTGTGTTTTCTCCAATTGGGGTTCACACCAAGGATGAATCACTGGCTATGGATGTGGTGCAGAATGTGGAATTGTTTGCCGGAAATGAGTAGCCTACTTCTTAATTTTATTGCAAAAATAAAAAAATAAAAAAATTCTCCTGGAATTTTGGAATTTTGGAGTTTTTTTCTGGATCATTTACGAAATGTTGCCTTTTGTAGTCCTTAAGTTCTGCAATTTCAGTTGCGTTGAAAGTGGGAATAAGAATTCCAGATGAGTTCAATTTTTCTGGATGGGTAATCAATACAATTATGAATTCCCGAATCTGGTCTCCACCAACTGCGGAAATATCATGGTACAAAACTAATTAGAAGAAGCATAAGAATTTCGTGCTGGAAATATGAAGAACAAGCAAAATTGATTGGTATTGCACTTCACTTTTGGATGGAAACCGATTTTTTTGCAGTTTATTAACCTTGAATTGTCTGAATCTTGTAACATACTTTTTTGTAAGTGTCCTTGTGTTTGTTCTTTCTACCACCTATCGATTTGAGAAGTCCAAAATTGCTAAAATGTGGCGTAAACGCCTACCCAAATAGCTGAAATATGTCAAAAAGGAAACTCTACTGAAATATATACGGACCACAGATAATCACAAAAAATAGACGCAAAAAAGGAAAAGAGAGGTGAAACTTCTGGGTGGCCTTACCACAAATATGGAGAGCTAAATGCCTGTTCGATGCAATGGACTGAAATGGGTATCCCAAGTCTAGCTCCTGTTTTTTACAAATTTTTTGGAGCCTCAACTTATTAATGCTTTATCTAGCTTCTCAACTGACGAACACAAAATTTATAATGATAATGCCACGGCACTGGGTGGGGTATCTATTTTTCGTGGGAGGTCCGGTGCACCCCTACTATACAAAGGCAACAGTTTTTTTTAAGGCAGTCCGCGGTCCGGATTGGACCGGATTGCTATGAATCCAATCTTAATCCGCGAGTCACGGTTTTTAGACAGTACAATCCGTGTTCGGACCAAAAGTCTTACGGTTCAGTTCCCATCAAATCTGTGAGTCAAGGTTCGGTTTCAGTTTATCCACAGATTACATTCCATAATCATTAAATAGCAAATCCAACAAAAAAAAATACCAAATTCTTGCCAACAAAAAAACAAGTATTACAATATGCCATTACATCCAACAAGGTAGCAACCATATATGTAGCAATCAAATGAAGTTAAGTACACAAATATTATCCAGAATTCCAGATTAGTTACACTACAACATACACAGATTTATTTTTCCCCAAGGAATGAAATACAATTTATCCCATGAAGTTATACATTGTTACAATATAGTATCACATTAAGATAAAATTGCTGAAAAAATTATAACAATTGGTAAAACTTATAATTATTTACTAAATATTACATATGTGTGTGTGTGTATTTTATTTTTATTTATTATTTTTAAATATTTCACGGTCCGGTTTGGTTAATCCACGGTTTCATAATGAAAATCCGTGGACCGAACCATATCTTATGGTTTTTTAATTTTCGAATCCGTGTCCGGACCATTAATTCATGGATCCAATCCAAAAGTCACAGATCGGTTCGGTCAAGTCCAGTTTTATAGTTCTCGATTTTTCTTGGACAGCCCTAGTTTTTTTTAAGCCCTACAAGAATCATGAAATTGCAATGGAGTGGGTGGTTATATGAATCATTTGTTTACATTTTTGTCCTCAGAGTTATTGATGGCAAATGTAAAACGAATGGAATTTTTTGTCCTTTCTATGTCCATTGGGGAAGTGAAAAGTGTGAGCCAGCTTCATTCTTTTGTCTGCACCAAAAATGGCTCTCCCTTTATAGATTCGAATAGAACAATAGATAACAAGGAATGAGTACTGGTTTAATTCGAAAATGTGTTACTTTTTTAACAATCCTCAAAATTTCCTATAAGAAATGGGGTGCCTCAAGTCAAAACCCATGTATTGTCCTCGATCCTTTGGTTTTCTGGCATCATGGTTGGCAGTGTTTGACTTCTCTTGGTTTTACTCAGATCAGTTAACATGCGATCACTACTCAACACGTCTATGGGATAGAATGTCAGACTGCCAATTGTTTAAACAAGGAAACAACCACCAAGCATTGATCTTGGACTAAAAACCAAGCAAATCATTCAAGTGATCGATCCAACTAAGCCCCATGTTCTTAGCCCACAATAACTGACCAGACGCTGAGGACAAAACCCGCTTGAGATAGCCTATAAAAACCAACAAAAGATAGTGTTTCTACGCCAGTTGTTCTGCCTTGGGGAGTCATGGAGATCATAAGCAACAATTGCTTTTTGATCATTCTGCTTCTCTTTGTATCTGGTGCAGTACAAATCAAGGCAGATTATACTACCTGCACGAATTACAACAGCCCGTGCTATTACCATCAGCTTAAATGCCCAGCGGAATGCCCGAGTATATATCCGGCTGACCCACACCCTAGGGTTTGCTATCTCAACTGCGATTCGCCTATCTGCCAACCTGAGTGCAAAAGTAAGATATCTACAAATATAGACTGTCGGGTATTTCATTCGCGTTTGTTTTTACAATCAATATGTACCGTTCATTAAAACTAACACCCTTATGTTTTATTCTTTTCAGATAAGAAACCAAATTGCAATACCCCTGGAGCAGCGTGCTTGGACCCACGGTTCATTGGTGCAGATGGCACTGTATTCTATTTCCATGGCAAAAGAAACGAGCATTTCACCTTGGTTTCAGATCTCAATCTCCAAATGAACGCTCGCTTTATTGGACGAAGGCCAGCGGGTAGACCTAGGGACAACACGTGGATTCAAGCACTAGGAATCCTTTTTGGCTCTTGCAGTTTCTCTGTTGAGGCGATCAAAGCAGAAACATGGGAAGACAAAATCGACCACCTAAAATTCTCATACAATGGCAAAGAGCTAGCCATACCTGAAACCTACCCATCTTTGTGGGTATCTGCACAAAACGACCTAAAAGTAGAAAGAACATCGACGAAAAACAGTGTTTTAGTTACTCTACCTGAAGTTGCAGAAATTTCAGTCAATGTGGTGCCAGTGACCGAGGAAGATGACAGAATCCATAACTACCAAATACCTTCGGACGACTGCTTTGCTCACTTAGAGGTGCAATTCAAATTCTATGGTCTTTCCACAAAGGTTGAAGGAGTGCTTGGTCGCACTTACCAGCCAGACTTTAAGAATCCGGCAAAGCCTGGTGTTGCAATGCCGGTGGTGGGAGGTGAAAACAAATATAGGACCACGTCACTTTTGTCTGCTGATTGTGATTTTTGTGTGTTTTCTCCAGTTGGGGTTCCCAGCAAGGATGAATCGCTGGCTAGGAATGTGGTGCAGATTGTGGAATTGTTTTCAGGAAATGAGTAGCCTACTTTGTTATCGTCTCGTAAAATTTTTCGGGAGGTTCTTCTCAATTATTTATTGAATGCTGCTTTGTATAGACAAAGGATTGGTGTGTCGTATGAGTCATCCTTATGGGATGCAATTTCAATTTTCTTGGAAGCTGGAACAATGTAGCTTTTAATGTTTTCAGATGGTTGATCAATGATTCAATAGACATATTATTTTCATGGTACTCAACTAATTAGAAGCAGAAGAATTTTTTGCTGGTTTTATTAGCCACAAGATTAGGTTTGATGTTAGGGTAAAGGGTTCATAATTCTCTTCTGTTAAGGTGCCTCTCTCAATCTTGCCTTACGCCGTTCTATTTTTACAAATACCTCCTAGGGTTACATCCTGTAAATCATAGTTGTAGATAATAATCTTTTGTAATCAGAAGGTATGCCTTCCTTGTCTCTTGTTTTGGTTGTACATCCTGTACACAAGGTTGTTCATGGCTTGCTCAGGGTTATCATCGGGTTGGCCACTGTTTCAGCTGTGGCATAAACCCAAGAGTAATTTTTTGCAGTCAAGAGTAATTCTACGTGGCCAAATGTAATTTTAAGCAGCCATGAGTAATTCTTTGCGGCCAAGTGTAATTCTACCCGGCCAGGTGTAATTCTACGCGGCCAAGTATAATTTTACGCGGCCAAATGTAATTCTACGCGGCCACTTGTAATTCTACGCGGCCAAGGGTAATTCTACGCGTCCAAGTGTAATTCTACACGGCCAGAAGTAATTCTACATAGCCAAGAGTAATTCTACGCAGCCAAGAGTAATTCTATGAGGCTGAGAGTAATTCTTTGCGGCCAAGTGTAATTCTACGTGGCCAAGAGTACTTCTACGCGGCCAAGTGTAATTTTTCGCATCTAGGAGTAATTTTTTGCAGCGGGTGCAACTCAAGGCATGAGAGCAGTTTTGTATTTCATGTTTGCAGGGATAACACAAACATTAACAGCAGAGCTGTTGCGTGGAAGTATCTCGCGGCATTTTCTGATGTTCTTCCCAATGTATCATTCTGAGCAGTGAGCGATGAACCGCCCATGTTCAATCGTTAAATGACTTCAAGGGGCAGAGGGGAACAAAGCTAGTGCCTGATCAGGGAGCACCTCGTCCAGGATGTAGACAACTTCAATCACGGTAACAAAGGCCACAGATTTGTTGGAAGGGATGAAAGTGAGGCTCAATATGTCCGAATTCACATTAACTGCATACTCCTTTGATGGATAAGAACCATTGCAGTCTTGAATGTTAAATCGCTCATGAGTGCAATTGTTTTGTGACAACTGTTATGGAGGGGGATGACAAGTGTTAACCTGGATTCGGAGGAGGTAAAAGTAGAGCCAAAGCCAGTGCCTACCTACTTGTTTGACATCGAACACTAATGATAACAGATTTTTGAAAATTTGAGCAGATTTGTTGACCGGAAAAGGGACACTAGAATTGGAGGTAGTAAGAATACAACTGCCTTGACTTTTCTATGGAAATGGAGATTGCACTAGATCAGGAATGTAATTCTTGTTATTTAACTTGATATATATTGTTTGGTCCATCTTCTAACAGCCTAAGCTTTTGGGAGAGTTGGTAACTTAACATGGTATCAGAGCTTAGGTTGCAAGAGTTAGCAATCTCAAGATCTTATTCACCCTCTAAGGTTATGCAACTGACGCAAAGGAGAGACTTGAACCCAAGACCTCTTGCAACTTGAGCTCTGATACCATGTTAAGTTACCAACTCTTCCAAAAGCTTAAGCTGTTAGAAGATGGGCCAAACATTACATTTTGTGAGTATCCATAAGCATTCAAGTAGTTGTCAAGTGGGATGAAAGAGGATGAGGATTCATGAAGCACAGAAACAAACAAAAAAGATAGAACCGGAGGCACCCACTTCATTAGTCTCATCCCTACTATCTTTGGCTACCATGGCTACCAAAATCACCATAAAGAATATAACAAGAACTGGCTCTCGAAAACCGTCAAGCCCTTCAAACCATTTGGATCGAGTCTGTTTTCCTAAATCCTACAAATCCGTTCCTGAAAATTGGTTCAATATCCTTCCCGCTTCTTCGCATTTCAGTGTTAATATCTTTGCTCAGAGCTGGAAAAACGCAGCTCATTCCTTGAAGTGTTCCTGTTTCAATTTTACTATTCCAATTAGCTTATTGAGTACTTCTTGAGCAACATCCGGGCAATTTACCGAACAAAAAAAAAACCATCCAGGCAATCCAACTACCAAAATCGCAATAGAATACACCTGAGAGATTTTCTACTCAACCTATATCAATTTTCCCAAATTGAGCCCTAAGGTGGTTGGCTAATAAGATCCAGGTCGAGATTTTGATCCCACACTGTCAAGAAGTCGTACATGTCTAGTGCACCTAGACATATCAGGAGGCATACTCAGCTTGTGTTTCATTGTTCACTGACGGTGGTATTTCAATAGAGAAGCAAATATGGAGCGCCAACAAATAAGAGAATTGTAGATGCTATGCAGCATGTTGAGTTCCCATTCTTTCTGTACATTGGACAGAGTTCTTCCCCTACTTACAGGTTTGAACATACGTAGGTATTCTTCTATGAATCTATATATGCGGATCATAAACAGTTCAGCGGTAACAACAATCATTCTTGACGTCATGAATAGTACCTTAAATAGTACTGGAAGAGCATGTACAACAGTACAAGTTAATTACACTGCAAATTCCATTGCTCATCTACTAAATGAGTTCTACTAGTTGTATTACTAAGGTGGATTATCCCACGACAACTCAACGTTGAGCCGGATTTGGGTTTTTTCTGAAAAGAAGAATAATTTAACAGAAGAGAGACTCCACCCAAGGTTGTAATCTTCTTGTGCTAGACTCCAGAATTCCCCACCAAATGACTCCAACTAAGGTTGTAATTGGATTGTGGATTTCAGGGAATTCACAGAGCAAAAAGATTAGGCACGAGAAAATATATTCGAAATATCCAAAACAATACGGATTTTTAAAGTTCTATACTTTTACCATTTCTCTTACTTTGACTCGAAACCCACGAATGTAATATCGAAATGCAACCTAAGTAAAATGATTGATCAAGTGGAATCTTGAAGGTCGTGAACAACCAGTTCACCAGAATAGAGGTCGAGGTAACGACAGGTTAATTCTTTAAAGCATTAGGTGGAGACCAGCAAATGGAGGGAAGAATCAGGGACGACATCAACTAAGCCTTCCTGCCAAAACAACCAAATGTTTCTAACACCATTTCACATGTACCTACCGTGACATAAGGCTTGGAGAGAGAGAGAGAGAGAGAGAATATGAGAAGTGCAATATAATATTTTATCGTGGCTCAAAACTTCCAAGAAAACCAATAGAAAAATAATGAAATGTGCTGCCTCAGAACCCATGTAGTGACAACTATACTATTTCTGGAATCATGGTTGGCGGTGATTAACCTCACTTGGGTCGACTCCTATCATAGAATGTCAACAGCAATTGTTTAAACAAGGTAACGACCCCCAAAGCATTGACCTTGGATTCAAAACAAAGCAAATCTTCAAGAAGTCCAGCTAAGCCCCATGTCCTTAATTCATTAGGGATTAATGTAAAGAGAATAGCTGACAACGCGCATAGGACCGAAACCCACTTGAGATGGTAGCCAATAAATACCAACAGAAACATAGTGTTTTACCCATCTCCCAATTTATCTCCCTCGGCAAGTCATGAAGATCTTAAGCAACAATTGCTTTTTGATCATTCTGCTTCTCTTTGTATCTGGTGCAGTACAAATCAAGGGAGGAGAATATTGTACCTGCGTGAATCGCGCTAGCCCATGCTTTTATAAGCAGCTTCCGTGCCCAGCAGGATGCCCTTCTCAAAATCCGTCTGACCCAATGGCTAAAGTTTGCTATATCAACTGCAATTCACCTATGTGCACACCTGAATGCAAAAGTAAGATATGTTGAATATAGTCATAGATAGTGTCTGGTATTTAATTCGCGTTCATTTAACAATTATTGTGTACCCCTTGATTGTAAAAACTAACAACCTTATGTTTTATTCTTTTCAGCTAGGAAACCAAATTGCAATACCCCTGGAGCAGCGTGCTTGGACCCGCGGTTCATTGGTGCAGATGGCACTGTATTCTATTTCCATGGCAAAAGAAACGAGCATTTCACCTTGGTTTCAGATCTCAATCTCCAAATCAACGCTCGCTTTATTGGACTAAGGCCAGCGGGTAGACATAGGGACAACACGTGGATTCAAGCACTAGGAATCCTTTTTGACTCTTACAGTTTCTCTGTTGAGGCTATCAAAGCAGAAGCATGGGATGATGAAATTGACCACCTAAAATTCTCATACAATGGCAAAGAGCTAGTCATACCCGAAACCTACCCATCTTTGTGGGTATCTGCACAAAACAATCTAAAAGTAGAAAGAACATCAAGGAAAAACAGTGTTTTGGTTACTCTACCTGAAGTTGCAGAAATTTCAGTCAATGTGGTGCCAGTGACCGAGGAAGATGACAGAATCCATAACTACCAAATACCTTCGGACGACTGCTTTGCTCACTTAGAGGTGCAATTCAAATTCTTCGGTCTTTCCACAAAGGTTGAAGGTGTGCTTGGTCGGACTTACCAGCCAGACTTTAAGAATCCAGCAAAGCCTGGTGTTGCAATGCCGGTGATGGGAGGTGAAAACAAATATAGGACCACGTCGCTTTTGTCTGCAGATTGTGATTCTTGTGTTTTTTCTCCAGTTGGGGTTCACAGCAAGGATGAATCTCTGGCTAGGGATGTGATGCAGATTGAGTAGCTTGCTTCATTATCTTCTCCAAGAATTTTTCGGGAGATTCTTCTAAATTATTTGTTGAATGTTGCTTTGTATAGAAAAAGGAGTGGTGTGTTGTATGAGTAATCCTTATGTGATGCAATTTCAATTGTCTTGGAAGCTGGAACAATGTAGCTTTCAATGTTTTCAGATCAATAAACGTATTGTTTTAATGGTACTCAACTAATTAGAAGCAGAAGAATTTTATGCTCGGTTTATTGTCCGCAATATTTAGTTTGATGTTAGGTTAAAGGGTTTGTAATTCTTTTTTGTCAAGGTGCCTCCTTCAATCCATTCTTGGCAAATACCTCCTAGGGATACATCCTGTACATCATAGTGTAGATAATAAACTTTTGTAATCAGAAGGTATGCCTTCCTTGTATCATGTTTTGTTTGTATGTATAGATTAAACACAAGGTTGTTCATGGACTTGCTGTTGCACGGAGGTATCTCACATCATTTTCTGATGCATTGTGTCATTCTGAGCAGTGAGCGACGAACCACCCATGCTCAATCGGTGAGCGGCTTCAAAGGGTAGAGGGGAATAAAGCTAGTCCTGATCAGGGAGCACCTCGTCCAGGATTTAGACAACTTCAATCATGGCAACAAAGGCCACAGAATTGTTGGAAGGGATGAAAGTGAGGCTCAATTCATCCGAAATCGTATCGACTGCATACTCCTTCGATGGATAAGAACCATTGCAGTCTTAAATGTAAAATTGCTCATGAGCACAAAGTGTTTTGTGACTACTGTTATGGAGGGGAATGACAAGTTTTGACCTGGATTCGGAGGAGGTAAAAGTAGAGCCGATTCTAGTGCCTACCTACTTGCTTGATATCGAATGCTAATGATTACAGATTTTTTAAAACTCAAGCAGATTTGTGGACCGGAAAAGGGACACTAGAAAATGGAGATTGCACTGAATCAAGAATGTAATTCTAACCTAGGGATGTTACATTTTGTGAGTATCCACAAGCAATCAAGTAGTTATCAAGAGGGATGAAAGAGGAAGAGCATTCATGAAGCACAAAAAATTATAAAAAAGAAGAAGATAGAACCAGAGGCTCCCACTTCATTAGTCTCATCCCTACTATCTTTGGCTTCCATGGCTACCAAAATCACCAAAAAGAATATAACAAGAACTGGCTCTTCGAAACCATCAAGCCCTTCAAACCATTTGCATCGAGTCTTTTCCTAAATCCTACAAATCCGTTCCTGATAATTGGTTCAATATGCTTCCCGCTTCTTCGCATTTCAGTGTTAAATCTTTGCTCGGAGCTTGAAAAACACAGCTCATTCCTTGAAGCGTTTGTGTTTCAGTTTTACTATTCCAATTTGCTTCTTCATTAACATCCAGCCAATCTACCAAGCAAAAAAAAAAACATCTGGCAATCCAGCTACCGAAATCGTAAGAGAATACATCTGAGAGATTTTCCACCCAACCTAGATCAATTTTCCCAAAATGTTCCCCAAGGTGGTTGGCTAATAAGATCCAGGTAGGGATTTTGATCCACGCTGTCAAGAAGTCGTACTGCTCTAGTGCACCTAAACATATCAGGAGGCATACTCAGCTTGTGTTCACTGACGGTGGTATTTCAATAGAGAAGCAAATACGGAGCTCCAAGAAATAAGAGAATTGTAGATTCACTAGATGCTATGCAGCATGTTGAAATTCCCAGTCTTTCTGTACATTGGACAGAGTTCTTCTATATATGCCAATCATAAAAAGTTTAGCAGTAACAACAATCATTCTTATTTCTTGAGGAAAAAAACAACAACAATCATTCTTGACGTCATGAATAGAACCTTAAATAGTACTGGAAGGGCACGTACAAGTTAATTACACTGCAAATTTCATTGTTGATCTACTAAATGAGTTCTACTAGTTGTATTACTTTGGTGGATTAACCCACTACAACTCTCGTTGAGCCCGATTTGGGTTTTTTGTGAACAGGAGAATAACTTAACTGAAGAGAGACTCCACCTAAGGTTGTAATCTTCTTGTGCTAGCTTATAGACTCCAGAATTCCCCACCGAATGACTCCACCTGAGGTTGTATCCGGATCGTGGATTTGTCAGGGAATATACAGAGCAAAAAGATTAGGCACGAGAAAAGCTATTCGAAATATCCAAAACAATACGTACTTTTACAGTTTTTTACTTTTACCATTTCTCTTCTTTTGACTCAAAACCCACAAATGTAAGATCCAAGCGCAATCTCAGTAATATGAGTGATCAAATGGAATCTTGCAGGGCGTGAATAACCAGTTCACCAGAAGAGTTAAGGTCGAGCTAACGATGGGTTAGGTCTTTAATGCATTAGGTGGAGACCAGCAAATGGAGGCAAGAATCAGGCACGACGTCAACTCAGCCTTCCTGCCAAAACAACCAAATGTTTCTAACACCTTTTCAGATGGACCTACCGCGACATAAGGCTTGGAGAGAGAGAGAGAGAGAGAGAGAGAGAGAGAGAAGTGGAGTATAATATTTTATCGTGGCTCAAAACTTCCATGAAAACCAGTAGAAAAATAATGGAATGTGCTGCCTCAGAAGTCAGAACCCATGTTGTGGCAACTATGTTCTATTTTCTGGAATCATGGTTGGCGGTGATTAACTTCACTTGGGTCGATTCCTATCACAGACCAGTTAATATGTATGAACACCAACCAACACGTCCAAGCGATAGAATGTCAACAGTAATTACTTAAACAAGGTAACAACCCCAAACCATTGACCTTGGATTAAAAACAAAGCATATCTTCAAGAGGTCCAGCTAAGCCCCATGTCCTTAGTTCACTAAGGATTAATCTAAAAAGAATACCTGACAACACGCTTAAGACCAAAACCCACTTGAGATAGTTCATAGTAGCCTATAAATACCAACAGAAACGTAGTGTTTTACCCATCTCCTAACTTATCTCCCTCGACAAATCATGAAGATCTTAAGCAACAGTTGCTTTTTGATCATTCTGCTTCTCTTTGTATCTGGTGCAGTACAAATCATCAAGGCAGATTATTGTACCTGCACGAACTACAATAGCCACTGCTATTACAAGCAGCTTCCGTGCCCAGCGGAATGCCCTTCTGAAAATCCGTCTAACCCAAAGGCTAAAGTTTGCTATATCGACTGCAACTCACCTATGTGCACACCCGTGTGCAGAAGTAAGACACCTATAATAGACACTGTCTGGTTTTGATTCGAGCTCGTTTAACAATTGTTAAGTACCCCTTAATTGTGGGTGGAAACTAACGACCTTATGTTCTATTCTTTTCAGCTAGGAAGCCAAATTGCAATACCCCTGGAGCAGCATGCTTGGACCCGCGGTTCATTGGCGCAGATGGCACTGTATTCTACTTCCATGGGAAAAGCAACGAGCATTTCAGCTTGGTTTCAGATCTCAATCTGCAAATCAATGCTCGCTTCATTGGCCTAAGGCCAGCAGGTAGATCTAGGGACTACACATGGATTCAAGCTCTCGGAATCCTTTTCGGCTCACACAGTTTCTCTGTCGAGGCTGTCAAAGCAGCAACATGGGAAGACGAAATCGACCACCTAAAATTCTCATACAATGGCAAAGAGCTAGCTATACCCGAAACATACCCATCTTTGTGGTTATCTGCACAAAACGACCTTAAAGTACAAAGAACGTCGAGGAAGAATAGTGTTTTAGTCACTCTACCAGGAGTTGCTGAAATTTCAGTCAATGTGGTGCCAGTGACCAGGGAAGATGACAGAATCCATAACTACCAGATACCTTCAGACGACTGCTTTGCTCACTTAGAGGTGCAGTTCAAATTCTACGACCTTTCCACAAGGGTTGAAGGCGTGCTTGGCCGGACTTACCGACCAGATTTCAAGAACCCGGCAAAGCAAGGTGTTGCAATGCCGGTGGTGGGAGGTGAAAACAAATATAGGACCACATCGCTTCTATCTGCGGATTGTGGTTCTTGTGTGTTTTCTCCAGTTGGGGTTCACAACAAGGATGAATCGCTGGTTATGGATTTTGGCCTGTTAGATTGCACAGCTGGGGCTAACAGTGGGAATGGAATCGTTTGCAGGAAATGAGTTCCCTACTTCACGAACTACTCCTGGAATTTCCCATGTTTTTTTCTTGGTTAATAATTCAATGTTGCTTTGTAGGGAGAAAGGAGTGGTGTGTCTTATGTTCTATCCTTGAGTCTTGCAATTTCAATTGTGTTGAATTGAAAGTGGGAACAAATGTAATCATTTAAGGTTTTTTTCCGCTGGGGCGATAATGTACGTCTGAATTTCAATATCCGAATCCAGTTTTCCACCTACTGCCAAAATATTCATCGTACTAATAATTTATAGGAGCGGAAGAATTTCATGCTTGGAAATATTAAGAGATCTAGCAAAGAGAAACCGTTATGACTTTAAACCATAATGAGAAAATGAAAAGGAATCGAAGATGACACTGAAACAAAAACAAGGACCAATAGCATGTTGTCATACCTCAAATTTTGGAATGAGCAGGCACCCATATTTCGTACATGGCCTAATACCATGTGGGTGTTAACGAGAAATTATTTTTGCAGATTTTAAAATTCTAGTAGCTTTTAAAATCACTTTTGGGTGTATATAAAAAATTCTCAATAAAAGATTCTTGAATTCTACGGATTTTGAAAAGCTAAAGAAGGAATGAAATTCCAAATATTTTGATATTCGGTTTGGGTAGCTTCTATAGCTTTTCGAATCAAATTTTAGGTTTTATGTTTTGTAAAAGGTAATTTTTTTATCTTTTTGTAGTAAACAGTACCAGTATTTATTGTTGTTTTATCACAGTTGAACAGTTATAGTAAACATGTTTATCTGCTTTTACTAAAATCTAGAATAGAGAATCTGTAACAGAAATTGAAACTAAGTCTAAAATCTGTATCCGCAACTATCACAAACATGTCCCATACGATGCATATGGGAATTTGAAAACATAATATTTTATTAGGAAAGTAGTATATTTGATTTCAATATTTTTCCAGGGATATTTGAAATAGAAAAATTAGTACTAGTATTCTAGATTACTTAGTTTTCCGTTCTAAGTTGATTTAGTTTGCTTTTAAGATTTGATTGTTGAGGAAGAAAAGAATTGTTAGTTTCTAACTTTGTTGTTTCCTTTTAAAAAATGCGAATAAGTATGGGGTATTTAACATATACAAAGTCATTATGAAAAGGGTAATTTGCACTTACACCCCTTGTACTTCAAATTTAAGCACTTACACCCTTGTACTTTGATTTGAAAGGATAATTTGCTCTTACACCCCTGTTTTTTTAAATATAAGGGGTGTAAGTGCTTAAATTTGAAATACAAAGGGGTTTATCTTCAAATCAATAATAGTACACGGAGTGTAAGTGCAAATTACCATTACGAAAATTAAAAGACATAACATAAGGACGATAGAAAATGTTATAAATGCGAATGACTAAGTGCAGCCTTCACCAAAGTATTCGCGCACATGTTCACTTCTCTATGATCATGCTTGATCCTTGCCATAAGTAAACTTTCCAAAAGGTACCTACAAATACAATCAAGGATAAGCACTCAAAGGATGAGAGCCCCATTGGTGTGTATCCCGAATGGAATTCAATGCAATAATTGCATCTATAAAAATGATGATATTATCACATGTCACGCCCCAAAATGAGAAGTGACCGGCCATGAACCACAAGACTAAAGCTCGTAGAATATGCAGCCTAAAAAGAAATTTTATAAAAACTCTCAAGCCTCCAAACAGACAATCATTTTTTTTTTTATTCAGAACATCCCCAACCAATAAATTCCACAAAAAAAGAATGGGGTATAAACATCCCATAAACCAAATAATATCCAGTGATCCAACAGTAATAACAAAATCCAAATGTCCAACAAAATGTTTCAATGCGGAAGCGATGAAAAAAAAAACACTAAGCTAGGATGAGACACCCTAAGGAGGTCAACAAACGAATCCCCAAGATGCCGCTAGAGTCCTTGCCTAATTTCCCAACTTGCCTGAAAAAGAAGTTGAAATAAATCCGTCAACTAACAAGCTCAGTGAGTAGTAAAGCATGTATAATAATACAGTTCTAAAACATGGCTAAAAATAGATTATCACGATAATGTATTTTGGCATACGAAGGTGTGCATTAAACCAACAAATTTTGGCCATAAATCATTTACCAATAAATCTCAATGGTGATCACAAACCAATCTCCAACAACAATGGGGAACCACAACCAATATCGATAGAACCAAATGCCAGTGTATAAATGTCTCATAATTGGATCCAATATCGTATCTTTGAGTCACCACGATTAGGCAGCCCGTGGAACTTTTCCCGAAGAACAACCTGGCAAAAGAAAGTCGTTGAGCATTAGAGTCACCGGCTTAACCCAGTCTCTTCTCTAATGGCCAGAGTCACCCGCACATAGAGGATTAATTTCCCTGAACTTTCCAAAATATGTTCCCAACAGTATCCACAAAGTTCTCACCAAAAAGATTTATTTTTTTGGTAAAGAGAGATTTTATTACCAAAAAGGAAACAAGAAACACAAAAACTTAGGGGCATACCCCCATCAAAAATCTTTTTGGTAAAGAGAGATTTTATTACCAAAAAGGAAACAAGAAACACAAAAACTTAGGGGCATACCCCCATCAAAAACAAACAGTCCATCAAGAACTGGAGACAAAAAACAGAAAGAAATACAAAGAACCAGGCCTAACTACTTCTAGCTACAAAATTTTCTCAGAGATGTTCCAGGCTCTACACAAAGCTCTATTCACAGAGCTACGGCCACAGTTCCTCCAAGAGAACACCCTATCCCGCACGTCCTTGACAATCTGCTCATAAACGAGACACGGAATGTATTGCTTGTTACTAAAAATAAAGTCATTCCTGGCCTTCCACAAGTAATACACTGTACCAGCCAGTGCTAACTGAGAGCAGAAGAGAATCCTTTCTTCTGGAGATGTTAAACAGCCCAAGTAATTTCATGCTCCCACTCCCTGGACTTCTGGACATGCCAAACAAAAGGAGGATTTTGCCTCAAATACAAGCTGAGAACAAACAGTGAAAGAAGAGATGCTCATGGGACTCATGCACATTATGGCAAAAAACACACTGAGGGTCTACTCTCATCCCCCAGGAAAGGAGCCTATCCTTTGTAGATAGCCTACCCCAGCAAACAAGCCACATGATAAAAGCCCACCTTGGAATACCTTGCTTGAGCCAAACAACATGAGCCCATGGAACTTTAGGAAGAGGGTTCCTTAGGGCTTCCCAAGCAGTTTTAACTGAGAAGATACCATTAGGTGCAGGTACCCATGTCACAGAGTCTTCCACAGCTGTATAAGGCCTAAGAGTTGAAGGTGTACTCCTTATAATTTGCATGATTTATTCAAACAATAAACGATTTCACAAAACTGCATGCCAATTCAATATAAGCAAACATAAACAATTGTGTGTTTCCGATTTCAATCATAAATTTTCTAAACAATAATTTAAGGGACACGGGGAAGTTCGAAAGTACGTAGCATGCTTAACCACTCACCTGGATCCAAAAGTAATGAAATCGAACGTGCAAAAAGAACGCTAACCTGAACAAAATAGCAAAGCACAAAATGACTAACTATATTAATATACACTGAATAGATATAGGATATTGCCTATGTACGAGTAAAATAATAAAACAAAACTAGCCTAATCCTAATTAAAACCCTACAGTAGGCACCAAAACTACAAAACCCAACTCAACCTCCAATTCCACGTGCAATCACCACACCTCCTGATTCCATACCCAAACTCCACCGCTCCATAAATCAATCTGATTAACAGAAAACAATTGGTGCCAAAAGGATGGAACTTAATTAATCTCTCAGTAATCCCATTGATCGATGCCTTTCAAAAGTCCAACTTTACCCGAGTCCATGAACTACAAAAAAAAATGGGAAAAGAACAAGAATAAAGAGGAAAAAGAACGCTTACCCAACCGATCGCCAATCAGCCGAACGCAAAAGTGCTTCGTTCTACTACTCAGTCCCCTCAACTTCTCCTCTCAAATTTCCTATCTCGAACGTTCTCTCCAAATAAAAGCCCTACCCCGCTAAAATATCTCTTCACATGTAACTTTAAAACTACCCACAAACTAAAACCCCTAATTTGTGTAGCTGACTTGATAATTAACGTATCCAACTGATATAGACTAACTACTATAATTAATAATTATACTCATACCCTCGAACTATAATAATGCACCTAATAACTATATTATGCATAAAAGAAAATTACTAATTAGAACCCACACCATAACATTTCCAATTAAAAATTATCCAAAATAACTAATAAGATAAATAAAAATTCTAGGACGTAACATTACAGCTATGGACCATAGCTAGTTTCAACCTGTCTCGTAAACCCCATAATTCCGCTGCCAATGAAGAGCAAACCCCGGTATGTCTTTGCAACCCCATAATGAAATTACCATTAGAGTCCCGAACTAAACCCCATAATTGATTTCTTCTATTATACTATTTGTATTGTGCATACCGATATTATGGACTATCAATGAAGGAAGCATGACAATATGCACATAAATTGAATTGGGTCTCTTGGCCTGTCATCAGTGATGCCATTTGGCTTTAATTTGGGGCATAGTTCTGCAACAAAACAGGTATAGGAGAGCACTATTTCAGTGGTTTTCTTAGAGCAATCACTTTGTGCATATTGCAAAAGGTTAGGTCTGTCTCGAATCTTTTCCCGCTCATACCCCCATTGATTGGGAACTACATGAGTTGATGTTGTTGTGTTGTATACTACATTGACTTGTAAAGCCATGGGGCAATTTGGGTTGCGTTTGAATAAAGAAGTAAACAGAGTGCTTTCTCTATAGTGTTCAAAAGCTGGACTTGTGCATAGAACTTCCATTAGAACCACCCCAAACGAATGCACATGAGGTTTCTGAGTAAGTTTGTTGCCTTCTGAAGTATTCAGGATCAAGGTAGCCGAAACTACCTTTCACGACGGTACTCACGTTGGTCAGTTCCGAAGCTGGACCTGTTTTAGAGAGACCCAAACCGACAATTCTCATCCAAGAAGATGTTTGTCGTCTTCGAATCTCTGTGAATAAATACTTTGAGCTACTCCTGTGCGGGAGATATTGGAAAACACAACTCAATCCTTGAAGCTTTTCAGTTTCCACTGTACTAGCTTATATATCCTGAGTGGACACTGTTTCTCTTATTCCAATAAGCTTCTTCACTAACATCCAGGATCTCCGGCTACCAAAACCGTAAGATCATACATCTGAGAGATTTTCTACGCAACCCAGATTCCTATACAAGAAAACTAATACTCCATCGTACATTCACAATTTGGTTTCTTCACTTCTGAGTAAAAAAACACGTACATGGGTGACCAAAGAGACTAACACTAGATGGATACAAAAAAAAAAAAGATTCACTCCAATGAGGATGAGAGTCCGGCTATGGGTATATCATTTCGAGTACACCAAATGGTGTACCCATAGTTTTACTGAATGAGGATGTGCCTAGCTTTGCAAAGCAACCCTCATTTGCATAGGAGCATTGGATGTTATGCCATAAAGCTTGAAAACCATTTATTAACTCGTCGTGGAGATTCCTAACCACTAACCATATCTTAGCAGCAAATTATATGACACGATAAGGATGCTTAGTGAGCATCCATGCTTGCTTGCCTAAAGGAGGATTGGCTCCTTTAGAATATGTAAGCCGCGTCCATTTTTGGTGTTGTGTTCTCCCAAAAATACCCTCTATGTCTTCCTTTAGTGGTCATTTTGGATAGCTTCCATGTTTGGCTGTGAAGAGAGCGTTTTGGCAGTTACATAGGCTGTCGGTGGTGGCTCCCGCGAAACTGCGTATTCACTTTAGAGTTTTCTCGCACTTTACTTTAATAGGTTTTCCAACTTTTCAAGTTTTCCCTTCCTATCTTTTTTTCCTTCATAGTTTCTTCCGTTTTTGTCGTTTGCACAGGGTTCGTTTGGTAAAGTCATGCCTAGCCTTGGTTCTCCTTCCCCAAACACTATCATTTTGTTTAGTTTGTAGTTTTGAGATAAAAAAGTTCTACAGATTTGCGTATTTTTTCGTTTTTAGTAAAAAAAATTAAGATTTTAACAAACTCTTTTACTTTTTAAATAGATGTACGATTTGTACATCCAAAAAGTAAAAAATTAAGTAAAATTTTTGACAAAAAATACTAAAGATGAAAAAATACAGATGATGAAACAATTAAAATTTTTGAAGAGATTATTTATAGAGGAGAACCAAACAAAGTATACGTTTCTCTGAGGAGAATCCTTACCAAATCTATCAAAATCAAAATTAGAATCTCACCAAGATTCCCCTGTCTCTTCCTTGACCTGTTTGGCCCCATAGGTGTTGTCCTTACAAAATCTAGAGAAAGAAGGATTAGATAGGATGGGAAAATGACGGTCCAGAATGTATTTTGATAATTAATATTCGTCAAGAACATATTGAGATTAATGCTGAAAATGTCTTTGGCGGATATTAATTATTAAAACACATCATTGGCCGTCATTTTCCCTTGGGAATCCTTAGCATTTTCATCGCAGTCTCGCTCTTCCTCAATCCCTAGATTTTTCCCTCCAGGTTATCGAGTACGTTGTTTTTTTAGTTTCCAGTTCTTAGTCTTCTGTTGTTCTGTGTTCCTCTGTGTAATATCTTTGTTTTAGCGGCTTTTAAAAAAATTATTGCATAAAATGTAACAACAATGTAATAAAATTGCTTATACCCAACTTCCTACTTCAACAAATTTTATTTTCCTTATACAAGCAGTCGAGATTGATCATGAATGGGAACCCAAAGATTTAGAGAGAAAGGGAGATCCTGGGAATATTTTAATTCTGGATCTTCTCATTGAATGTGGTCGTGGGTGTGAGATCCTGTGTGAGATATTCTAGAGAGAGAGAGAGAGAATGGCTTAGATTTTGTGTAAGATCTCTGCACCCAAAAATCTGACATGAATCCAGCACTAAAGAGAGAGAGAATCAAATAAAGATTTGGTTCTGGTTTTGGTTCTCCACTCCACACGTGAAATTCCAACCAAAAGTGAGAGAGAGAGAGAGAGAAACAAAGACACATAGAGAATAGTAAACATTAAAGAGAGAGATAGAGGCAGAGAAAGTAAATCAACCAAGGTTTTGATTCTTATTCTTATTTTGAATCTAGTGGTGGAGAAAGAATGATATATGTTTATGCTGTTGCTAACTAGGCAAAGTCAAGCCACCGGTAGAAGCAAGCGCAGTGAGCGGCCCATGTGCAGCCTGCGTACAGATTCGAAAATGAACCCAGGTGGTTGGATCATAAGATCCGGGTCGGGTTTTTGATCCTGCTCTGTCAAGAAGAAGACGTGCTTCTTCAGTACACCTAGCCATAACAGGAGGCATACTCTCAGCTTGAATTCATTAAAGTTTCCTGTCTCTTTTTGTATATTGCGCAGAGTTCTTCCCTTGCTTAAAAGTTTGAATAGATGTTGGAATTCTCCTTTTATAAATGAATCATAAACAGTTTAACCAACAAATGTCTTTTGTGTTTAGCAGCAGCAACAATCATTCGATCTAGACGTCAAGAGTAGCTTAAATTGTAATGGAAAGAGCTTATACAAGTTAGTTATCGCTGTAAATCACATAGTCGATCAACTAAATGAGTTTTACTATCACAGAGGTGGATTATCCCCCCCTACAACTCTACGTTGAGCCAAATGTTGGTTTCTTGTAAACAGGAGAATAACTTACACGAAAAGTAGCTGATTTTCCCCCTTCGTTTAGTGGTTTTCCATTTCTCTTTCTTTTTCATCGAGAAAACCCATAATTCGAGATCCAATCGCAACCAAAGTAAAATAACAGATGAAATCCCATCTTGCGCGTCTTGGGATCTACTTCACCATAATTTTTATTGGGTGGAATGGCAAGGAATAAGGATGCATTAGCTGGAGATAAGATGAATAAATCTTCGAGGCAGGAATCAGCGCCCAACGTCGTACTGAAACTGCCCAAAATAGGAAAAAACTATCCAAAAAAAACTACAGGGCCAAGACCCGAGAGAGAGAGAGAGTAGTATGAAAGAATCAGAGTTACGGACAAAATGTCAAACTCTCAATTCTTTTAACAGGGTCACAAACCCCAAAGCATTGACATTTTGGTATAGAAAAAAACGGCATTCAAGTCATCCCACTATTCCCACTAAGCTCGATGTCTTGTTCACTAATTAACTAAATCTGAACAGAAGAACAGAGGCCTTAGGAGTTTGAACAAAACCCACCTAAGATAGCCTAGCAAAACCAGCAGAAAGATACTGCTTTACGGCACCTCCTAACTTATCTCCATTGAGTAGTCATGAAGATCTTAAGCATCAATTGCTTTCTGATCATTCTGCTTCTCTTTGTATCTGGTGCAGCACAAATCAAGGCAGATTACACTACCTGCAGGAATCGCGCTAGCCCGTGCTTTATGGAGCAACTTCAATGCCCATCGGAATGCCCTTCTCAATATCCGTCTGACCCACAAGCTAAAGTTTGCTATATCCGTTGCGATTCACCTATGTGCACATCACCCGTGTGCAGAAGTAAGATATCTAAAATATAAACAGTGTCTGGTATTTGATTCACGCTTGTTTAACAATTGTTGTGTACCCCTTGATTATAGGTGAATACTAACAACCTTGTGTTTTATTCTTTTCAGCTAGGAAACCAAATTGCAATACCCCTGGAGCTGCATGCTTGGACCCGCGGTTCATCGGCGCAGATGGCACTGTATTCTACTTCCACGGGAAAAGCAACGAGCATTTCAGCTTGGTTTCAGATCTCAATATCCAAATCAATGCTCGCTTCATTGGTCTAAGGCCAGCGGGTAGACCAAGGGACTACACCTGGATTCAAGCACTAGGAATCCTTTTCGGCTCTCACAGTTTCTCTGTCGAGGCCATCAAAGCAGCAACATGGGAAGACGAAATCGACCACCTAAAATTCTCATACAATGGCAAAGAGCTAGTCATACCCGAAACATACCCATCTTTGTGGTTATCCGCACAAAACGACCTAAAAGTACAAAGAACATCGAGGAAGAATAGTGTTTTAGTCACTCTATCAGAAGTTGCTGAAATTTCAGTCAATGTGGTGCCAGTGACCAAGGAAGATGACAGAATCCATAACTACCAGATACCTTCGGATGACTGCTTTGCTCACTTAGAGGTGCAATTCAAATTCTATGAACTTTCCACAAAGGTTGAAGGTGTCCTCGGCCGGACTTACCAACCAGATTTCAAGAATCCGGCAAAGCCTGGTGTTGCAATGCCGGTGGTGGGAGGTGAAAACAAATATAGGACCACGTCGCTTCTATCTGCAGATTGTGGTTCTTGTGTGTTTTCTCCAGTTGGGGTTTACAACAAGGATGAATCGCTGGTTATAGATTTTGGCCTGCTAGATTGCACCGCTGGGGCTAGCACTGGGAATGGAATCATGTGCAAGAAATGAGTAGCCTACTATGCTATCTTCTCCTAGAATTTCAGGTGTTTTTTCCGTGATTAATAATTGAATGTTGCTTTCTAGAGACTAGAGAGAGATGTGTCTTATGTTTTATCCTTGAGTGGTGCAATTTCAATCGTTTCGAAGCTGGAACGATGTAGCTTTTAGTTTTTTCACATGGTTAATCAGGATTTTGAATCATTTTCTGGCTCTGAATCTTGTTTTCCACCAACTGCATAATATTCATGGTACTCAAAAAATTAGTAGCAGGATAGCAGCATAAGAAAGGATTCCTGGTAGAAGAATAGAAGATGATAGTGAAACCGTAACAGTGACCGAAACTCTGTTCTCGTATGTTAACTTTCCGAAAGCTTAGGAATACATATTTAATTCATGCCCTAATACAAGAGAACATACTTTCTTGTGAAAACATTAAGCACTATCCAAACAAAGGATTCCTGGTTTTTCCAAGGCACTCTCATGACTCTTTGTGCAATGGAAGACAGCACAACAGTAAGACTTCCCATCCAAAAAGAAGACCATATCATATATATTACCATGATAGCATGCATCTCTAAGCCTCAAATAACAAAGATAACAAATATTCCTTCTTTTTTCTTTTTCCTCTCGAACAAACAATTATATAAGTAAGATGATCTGTAACAGATTTGGAACATTGTAAGAATGACAGGAAATGAGGAAAGTTGACAATTATATTAATTGAAATCAAAACAATATTACAATCTGTGCTAATTTACGCACAGCATTTGATGGATCCAATGGCTCCCACAAATCTGCTACAGTACATACCCAATCTTATTATCGCATAAACATTGCTGTATAAACCGAGATCAAAAACAAGCAGAAAGAAGAGGAATAAGCTTCCCTTACTCGAGAGAGGTCCATTAACTTCTGAGCCTGGGGAAAAACCAATCTCTACTCATCCAACAGCTAAGATCACAAGCATCTGGACATATACTTCTTATCGTCCACGTGGATTAACCAGCTGCGAGAAAACAGCACTTGTCGCAGCATCTTCCGCATCGTCATCAGTGCCAGAAGCCACACCATTAACCATACTGACACTATTATCGAATGGCTCAAGTGGAGTCAGTGGAATGACTGGGATATGATTTGTACTATTATCCTCGGGTTCCATGAGAGCTGATGATGTCTCCTCGAGCTGAAGAGCATACTCAAGGTTCCACAGAACATCACCCATTGATGGCCTGTCCACCCCGTGTTCAGCCAAACACTTCTCCGCCGTCTCTCCAAACTTTCTAAGGGAAGCCGGATTTACCTTCCCTACCAGATTCTGGTCCATGATTTGATCCAACATCCCTTTCTTTTGCCAAGTCATTGCCCATTCCGCGATATTAACTTGTTCCCTAGGGAGCACAGGGTTTAAAGCCGGTCTTGTGCATAGAACTTCCATCAGAACCACCCCAAATGAATAAACATCTGATTTCTCAGTAAGTTGCTGTCTTCTGAAGTATTCAGGATCAAGGTAGCCAAAACTACCCTTCACGGCAGTACTCACATGGGTCTGATCCAAAGCTGGACCTGTTTTAGAGAGACCAAAATCAGCAACTTTGGCTACAAAATTCTCATCCAAGAGTATATTTGTTGTCTTCACATCTCTGTGAATAATACTCTGAGCTGCCCCTGTGTGGAGATAGTGAAGACCCCTACAAGCCCCTATGCAAATCTCAAGCCGTTGCTTCCATGAGAGAGGAGGGAGATCTGTTCCATAAAGATGGCTCCGGAGGGGCCCATTTGCCATGTATTCATAAACCAGTATCATTTCTGACCGTTCATCGCAATACCCAATAAGAGAGACCAGGTGCCGATGACGGAGTTTGGACAGCATTTCGATCTCAGTTCGAAATTCCGCAAGACCTTGTTCAGATCTGGGGTTACCTCTCTTCACAGCAACTTTAGTCCCATCTTCCACTGTCCCTTTGTAGACCCTACCAAAACCCCCAACCCCAAGAAGCAAGCTCTCGTCGAACTTGTTAGTGGCGTCCATAATTTCTTGGAACGTGAACAACCGACCGAGGTTGCTGGAAGCTAAAGAGATACAGCTGGCGGTTCCGCTCTTCTGAGAAACTGTGGACATTTTTGTCATGGTTTGAGAGTTTCCATGTAAAGGGAGAGGAAGCCATGTATGCCCCCCTGTATTGGTAGTCTTTGACCTACGGGATACCAAGCAGCAATAACAGAAACCAATAAATGCAACTGCAGCTACAGCACCCACAACTGAACCGATTATAATGCCGATGCTGATGTTTTTGGAGGCTGATAAAGGGAGGATAGTCTCAACAGGTGAAAGCCCGTCCAAACTCCTGGCTTTATTACTAATCTTCAATACCTCCAAACCATTCATGATCGCATCCGTTACATCAGCCATTGTATCTGGACCAACACTGACTGTCAAAGTATCGGAATTGGCAGAAGTATTGGAAACAAAATCTTTGTAGTAAGGCACACCCAAGCCTCCTGTTAAAGTTGATAGGTCCAAACTCCCAAGAGCAATATAAGAGTTTATGTATAGATTGAACACAAGGTTGTTCATGGACTTGCTCACGATATCGCAGAAGTGCACTCTGACAAAATAGGTGAAGTTTGGGTCGACAGGTAGGACCCATGTAATGTTGAAGTTATCATCGGCTACATTGGCCTCACCCATGGTTTCAGCTGTGGCATAAACCCAATTTGGTGCAATTTGAGGTGTGATAGCAGCTTTGTATTTTATGTTTGCAGGGTTAACAGAAACATTGACAGCAGAGCTGTTCACGTGGAGGTATCTCGCATCATTTTCCCAAGTTCTTCCCAATGTATCATTCTGAGCAGTGAGCAAGGGACCGCCCATGTTCAATCTGTAAACGGTTTCAAGGGCATAACTGGAAAGGCCACTAAAAGGGGCAGAGGGGGATAAAGCTAGTGCTTGGTCAGGCAGCAACTCGTCCGGGATGGAGACAACTTCAATCGCATTAACAAATGCCACTGAATTGTTGGAAGGGATGAAAGTAAGTGTCAAGTCGTCCGAAGCCACATTGACAGCATACTCCTTAAACAGATAAGAGCCATTGTAGTTCTTGAATGTAAAGTTGCTCAAGAGCACAAAGTTTTCCGTGACTACGGTTATGGAGGCGGATGACAAGTTTTGACCTGAATCTGGAAGAGGGTAAAAGTAGAGCCGGATCCAGTGCCTACCTACTTGTTTGATATCGAATTTGTATGACAACGGATTTTGGAAAACTCGAGCAGATTGGTAGACCGGAAAAGGGGCACTAGAATTGGAGGTCGTAACAATAGAATTTCCTTGACTTTTCCATGAAAACGAAGATTGCACTGAATCAGAAATATATGTCTGACCTAGGAATGTTACATTTTGTGAAGATCCACAAGCAATCAAATAGTTATCAAGAGGGATGAAAGAGGCAAAGGATTCATGAACCACAAAAACAAACAAAAAAGATAGAACCAAAGAAACCCACTTCACTAGTTTCATCCCTACCATTTTCGGCCACCAAAATCCCAAAAAAAGATGATAACAAGAATTGGCGAAAGTCCGCACTGCCTCCAGTTCTCAACACATAAAAACAAGGAGCTGATTTAGTTAAACTTCAAACCCAAAATTCAAGGAAGCAAAACTAGTAAAACCCCAAATGGACAAGAGTCATAAGACTCAAACTTGATAAGAAAGAGACCCCCAATTGGCACACTGGCTAGATTCAAGGGAACAAAACTATTAAAGAGCCTAATGGACAAGACTCAAACTTTATAATAAAGAAGCCCTCAATTGCCCAAATGGAGCAGACCCAAGTCCCCAAACCTCATGCCCTGAAACCCAAAGGTGAAAAACCCCAAGATCTACCAATGTCCTACCCAAATAGCTGAAAAAAGTCAAAAGGGAAACTGAACTGAAATATGGACCACAGATAATCACGAAAACAGGAAGAACCTAAAAGAGATGAAAGTTTGGGGTGGCCTTACCTCAGATAAAGAGCTAAAATGCGTGGTAGATGCAGTGGCCTGGAATGGGTATGGCTGTGAAAGCACAAAAGGGGAGAAACCCAGCTCGAGATTTCTCATCAATGGCACTATTTTGATGAACACCCGTCAATCAGTTGGAAGCTTCAGTGGAACTCCAACAGCTCTTTCCAGGCTGTTGTTCAGGCTGTCAAATTGCACAAAGCCAAAGGGGTGGGGGACCCACGTATGAAACTGCAGCCCGCAAATCAACCCCTCTAATTTGGAGAAAAACAGCTGTTTAACATCTTTTGTTTTGATTTTAGTATCTGGAGATTAGGTTGCTACAAGGAAAGAGAAACGGAATGCCATGAAAGTCCTGCAAGTCTAGTCGTTCAGGCTTCATACTTTCTATTGTATTTCTATATTACTACTTCGTCCGTTAATTTTTAAATGTCTCGTTTCGTAACTCTAATTTATTAAAAAAATATCATCATTACATATTTCACATCAACTTTTACCTCCACTTTTTCTACTTACTCTCTATGTAGAGATCATCATTACATTTTTATTCACTAATTTTTTAAAATGGAATCTATTTTTAAAGATAAAATGAGAATGTACCAATTTTTATCTACTAACTTTATAAAATAAATATTTATTAAGAAATAACGTAAAATGAAATACTGCACTTTAAAAATGAGACGGAAGAAGTAGTATATTTATGATTGATGCCCCTTTTCCCGAAGTAAAAGAGAAACGAAAAGAATTCAACTGCCCCAAGCTAAAATCATGACTTGCGGGTCAGCCAAATACTTTTGGCATGAGTTTTACAGATTCACTTGCTCATAATTCATGTAATAATTCAAACACAGTAATTTATACAATCTCTAATATATATATATGAGATCTACACATAACAGTGTATATGGAGTCTACGTATATGTGAGGTATTATATTTGATGTTGTATTTGAATTATTGTGTAAGTATCATTTTTTCCGATGAAAAAATCAGAACTCGCGCCGCTCGGCTGTATTTGCAGATGTAACGTGAATGGCGGTGTTTTGGAGTTTTGTTACGGTAGCAGGTCGACCACAGCTGGTAAGGAGTGTAGAATGGGGTGTTTGACCCCGTTTGACTTTGACCATCGTATGGTGAATTACTATATTATAGGTTATGCATTTTAAATTACAATGAAATCTAAAATTACAATGAAATCTATGAGAGTGTTTGAATGACATATATAAAATATACTTTCCAGAAAGATTTTGTGAGTCGAAAGTATAATTGGAGTCCCAAAAGCTCGTCTATGAATTGGAGTCCCAAAAGCTCGTCTATGAATGATTTATTCTCCTATTTATTTCTCAAAATATATTTTGATATAATCTATTTTAGAATATGTGGTCAAAAACCTACAAGGCAATTCTAGGTAGCACAAAATAAAAACTTTTGCCTACCAAACGCCCGGTAGTACTCTTTTAAAAGCATTCCAAACCAATCTACTACTCCTACTACAAATCAAATCAAATTTTGAGAACATTTTAAATTCTACAAACCACGTACAGTAGAATTCAAAATCTACAATGAGGTATTTTTATTAAACATTCGAAAGAGTTTTTAAAAAGTTAAAAATTGAAAATCAGCCTCCCGGATATTTACGATAATAGTTTACGAGTGATTAATGATACTGGGTGAAGCGCTCAAATTTTATGCCTTACGCTATTTGACGTGGTGTTATTAATCATTAAAAGACGATAAATGAAGATGGATGAAGATTTATATCGTTAACTTCAGGGTGTTGAAATCATTTCAGGTGCATATAAACTGATTCAGACTGACACTTAGTTATTAAAAAGATGAAAATGGATGGACGATCATTTACAAGTGAGAAAAAATACTTGAAAATACAGCAAAAATTAATGTAGTCTTTTCCCTTTGCCATCTTTTATTGGTTCCGTTACCTTTTTGGTAGTCTATGGGCAACATGAAGATACAATCATAATTCAAAGAAGATCATTGATTTGCTTTTGGAGCAAATACACCAAAAATACATTAACCGTTGGATCTCTCAATATCTGATGGGTACAGTGCACCGGTTCTATATGATAACTTTCCCTTATCTCCGACATTTGTCTTTGGTCTGAAATCATTGACAAATTTTCATCTGGGAAATTATACGTAATAATAGTGAATCTTTTTTTGGAATAAATTATCAAATAGTACTAGAAAGGGTAAGAGAAGGGGACATCTGCCCTACTGGCCATGTGCTTCATTTCGGCGGTTATTAGACAAAAACAGTTGTTAATAGTTCTCTCTTTTTTCTTTTCTTTTTTTACTTTTTAATTTTTTGAATAAGAAACAAAAAGTTGTTACTAGTATTTCTTTATTTATAGTCTTGCTAGCTGCCGTTCATTAGGCGGAGAATAATATGTCAGTAATATCAAATAAGTTTAGACAAATCTCATGGATATTGATACACTTTTACAAATATTAATACATTATTTTTGAAAATTAATGTACATTTTATCTATTATTCTTCCTCGTAAAGGCAAAAGTTAACATTTGTCCTTTATTTAATTGGTTATGAAAACTTGTAACTCGTAGTAGTTAGGCAAGTCCCATCTCAAAAAAAGAAGAAGGTAGCAGTAGTAGTTTGGCAAGTCAAGGTTGAGTTGTGAAAGATTGGGAACGAAAGATTTTGGCCCCGTTCTGCTAAAAGAAGTAAAGTCTTATTTTTCAAATACGTATTTATTTTTTGAAGTAAATGCGATGTATTATGAGAGAATGACTGATCTCGTAAAATAAAAAATAAATACTTAAAAAATAAAAACCTAAGCTAAACGAGACCTTTGTCCCTAGGTCCCAACGGCGTCATCTTCCAGCTAACAGAACTAAACAATCTTTAACTAACCATGTCCTGATGTCACCTGAGGATACCACACCTAATCGTCTTTGATTTTCAAGTTGCTATGGAGTATTTGATTTCAAAATGTTTGTTAAGACAAATTTGAAAACACAAAAAATGGAAGAAAAATTCTAAAAATTTACTCTAAAGGACTAAAGGAGGAATTTCTTGTATATTTCATGGTACGCTAGAGGAGGATAGCGTGACTGTCTTTTGATGAAAAATATTAGAATAAAGGTTTCTTTGCGTATTAAAATAAAAAATTAGAATAGAGGTTTGGAGGGAAGTGACCTCATTTTGTAATGCTCATCCTTATAAATGTATCCCGACGTACTCCTTATTAATAAATATCTCTTATTTGTAAGGAAGTAAATAATGTGAAATACGAATGAATAATTATAAGCATTTTTTCTTGATTTGGATTTTTTTTAAAGGTGAAAAAAATTATGTTCAGATTAGATCGCCAAAAAATAACCTGTGTTTTTTTGGAAGATGTTTGAAACTGTTACCGCCAGAAATTGTGTCTATCTCTTGATTATTGTAAATAGTTTCAGCTTAAAATGAACATGATGGTTTTTAAAAGTAAAATGATTTTGGCACTCCACTTTTTTATGATAACACTCCATAATTTTTCTTAGTGTGTCTTGCTATGTATAATTTTTACACTAAAAGACAAGTTTTGGAGTGCCAAAATAAATTTTTTTTAAAAAAAAAAACCATATTTTTCATTCAATTCGGTGAATTTGTCTGAATCTTTATTTCCCGGATTTATTTGGTTATCTTTTAGAGATTTTCTTCGGCCCAAGGTACTGGATATTATGAAGGCCCATGAGAATGCAAATTGTTAGGGCTAGGCTTTCGTTATGATTAGGCCCATGAGAATGCAAATTGTTCGCATCCTTTGTTTATGAGTATAGCCCATTCCATCCTCATTTTCTTTTGTTACCCTAGAAAGTCCTAATCTCTAGTACTATCCTAGGGGAAATGAGAGTGGGGTACCTCCTTCGTCTCTTTTTTAGAGTCTAGTAATTCATTTTAGATTGTCCTTTAATAAATGTCAATTTTGTAAAGTTAGTGGATAAAAGTTGATACATTTTTTATTTTGCCCATAAAAAATTATTCCATTTTAAAAAATTAGTGGGTAAAAGTGTAATGATGATGTCTTCATAGAGGAAAAGAGTAGGTAAAAGTTGATGCGAAAAATGTAATGATGATGTCTCCTTAATAAGTTAGACTAACGAAACTAGACACTTAAAAAAGAACGAAGGGAGTACTATGATTCTCTGTACTATCTTTCGGTAAATATTCGAACAATCATTCTACAATAACAAACATTTACACAAATCCATTCATATTTATATCAGGGCCCACATACTATACTTTTAATGTGTGTTGATCCTACTAAAAGATGTGAATACGCATGTGTAAGTATTTACGGTTGAATAATAACAATTGATACTCGAATGTCCTTCGGAATGCTTACGCACAACAACGACTCAGGGGATGTAATTAAAGATCTCGCAAGTCTTCACCACATGTTAATGGAAGAAATCAACACTTGAAAAAGGAAACCCCATGTCTACATCAAACCGAATCTAACACAACGGTTGCGTAAGTAGCGTTTTTAAAATGTTATTTGCATAATTGTTGTGTTAATTGTATGGGTAATTCTAACCGTTCAGATGTATTTGGAGGATCTAGATTTTAAAAAAACTCTTTCAAGACAAAATTTAATTTTTCCGGGGAAGAGTTTGAGCGAATTCTAGCCATTTATTACAGCAATGAATAGCTAGAGATTGGTTATGTGTTGTGTTTTATACAACTGTTGTGTGTATAGCACTAGGTGTAGAATTTTTTAATATCTCATTCCTTCCGTTTCAAATTGAGAGTCCATTATTTCATTTTAGGTTATTCCAAAATAATACGGAGTAGTCTTTTTTCAAAAATGGAAGGACAAATTTAGTGATTTTCCAAAAGTATCTCTCTAAAGCCATCCACAGTGGCATAATAAAAAATGTATAACCAAAAGTTGGCACATCAGCTTTTGATTATTCATTTAAGATGTTGCTAAACTTACCAATGTTGAGGTTCACAATGGTTGCTTCTAGTTCTTAACTAAAATAAAGAGGTCCACAACAATTTCACTTTTTCTCTCCCCCTCTATTTCCCGCTATTCACTTCTGTTCATTTATATTTTTTTGGGCAAAAATATATCGATTCCCTCCCTTAATTTTGAGAAAAAATCGGTGACTTCCTTCCCTCCTATTTTGAATTTTTTTTGGAGGGGAAAAAATAAAAACAGAAAAGAATAGTGAAATACTTTAATCCGGCGACAACGGGTTGAGTGGTAGATGATCGATAGATATGAACTTCACTTTTGGAGGAAAAGAAAGAGAAATAGTCTGTGGGTAAAGTGGAGAAGATATAGAGTTGGTGAAGAAGAGAATAAGAAAATATCAATTGAAACATGTGTGCATATAAATTTTGGAACAAGTTAACTTATGTGATGTGGGGTTGAAAAATTTTGATTATTGAAAAATGTTGCTAGTTTTGGTTATCTAAAGCCTAAAATTTAATTATTTCTAAAGATGTTGCTAAGTTTGATTATATCATTGTGAGCTATCTTTTACACAAACATTGTTAACTTTAGAAACAATTGGCTTTTGATTATATCACTTTGGATGACCTAAGTGTTATAAAATAGGTAGAATATAGGGGTAATGGTAAAAATAATGGGCATTGAAATGTAATCATTGTATATCCCCTTAAATAGTTGGAATTCCGGAGAGAAACTCTTAATTTCAAATGGAGGGAGTAATATACTGTATACAAAAAAGTTTATAAAATAATTGTCCATTCGTGAGAAGACGTGAAGTAATCTTTTTATAAGGCGTCTTGAAATCAAGCGATAACACTATTTTCAAATCGTAACTTTTCTATGTACACCCGCTCATCAATAAGATGATGGCGCATATGCATGCTGCATAAATTTTTGTACTAAACTTTCGACAGAGAGACGTATATACGAACGATGATATGGAGAGATTACTACTGCACCCTGGCCTACTTTAGTACTCCACGAACTACTTATAAACCTTGGGGTTTCGGGGGTGGATTTTTGGAGGCTACTAGTGGTTTAGGAATTAGGAATGTGTTGGGTTAGGATAATTCAATAGCAGAGGTGTTACTAATTTGTATTATCAGTATTATATTCAATTAGTTAGTCACTTGTATACTCTATTTTTGTTCAGATTAGCCTCGTTTTACGTTACTTGGTTGCATTATTTTTGGACTCAGGTGAGTGGTTAAGCATGTTATGTACTTTTGAACTTTTCCGTATCCCTTAAATTATTGTTTTGAAAAATTTATGATTATAATTGGAAACACATAATTGTTTATATCAATTAAATTGGCACTTGGTACTATTGATTTTGGTTATAGTTCCCCATTGTTGTTAGAGATTAGATTGAAAACACCCTTAAGACATATCGGATGAATCGTTAATAGGATTAATGGATTATTTTGTTGTTCACCTATGTGCTAAATCTACGTTGACATGGTAAATTATTGTGGTCCCTGTTTAAAACCTTATTCTAATATATATGCTTTGTTATTTACTGAGCTCGTCAGCTGATGGATTTTTTATACAACTTCATTTCAGGTTAGTCGGAGAGTTAGACGAGAACTCTGGCGGTATCTCGAGGTGTTCTGTTGTTTGACCTCCTTAGGATGTCTAATCATAATTTAGTGTTTTATTTATCGCTTCCGCAATTGAAACATTTTGTCAGATGTTTAGATCTTTTTGAGATTATTTGGTTCATGGGATGTTTGCGCCCCATGCTTATGATTGAAATTTATTTAATAACAAAAAAAATTATTGTTCGACGACTTATTTTATTTTAGGATGCGTATTCATTGAGTTGGCCTTGTGGTTCACGGCAGGTCACTTCTTATTTTGAGGTATGACAATTCCATTTTGGGTTATTCCAAAATAATAGTCCTTTTCCAAAAAATGGAAGGATAAATTTAGTGATTTTCCAAAAGTATCCCTTTAAGTGTTATAAAACACTAAAGTATGTAGAATATAAGTGTAATGGTAGAAATAATTGGCATGGTAGAAATAATTGGCATGGTAGAAATTATGAAAATTGTAAGTGTAATCATTGCAGATTTCCTTAAATAGTTGAAATTCCCAAAAGGGACTCTCAATTTCAAACAGTGGGAGTAATATACTGTAAATAAACAAGTCTATAAAATAATCGTCCATTCGTGATAAGACGTGAAGTGATATTTTTATAAGGTGTTTTGAAATCAAGCGATCACACTATTTTCAGTACCTTAAAATCGTAACTTTTCTATGTACACCCGCTCATCAATATAAGATGATGGCCGCATATGCATGCTGCATAAATTTTTGTACTAAACTTTCGACAGAGAGACGTATATACGAACGATGATAGGGAGAGACTGCACCCTGGCCTCCTTTAGTACTCCACGAACTACTTATAATAAGATTTGATCAAAGTTGTCAATTCCGTACCGGCCAGCGTACCGTTTTCACTACTAAAATGGTACGTACCGGTACCAGTTTGTATCTCGGTACCATTCCGGATTTACCGCAATTTTTTTTTATTTATATTCAATATATGTCACCTGTTTGCAAAATTTGAAGTATAAACATAAATAAAATCTAAGCAAGAACTTCCAAACAATGAACCAGCAGATTTCATTCATTGAACTACTCATCTATTGACTAATTCATATGCAAACCAAGTTTACTAACAGTTGGTTCAAAAATAAAAAAAAGGGTCCTTAACACAATTGATAGATTACTCCTATACTCACTGGATCATTTCTCTCCTTCACATCTTACTCCTATACTCCCTGCCTTAACTGTGTCGTTTCTCAGGTTAGCCACACAAACACTGAAGCACGCGTTCGGCACTCACGTGAAAAAAAACAGAGTGTAAATTTGTACCGCCGGAACACCGGAAAATGTCCGAAACACACCAGTATTGTTTGGTACATCCGGTATTTGTCGAAACAGTCCGGTATTTCAAGCGGTACGGATCTCTAGTCTTTGCGTTCCGTTTAAGCTTCGGTACGGTACGTACCGGCCGGTACTAGCCGATACGGAACGTATTTCACAACTTTGGATTTGGTATGATCATCTGTAAGATTTGAGAATAGCTCCACAAAAAGTACAAACAACGGCTTTCCAAGATTTCCAGTACAACGGCACGTAACAAAACCTCGTGGCCGTCCTCATATCTGCCACGCTCGCACCACCGCAGCACCTCGAACACGTCCCTGCCGCGGGCTTGCTCCGCCTCACCATCCTCTTCTGGTCCACCAAAAAGCAGAAACAAACCATTGCTTGATGATATTACTGGCTTGATCTCCGGAGTTATTGCTATGGTATATATTGGGGATTTAAATAGGTACGTGGTCTGTGGCATTAATGGTGGAGCAGTTGTGGGGTTCATTGGTGGGATATTTGTAACCAAACCGATGATTGACACGTGTTTTTTTCTTATACTCTCTTCGTTCCTAAATAAATATTCGATGTACAAACCTAGATCTTTAAAAATATGTATTTTTTAATTAAAAAAATTCAATTTTTTTCACAACTTAAAAACATTCATTGATATCTATATATTGATTTGTAAAAAAAAATTTGATTCTTTTTACGAAAAAAAATACATCTTTTTAAAGGCCTTTATTTGAAGACGGAAGGAGTAACAAAGTAATTTGATCACGTATTTGTAGCTGCAAACCTGCTCGGCTTTCATGGTAATCTTGTGGATCAATTCGACGTGTTCGACTGTTTGTTACAGTTTGATGATGGGTCGAATGGAGTGAGCTGTTCGACTAGTGATAAAGTACCGTTGGGGTTAATATTTTCCTCCTACATGTGAACTAGTCGGGCAACAAACGAATCGGGCCACTCGCGAGTAGCTTACAGCTCGACTAGTTAAGGGCCCGGCTCGGCTTGTTTAGTATTCGAGCGGAGCTTAAGCTTGAGTTTTAGGCTCGTGTAGAAAAAGAGATGAGTTTCACACTCTAAATCTCAGCTCGGCTCGACAAAGCTTAGAAAGACCATAAATCATCACATGGCGGTGTTCCATGAGCAACCAGAGTAACATTTTTCCTACTGAAGGTCAAGGTCATCAACTACGTTACATAACAAATTCAAATAATTTGTGAAGTTTTTGAAAGGCATTTTTCACATTCTCATTTTCGTATCGGTTCAAGCACACACATCCTCGTTCAAGCCCCTATTCCCTACCCATCTTGTCTTTCACATTTTCATGCAGACGTAATGATATATTGTGTAATGTGTTGATCTTATTTCTATTTTGCTACGATTACTTTACGTTCAAATATATACTAGCGTTGTACCTTACGATACATGGGTTGGTAAGTAGATTTGTTAACGACATTAAAGTTCGTACACCTGGGTTTCTTGGGAAGGTTTGCCATTGAAATTACAAAAAAGCGTCAAAACACAGATTTGAGAAAAAGATTAGTGACCCTTACCGCATTACGCAGGACCGACATTGTTGCCTGTTTGAGAGAGACGAAGATTTATATGGTGTGTTTGAATCTTACCGAAGGAAAATGTAACCATATCTATAAAAGTCCTAAACATATTCAGTTACTCGCTCGGTTAAGAAGATTCGAGAAAATGACGGACCAGGACGTGTTTTGATAATTAATACCCGCCAAGAATATGCTAAGAACATTTGTTAATGCTAAAAATGTCCTTGACTGATATAATTATCAAAACACGTCCTTGACCGTCATTTTCCCTTAAAGTTTCACAAAAGTCATTGAGGAACACTACACTACATATATCTAAAATTACGAACTATTAAATGCCCAGTTCCCTACAAAGAGCTAATGGAGATCCCTGTGAATTAAATGAAAGTCGGATACTTTAGGGTAAAGAGCTTTATAAAACGTTCTTGGTGGAAGAAAAAACAACGCTGCGATATCTGTATCGTTTTGAAGAAACTTTTCAATCAACTTGTTTTTGAATTTGTTTCCGAAATTGTGGAAGCTTTGATAACGTTTCTAAAAATCGAAGATACATAAATATGCCTATCTAAAAAGTAAAGCAAAAAATTATATTTTTCAAACAATACCCAAACCCTCAATCCGGGTCATTGACGGCTTTGCAAGTACGGGTCATCATCTTCCATAAGAGGATGACAAATGGAGGGCAATGGGCAGCTGAATGTTTAGTCCCATTCGAACTTCTTGGAAGAATGAATGGTGTGATTGGAACATGGGTTGCCATACAACACAATGATGCTGAAATTTCAAACGCCAGCCACCTAAATATTAATTGCTCGGAAGACCCACCGGCCACGATCAGAAAGGTCGATAACATTTGTATTCCTAATCTCACCATTTATAGCAGAGGCATGACTGATGGCTGGATAGTGCCAATTCACATTCAATGGCAGAACCAAAAGGTAATACCTGTCCTCCCGTGAAATATCGATGTCCTAAAAAGTGATTGTTTTTATTGCAAGCATTTTTTCCCGGTGGGGTCCTTTGTCACGATAGGAAAGCAAAACTCCAGTTACACACACTTTTGCACTAAAACTTATACCTATACTCACATGAGCATAACTCTCCCCACCCATGTGAGCGTGTTTGTGTTCGTGCAAAAGTGGTCGTACCAGTTAACAATAGCATATAGTTGGAAACGAAAACAAAGTCACGCTAGCATAGTTGGAAACGAAAGCAAAGTCGCAAACCTTGCTAGGCCATAACCACATTGATTTGACTAATCAAACATGTCTTTCGACACAAGATAACAAAATTCAAGATAAAACAAAAAACATGTCTTTTAACACAGTAGCATGTAAACACAATATATGCCTTTACTCAACCACCCAAAGTAAGAACCTTTTTTTTTCTTGGTATTTTTATTTTCTGTTCAAACAGTGTCTATCACAAGTGTCAAGGAAATATAAAAGACAAGCTCATATTTTCCAACCTCTACTACACTATTGTACAACTTCAACATACACTGTACATGAGGCAAGACATTACCTAGCAGCCGATGCTTGAGCACTCAAATAACCGCCAAAAACAGACCAAATAGTCGCAAAAAATGGGAATCTCACACTAATTTACAAATTTCAGGGTGAGTTAAAAGATGATAACTTTACCTCCAATGCATAGTTTCTAATTGACTGGAAGACCAAATCCGGTAAAGCAAAAAGAATGAGCTCAAGTATATATATCATGCTGGTATGCAGTAAGAGGAGCTGAGAGCTGCAGGCAACACACAGACCAAATGAGGTCCGGGAGGATTGCAACTTATATTTGCATCGTCTACATTTGGAAGCAGTAGTTGTGGGGGACGAACATATCCCGCAACCAGTGGCACACACACTATCGAGATAACTATCCGTGAACCTGCCGGTGTACGAGAATTTCAGGAAGGACAAATTAGATTGTTTCTAATATGCGGAAAAAGAAAATCATCCTCAAGTGACTCAGGTACCTTTGTTTGTGGAGAGTGAAACATGCCCCCTTTTCCTTCCGGCAATCATCCAGTTCTCTGAACTGGCATTGATTTCGTATAGTACCTCATCCTGCTGGAGAAGAAATGAGAAAATCCCTCATACTCATCAAACAGTTTCCGTATTTTTTACAAATGACAAAGCTGTACACAGTTAATACTTTGCAGCTCCAAAATGCCTATATGCAGAATTGCGAAGAAGAATTATGCCATACATGCACATTTCTTCTCTGAAAAAGCGAAGTAAGAAAAATCCGAAATCTCTTCTTTGTGGGCTCAGTTGTCGTTCTCTTTCATCTTCGTCTTATGGCTCTCTTGAGTCCACTTTCAAACAGATTTGAATGTCTTTGCTTTATTTGCGTGTGTTAATGTCGCTTTCGCTTCACTACTCTTTTCTTGCAATCCAAACAATATATTAACATCCTAGGGAACTTACAGATACTTACAGTTACAGCTATCCCACTGGAAAAGCTGACATGGAATAGCGAATACATAATTAAGTCAACCCTGTATTTTTTACTCAAATGACAAAGGCTATTTCATTTGGCGCTGACAGCCACTGGTAGGGTAACTCAGTTCAATTTAGAGATGATGAGATATTGACTGACTCTCGAATTGAAGCACTAAATAGAAGAAAATGAAAAACTTCTGGCTTACATTTTTGTCAGAAAGCACTTTCTCCTCGAAATCCTTTAACCTTTCAACTCTCCACTGCATGTTGACAAGCTGCCTAACTCTGAGACCGCTTGAAGGAAGAGGAAGAAAACCAACTGCCAGGCAAGGATCCAGGACAGGCCGCTGTAAAACAAGAGCACTCTTGAAGATCAGAGATTGTGTAGCATCCTCAACACCATCGGGTTCCATGGCTACAGGGGTGTGCGCTCCAAGGCTTCTATCACCCGCTATTCCATATCTGATATTTAGAACACTATCTGGGCACGATGCCTTGGCTTCATCTGTAAAACCAAGATAAGTATTGTCTTCTTGCATTAAAAAGTAAGAGAACACTTAAATTGATGAGTGGCAAAGCATCCCTGTTGGTTTCCACCCATCATATCCAAGAGGATAAAGGAAAGAGATCATGCCCTTAAGGAAGCATCAAGACAAATTAAGTCAAGTCCTGCAACTTCTATGCTAGTATTTAACACTCTGGCAAGTCCAATATTTCCAGTTGTTTGATCCCCAAACCCTTTCCCTAGTGAAATTAATGAGCACGAGTTAACTCTTTGTCCGGGAAAGGATCAAATTTAAATTTACCTTGTGATCTTTGGACCAAGAAATGGATGCTCACATGGTAAACTTTCTAAGGTGCTGTGCTGCTGTCCCAACGTGACATTGCCACATGCTGAAGCTTTAAGGTCAAACACAAATTCAGTAAGGAAAATGCTCCTTCTGTCCAATGTTTCTGTCACCTTAACCATTTCTAGATGGCCCACAATTTCCATCCATTTTGTAAAACCAAGGTGTGTGATTGTATGCTTTACAATGTTATCCTTTATAAAGGAAAACATATCTAATCATGCAAAAGCGAGGGATAGACTGGGAAACTGATATTCTAACTGCTTCTTTGCTTAAGAAGTTAGATTTACCAGAGTTGAAAACAAGTATGGGATAAGCAAGTAATGCACAACCTGAGGCAAACAAATTTGTAAATGTTTTTACCTCCATAAATTTGAAATGCAGAGTACTTGCTTGGCGAGGCCAAACTCATTACTGCACCTCCATGAATATGTAAACCAATATGTAAACATGAACTTTGTGCATTATGTAACATTTCTACAATTGATGCCTCAAATTTCCAAATCAAGCTATCCAACAGGACCACATCCCATGGCATTTGTCAAATACATAACTCTTGGTTTATATAGCTTAATCAATGACTGATAACTTATGCATAAAGCTAAAGATGAAATGGGCATACCTTCTTCAGCAACTTCAGTCACCAAGCATATACTGAACAGCATTCCTGCTCTGGACGTCGGGGAAATAACAAGAGGGAAGAAACCAGAAGCTGGTCTCCCATCACCTTGTCCAGTGTGAGAAAATCCGTCTTGAAGATCCAACCAAGCATCATAGATGGTCAATGATGCTTTCACTTGAGAGTGCAGCATCACCTGGAAGAAGAATGAAAGATGAACACAAAATATGGGCATTCTAAAGATTTGACATGAATTGAACTTAAAAAGGTAAAGTTTTTAACACCACCAAACAACATTTTCAGAAGCAAAAATTGGCCAAAACGACAAGGTATAGGAGGAAAAGATACCTGCAGAAGTAAAGTACCGTCATTGCATTTGTCTGCAACACGTGTACTCACGTGGAAAAGGTCGGTAAAATGCACAGCTAGGGTCCTGCACATTTATGCGAATCAAACTCGGCCCAAGAAAAATTAATCTACAATAGATGCTGGAAATATGGAAGAAAAAGGAAGGAGAATAGCAGTACCTTTCGAATGTCTGATTATGTGATACTCCAAACTCAAGTTTCAGTGCAATCGTCCTTAATCCATCCACAACACTCTGTCGGGGGGGAACAGCTGCCCAGAGAAGAGTTGTGGCATATTTATTTGAGCACTTGAAAAAAGAAATTGTAGAAGCATGTGAAAACCACGAAAAATGCTTAGTATTCTTTTAACCTGCATTTGTTCCTCTAGCAAGACTCTCACTTATAGCACGCACAGGAATCCACAGGACAGAAGTTATATTGCGAGCCCACTCTGGCAACTCTATTCTGCCATCATTAAGAGTTAATTGCTTACATTCTTCAGTAACAGCAGAACCATTATTTCTAGCATCATCCGAGTAACCCAGTTTGGCTGGAGTTTGTGAAACGTCACCATAAGTCTCCATTTCAATGACATGAGACTCGTCGATCCTCAAACCAGGACCAGTGTCAACATGCAAGACAGCACCCTTAAGGGAGTAGTCAATTGGCTTAACAATTATTCCAACCCATTGAGGCTCATTAATGAGCAAAGCAGATGAAACAGCTGCAGAAAGATCTACCAGAGGCCTTGGTTTAAACACCTAATAATGGAAATGAGTTGTAAGATCTTTTGTTAATAGACAATGTTGTTCCTAGTCACAAACAACTACTAGACACATTAAGTAGGAGGCCATACTATTAAAAATGTCATGTAAACTAAAATGGGAGGACGATACCTTCCACGTCCTCATCGAAAGATATATCATTACAAAGCACAATTATGATATTTATTAAAAATGAACAATACCTTTAAGATGGGTTTCGTTGGCTTCTCATAACTCATAAAATCGTCACTGTCTGCTGGTCCACCTTTAGAAAAACTATGAGATCTAAATCTCAAGTGACCAATTTGCCCAGTAAGAACCCCCAAGACATATGAACCAGGTTTCTGTGGGGGTAGGGAAAGGGTGATTGTATTTCGCCCAGGCTTTAGTATGATAGCCACAGAGCTCTTTATAGCCTAAAAACAAAAATAGAGAATCAAATATCAGGCAGTCAATCAGATGCATCCTAAAAAGTACTGGTGACACAGCATTAAATAACATTGCATAAAACAAACCAAAAAGAACGAGTACCTTAACACCTTCATCAGCATTATACGTAGCTATTAGAGTTAGACTGAGTGATTCAAGAGTTATATCATCAGGAAAACCACTCCAAACAGTCACAGATAAGGAACCAGGATCGCCATCACATAGCTCCAACGGTGGCCCAGGATTGCCAGAAAATGTAATCAAGGAAGACACATCAAGGGGCACAGGGTGCTTCATTTCACTATGGGCAAGACGGACTACTTCTGACTGAAAAGCTTGGCGCTCCTTGGTTGAGAATAAGCCTTTATCCAGTGAGAGCAACCTCACACAAGAGGATAAATAGCCTGCTTGATCATTCAGGATTTTTTGGCACTCTGCTAAATTGGGAAGAACTTCAGCTAACAAATCTTGCCATCCCTCACCAGCATAGAGAGCACAAACCTTCTCATATGACTTTGCAGCAAGATCAAAGTTTCCATGCTTATAGCAGACTGCTGCAATTTCACCATCAAGGACAACTCCATGCCTTTTCCACCATGAACGATGATAATTATCAGCAGCACCTTTTGATAGGTCCAGATACTTTTGCTGAAGGGCCAAGAAATTAAGGAATGTTTATATTAACGTCACTAACCGAGACAGGTCAAAAGATTCCCACAAATATCAAAGTAGAAGCCAATAATACATAAGAATCATCAACAAAATGAGGAAAGCTCTAGGAACTTAACATTTGGTTAGAGAGTAAAATGGCGAGGAAGCAAAAACAAGAACTTGTGGTAGATATGAATCTAGGTCTTCTCACAATTCAATGTTAAACAACTTAATTATCATCCGAATATTGCGCAAGTACCCATTAAAGGATGTAAACATGATTAAAAAGAGCATTGCAGTGACAAAAAAGATTGGAAAAGTCTTTTTTGACAGTTACCTCAAACTCCTCCATAGATGACAGTGAATTCCAAAGATTAGGATCAGAAATTGTGCTACGGAGAGCATGTTCAGCCGCAACATATATCTCTGCAAGCCTCATAGGTCGATCAATGGAGCCGTCGAAGATTCCTGGTGAAGAATTAGTTCTTGAAAAATGAGGAGTATGCGCTTTAGTAGACGGGGGCATCCTCGAAGATACATCTGAACCTAAGCTGCCAGCATGTACTAACAGAATAAGGGCCCAGAAGAATTCAGAAATCAGAAGAAAAGATGCACAAGGGCAAACACAAAATCACGAATAACGACACAAATACCAGAGCCCAGTTTCAGAACAATCGGAAAATATAAAGGGTTATCAACTACTAGTGTGCTAAGGCTTGCTTCCAAAGAAGTTTGAAGAATTTACACAGTTTAAGGTAAAACACTCTGGAAACTAGCTCACATTACTCATGCAACAATTTGAAAAGCATATATAGTCTATATTGCATTCAACTACTAAAATTCAATTACCCATCAACAAAGCCGGAGCGACCATCAAGTAATTCAAACATGTTGCCAGAGGAAAGAGAAGCCCTTCGGCGATTAGCTTCACGAAGAAGCATAGCTGGTTCAAGAGGTAATGGCTTCCTCTGAATACCAAAGTGCTTAAGCCTTGGAGTCACTTGAAGAATCAGCTGCACAGATTTGGTGAAGCACATAAGCAATAAAATTTTCAATGGGTACATAGCCATTCAGTGACAGTGACGAAGAGGATAACTTCCAAAAAAGAACTACTTAAAAGGCATTACTGACGTTGACTGAGGTGAGGGCTCCATTGCCAGTTTTTCAAGCCATTCCACTATTTCCCCTAAACTTATGCAATTTTCAACTATTGTTTCTGAATGAATCTGAGTCTCGTAAATCTTTTCTATACACTATTATTCCGTGTCAATGTAAGATAAAGAATATTATTTTGAATTAACATTTTACCTTAACTGTGTCAGCCCCAGAATTCAATGGAAGGACACAAGCACTACTCAGGTAAGCAGCATCATTTTCAAAAGCAGAAAGCATGTGACAAACTGATCCTTCTACTAAATCAGATATAATCTTAGGTCCTCATTGGTGACAGCTGTTGACCATTGCACCCTTACTGCGATATATTATCATATGTATCTGTTTACTGATTTCCTTCAGGTATCAAGGGTAAGGCTGATGGGATGAAGCTACTCAGAGCAGGCTTAAGGCATCATTTTTAAATGAGGATAATATATTCCTGTAGCCCAGATAAAATGGGACACTTGTCGTAGCGGTTACAATTTACAGGTGAGACATCCTTTCTTTTGAATTGAGTATCATACTTGCTTTCATACGAAGTTATTTTCTTCATCTGACTTCAGTTACTTCACATCCTATACAAACGACATGCCGGTTGAATGGTTAATTACAAAAGAAGCAAAAGTATCCGTTGAGGTCGATAAGTTACCAGTTGTCCCAAAATATTAAGCTATTAGGAAATGAGCGAAACAATTTATGTCAAGCAATCTAACACCTTCTCACATGTGCAACCCCATCGAGCACGTGACGATGCAAACCTCTAGACATATGGTGAAATAGAATCAAAAGGAGAGAAGCATAGTGCAAACATGAGGCAAATGGAAGCAGAGAGACTTGAACCAAGACCCCTCCTAACCTGAGCTCTGATATCATGTTAAATTACCAATTATTCCAAAAGCTTAAGATGTTAGGAAATGGGACAACAATGTAGTATTTATCAAGCTATATAACAGAGGTATCCTTAAAATTAACACCACAAGGAAGGCTAATTCAACGTATGGCAGTGCTCATCTTACAAGTCTTTCGTTAGTTACATGCTAAAATACTTAGGAACTCACCTTTTCTTTCACAAATACCTCAGTTGATGCTTCAGGCGGGACTGAAGGCCAAATGGCTGGCTTAGGCCAAGGTAGCATGCTGAGTGAAGCACTGCTCAAACAAAAAACATATTAGCATGAAGGGTAACTTCTGGGCGATGCTTTCAATAGAACAAAAGACAATATATATATATATATATAGTCCGGTTCCCTTAAGGGATCCCGCACGGGCTTGCCGTGCGGGACTCCCATTTCCCGATTGAATTGGGACGATCCGAGCCGCTCAAAGTGATCAGAACGTGATTTTAAGGGTACCCGCGAGAAATCAGCAAAAAAAATGATCGGGAAGGGCTTGATCCGAGCAGTTTTTTATTGAACGGTTCAGAAAAAACTGCTCGGATCAAGCCCTTCCCGATCATTTTTTTTGCTGATTTCTCGCGGGTACCCTTAAAATCACGTTCTGAACACATTGAGCGGCTCGGATCGTCGCAATTCGATCGGGAAATGGGAGGTCCGCACGGTAGACTGGTAAGGGATCCCTCACTGGATCCGTGGTGTGTATATATATATATATATTTGTGGGAAAAAAATGTGTTTCTACCTGTTGACCGGACTTCTTTCTATATCTGACCCATATCCAATTAAATAAGCAAGCCTCATTAACTGCCACATACGGGAATACATAGACATAAGCAGTAATTTAAGTATTAGAATGGTAGAAAGAAAAGGACATATGCAGAAGGCATTCCATAAATTCTTTATAAGAGTGCAAAGGGGAAAGAAATAACAACAATTAAATGACCTGCTGATCTTACAAGAGATTTCATGCAATAAAAAGAGTTTCGAATACAATATCAGCATATTTTAAAAGATCCCGGGCTCTAACAAACATGCTTGGATATATTTTCTCCTTCAAACTCAATCCTTGGTTGGAAAAAGTTTTGCTTGCTCCTATCGACTAAGTTATGCTTATGCATCTAATTGAAGAGATGACACTAAGGATGGAGTTCAAAAAGTCACTTGTAAGGCATGCAATGTTTACCTTAATCCGGCACAGTGAATAAAGGTCCCCCTGAAGGCGGTAAAACTCTTTTTCTATATCATGAGCCACTTGTTCATCACTATCATTGGAAGTAGTTGTATTGATTAAAGCCAAGCAAGCAGTTATTACCCAAACTTCACGCATGCAGAAGGGTAACATATTCTGCATCAAACACCAAGAATATAAGTAAAACCAATCAGAATAAATAACCTTTCAACAGAAGCTTAAAGAAGCATAACTCACTTTAACAGAAAACAACGTCAATTACCTCATGTACGGCCAATGCCTTTGAAAAGCTGATTATAAAGGGATAACCACGCGATGACACCTCAAATGGACGATTGAGCTTGCATAATAGCTACAAAGTTGAGATGTAGAAATGAAAACACAGTTAAAATACAAATACAGGAAATCAACAATCCTAAAAATTTTCCTTTTATGATGAGAAAACCCTCCGAGGTAGGTCCACCTTTTGGACCCACCACCCCTGCAACAAAGGAAGGGGAAGAGGAAGACAGTAGTACAAAAAATTAGCTTAACCCTACTGTTACCTCTTCAAAAACTGACTCAAATATATTTAGCTATCATCCGTTCAATGAATACAGATCTGAATTTAATAGAACGCAACTCAATGCCAATGTAAGTTAACAGTAGAATTAAGTTTGATAAAATATGTTAAGCACAACTAAAGCAAGATGAATCACGGCATCCCAAGCGCCATAACGAAATTCAATTGTAAGCATCATCTATAGAATCATTAGTGTGGAAAGACAACATTCCATAAACTGCACATTACTAAGCAAAGAGATAATATAGTAACTTCTCTTGATTGGGCAATAAGAAATCTAATTTCTTACTATGTAATAACTACTCCACACTTGGAAAAAGAAATCTGGTCTTACTACTTTCATTTAAAACCAACCTTTGCTTGGCAGGCAAAGAGATACTGTCGGAATTCAAATTCTCTGAATGAATCATCTTGAACAATCTGTGTTAATGGCTTGCTTCCCGGTTTTAGCAGTGCAGCTTGATCATCTCCTTTGTCCATTCCACCAAACTCCCGCTGTTTCCCTGTCATGTTAACTGCATTACATGGAAAAAGTAAACCAGAAAAGATAAGGTCAATAATCCAGCATAGCTCATTCCATACTATATGCAAGAGCACAATGGAGACACCAAGGAACACATGCATTTACACCTGTTTCCATATATCAGAGCTCTAGTTCATCACAGTTGCTGGTAGACTGTAATTTTGAGTTTAATAATCCAGCATGGCTAAATCAGTACTATATATACTAGAGCTAGACCATTATTGTGGCACTAAGGAACACATGCATTAACACCGTTTCCATATATCAGAGCTCTAGTTCATTACGGTAGCTGATAGATTATAATTCTTTCTTTTTAATGCTGACAGAAGAAATGAAGCACTAGGTAATGTATGGATTCGGCACCTGTTTCCAAATAGCAGAGCTCCAGTTCGTCATATTCTCGTAATGCATCTTCATGGAGATGAGCCATCTCAAACATAAAAGCCAAGCTTTCCTGTATACGGAAGGAAAATGTTACGAAAAAACAACTCCAGAAACAGAACACCTTTTTTTTGGGACAAGTAAGAAAGAGAACACTTCTGAACAAGGTTGTTTCTGGAAACTCCTGAAAGCGGGGCTGCAAGGGCTCTAAGTATCAGACACGAGCCTTATTTTAAGCAGGAAGTATGCTCTTTCTTCCATGTATATTAGACCAAAAGGTACTTAAACTAAAAAATCCTTTACAGTTCATACAAAAAAAAGATAAGCATGCAAACCAACAGTACACATAACCCACAAATTTACTTCTTACGAAAAGGCAAAGCCACACAGACAATAAGTCGAAGGATTCAATTACCTTCAGGATGAAAAAGTTGCAAAAATTCCAAACTGGCATAAAGCGTTGTTCACTGAGCTTGCGAATCTCATCCTCGTAAAACTGAATGCGCCTATCAAGTGTGTTCCTGATGCACTCCATGATTTTGGATTCCAAGTCTTCCCAGAAATTTACTTCAGGTCCAGGTATATCTAGCTTGCAGCACCTGAGTGAGGCATTTGGTTGGAGCTTTAGAGAAGGGAATAAGAAGCTTCAACGAAACTCTTGCACCAACATATATTTAAATTAAATTGCACCTTGATATTGATATGGTTCGTTAAAAGTTTGTTAGATTTCTTAATTCCAGTTTAGTAAACCATAATAGCCATCAGCCACATGTTTTATCGTTTTGACCAGACAAAGGTCAAGATTATAGAAGAGACTTGGAGAAAATATCTGTTAAAAATCTAAGTCGAAGGGGCTAATTGAAATACTTAAATTAGAATGAAGAACAAACCATAAGAAAAAAGCCACAGCAATGACGATAATAACATAGGACAACAGGATGATTTACATTCTTGTTTCAAGAAAAGTCAAACAGTTTGAGTATTAGACCACAAGCTACTGCATTATCTACAACATTCAATGACGAAATCTGACATTATATGTCAATAGAACTCAATGCATAGTTCAACTTCAGCAAAAAGTGTAAACTACACAATCAGCAGCTGCAGGGTTACCTTTCCCTCTTCTTTGAGCTGAATTCAACCTCGAGTTTAGCATATACTTTCTTTGCAAGCTTGACAGCCTGATCATTGTGGGGTGGAGCCTTAGTCACAAACACAATAAACCACTCCCGTTCGTCATTCTGAACAATGAGCTTCAAGCGCGGTTTAAGGATTGTCTTGAACTCATCAAGATCCTACACCAACCGTCAAAAGATTATGACTCTAGCAAACAGAAAAATAAAAACCCATGCAACCTATCAGCATTGAAAAAAGGAAAAAAACAGTAGATCATATCGGTGTGGTTAGAATCGAGCTAAAATTTCCTAGGTTGGTACATTGCAAAAAGGAAGAATGACCAAAGGCATCAGGAATGCACTTAGGTGCCAGGAGAAAGGAGGTCAGGAGTTCAAAACCTCTTCCAAGGTGCTAATCTAACTATTCTAACAATACTGATTTTCGTCGATTAAAAAAAAGAATGAAACCACAACACCAGATCATGTCCGTGTACTTTGCATCAAGCTAAAATTTCCTAGGTCGAATCAATATCTTTGAAAATGTTCTCTTCTTCCTTATCCTTCTAACACAACTTCAAACTAAAATCATTCACTATGTTATTTTTTATACCATCAAAAGATTATTTCAGAGAAAAATAGGATATAAAGTTATTAGTTCTGCACATGATAGTATTTGCAGGCATTATGTGATCATGACAGGAGGAGTCTTTTCACAGTCACCAAACTCCAAAGTTAAAGGTTGAAAAAACAAAATAACAAGTTGCTAAAGTTTCCCATTGGTAAGTTAAGGAGACTCCAACTTGAGCCTTAATGGGGAAATGTGGCCTAGTCAGCTAGCCCAATGGGGTGTCCCTTGGGGGACAGTTATAAGCAAAAGTTGTCAACTGATTTTCAAAATCAGGAAGTTTGAAATATGGAAATTTAATCCAGCAAAAACAATCTTCTTCCTGTGTAATTGCACCAAGATTATGAATGAAAGAAGAAAATCAAAAGTATCTATGCAAAGGAATGAGCAACTACGACAAGTCAAATACACTTCTTTCTTCTGGGAAACTATGGGACTTGAAATTGACAGAGAAGATACTACTTGCCTATAATTTGGAGGTATTTGCTCAATATGTAACTAGTTAGGTCAGAAAAACTAATTCTAATGGCGTCAGCTTTGGTGAAAATTAAACCTCCTTGATTTGCCTGAAGGCATTTGCAATTAAAACTGTTTGTTTCTAGATCAAATGAAATAAGCATTGCAATCAATGTCAAAATTCCCACCTTATATTATGAGCACAGTGACCCCAGATCTGAGAAGTGACTCCAAAAATATGGAAAATATCACGTAAAATGGAAGCCTTAGAATTGTCAAGTTGTGCAATACAATTCGTTAGTCTCAACAGGGCTGCACGTGAATAAATAACATGTTCACGAGCTAATGTAGCATTATCTCATCTAGGCAAGTAAGAAGTTTTAAACTTATTCCCAAAATGTCCAGTTAACAGTAAAGAGACAGCCAGTTACCTCACAAGTAACAAGAACAACAGTTGCATATGGTTCTCGGAACCAAAATAATGATTGCTCCTGAGGAAACCGACTACGAAGTCTTGAATCCGTTGTCAATATAAACTCCAAGGGCAGTTTCTCCACAAAAACAGGATTGCGTGTCTTGTTATTCAAACAAGCTCTTGTGAATGGCAAACGCTCCTCAAACCCCGTCTTTACAGTGGGCCACAAGTCGCTGACATCTTCAACTACGAAGCAATTCATATTCGATGGTGAAATTCTAAGATTGGATCAGAGTTACAAACAGCAAAAGGACAAAAGAACAGACGATCTAACCTTCTATGATTTGAGTGTGTGTGTTACATAGGAACATACTACCAAACTAGCTGTCCTACAGATTACTGGTACTTGTACAAACAATAAGGTTCTTGAAAAGCAAATAACCTAGATCACTCTAGTGAGCACAAATGGCAAAATAAATGAAAGTCACAACTTTGGCTATGCAAACAATGTGGGACAACATCTGGAACACAATAAAAACAAATCTATAGGTTTACCAATTACTTGTTTAGTACTAGTATGGGTAAATTCAGGGAAGAATGATAAACCCAAGCTTCTCAGATGGACAAACCACAGAAATATAGTTTATCTTACAAGTAAAAAAAAGTGGTAGCAAGAGAAATGGTGAAACATGAACCAAAAATGCACTGATACAAGAATAACCATTTTATCCTGTGTACAGATAAAATCAGACTGAAACTGACAGTCCACAACAATGCATTAGCTCACAAAGGAGTGCCAACAAGCCCCATAGCATGCACAGTGTGTCCCTTTTTTTATGGCCTGCATTTTTGAAATTTATACCCGCGTAAAGAACAAACAAAACTTGAAGGGCTAGGCTCTCTAAGCAAACCAATCTAGTTCACTATCTTAAATGCAACCCTCAGAGTGGGGCTGACAAGAAATCGCTCGTCATGCAGCACTCCCTCCTACAGTTAGCTCATTTCTCGTGGCTCATAGTCATAGACATCAGCCTGAGTTTGATCCCACCGTACCTCAAGTGACCCCATCTTGTGGCCAATCAACAACTCTGGCAGTTGAAACCACTAGTCCTCTTGCCATCTCACCTTTGTTATACCTCTAACCTCAAGGTATCTCACGAAATCTGACAGATTGGCTATATATCACCTCCCTCGTGAGGGACTGGGCACTTTGCACAATTCGACACTACTTGTTTCCCGGTAAACCTTCACGTTTGCCACTTAAGTTGCCATTGTAGCTCCATGATCCCATAGTGGTCAAGTACTAGTTCCTTAATCACACAAGACCTCATATTTGCATTGCACTACTACTTGCAGAAGTTGTATAACACCCCCCCTCCCCCCCCCCCCCCACCAAAAAAAAAAAAAAAAAAGCAAACTCAAATCATCGACTTATTTAAGCACTCAAAGGACTTCTAATAAGTTGGGACTCCTTGCCTCAAATGCTTGAGGCCCTGCGGGAAATGCATCTATTTGTGAGTGACACATGACATGCAAGTGAGCCAATAAAGCCATTGAATTTTCTCTTCACTTAACAGTATCATCTTAATAGATACTTCCTAAAACATTAACTTTTTCAGATACTACTGAAACTTGTAACTAGCTATTTACAAGAGCAATAGACACATGATGTTCGCGATGCATGAATCTCCGAGAGAGTTCAATCTCCTCATGAGTCTATGACAAGGGATTAAGAATTCAAGACTTCATCACTATATGTCGCTCAATGATGACTTGCTTGCAATTTCCTACGATCGTTGCACACTTTTTCCTAGTGTATATACATTACCACCCATTCATGGTTTGATGTTCCAGTGTCCTAGGCATAAAGGAACCACGTCATCCACCGAATTCGGATGTTAAATAGCATAACACCGCTCATTCTTATTACTTTTCCAATATGAAAAAGGAAATGACAACAAACCGCCTGAATTTTCGTTTCATCAGCAGGTTCCGCTACCTAACAACTTCTTTGTACATGGCAAGACATCACAAACTCATACTCCACTGAAGAGCAATGAAAATGATCTTAAAAGAATCCAAGTGACTCAGAGAACGACGACACTGTTATATCCGTTTCGGATCAAATCTGACTCTATAAGGTCATTAAACTCCCGTAATCAAGTAAACAGCACAAAAACTGATACAGTAATGTAGAGCAACATTTTCCAGTTAAGTCATCACGATAAAGATCCGTAGAATGTGATATTGTAAATAACTCGAGAAATCCGAATGAAAGATGTGTGAAGCGAGAGAATACCAGCAACGACGAGGTGATCGCTCGAGTTCTTTATGCTCTGGAACTGAGCCAAGAAATTCGCCATGATCGATCCACTGAAACCATGCGCTGATTTGGAGAGAATAGGGAGAGATTCGGTTCGACAATTTATAGGGACTGTAAATCTGAGGGACTAAACGAAGAAGGGGTTTGTGAACAGTGAGGTTTTAACTGTGGAGACTACCAGCGTCGTCGTCGAGATCGCGGTTTCTTCTTCCCATGGTGAGAGAGATTCACATCTCGATGATCAGGTGCGCCGCGCCCTCCTTAGGTTCGATGATTCGGGGTTGGGTCATGAGATCTGAACCACACGATTAGTCCTTTTTTTGACTCACCCAATAAGCGATTTGTGACTGTTTGTTGGCATGGCTATCATCTACCGAGGCTCCGTTCCAAAAACCTTTTTAAAAAATAAATAATTTATTTTATATTTTTAAATTTAAAAATAATATAAATAAAAAATAATTTTTTTATTTTTTTCACAGTATTAAAGATCTTGATGAGATCTATTAAACAAAATCTATATTGGTAGAAAAATTATTTACGTAAACACATTATTTTTGAACTTAAAATTGCCTTATTAAAAAATAAATACTTATTTTATGTTCCGGAACAAGGCCTGAGTACTAGTGTTCCAATTTACCCCTTAAAAAAGTATTAAAAAAATAGTACTTATTTACAAATTTTAAACATGAAAATAATAGACTTACGAAAATTAAAAAATATGCAATATCGATCTTGCTTTATAGATGTCATCGAGATCTATCAAACCCTGTAAAAAAAATTAAAAATTATTTTCATAAACTCATTATTTTTAAATTTGAAAATAGGTTCTTATTTTTTAAATACTTATTTGAAAAAATAGAACGGAAAAGTGCATGCGAACGAGAGTTCGAAAGCAGAAGTGACAGTGTTATTAAAGTACAAGACAACAAGGATTGAGAACGTGAGAAACTCCTTCCTCTGCACAAAGTTCCCAATAATTTTTTCTTCAATTATTATTCTAATTTTTCTATCTATTTTTTCACTCATTACCCTAAAACCTCCCTCAAAATCTAAACTAAATAGAATCGAAAGGTTTATGATATCGGCAAGAACTGCTTGCTCTGGTTGTCTGACTGCTACCTACTGCCACCATGTGTGTCGCACTCTCGGCAAGGGCTACAAACAAGCTAAGCTGAACCAAGATTTATCAAGCTCAAGCTCAGCTTGTTTATTAAATGAGTCAAAAATTTGAGCTCGAACCTTAACGAACAGAACTCTTAAGAAGCCAAACTTAGTCATTTACTAAACGAGTTTTTTTAATCGAGTCGGGCCTCTCTTAACAAGCCGAATTCCATAATAAAAGAGCTGAAAGCATATGTTCAAGCTCGGCTTGTTTTAAGCGTTAATGAGTCGAGCCGAGCTCATAAATTGCTCAGTTTATTTACAGCCCTACTCCCGGTCTCGGGTCTCCCATTGAACTCCCTTCTTTTTGGGGGTTAGTTGTTCTCGTTACAAGTTAGGCAACCCCTCATCGAAACGGGCTCAGCCCACTCTCATTGTGTGGGAATTGGGCTGGCCGGAGTTGGGTCAAAGTGGGGCTTGTGTTGGGCCTTCGAGGCGGCCAGGCGGGTCAATTTTACAACTCTACAAGAATTCTTTTCCAGCCTTTTGCCCTTTTTTTTTGGTAAAATGACGGCCAAGGGCGTGTTTTAATAATTAATATTCTCTAAAGATATTTTCAGCACTAACAAATATTCTTAGTATGTTATTAGCAGGTATTAATTATCAAAACACGTCATGGACTGTCATTTTCCTTTTCTTTTTCTTTTTTTTTTTATCAAAAGCCTTTTGCTTTTAGTAACACTTTTAAAATTTTAAAAGTTGTCATAGAACAATAATTAGATTTTAAGTAATGGATAAATTAATATTAACTAATAGATAGATAGACGTTACATATTACTACAATTACTCTTCATAATTTAAACGAGACGAAATCTGAGTCATCTATTACTGAGTATGAACGGTCCGAATTGGACCAACACGCAAGATTGCATGCGGCCCGGGCTCATGTGACCTACTTTAGGATTGGACCAACACGCAAGACATTTGATGAAGGCTAGAAGAAGTTACTCCTAACAGATAAGGGATTTGGATGTGGCGCGCCAAAATAGCTTCCCCAACTACCGTTCATGGCGTTTCCTCTATCCTCCGCCTTCATATCTCACAAGGCCTCTATCGCTACCTCTCTCAATCCGTCTCTTAAACAGCAACGCAGCCACCTATTTCAATCAAACCCTACTAGTAGAAAAAGCGCTCTCTTTCGCCCCACATTTTGCTGCATTTTTCCAAAAAACCCTTCGACGGTTAGTTCAAATCTAATCATACTGCTTATTGTTTGTTGATGATTTCGTGCTTGTATTTGGGGGATAATTGGAAATTCAGTAATGCATTGTTCTGTTGGATTGGAATTTTCTTGATCCTATAGGTCTTTAGGGTAACAAGGGTCGAAAGGGGATTAAGAGTTTAATGAACCACTATAAGTCAGATGAGTGGTCTTAATGCACATAATACGTTGAAATGAAACCTGTCAATACGTCAAACGGGTATGTAGTATTTGAACCAGTTTAGAGTTAAATTTCAGCATCATCACAATGTGGTAAAAACCCAACTTATTAGACTTAGGTGTTTTTTCTGTTTGAATGGTTAGTTAGCTAGGTTAAGTACTTGATGGGTCACTTATGCCAGCTCTAATTGGTTAGTTATGGTAGCCGTAATTAGCTGAGATTGGCTAAGGTTGGTTAGGATCCTTTTCTAGATATAGGAATAGGGGTGAAGTCTGTATTTTGAAGCATTGAGAATCATTTTGAGCAAAATATCACTGTCTGAATTTTATCTCTTTTGATAATATTGCCACACATTACCCTCTGAGGCTTCAATGGATGGTGACACTCACATTTGACAAACTGGGAATGGTTTTTTGTTTTTTTCCCAATGTTGTCGTGGTGAAACTCAATGTGGTAAAATGCTGCCATAATAATTCGGCTTTGGATGGAACTTGTGGAAAGGAAGAGAAAACTTTAATGAATTTTCTTCCCCTGTTTGGTTCTTAAAGAAAGAGAAGAGGAAATTTAAAATACAAATGCAAATTTTCCCCTAATTTCTCTCTAACTTTCTCTCTCATTTCCTTCTTAATTATTTTCCATTCTATTCCATTTATTTCCTTAAGTTCTAAAAAGAGTAGTTGGGTTGCATTATCTATCGGTTACTCCTTACATTGCATTAAGGGAGACTGGGCTCGGAAAAGTATTTTTTTTCGTGATGGCTTTCAAAAGCATTTTTATTTTCTCCTTTTGCATGCAATCATTACAATGGTGAAGATGTGAACTGGAAGGAAAGGTAGTGCAGTATCACCACACGTACATGCATTTGCTTTGGTCCACTTGTATGGATTGCTCTAGCACTACATCTATCTAAGCTACTTGCTTATCAACCTTATGCTAAATAAGGCAACCCTAGTGGACGGTGGGACTGTTTTCCCAGGATTAGTCGAGGTGCGCGTAAGCTAGTCCAAACACCCTAAGTTAAAAAAAAAAAGAAAAGAAAAGAAAAGAAAACTTCTTAACAAGGCAACAGTTATGTGATGACATTCTCCTCTCATTTTGGGTTAATTCCATTTGCTGTAAAATGGAAAATTGATTCATTGTTTTAACAGCTAAATGTCTGAAAATTTAAATACTAATGTTGGAATATTTATAATTGGATGAATTATGTACTTTTTCCTGTTAAGCTCCAACTCATGATTTGTTATCATGCAGGATGTCAACAGGAAGCACAAAATTTTGTCCAACTTTTGTGCATCAACTTTGAAAGACGGAACTAAAAGATTTGAGAGCACAATTGCCGTGATCCTTTTTTTTGTTCAAATTGCATCCCCATTACCTTTCACTGCTTGGAATTCTTTGTCTATTTCTTCTGCTGAAGCAGTGCTTTATTCTCCAGACACTAAAGTTCCTAGAACAGGGGAACTAGCCTTGAGAAAGGCTATCCCAGCAAACACAAATATGAAAACTATTCAGGTCATATTCAAAACATTATGTACATCTACAATTCCACTGTCTACAGAGTGACAAATATACCTAATTTCCTATTTCCTTTAGGATTCTCTGGAGGACATCTCATACTTGTTAAGGATTCCACAGAGAAAGCCCTTTGGGACAATGGAGGGCAACGTGAAGAAAGCTCTAAAGGTATCACTTATCCTATACCGAGCAATCTGTGTAGAGAAACAACTTGCTAATCAATAACTTTGGACTATAAGCCAGTCAGTTATGTTGGAGAATGATACCCCACTATGGCAAATTCTGTATTCTTTTGTTTAGGACTCCATATTTCTTGGTCATTATGGTTTATTGCCCTTTTTTTTTTTTAAAGACTTATTCTACATTCACAAATTACGGGCCACAAAATTTACTTGTGGATGTTTAAAATCGCTAAAGAAGCTGTGCATGAATTACACTGTGGGGCAAATCAATGCATGCCTAAATCTGAATTTTCTTGGTCTCCCTCTTTCAATATATACATTAACATATGTAGGTATGTACTTATATCCGGATGTATCTTTTTCTGATTTTCAGATTGCTGTGGATGACAAGGATTCTATCATGGCTGGCATTCCAGCAGATTTGAGGGAAAAGGGTTCAGAGTTGTATGATTCACTGATAGATGGGAAGGTACTTTGGAAGGAAGAGATTTAGCTCCTTTGGATGAAAAGGGCTAGTAGCTTGAATGTTGTATGCACTCTGACTTCCTGGACTCATTGAAACTTGCTCTATTATCCAGCTCCAGTTGCTTTTCATGATAAGTTGATAAAATTTCCATGACATTTAGAAGACAATGATTTTGGGGTGGTATGTTAAATGGGAACCCAAGCTGAATTCAAAGTGATGATAAGTAGATTCCCGGTTTATTCTGGGAGCCAGTGCGATCTAGGATGGATGCTGGACAAACTACCCTTACTTTCTTATGTGGCTTACATTCTTCACAATTGCATTGATAGGAAGCCTCTATTAAAGCATGAGAAACATTTTTTCCCTGCGATTTGATATCCATAAAGAAGCTTAGTCTCAGTTTTGACACGCATTGGCTTTATCCATTAATTGGCTACACAAAAATGCTACTCCTCCGTTCCATAATGGATGGCCAAAGCAACTATTCACACCTCTCAAAAAGTCATCTAGATTTTGTAATTTATAATACTACTTTGTATGATTTTCAATAAAACTAAATGAGTTCTATCAAACAAAATCCATATTGCATGTGTAAAACATTATAGCTTGAAAAACAGAGATAATTTTGTCATATGCTTGAATAGTAGTTTGGGTCATCCATTTTGGAAAGGAGGGAGTAATATATCAATGTGTTGCTATAATTTCTGTGTGGCGTTGGCCAGGGAGGATTGAAAACTCTTCTTGAGTGCATAAAGGATAAGGACCCAGACAAAGTATCAGTCGGTCTAGCATCTTCACTAGATGCTGTTGCACAACTGGAGCTGTTACAGGTAACCGTGTTGCTTCTCTGTGCTTTAGAGTCATTTTTCTATGCCACTAGAAGGTGCGAAATGTTATGTACTGGATATTGATGCTATCTGTGCTTGGAATTTCATTGCTTTATGTGTTGCAACTTGCAAGTAATATACTATATAAAGCGTTTTTTTTTTTAAAGGCCCCAGGGTTGTCCTTCTTGCTGCCTCAGCAGTACTTGAAATATCCAAGGTAAGGCATCTATACGGATTCTCAAGTTATATTACAATCACTTTATTGATTTTTGGATCATACCATCTACAAGAAGTGATCTTATGTGCTATTAAAGTATCCAAATGATGTTTGACGAGGCAATAAGCTAAAGTGGAGGTCCTGTATGTAATCAGGCAGCATGCCCTTGATGATTTTGATACTTATATCTGTAACCGGTACTAATCACAAAAGTTAAGTTGAAGTGGAAGTTAATTATATTTCCAGTGCACACCAGAGAAATCAAATGTAAGATCTACAGGGGACATGAACCCTTGGCCATGCGTGTTTGTGTGCCAATCACGCATGACAGATATTTGTGTCGACGCACGCGATCCAGATTCTTTCTTTATCAGCAAATTGTGTTACTCTTGTAACTAGAGGTTCCTATATCTAACAGCTCCAATTTACCTCATTTCTTTCAAATAACTCGTAGATCTTTTCCTTGAGTTCTTCAGTTCGGGCCTTGAGGTATAACTAGTAGTTTTTGAGTAAATTGCATTCTGTTATTCTTTTTTTCCCCTTGTTATGCAATAGAAGTACGTACTTTGACCCTAGCCCATCCCAACCGATCACAATGGATATCAAACTCCTTTCCAATGGATTTGAACCCACAACCTCACAGCACGAACTGCTGTTACACAACCATTAGACCAACTGTCTTGGTTCGTTCTGTTATTGAAACAGTACTTTTCAACAGTGTAGAGCCTATCTTACAGCATGCCATGCAGAGGCAGACTGAGGGGGGGTGCAAGCGGGGGCTCAGGCCCTTGCACACCTCCCAATAGTCCAACTAACTATACTATAATTTCAGGTTAATTTGGAAAAGTTCTATAGGATTGGCCCCTGTTAGTCTTTTGAGTTTTTTTTCTTTTTATGAAGTTTCTATATATATGTGAGAAAAAAACCCACTAAAATGGCAAGTTATCGACCATTCTTCAGTTGTGGTTATAAAATTAAATACGATTATATGTGTACACAATCTCATCTTCTTCTCAGAACTAGTAAGTATAAATATTTATTTATAGACTATATTTTTCGTTTTTTATTGCAAAAATACATGTAATTTGGGCCACCGCTGAGTACAGATCATGCGTCCGCCACTGATGCCATGGATCATGATCCTTGAGGATTTTTTCAAGGGAGACGAAATGTGCTCATCACATGCATATACCTAGGCAATCCAGAGAAGATAGAAGAAAGAGAACTACTAGAAGCTTCGAGCACTTAGTATGCTGTGTTTTATTTTCACAGATATTGAAACAAAAATACATGTCCAATCTTAATAGTACATGAAACGATTCACTTGTACCTACAGCCTTTAAACTGGTTAATCTCTTTTCCATCATAATTTCTATATGATAGGATCAGTGTACTTCAAAAATCAGCTTTGTTCAATGTTATTTTTGTGTTTATGATGATATATTTTCATACTGGCTTCTATGCTTGATTCTAACAACTATGGACTATTTGAACAAGTGGATCATTCAAACACCCTATAGAGAGGCTAACAACATAGTAGGTACAGTTTAATTCATACCTTGGTCATTAATGCTTTACTGAACTCCATAGGCTCACAGGGAGAGGAATTGTAGAGTTAGTCATTGAGAAAGGTGATGGTGCAACATTCTCTCCTGAAGCTGGTGGTGAGCCAAGAAAAACAGCCACAATTCAGGTAAAATGAAATCCCATGTTCTTCAACGACAAACTCGTGTCCTAAGATGTCAATTAGGTCAGTGAGGTTTTCTGTATGGACAGTTGTCGCTTGAGCTCCATTCCTGCCTTCATTAGGTTTACTGATGTTGTAATGTTTTGCAAAGCACATAGCTATACATTTGTCTTTCTTTCATTTTTTATTCCATAATGGGAATTTTTTCTTGAAAAATGTGTGTTATGCATTGGTCATACAACACTAGCAAATGCCTTAAGCTGGTGAGCTGATAATTAAACATGTATTCAGGTTGTTTTAGATGGATATTCAGCACCATTGACTGCAGGGAACTTTGCAAAACTGGTAAGGTAGTGAAATCTCCCTTATCCTCGGTTGTTTTGAACATTTTGCTGACACAGTAGGAAATTTTTGGAATGAAATAAACCATCAGACATCAAAATATTGTACCTAACAAGGAAACATTCTTCCTTGAGAGATAGAGAGACTGTTGTGAACTTTCAGAACAAAGAATGGAACACTGGTTAAGAGCTCTGTTAAAGCATCTAACTCACAACCAGTTGGCAAGGAGTGGAGAGGCTGCCCAGGCTCATATACTAGTTTTGGAGGTGATTATTAACTGATGTGGGACAAGCTCTATAACTCACTCTTTTTACAAATATCTGGTCTTTGTAAGTTTGAAAATTCAGGAAATGGTACTTGTGTTGTGTCTCAAAGCATAACCCATGGCAAGTGGATTGAGCCTTAAAAGAGAAAAATCTTTTGATTGACTGTTGAGGTTATTAATCAGTTTTGTTTTTATATGATACAAATTTGCACAATTGAAATGACTGAAAACCAAACTGCGGTTTAGGTGCTCGACGGGGCTTACAATGGGGTGAAGCTCAGTTGTATTAACCAAGCAATTCTCTCAGACAGCAAGAACAGTGGTTATAGTGTTCCCCTGGAGATAATGCCATCTGGGCAATTTGAGCCACTGTACAAAACAACTCTCAGTGTGCAGGTCTGTTGATATTTCACATTTTTATAGGGTCTATAATCAGATATAAAATGTATATATTTCCAGCACGTGAAGTTGAAACTTGAACTTTGGCAGGATGGAGAGCTGCCTGTGCTTCCACTATCTGTTTATGGTGCAGTTGCCATGGCTCACAGTGACGTTTCAGAGGAGTATTCATCACCATATCAGTTTTTCTTTTACCTTTATGATAAGAGAAGTGTAAGTAGCATTCAAAGGCACTTCTTGCTGGATTGAAAGTCTTAGGCTTCTTAACTAAAAAATAGTATTGAAATCAACATGAAGGTTTCAAACCCTTCATTGCTTTTCATCAGAATCATTTGTTTCCTTATATATACCCTAGCGAAAGGGGGGGGAGCTCCCAATTCAAAAATCAATTTCCTAGTATTAATTGTATGAGATCCGGATTCAACAGGCTGGCTTAGGTGGGTTGTCTTTTGATGAGGGCCAGTTTTCTGTCTTTGGGTATGTCCTGACTACCTTAGCAATAGCCGATCTATGCATCCTTTTACCTATTTCCTTTTGAAATCTTGCTTTTCTTCAGTCAGGTAAAGCTAACTGCATTTTATGAAACTTCCCATGCCAATGTGTAGATACACAACTGTTGGACGAGAAACTCTTCCTGAGATTAAAACCGGGGATCTGATTCGATCCGCAAAGCTAGTGGAGGGTCAAGATCGCCTGGTATTCCCGGTTGAGAGTTAATCTGCTGTCTTTCTGGACTGGAACGCTCTCCTGTTCTTTTGAATTTGTTGTCAACTTCTCAGATTCATCCTGGTTTTCTGTGCAGGCTTTGACGTGAAGTTCCTAATAGTAGATTGGTAATTTCTTCATGTGGAATTATGCCTGTAACTATATTTTTGCCCCTTTGATAACCATGGGAAATGTTGCCAGCTAATAGCTTTTACATTCCTTTGAAATTTGCACGTGAATCTGATGTAAACTGTTCTTTGATTTTTGGACATCCAATGTAGCTAACTTCATTCTTCTTTCTATTTTTTATTTTTTATTTTACTAAGTCTTGTTCATCAGCTAGAATTTTTAGCCCCTTCACACAAAAAGAAAAGAGAAAAAAGGTTCAGGTCCTGTGAACATTGTTGCAAATTTACAAGCCCCGAATTGAGTATCCTGTTTTAGATGGAGTGTAAATTCTATCAACCTTAGGTGGAAATCCCAAGTTTTGTGGGTCCCACCGTACGTATATTATAATAATCTGAACCGTTCATCTTGTAGGGTTCACAGAGTAATATATATTCACAAAAGAATCAGTTTTATCAAACATGGATAGGTATATAAAAAATCAAAGTTTGGTTTAAAAATCGACACTAGATAAGTTTAAAGTTAAACTATCTATAGCCGTCTATTTTATGAACTAAAATTTAATTTTTGACATACCTACCTATTGATATCCGATAAACATGATTTTTTGTATCAATATACTACTCTACGGATCCTATAAGATGAGTGGTTCATATTATTGAAAAAAATGCACGGTGGGCCCACAAGGCATGGTGGAAACCATGGGGTTTCCACCTAATTTAAGGTGAAAAGAATTTTAACTCTTCTGTCTAATTGAATTTCTGCTGAGATCAAGTACAAAAATGAATCGGAAAACCAATCTAAGCCGTTGACATGTTACAAAGCCGGCTCGGCATCGGCCGGAAATTCTGCCACCGCTGAGTGAGATGTCTAAACGAATACCCATTGTGGTGTTAGGGCCTATGGAGACAGAGAATCACTAAGCTTCTTTCGCTTGAAAACCCCCAACATGAACGTATTCGACTGATAAGCATAGTTGTCAAATTGTGAATCGAATCGTGAATCGCTCTGATTCGGTCATGACTTCTATAATGTATAGAAACATATGCTTATTGATTAGGGTAACAACAATATATATTACAAATGAAAGATTTAGGCCAAAATCAATAAAAACTTTCTTCTAAATGATGATTTGATAATAACGTGGAGTATTAGGTAAGTTGTTTCTATTGCAACTACCAAGAGATGATGATTCGTAAAGCCCACTTATGATTCTTTTTTGTATGAAAGAGTTATAAGTACAAAACAAACCCTTAAAAGGTCTATATGGTTGTTATATTCTATTTATCTTCCTTATTTTCGATTCACTCTCGTAATAAATCTCCTTTTCTTATTATCTATCCGAATAAGTCATAACATAGATAAAAGATAACATATAACAACACTAGACCTTAAAAAAATATTTGAACACTTTTCAAACAACAAAAGAAGCAAAACAAGAGTAAAAAATGAATTTCGGAAATTTTAAGTGAATCGAACGATTCACCGATTCACTTACGATTCTCAGTTATTTCCGATTCGGCAGCCTATTCGTATCGATTACCCACCGAATCGTATCGAATCATATCGAATCATACGATACAAATCGTGAATCAATGATTCACTTACGATTCTCAGCTATTTCCGATTCGACAACCTATTCGTATCGATTACCTACCGAATTGTATCGAATCGTACGATACGAATCGTGAATCGTACGATTCTACAACTATGCTGATTCTACAACTATGCTAATAAGATATTGTTGAATATACTACAGAATGCTCACTTGGGGATTCTAAATAATAGGAATTTATTTTGTAAAAACAAAATGATATTTGGTTCAAGCTGCTTGTTTTTTGTGGGTAAATTTTACGCACTCCGTCTCTTTTTTAGAGTCTAGTATTCCATTTTAGACTGTCTCTTAATAAGTGTCCTTTTTGTAAAGTTAATAGGCAAAAGTTGGTGCATTGTCTATTTTGTCCCTAAAAGTAGATTCCTTTTTGAAAAGTAAGTGAGTAAAAGTGTAATGATGATGGGTAAGTTGGGAAAGTGGAGAAAAAAGTTGATGTGAAAGGTATAATGATGATGTCTTTTTAATAAGTTGGAGTTACGAAACAAGACACTTAAAAAGGGACGGAGTGAGTATGAATTAAGCAGGTGAGAACAATGTTCCATATGTCAGAGATTTACGCAAATGTGAATGTCCCTAGGTGAAGTTTGAATTGATGATTATTATTATTATTATTATTATTTTTTGAACGGCGATTGAATTGATTATGTTGACAGTTACCCAATATTGAAGGTTGTTGCAGGGTGTGGAATAGAGCTTAAATATCAAGGCAATGAGGAGCGTAAAGGTCATCATCTAATTTATCTAGATACTACTTCTTTTAAATGTACGAAGTTGTTTTCTACTTTTTGTTTTGAACCAATGCGATTTTTGCAACAGTTTCCGCATGATTTTTCGAAAGCAAACCAAACTAATGCGAGTTTTGAACCATTGCAACAATTAATTTCCGAACCAGTGCAACCTGTTCAAGCCCAACCCACATACCATTCAGCCAAACTCAACACTCAGTAGACTCAGAGAATTGATAATGTCAAAACCCTTTTTGTTCTTGCCAAAACATTTTTTGTTCTTGCCAAAACATATTTATTACATGACTTAATTGCCCTCCACTACATCACTTACTTTACGAAAATACCCTTTAAAATCCCACGAGTGTAATGCGCTTTCCAGTTCCATGTTTCCAAGCAAAAATGCAAGGATTCATGAACAAATTCTAGAGCTAATTTTAGAAGAGAAGCAAACAAAAATTAAACATCAAGTAAAAATGCAATTTACGAGCAAAATTAGAGGTAATTTGAGAAGAGACGTAAACAAAAATAATCTTTTGGATTTGAAGAGGTATTTTCGTAAAGTAAGTGGTACAGTGAATGACAATTAAGTCATGCAATGGATGAGTTTTGGTAGGAAAAAAAAAGTTTTGGCAGGAACAAAAATGATTTTGACATTATCAGCTCCATAGACTCAAACCTCGCACAAACCTGCCCCATTGTGACATCGTCTTTCCCCTTATTGTTGACTTCCACAAACGCAGCCGGCAATTTGTGGCTGTGGCCGGACTGGACTGATTCTCCGAACTCGACTCCGATCAGCTGTTTGTGACTGTACGTTACTGACTCCACGCTAGACATAGCCCTTCACTGGTTCCGCCCTTGTAATTGCGACTGTGACTGACTCGATCTCGGTGAGTATTTGTCCAAGCCCAGCCGACTCTGACTCATATAGTTATATGCATATTTATTGTTTATATTCTCTTGCCCAAGACAAAGACAATATGTTATGCACAATAGTTTATTACATTTCGTTTGGAAGTAGTATTTATTAGTGTTGTTTTTTAATTAGGACTTTTTGATACTATGTTTAGGGCTTTTTTAATTTGGTTTTTAAGCTTATTAGAAATTGAAATTCAAGACCACTGGACCAATAACACACGACCAATATATAATACTACACACTATGGAGTCTCATAAGTATTCATTTATTATGTAGAGCACTAACTTGTGCTTAAATTTATACTTATATTGTTAAATGTAGAGCACTGATTGATGTGCTTAGATTGATATTTTTTTGGTTGATGCAGAGTACTGGCTGGTGACCTGGTGTGCTTAAATTTGTTTCAAATGTTGTTCTTACAATCTTACTCTCTTAGGTTTAGATTTTAATGGAACAACAAACAAAAAGGAAGGAAAAATTCTTTTGTCATTCTTCAAACCAAGAGTGAATGTATCAGAAATGATATCAACTCAGATTCGATACTAAATTATTTCTACTTTGTGAAATCTCGTAAGGTGCAACTTCTTTAATGTACGTTTTTTGAACATTTACGTATTTATGTACAAGTTTGCCTCTTTTTTGTTGATATAAATAAAATTTCGGCCAACCCAGGGTAGAATGAAGCCCCTTGTCCGCCTATTTAAATATCCAGCAATTTCATGCATCCAAAATTTAGAGAGCACACATGCGCTTAGCATATATAGTCGGAGAGAGTTCTGCATGGTTTCAGTTTGTGAGCACGCATTTAAAATGTTGCGTTTGTGTGCGTAAAGATTGTTGCATCCTGGAAGCGGAAGTCCAGAATCGGGGGCACCTTGGCGAGGGTGAATTCTGCTTTAAGGATACAGTGATTCATTAGTTATATTTGTTTAATTAGTTTGCCTATCTACTTACTTTCTCCTGAATCTCTGTTTTTACATTGGGTTAATTAATTAGTTTCTTGCAGACAGTTCCATATTAATATGGAAAGGTGCCTTTGGCTCCTTCTATACTATATGTATTCTAGGGTTTGTCCGTGTCTGAAGGCACGGCGCAACGTGAGATTTAATTAGTGACAATTGTATAATTAATATTGTTTGAGAGAGAGAGAGGGAGAGCCGTAGGATTTATGGAGCAAATCAATGGTTAAGATTTATAGAGAGATAAGATTCAAAAACCCTTCTTCCTTATTATATAGATATCTCTATGTGAGACCCCGGCCAGTTTCTCCAATAAAAAAACAACAGTTAATTCCTCCAATCAAAACTTCATATCAACACCGGTGATCTGCGAAAGAACTTTTAGGTATGTTCATTTCTCCTTTGGTAGGTTCATAGATTTTTCTGTCGTTTAACTGTCACTACTTGATTTTTGAAATACCATCTGATGGCATTAGGACTTTAATATGTGAGAAGAATTCTTTATTTATATGGTAGTTCCTCCATTGGGACTTCAATGATAAAATGGTGATAATAGAAAGTAAAGATGGTTCGGTTAACACTCAAACAACGAAGGTGCATTTTAATTAATCACATCAAAAACCCCAAAACAAAGGTACGCATCCTTTTTTTCTTTCCTTTGATTTTTATCAGGCCTTGGATTTAATACATGCACGTATTTTAAATTCTGATGTATATCTTGTTGACTTGATTCTACCACTTCACGTAACATGCTTAACCACATTCTAGGGAATACTTAGTAATTATAAATAGCAACATTAAATAAGGATTAGAGGATATGCCAGAATTATAACGTTTAGGGTCCTATATAGGCTTTAAGCCAGGAAGCACATTCCAGTCAAGCGAAACATTCATTACGCTACTCTATGTATGCTACTTTCTTATTAGATGATTACTTAGTTTCCCTCTTCTCACTTAGAAAAAGAGACCAACAACCACAATTAAAGGAAGAAAGATGTTGATGATTATTATCGAATTCTCACACCAAGGCTGAATGAGAAATTTTCCATTGTCCAGACTAAAAGTTAATCCTGAGATTCTATTACATTAGTTGGCCAAGCTTTCATGCACGTGCTTTTTTACTAGTCTTGAAAAAAGCACAACATGTGGGAAGTTCTTTGGTCTGCATGTGATTGCTAATACGTGTGGATTCGGAATGTGATTGCTAATACGTGTAAGTGTCTGCATGTGGAAGCGTAGTGGAAAAATTATCGTCGCCCCTGGAACACCACTACATCAACATGGTACCCTAAAGCCCTTTTCACCGTAGATCTATGTGGGGCCTTATACAAAGTAAATCAAACCCGGCGTCCGTCAGTGGTGGGGAAGAGTGATGGGGCATCATGTAAAAGTTGGTACCCAAATTGAAAACCCATGGTTACATGTAGTCATAGGCGGAGGGACATAGAGACAAGGGTGGACAACTGACCCCACTGGCTGCCAAATTTTCACAGAGATAAGTATAATTTTCACCCCATTTTAATTAATTTGACCCCACTTTGAAATTTATTTTTGCCCCAGCCATATAAGGGTTTTGTAAGTAGAAAAAAGAGAGAGGTCAAAGTAGAATCTCCACCCACAAAATTCCATCATGGATGTGCATTCTAGTGAGAAGTTTTCCAATTTGAAAGGAATTAGTGACCTTGTGCAGAAGAGATATGGCATATTTCTCGGTTTGTAGGTTTCTTACTTTAGCTCTTATTCTACTGGTTGCTACTGCCATGGTAGAAAGAGCTAGCATTTTCCGCTATGAAGATCGTAAAGAGTAGGCTTTGAAATTGTATGTGTGACCAATGGATACATGATAGTTTGGTTGCATATATAGAGAAAGATGTTTTTGAAACCATTACAGATGAGACTATCATTCATCGTTTTCAAAATACGAAATGTCGTCAAAGTCAATTGTAAATCGAATCTACATTTTGTTATTAATATAAATATATATCTACTTTTTGATTAATTTGTTTATTCTAATTGTTTCTTTTAATTAGCAACTAGAAAAGTGAACTACATAGTACACATAGTTCAAATTTTCGATTCCACTTATTGAAAATCTTGGCTCCGCCGATCTAACTGTCTACAGCTTGTTTCTTTTCTGTCTTTGGGTATGTCCTGACTCCCTTAGCAATAGCCGATCTATGCATCCTTTTACCTATTTCCTTTTGAAATCTAACTGCATTTTATAAAACTTCCTATGCCAATGTGTAGATACACTAACTGTTGGACGAGAAATTCTTCCTGAGATTAAAACCGGGGATCTTATTCGATCCGCAAAGCTAGTGGAGGGTCAAGATCGTCTGGTATTCCTAGTTGAGAGTTAATATGCTGTCTTTCTGGACCGAAACACTCTCCCGTTCTTTTGAATTTGTTGTCAACTTCTCAGATTCATCCTAGTTTTCTGTGCAGGCTTTGCCGTGAAGTTCCTGATAGTAGATTGCTAAGGGAAAATATTTTGCCACACCCTTTTTTGATAATGTCACACCCTGCAAGTGTATTTTTTGGTCTTCATGTGGAAGTATGCCTGTAACTGATATTTTTGCCCCTTTGATAACCATGGGAAATGTTGCCAGCTTATAGCTTTTACATCCCTTTGAAATTTGCGCAAGCATCTGATGTAAACTGTTCTTTTATTTTTGGACATCCAATGTAGCTAACTTCATTCTTCTTTCTGTTTTTTAATTTTACTAAAGTCTTGTTCATCAGCTAGAATTTTTAGCCAATCCACACAAAAAAGGTTCAAGCCCTGTGAACATTGTTGCAAATTTACATACCCCGAATTGTGTTTCCTGTTTATGTCTAATTGAATTTCTGCTGAGCTCAATTACAAAAATGAATTGGAAAACCAATCTAAGCCGTTGACATATTACAAAGCCGGCTTGGCATTGGCCGGAAATTCTGCCACCGCTGAGTGGGATCTCTAAAAGAATACCCATTGTGGTGTTAGGGCCTATGGAGAGCAGAGAATCACTAAGCTTCTTTGACTTGAAAACCCCCAACATAAATGTATTCGACTAATAAGATATATTGTTGAATATACTACAGAATGCTAACTTGGGCATTCTAACTGATAGGAAATTGTTTTGTAAAAACAAAATGATATTTGGTTCAAGCTGCTTGTTGCCTAAATTTATGAATTAAGCAGGTGAAAACAAATGTTCCATATGTCAAAGATTTACGTAAATGTGAACATCCCTCGGTGAAGTTTGAATTATTATGTTGACAGTTACTCAATGTTGATGGTTGTTGCAGCAATAGAACTTAAATGACAAGGCAAAGAGGAGCGTAAATGTCACCTTCTAATCTTGGAAAAAGCACAATATGTGAGAAGTTCTTTGGTCTGATAAATAGTGAAATGCAAGCAGGTATTTTTTACAATTGCCAGAGGAGAGGAAAAAACGAGAAAAGGGAGATGATTATAAAAGGATAAAAGTTCACCATCATCCCAATTGGAAGCAATTGCAGCAGCCAATTCCCACACATTTCCAACATGCTGGTTAGCCTACAGTTGCATATAAATTTACCAACATTGTGCCCGTTCGATGCATGGGACAAACAAAAAATCATAGTGGTGATTTTTCTGGTCCTGTATTGAACGGGTTCAACGCTAATTGATAGAAAAATATTTTAATATTTTTCCTGCCCCAGTCACAGCACGTGTTTCCATTTTATGCATGGGAAACTACTACAACACGAACAGCCTATGGCGAGGAAAAATTGTGAGAAAACAAGATAAATTCAATAATTAAAAAGCGTAATATTTATTTATCTTTGCCATCTAATAAAACTTACCTTCCCACTTCCCCTTAAAAATCTCTCTCGCTCTACCCTCCCCATGTCTCTCTCCCACATACCCTCCCCACGTCTCTCTCCCATTCAAAATTAAAAAATCAAAAGTCTAGAAAATTAGGATTGGGAGTTTGGAGGCTAGGGAGGCACACACATATTTGCTTATAGTATAGTATAGATAGATAGATAGATTCTACCCTATTACCCTTTGTTGGCATTCAGAATGTGATTGCTAATACAACAATGCTACAACTACAAACAAATACACAAATACTTACACACACCCACACTCACACCCACAATGGGGTAGGCTCCATACACATAATTTGGTGTTTGAAAATTATCATTGTTTTTAGATAGTATATTACGATATTGGAGTTTGAAAAAGGCAAAAAAAAAAAAAGAGAAAGAAAAAAAGGAGAGTATTAGTCTGAAAAATAGAGGTGGCATTATGCATGGATTTTAACATGTGGCAAAGTATAGGCCAAGTAACATTGGGACAAATATCAAGAGGTGGCACTTGTATGAGCTAATACATGGCACGTACATAATCTTCGTAGGATGACTACTATGTACCTAGTACTGTTATATTTGTAATGAGACCAAATGATAAAAGTTATGAGTGAGATATTCTTATTCTGTGGTGAGAAAGAGCCGTGCTGAGAAAATTATGGAGGGAAACGGATTTGGACAGATCCGAAGGTGGGTCAAATGCTGTCCGACTGCGATTAAAATTTGTGGTACCGGGTAGTAGTGATGTCTGGCTCCAAGACAATTGGATATAAGCAAACTGCAGCCATATATGGGATAGGGAAAACAGGTTTGCCGACACTGTTAAATTAAGTTACAGGTTTGCCGACACTGTTAAACTAAACAGATCATGCACCTCATTTTATGGGGCCCATTTTCGGTTCCATCAATATGATCCAAACACCTCATTTTTCTTAAAATAATTTATTAAGAGCTTCCGCTAAAAATCAACTCAATGGGATATTGGTACATGTTTTTTTTAGAAATTGTAGGACGAATTTCGCCCTATGATTTCTAAAAAAATTCTTAACGATCACTGATAAAGCTGATCTTTTACAAAGACCCTTAAAAAATACTTACAAATTAATGAGCGGTTCAGATCATCTTTGTGAAACTCGAAATGGACCCCACAAAAATGTATGTGCACAATTTATGTAAAATATTTTGTGCAAGTAGCATGTCTCGTTAGTGCTATTCAAGATCAAAGTGATCCCTCTCAATTGCGAAATCGTCCAATATAAATAAATTTTAATTGTTTATAAAGTTGTAATCCCAAAGGTATAAAAAACAAATTTGCTCCAAGCAGTCCACTAGAATTGCTTCATTTATAACTTATTCTTATTTTCTTTGACCACTTCCGCCAACGAAACTGATTCATAGGGAAAGATTTTTGAATCGTTCGTGCCGAGAATGACACCCAAATCAGCCGCACCATAGGCTAAGCACTACGGGATTTCCAATTCTGGATAAAGGTGCATATTCTAGAGAGAAAATCTTGTTTACAAAGCAAGTATAAACAAGTGTTTACAGAGCTCAATCTCGGCCGTTCAAAAGTATTTTGACGATTCGGACTAAAAACAATACCGTCCAATATTGAAATAGACGGCTAAGATCACTTAACTCCGTAAAGAGCCAATTTGCAGCGGCTCCGTAAATAAGTTTCTCTATTCTACGTGTTTTTTTTTTTTTTTTCCAATATTGCATCCTTCGCTGGAGAGTTATTTTTTTTTGCAAGAATGCCTCCTCAAGGTTTGCATTCCCTATAAATAGCAAGCTTTGTTGCTCTTCTCTTATTCCTTCCAATTCCAATTTTCTGGTTCATTCCTCCTCTTATTCCTTCCCGTTTCACAGCCTCCCAACACAGAAAAATGGAATTCTCTGCCATCCCAACTGTTTTATTAACCTCATCAAGTAACGCAGCGTCACACGTTCAATGTCGCGCTGAATCAGTTTTTCATCCTAGTGTTTGGGGAGATCATTTTCTTGCCTACGCATCTGCTGACACGGTAAAATTATTTGTATTATTTTTCTTTGAACGTAAATCTTTTTTCGATGAGATTTAAAAGAAAATCACACAGTACATACAAGTATATACTCTCCACATCATTCCAGCCTTCTAATAGTTTAAAGTCGCATTCCACTGAGAAAAATAAGTACTTAAAAATAAAAACCTTAGAAGAACGGGCCCTAAGTCTACTTTTCCAAAAGAAGGTTCAAAACAAGAAATCTGGCATTTAGCATGGAATTCTGACACAAAAAAGAATTAGAGCCTACCCATTTGAGAGGAACAATATGTCCCTATTCCGTAAAGATTCTCATTTTTAAAGTACTTATTTTTTCGTTTGACGAGACAAGTCATATTATCACAATACATCATCTTAATTAAAAAAAGAAGTGCTTCAAAGAAGTATTTATTTGAGATAGCAGAACGGGGCCTAAATTTTAATTCAAATTTGGTCTGTTACTACAATGGCCAAATAGAGAACGGTGGAAAGGGAATACTAAAGAGTTTTGTTATTTGATTATTTAAAATGGACCAATAATTTAGGACTTCTTTGTGTTTCGATCAAAGCAAATTGGGTTTTCGAAAGGTAATTGATTTTCACACTTCTTTTTATTTATTTATAACCACACTCTTTTTCAATGGCCAAATAGCTGTCGTGAAGATTCACTCTTTTGCGCTTGAAATGACAACATTATAAATTCATATCACAAAAAGACAAAAAAAGAGAAGGTGGCTATAAAAGAGAGAGAGAGTGAAAATCACTACTCTATCGAAATTGACAAAACTAGAAAAGCCTAACATGGCGGATGAGTAATTTATGAGAAAGATACTGCTATTCAAGCTCAAATAGATTAAAATTCATGCGCTATGGGCTCTCCCGGTTAGGAAAATGATTTTGATTGCGTTAAATTTTAAAACCAATCCTAAATGAGAATGTACTTTCTTGAGGTAATAAAAATAAATTTTAATTTGGAAAAAATAATAAAAATAAACATAAATGGTGTCAAATGATGAAGACAAGTAACAAAATAATTAAGTACTTTCGTTAGACTAATCATGCAATTCCAAAAGTTGAACCCACAATCTCACCACACCTAAGTGTAATTACGCAACCGTTCACTACTACAATAATAGATATGGATCACATTAAGGAAATTCACAAAGATCACGGTTTTCAGTGAAAGTGTGATAAAAAGTGATGCTTAAATTTTTTTATCGCAGTTTAACTTCAAAACTGAGATAAAAAGTGGGTTTTAACACGGAATAAAAGACCTCGCTCTTGAGGCGAGATAAAAGAAAAACAACCTCACCTTTGCGGCGTGATAAAAGATTTTAAGGCGAAAAAATGAGATAAAAGATCTCACTCTTGTGGCGAAATAAAAGAGAAAATACATCACCCTTGTGGCGTGATAAAAGATTTTAGAGCAAAAAAGAATGAGATAAAAGATCTCGCTATTGTAATGAGATAAAAGGCAAAAGACGGCCCTTGTGGCGTGATAAAAAAGAGAAAAGATCTCACCCTCACCCTTATTGCGTGAGAAAAGATTTTAGGGCGGAACAGAATGAGATAAAAGATCTTGCTATTGTGGTGAGATAAAAAAGAAAAGATCTCACCCTTGTAGCATGATAAAAAACTTAGCGTGAAAAAAAGTGAGATAAATAATCTCACTCTTGCGGCTAAATAAAAAGCCTACCCATTTAGGCGGGCGGTTTGAATTTTCACTTGGGCGGACTGATACTCATTTAGGCGGGCTTTGAAAAGTTATGTGAGTTAAACGATATCGTTTAAGGATTTTGAAATTTTTTTATTTATTTTAAAGGTAAGAAAATAAGTCCTAATTATACTCATCCCAAAAAATCTTTACGTTTCATCTTCATCTTCACGCCCAAAAAGATATATAGAGAGAGAAGGCAAATTCCACGAATGGGTTTTACGAGTGCCAGTTGTTTCTTCGACGACGGTGAGTCGAGAATGAAGTTGGGTTTTGAGATTTTGGGGTCTGAAGTTTCTTGAGGGGCCTATTTAGCTCGAGATCGTTGTCATCAATGGGTTTCTGAGGTTGCCTTATTTTTCAGCTAAAGAGCTCGTTGGCCCTATTTTCGGTTGGATTTGGATAAAAATTAATCTTGGTTTTATGTTTAATTTTGGAGCCGATGATTATTAATATTGTAATGCATTTTTGTATTGAGGATCAGTCTTTACGAACTTTATCGTGACTTTAATTGAATCCCCACTAATAAGCGGTGGATGAGATCTATCTCCAAATAGTCGTTCTATTAGGTTGGATATCGAGTCATGCAGAAAGATACCCCATTGAGTCTTCAAGCCAACATAAGGAAATTAATGAGTACGCGGATATATATATATATACACACACACAAAGATTTTTCAGTGCTTTGGGAACACAACCACGTGGATATTCTTGTATTCTTAATTTATTTTACTTTTACTTGAACCCAATCAAATCTACAACTATGACTATGCAACCAAAACTAATGAGCTAACCAAGATTAAGAATGATCAATCTGATTCAAATATAGCCAGGTTCATTAGAAAACATTATTTGGAGACAGTTGCATTATTTACTTTTTATAATCACTTATATCTCTGTGTCTCGTGCCACTTTTAATTAATTAGTTGGAGATAGATTCCTTAAATTGTCTTTCGAAATTATTCCAACTATAACATTCACGAGATCGAGAATTAAGAACCAGATCAGAAGTTACTATGGGAGGATTTCTTGACCTACGAATTATCCTGCTGACAAGTATGTATGTGTACTATTCAAATAATCTTGGTCTCTCTTTTTGGTTTCATTTAATTGAGAATGATGGTTTGATGTCTAATGAGAGAATTAATATTATCAACTTATTGTTGAACGAGGGAATCAAAAGGACCGAATGAAATTCATTTCCAATTGAATTAATAGGTCCCCACCTTATCAACTTATTGCTGACAAGTACGTATGTGGACTATTCAAATAGTCTTACTCTCTCTTTTTGGTTTCATTTAATTGAGAATGATGGTTTGGTGTCTAATGAGAGAATATTATCAACTTATTGTTGAACGAGGGAATCAAAAGGATTGAATGAAATTCATTTTCCATTGAATTAATAGGTCCCCACTTTATCAGCTAGTGGCAAACAAGGGCCTCATACGTTGTTATTGAAACTGACTGCAAAAGTCTTTATACTGAAAGTTTGCTAAAATAAACTAACGAAATGTGTCAATTGCACATTGAATGAGCTTATCCCCACACACGGTCATTCTTGTATTTGAGAAGGATTGTGTGTGAAATTTTTTTGCTCAAATTCAATATTGGAAGACTCCGCACTTCATTAATTTGTTTGTTTGTTTATTTGTTTGATTGAAGATTCGTCCATTTGAATTGGAGAAGCCAGTAAATGTTATTTTTTTGTTGTTGTGGAAATTAGTATTTTGCGAGACTTGATTTAAGTGAGAGTTTTGGTTAAGAGTTTCTGATTGCACTTTTGGTGTGAGAATTTATAATAAATGGTCATACAATATAATATTGCAGAATGAATAAGCATTGGATCCACATTATAATTTTGTGTCATTATAATGTATGACCTATAATGACTTGCGCCAGCTGACATGCTAACCAAGGATGGAACAAAGAGAGTCTAATGGCGGCGACTACCACGACAAGAATTTAAAAAAATGCAATTATTAGATGTGACAATTTTTTTTTATCCCAAACTTATATAGTCTCATTATTGCTAGGTTTTTTTTCTTATTTTTTATTATATACTAGTCATAAATCTTCTAATTGTTTTCATGAAAGAAGACCCAAAAAAGTATTCCAAAACTAAATTTAATGGGCCAAAGTGAAATAATATAAATGATGATGTGTAATTAAGAAAAAAAATATTCCACACTCTAACCCTAAAACAACTTAACCTAAAAAAATTAAGGGAATTTAATTATTATGCCATTATCGATGCCCAAAATTAAAATTAGTCTTCGTTTGTACTTCATGGGTAAATGACAAACATCATTTAGTTTAGTTTTTGTTATGTTACTTTAATTTTTTCCGGAGCCGATGACTATTAATATTGTAATGTATTTTTTTTTTATTTTTTTTAGTATACATTTCGCCAGTGCTAGGGTAAAATCCTGGTTCCGTCCTTATGTGTACGTAATAGATAGGCATGCAATGTTATGTCAGAGGTATTTCCAAACCACTCACTTTCTCTAATTGAAAATCAATTCAGTGCTAAGCACATGACTATATTGATGGCGTACGTAAACCTTTGGATTAGACCAATGGGAAGTTTCAGCGTATGTATTTTTATATATATTTTAATATCATGTTAATTGCATTTCAAAAAATTCAGCAAATTTTAAAGAAAAAAAAGTTTTTTCACTTTATGAAGTAAATATAAATATTTTTGTTTTCCTAATGTAACAGAAGTTCTTGGTTAGCTTAGTGGTAAGGACTTGAGAAATCAACCAAGAGTGCGTGGGTTTGAAACTTTGCAATGACAAGAAAAGATGCTCTAATAGAGTCAAAGAAAAGATCACGCGCAATAATTTTTCATCTCAGTTTATGGTGTGATTATTTTGAACTTTTAATCACGGTTACAGACCGTGATCTAAAGTTCAATCACTTTCAAAAAAGAGAAATAATCACGCCCAAGAGAAACAATCACAACTTATAATCATGATAAAAGAGAAATGATCACGCCTTTTGGCTGTGATTGTTTCTCTCCTTCAATCACGGTTTATAACCGTGATAAAAGAGAGTGACTTATAATCACATCCAGATCCATCACGCGCAGTAGCAGGAGCGTGATAAAAAACTTACAATCATAACCAATAGCTGTGATCTTTATGATTTATTATAGTAGTGATTAAACCAACAATTCTAATGTTCTAGTTCACGTAATAATGTTAATACATGGTTATATTTGTTTTTTGTTTTTGTTTTTTTTAAATTTTGGCAGGAAGTGAATATCAACATGAAGCAAAATCATCAACAGCTTAAAGAAAAGATGAGAAAGCAGCTAGTGGAAGCAAAGAGTGAATCTTCTCAACAACTAGACCTTATTGATGCAATCCAGCGCCTAGGTGTGGCCTACCATTTTGAAACAGAGATTGACCAAGGATTACATCAAATATTTGAAACCTATCATAAAAGTGGTCACAAAAATGTCAACAATGATGAGGATCTTTACATTACTGCTCTCTCGTTTCGATTACTTAGACAACACGGATATCGTGTCTCTTGTGGTAAGTCAACTTTGTCTCTTGTATGGTTAAGGAAAGTGATTTTTTTTTTAATCAGCAACGGAAATTACATTGTTATTAAAGATAAGGGAAATACTACAATTCAAACCCTTTATTGAGTGTGTATCATATACACCCCTCAAAATATTATGAATTATGAAGAAAATGTTACGAATCGTATTGCTAAAAAGTTACGAATCGTATAAAGGTTACGAGATATACCAAAATATTATGAATCATAATGAAAATTTTACGAATCGTACTGCTAAAAGATTATGAATTCTAAAATAAAAGTTACGAAATACACTAAAACGTTATGAATAAATCATAAAATAGATGCATATGGTATACCCTTTTAAGGGGTGTGTATTGTATACAATTTTAGTGCTAAATCAAGAAAGATCAATAGAAAAAAATAAAATAAAACGAGAGAGCTTTAGAGGATGCATATATACTGTTTTAGTGCTGTTACCGCTAGAACCCAACTTACCCTTTAAGCCTCAATTTTAAATTTTGATAATAAACAACAAGAAGAGAAACAAACAAATTTCACTATCATTGACATTAAGCAAATAGATTTCCATCTATAGTCCCTTTTTATTCCTTATACACTTTTTTGCGGGGGCTGTGTCTATGTTCAAAATAATTACTCTTAATATCGAGAAAGGTGTATCAAAAATTGGTCATACAACGACCAAAAAAAAAACGAGCATATACATGACGGTACAAGGAGAGCTTGAAAATCATATATATTCTGGAAAACATGTCCAAAATGTTTTCTTTTTATAGAAACATGAAAACATATTAGTTATTACTTAGTCTGTTTGCTTGTGAAATTGTTTTTTTTGTCGACAGAGGGAAGATTTTATTAAAGGACTTTTTTTAACTACTACTAAATACCGATAGTCGCATGGGACATAATATGTCGCATAGGACATAGTGATATACCATATCGTCCCTTAAAATAGACATAGGTAATACTGTTTTATATTTCCTCCCTAGTTTGGGAAAAATAATTGCCTTTATGACTACTTTCATGAAAGTTTCTAAAGCCGCAACTACTAATTCTTGTTACAATTGCTGATAATTTTCATATATTTCTAACATGTTGTTTTTCATTGATCATGTTCCTAAATGTTTTATGCAGATGTATTCAACAAACTCAAGGACAATGAAGGAAAATTTAAGGAGTCCTTGATTGGTGATGTGAAGGGATTATTGAGCTTGTACGAAGCAACATTTCTGAGTGTACATCAAGAAGATATACTAGATGAAGCAATGGAATTTACCACCACTCACCTCAATTCTGCACTATCAAACTTGAGCAATAATCCAATCGCAGCACAAGTAGTTCATGCTCTATATCAGCCCATCCACAAGGGCTTGACAAGGCTTGAGTCAAGGCATTATATTTCCTTCTATCAAAAAGATGATTCCCACAATAAAGTTCTATTGGATTTTGCAAAATTGGATTTCAACTTATTGCAAAAATTGCACCAGAAGGAGTTAAGTGAAATCACAAGGTGGGTATAATACAACTTGTTTAATAAGTCTCTCTAGAAACTCATCTTTTTGGCATTTCAAAGACAAATGCTATATTATCAGTTCATCTTCATAAGGAAATTCATAATTTATGAAAGAAAAAAAAAAAAATTTTACAAAATCATTCCACCCCTCAATTCCCCACTCCTATAGGACCGATTGATTTCCTCGTAACAAATGAGATAGATTTGAAACTTGTAGTTGAGATAAAGTTCATTTAGTCCTCCAATTGAGATGAATTGAAAAAGAGAAAGAAAATTTGCCTAAAAGAAGAAGAAGGAAAATACTAATACAGGTGAGAAGAATTTGTTTTCTAGACATATCCAAACAGGGCATTAATACATTGGATTGGATGATCTTATATTTTTCATGGTTCAATTTTTTGTTTAGCTGGTGGATAGAATTGGACGTTGCAAGGAAACTACCTTTTGCAAGAGACAGAGTGGTGGAGTTGTACTTTTGGACATTGGGAGTGTACTTTGAGCCTCAATATGTTCTTGCTAGAAGAATTCTAACCAAAATGATTTGTTTGCTTTCGATTATTGATGACATCTATGATGCTAGCCGGCTACCATCAAAGAACTTGTGCTTTTCAATGAGGCAATTCAAAGGTTAAATTCTCACTCTCCCTCGTGATCGTAATTTTTGATTTTACCTTTTATAAGAATCGGAACCTCTGTGGAATGTTCAAGTTGAGATTTTAAGATTGTGTTTGAATCTTGAATTTGTGATAGAATTTGCGTCATAGGAAAATGTTTTTTTACTCTACTACCTTCTTATAAATGCTGTCAAAAAATTGTCTTTTAGTCCTTCATATCACACATTAAAAAACTCAGTTTGAGGTGCTCAATTTTAGGTCCAGATTTTAGATTGTAAGCTACTAAAAATTGATTTTCCATTTTTTCAGTTAACAGTACTAGTTCCAGTCATAACTTATTAATCGTAATCTAAAGTCATTTCCCATAACCTATTTCATTTTCAGGTGGGAAGTTAGTTTCTTGGATCAACTTCCGGACTCCATGAAAGTTGTTTATCAAGCGGTTTTGGATGCTTACAACATGATTGGTGAAGAACTGACCAAGCAAGGAAGATCATACGGAATCGAATATGCAAAATCTGCAGTTAGACTCGAAATAACTTAATTGTTTTATTAGTAAAAATATTGAAATTCCATCCAATATTCACTCATTGTCCTCGAAATTCCAGGTGAAAGATATGACCAGAGGATACTTGGCTGAAACCAAATGGTACCACGAAGGCTATGTTCCAAGTTTTGAAGAGTATATGCCAACTGCAATGTTGAGCGGTGGTCAACAAGCGCTTGCAATCACTTTCCTTGTTGGAATGGGAGAGTTGGCGACCAAAGAGGCCCTTGATTGGCTGTATACTGATCCTTTAATTGTTCAAGGTGCATCAGTGGTGGGCAGACTCATGGATGATGTGGTAGGCCATGAGGTAAGATAGAATGCATTTTCATATTGGGATATATATCGTGTATTATTTTTCAAATTTTATAAATCATATTGGGATACGTATCGTATTTCGTAAGATATGTTAATCATAATAAATATGCAATTAAAAAGAATTTACACCTAATAATACCAACAAACTATGCATATATTGGGAAAAAAATGTTTTAAGATTCAAAGTTTGAAGTCTGTCAACTGGAGTCTTTCACATCGACGATTTTACTGCCTTAGTTTTGTTTTTTTTTTTTCCTGGGTAAATTAATGACTACTGCCTTAGTTATGGAAAGAAAAGAAGAACTCTTATATGATTCAGGCAAAACATAATCAAAGTATGGTTCTTTTTTCTATTCAAGCCCTAGGTTGAGGTTGGATATCTTTCAAATGGTTTGAAAGTTGGCACAATTATATTTTTCTTTTGGTAAATTAAGTCGGCACAATTAGATCAAACGACTTAGAATGACCACTCTTTAGTCCTTGTTTTCACTCTTAAGCACGTTGAAGTACAATGTGCTTGCTTTTTCCCAATAAGCTAGTAATTGTAGGATAGGGAATACGATTGTATATGGTAAGATAAAATTGTAATCCTTGAGGAGCCCTCATTCAATCTCCTGCTGGAGGAGTATTGCTTTGTTTTTTCTTTTCGCTGATCGAGTTGAGTTAGTTTGCTCCCCAGAGTTGAGTTTGTTGAGTTGAGTTAATCCTTGTAATCTTTTGAGTTTAATAAAATTTCCTTTTGCCGAGCAAAAAAAAGAAGATACGCCATCGAATCGTCGAGTATCATAGAATTTCTAAAGAAAAAAGATACGGGATGGGATACGTATCCAGTATCGTAGGTTTTTAACAACCATGAGATTGATAACTAGTTGCAAAACATGTTCTAAATGCGAAGTACAATAATGTATGTTCAAATCTGGATCACCCCTAATTATAGTTATTGACCTTAATTTCTCAACGATGAGTGCAATCTGCGGGGCAGTTGGCACTGTGGGAGCGGAGAGAGGATATTTTTACGCCTTTAACTTATGTAGTAGGGGCAAAATAAAGGTGCCTGTAATGCAACAATGTGACTTGAAGTCACGAGAATCAGCCTTTTACTTTTAATTTTAGGGGCAAGGTTATACAAGTATAACGCCAAATTCTGGTTTTATCTGCAGTTTTATTAATGACATTAAATAACTGTCATTAAAAAGACACTTTTTATGGCATTAATAAGACCGTCGGAAATAATTATCCTAAAATGACGATTTTTATGGGACTACCGTTTTAAGGACTTTTACCGATGGTTTTTTAAAGGAACAACAAAAGTTAGGAGCAAGGTTATGCAAGTCCAAGGAAAAGTGTCATTATTCAGCACATATTTATATGCCTATTATGTTCTTGTCCATAACACTTGATCCTCTATACCCAAGTAACTCATGTCCTAACAATTTGTCATGAGTCTCAAGACACATGATCTAAATCTCGAGATTCGATCTATTTTCAAAGATGAATAAATTTTCTTTGCTGTTCAAAAAAAAAAAATTTCTCGAGATTTGAGATTCAAAGGCTATCAATGAATAAAAAGATGGGGAGATTTTTTTTTATAGGAGTACATACTACCTTTTAATCATGCTAACACATTTGTGTGATGGTGCAATTACAGTTTGAGCAAAAGAGAGGTCACGTAGCCTCTGCGGTTGAATGCTACATGAAACAACATGGTGTAACAAAAGAAGAGGTAACTGTTGAATTTGGAAAGCGAGTTACAAATGCATGGAAGGACATGAACTCAGAATGCCTCAACCCAACTGCCGCCCCAATGCCTCTCCTTGTGCGAGTTCTCAATCTTGCACGAGTGGTTTATGTTATATACCATGATGGAGATATTTACACTCATTCTGAAACCAAGCTCAAGGAATATGTGACCTTAGTACTCGTTGATTCTGTGCCAATTTGAAATCTCTGCAACAGGTTGAGCCGAAGATCAAGTAATATGAACACCTATCTGTATCGATTTCTATGTCGTCAAATAAAACATATATATGAACACTTATGTTTATTGTTATAGATTGCTCTAGTGCTTGAAGGACTAAAGCTAGAGATGCTTCTAAAGGCCTTGTTTTGATCAAATAAACCAGTGGAATGCATGCTTCTAAAGGCCGTGTTTATCGCGTGCAATGTACGGATTATTCCATCCAGAAATAAAGTTGTCTTTGTTGTTGTTTGTCCGGTCCCGACGAGTATATCTCTTCAATTCATAAATGACGCAAGTACACTTTCATAACACTTATTCACAAATCACAAGTGTGTGTGTGTGTATATATATATATATATATATACGAACGGTTCAATGGACACCCTAAAAAAACACCAAAAAAAAACACCCATAATCTCATTCTCATAGTTCCCGATCAAATTTTTATGATCCGAACCGTTCAATGTGTGCAGAATGTGATTTTAAGGGTGCTTGCGAGAAATTAGCAAAAAAAATGACCGGGAAAGGTTTGATTTAAGCAATTTTTATTTGAACCGTTCAATAAAAAACCGTTCGAAACTGTTCGGATCAAGCCATTCCCGGTCATTTTTTTTGCTGATTTCTTGCGGGTACCCTTAAAATCACGTTCTGATCACATTGAGCGGTTCGGATCATCAAAATTTGATCGGGAGCTATGGGGTGTTTTTTTAGGTGTCCCCGGAACCGCCCCGATATATATATATAGAATGACTTCGGTGTCCCCAGTCATTTTGGAGACACCGTAACTTTTGACATAACAAAGAAAATTTTGTCACACTGAATACTATACTAGAATCCTAAACCTTACCGGATTGGTTGGTTGTATTTGCTTACATGATCACTTGTTCGGATTTACAGTCGTTCGTTTCACACAATTATACGTGGAGGTGAGGCGGTTCTATAAGTTGTTGACATGGAGAATTCAACCTGAGACCTTAAGAGAAAGAAAACACCTAAATCCTAAACCAAAACCACTTAGTCAACCCTTAGGATTTGTTGCTCTAATATTATCAACCTATAAGTGTGATGAATGATGGTAGATGTTTGAAAATTTTGTTGAGCTAAACCTGTAAAAAATTAGAGATGTAAATTTGTCCCAAGTGTCAAAAAACATGTGCCCCCACTTAGCATACGCTCCCTCCGCCACCGACAGCGAGGATACGATTGAGGACAATTTAGTGGGCGTTTGGTAACCTTTTTGTTTTTGTATTTACTTTTTTGAAAACTAAAAAAGAAAACTTGTTTGGTAACAAGTTTCTACTTTTTTGTTTTCATAAACTTTTTGAAAACTATAAAAAACTATTTTTCCCAGTTTTTTTTTTTGAGAAACACAAATATTACCAAACATGTTTCTTGTTTTTGTTTTTATGAAAATATAAACCTGTTTCCACTTCTAGTAGTTTACAAAAGAGGACCTGCATGTCAAAACCCCTTAAAAATGCCTTAGCATACAAGTTCTTAAAATTAAAGCTAGGTGGTGGTCTAATCGTCTAAACTCAATCAATCAGGAACGGAACTAGAATTTTACCATAACAGTAGCGAAATGTATATTAAAAAAATAAAAAGATGCATTACAATATTAATAGTCATCGGCTTCAAAAAAAATTAAAATAACATAACAAAAACTATAGTAAATGATACTTTTCATTTGCACATGGAATATGAAAAAAGACTAACTTTAATTTTGGGCATTGATAATGCCACTTCCCAAATTTATAATGTCACTCCCCAGATCCCTATATGGATTTTCCAAATTGATAACCGCATTCCCTTTTGGGAGTGACATTATAAATTTGGAGAGTGACAGTGTAATTAAGTTCTCTTAATTTTTTAGGTAAAGTTATTTTAGGGTTAGAATGTGGAGTTTTTTTTTCTTAATTACACATCATCATTTATATTATTCCACCTTGGCCTATTGAATTTAGTTTTATAATACTTTTTTGGGTCTCCTTTCTTGAAAAAAAAAAAGACGATTTATGACTAGTAAATAATAAAAATAAGGAAAAAACCTTGGCAATGGCGAGATTATATAAGTCAGAGATAATTTTTTTTTACATATAATATAATAATTTCTTTTTCTAAAAATCTTGTTGTGGCGGCCGCCTCTACTAGACCCCCCTGGTCCCATCCTTGCATCTCACTGGAAGATTAGAAGTTCGAATCTCTCCAACTATGTGAGGGTGTTCTTTTCTTAAGTGGGATTTTCTTCTTTTTCTTTGTGTTAGTTGAGTTATTGGACTTGGTTATCTCGTAGAGTTTCATAATTAATGTAGTGTCTCGAGTTTGTATTTTATTTATGATATAAAATGATCTCTCTTAAAAAAAAAAAACGTTTAAACTCTAAAGGAGAATATGGTTGAGTTGTCATTTTGGTCCCAAATTTCAATTATGGCAATTCGGCCCCTAAATTTTGCTTTAGAGGGTAACATTTTCCCGTTTCTTTCGTCCTCATATATCAAAGATGACATGTTTGCAGCAGCATTTAGGCCATTAATAATTGATAGTATTCAGGGAAAAAAGAACGAACCTTTGATGATACATGAAGGAATGGAATGCTTTTTACGGCTACATTTTGGGTGGAGTCACCCACCGATCCTCCCGTCTATACAAACAATTTCGACACCCCAAAATGGTGAGGACTTGAAGCGAACAATTGGTGTGCATAACATCCCCAGAATGGAACCCCCACCAAACTGCATATTTTATCAAGAACACAATCGGGGAAAAGCGAAAATCATTAGCCTAAATACAAACGGATTTTCAGATTCCGAAGTTGTAGTCAGGTTATAGGGAATAATCGGGTTTGTCATTTTCCGGTTCTAGTGATGGATTTTATTCAGAACATAACGCCATACCAGCCACCTAATACACTAACTCATTACACATATTTCTGAATTTTCGGCAATTCTGAATTTATTGGAACGACAATAGAATTTCACCCCAAGGAAATTCTAAAATCAAGCTTTAGATTTCTAATCCTCAAGTCATGATCTTACAAGCTTAACTAACTTCAAACAAAACCGAAAAATAATAACATCATACGATCCAAGTACGATAGGCAATATTTTTTTGTATACTTCTTTTGTTGATATTAGTAATCACAACAAGAGTTGATAATAGGAACATGTTATCTGTAGCGTAAAAGCATTTTATTAATTTAGTAAATCCTTACCTTCAAAAAGACCAAGAATAGAGAAACATAATTTCATTCAGATCAATGTTATCCAAAGCACCTTAGATGAAAATAAAAGTACAATGGATAATACAATCAGGAGATTAAATTCTTTACAATCAATTATATTGAGCCACGTCGCCATGTTTTATTGATCGAGACCACTGTTTTATAACGTGGCGCAATGTAATTGATTTGGAGGAAACAAATGTTTACACCGTCGGTGTAAAGAATTTATTCTCTACAATCAGATATATTATGAGGACTATTCCTACGTACTCTTGCTTTGTTCATCTTAGACTTAGATTTTGGGGATAGTAGTACTGGTCGTACAACAAACAATTTTTTTTTTCCTAAAACCATTATTAATCTTGGTGGAAATCCTCGAGTAATCCAACTCCTATTCAATTCCACAGTAGAGAGAAAACACCTCTATCATATTCTGCCCAAGGACAAAAAAGAACCATACCTTATAGACCGGTACTTCTCATAATATGAGATCATGTTACTGTGAGAGGCAGGCTGTTTTTTTAACTTCCTGATGCAGGCCGAAACCCGCGAAGGATGAGATAGTCCCGGGAAGTCACTCACCGGGGCAACGAAATCACTCGACGTTGCTAATCACGAAAGACACTCACGCGATCAAGTCACACACTTGATTGTCGGAGGAATCACTCACTCTCAAGCAAGACATACTTGCATAATATTTTTCATAAATTCAAACTCTCTACTTTTCATTTCATTAGAACTCATATAAATAGGCATTACAAAATATGACTCATCAAGACTAAACAATTTCCAACATAGACCTTTCAAATACGTACCTAAACAACTATTAACCAAAGACACAACTTACTAGATAGACAAAACACGTATTTTTAGACCAGAAATTAAAAGACATTGACTAGAAACTAAAATACACTTTGAACTAATTAAGATAACCCTTCGTTTTTCCGATTATCATTATTTTGCTCCTGCGTCACTTCCAAAGTTTAATTCGACCTACTATTTCAATTTTCGAATGAACTTTTGAAAAACTGTAATGGATGCAAACAATCAGGCATAATAATCAATCTTGTTAGTGTGAAGATCTATAATATGTTTTCAATGAATTGAACAAACAAAATAGGAGAAATCTTCAATACACACTCCTTTAAGGTGCATATCATATGCACCTATTGTGTAGTCCATATTGTGCCAACTCATAAAAAATTACCTGCTGAACCGGTCATTCATAACATTTTAGGTCTTTCGTAACTTTTATACCAAAAATTCGTAACTTTTGATTCATAACATTTTTCTTACAAATCATAATCTTTTAGTGCATATCGTAACTTTTTAGCAGCAGATTCATAACATTTTTAGAATCATAATATTTTGGTGTATTTCATAACTTTATTAAAAAAATCGTAACATTTTCACTACGGAATCGTAACATTTTAGTCCATTTCATAACTTTTCAATAATCAATTGTGCCATCGATTACTTAATCAATTTTTTTTTGAACAGTAGTTAATCAAATATGTAATTTATTATGTGAATGTTCAATTCCATAATCGATTAGACTTTATAATTGATTTTTCAATTGATTAGACATTATAATCAAATATATAATAATTGATTTTGCAATTGATTACATATTCGATTAGACATCATAATCGAATATGTAATCAATTCTATTATGTAATCGATTAGACAATTAATATAATCGATTTTGTAATTGAATTGAGTACGATTTGGTAACAATGTGAAGTCGATTACTCAATCAATTTGTTAATTGATGGGCCTCAGTAAGTCCTCTAATCAATTGCGAAATAAGTTAAAAAAAACATTACAATAGATTTAAAAATCAATTGTTCTGCATAACACAAATAATTGATTACATGATAGATTATATTTCTTTGTGGTTTCAATTACGTAATTAATTGGTATTGATAACACTTGTAATCGATTACATTATCAAATACGAGTATTAGTTATTTGTAATTTGGATGCTTGAACTAATTCACAAAACACTAGTAGTACGTCTATTGACCAAAAAATAAATAGCACGTCTTAAATATTGTTGTCTTTTACACATAACCTAAAATGTATTGGTAAATTTATCTCGTCCCCATCACTCTCTTGATCACCTATTAACTTTTTTTGTTAGTGTTTCCTACTTATTAATACAGATGATTGACTTCGCTATTCCTTTTAGTTGGACCATTTATGTGAAAGTTCACTATGCAATTAAGATATTTAAACATCATAATATTTCAAAAAAATTAAAAAAAAAATGGCTACAAATATGAAATACTTTAAAAATCCTATAAAAAATGCCTTAACTTGACTTTTTACTCCCTCCGTCCCTTTTTTAGAGTCCAATATTTCATTTTGGGCTGTCCCTTAATAAGTGTTCATTTTGTAAAGTTAGTGGGTAAAAGTTGGTGTATTGTCTATTTTGTCCCTAAAAGTAGATTCTATTTTGAAAAGTTAGTAAGTAAAAGTGTAATGATGATGGGTAAGTAGGAAAAGTGAAGGAAAAAGTTGATGTGAAAGGTATAATGATGATGTCTTTTTAATAAGTTGGAGTTACGAAGCAGGACATTTAAAAAGGGACGAAGGGAGTATTACATTATGATAATGATATCTTTTTCCTTTAGTAATTATTGAGAACCTATTTTAAAGAAGTGAATTATTTTCACTTGAAATAATTTTAGCTTCAAAGTTTTTAAAAAATAAAATTATTATTTTTAACATAAATTAATTATCAAAAATAAAATTGGGCCTAATTTTTCTTTCAGCCCAAACTTATAGCCCAACTATTAGTTCACAGGGTTTATCTGTTGCACTGGTAATAGGTTTTTTGTTAGTAATCTATCGTAACATTTTAAAGGGTCCATATCTTTTTTCAAGCATCTAATGTAGGCCTATCAATGGGCCAGATCCGACAGATCCGGATCAGATAAGACATAATCCGATCCGGATCCGATAAGACTCAAATCCGATAGTGGTAATCTGGATCCGATCCGAAAATCCGAATCCGATCCGGAAACTTTTTTTACTTCAAAAATTTTAGCAAAAAAAAATATTTTTTTATTTTCCTAAAAAAATTTAAAAAATTAAGAAAAAAAAAAAAAACAACTTCTTAAACATTTTTTTTTTCAAAATAAAAATTTTACTATTTTTTAAAAAAAAATTAAAATTTAAAAAAAAATAAAGTTCGGATTCGGATTGATAACGGATTTAATCCGATCCGTTCCGAATCCGTATTGAATTATCGGATTCGGATTATCGGATCGATGTTATCGGATTCGGATCCGGATCGGATCCTGTCCATTGACAGGCCTAATCTAATGGTAATCAAAGAGGGTGCATATGATACACACCCAAATAAGAGATGTGTATTATAGCACTTCTCAACAAAATAAGGGCCCGTTCGGATAAATAAGCCACTTTGGCTTATTTTTTATCCTTATTCAAATTTTTTTCGTATCACTTGGCTTAATGTAATTTTTTTGGGGATTATTGCATCCTCACGTCAAGAGGTATCTAAAAAGTAAAAAATTTTGACCAAAATCCAATTTTTTTTGAATAAAGACGAAAAAAGTGGCTTATTGATTTTTTTTCGTCTTTATTCAAAAAAAATTGGATTTCAATCAAATTGGATTTCGTCTTTTTTCGTCTTTATTGTTTTTTATCAAATAGGTATACTAGTAGCTTTTGTTTTCCTTCCTAATATTTTTTCATATATATACATACATATAACACATCATTTTCATTATTTTATCGGGCCGGGCCGGGCCGAGCCAAGTTTGATTTTAATAGATGTTTCTAAGCTCATCCCATTAGCTAAACGGGTTTAAAAACTCAATCAAATGCAACCCAATGGGCCTAAATACATATCTCAAATCCTTAAAAAAAATAGGCTAAGTTGGGTAGGCTAGCGAGCCGGCGTGTAGCCATAATTCAGATATTTAGAGAATTAAGTACCCAATGGTTGTTTGACATAAAACACTCTTAGTCCCCTTACTATCATTGTGTCCATGCAATACATAGGACAATAGAAAGAAGAAGGTTCACCTTGGTTTTTTCCCGTTTTCGTGCATCAAACAGCTGGTACAACGCTAGTTATTGAACATTAAAAAATAAAATGATTTTTTCTCTTACATCAAATGGACACAATGCAATTTAGAAAGTTTCAGCCATGAATTAGCATCATATTTAAAGATTAAAATCATTTGGAAAAGCATGTAGTATACATTCAATTTTCTTACCACTCTCTTTACAACGATGGTGGAACAACACGACTGTATAGTGACTCAAAAATATAAATGAACAAATGAAACAATAATAAAATCACACAACCCCTCTCTTTATGAAAATGGTACATAGAACAATACTACTGTATAACGACTCAAAAATATAAATGAACAAACGATCGAAATAATAAAGAAAATGACACAAACCGAATTTGCCAGAGTGGAAAATGAAGAAAACAAAATCAATGGTGGAAGAGAGCACAATGCTAAAAGCTATATAAATGAACAACCAAACAATAAAGAAAATGGCACAAACCAAATTTACCAAAAGTGAAAAACGAAGAAAAGAAAACAAAATCAATGGTGGAAGAGAGCACAATGCTAAAAGTGAAGGAGAAGTAAGAAAGCATGATTTATTAGAAACAAAGACAGTTGAAGGAATTGGAGAAAAAATAGAAAGTTACACTTGTCTCTCTCTCCTCCCACGTCCCTCTCTCCCTCTCACGTACCTCCTCCATTTTCTCTCTCCATTAAAATTCTACAAAATCAGAATTGGGAGTTTCTAGGCTTTAACAAAGACAAGTGAAGGAATTCGGCTTTGTGTATCGAACGGGTACAACGTTAACGCTAGTTGATAAAAAAAATAGTTTAATAATTTTTCGATTCCGTATTTAATGCACATTACCATTGGTATAATTCTATACATTAAAAGACATGTGTAGTAGAAATAGCCGTTTCACCTCCAACGATTTCTCTAAAACAAAAACAAAAAACTTGTCCGTACTCTACTTTAAAGCTGGAAGAGAAGAAAAAAGGATGGATAAAGGGGAATCCTGTAGGGCGAGCTGCCCTACAAGGATGTAATGCGGCCGATTCGATTATTTATTTCGGTAATGGATGAGCAATATACGGTTCTGATCAATAGGAGGTCAGATTAAATTCGAACCGTCCGCACCAAAATGGTTACAATATAGGATTAATTTCCAAGTCCGGACAAAGGTTGGTGGTGTAGCGGAATTTAGAAATAAAAAAACACGTACATCCTTGGCTGGAGAATAGTATTTTGCAAGAATGCCATTCCCAACAGAATCTAGTCGTCTATAAATAGCAAGCATAGTTGCTCTTTATTCTACATCATTAGTGAGAGGGTGGAAAGGATTAGAGACTGTTGATCTTCTCTTACTCCTTCCAATTCCCATTCGCGGGTTCATCCCTCCATCTCTTATTCCTTCCCATTTCCATTTCACAGCCACCCAACATCGAAAAATGGAATTCGATTCTATCCCAGCTGCTTTGTTAATCTCAAGTAAGGCACCTGTTCAGGTCACACCACGTCGCCCTGAATCAGTTTTTCATCCTAGTATTTGGAGAGATCATTTCCTTGCCTACGCTACTGTTGACATGGTAAAATTTATTTATTGTATTATTTTTCTTTCAACGAATATCTTTTTTCGATCAGATTTAAATGAAAATCACACAGTACTATACACTCTCTACATCATTCCAGCCGTCCAAATAGTGTAAATTAAGTCAACTTTTCCTTTTTTCCAAAAGAAGGTTCCAAACAAGAAATCTGAGGAGTATTTAGCGTGGAATTCTGACGCAAAAGAGAATTAGAGCCAACCCACTTGCGAGGAACAGTAAACTTTAAGTCAAATTTGGTCTGTTACTTCAATGGCCAAATAGAGGACGGCGGAAAGGGAATACTACAGAGTTTTGTTATTTGAGTATTTAAAATGGACCAATAATTTAGGAAGCGGGGGGGCTGCTGTCCCCAAGGGGACAGCAGCGTGCTGCTGCCCCGGATTTTGGGGCCCACTCCGCTCTCGCTCCGATGATCAGAATCGTTCATTTTGTAAAACTCGTCGAGTAGAACAATTATGCAAAAAATCAACTTAATTGGATATCATTAAGTGCCTGATCGAAACCTTTTTATCTTGAAAAGAATGGATCCGAAACACTGGATCAAATCCACTGTAACCCATGGGCAGAGAGTTATATGGGCTCCGATCAGGCACTTAATGATATCCAATTAAGCTGATTTTTTACAGAGTTGTTCTACTCGACGAGCTTTACAAAGTGAACGATTTCGATCATCGGAGCGAGAGCGGGGTGGGCCCCAAAATCGGGGCAGCAGCACGCTGCTGTCCCCGAGGGGACAGCAGCCCCCCAGCTTCCAATAATTTAGGACTTCTTCGTTTTTCGATCAAAGTAAATTGGTTTATCGAATGGTAATTGATTTTCACAATTCCTTTTGTATTTTTTTTAATAATCACACTCCCTTTTGATTCTCTTGTGATGTGAATTGACAAAATTTACCTTTAATTTGTACACTTTTTGACGGTTGGAATGATAACATTGTAAATTCATATCACAAAAAGACAATAAAAGGAGTGTGGTTATAAAGAAGGGGGAGTGTGAAAATCACTATTCTATTGAAATTGACAAAACTAGAAAAGCCTAACATGGCAGATGAGTATTATATAAGAAAGACATCGCTATCCAAGCTCAACAAGATTAAAAAAAGGGAGTGTCAAAATCACGTAATTAATAATGTACTTAATACATGGTTATATTTGCTTTTGGTTTTTTGCAGGAAGTGGATATCAACACGAAGCAAAATCATCAACAACTTAAAGAAAATGTGAGAAAGCAGCTAGTGGAAGCATAGGGTGAATATTCACAACAGCTAAACCTTATTGATGCAATCCAACGCCTTGGTGTGGCCTACCATTTCGAAACAGAGATTGACCAAGGGTTACATCAAATATATGAAACCTATCATCAAAGTGGTCACAAAAATGTCAACAATGACGAGGATCTTTACATTACTGCTCTCTCCTTTCGATTACTAAGGCAACACGGATATTCTATCTCTTGTGGTAAGTCACCTTTATCTATTGTACGGTCAAGGAAAGTGATTTATTTATTTTTATCGGCAACGGGAGATTACATTGTTGTTAAAGATAAACAATGAAATCGAGAAAGATAGGAAAAAAAACAGAAGAAAGAAACGAGAGAGCTGTAATGCATATATACTATTTTAGTGCTGTTATCGCTAGAACTCAACCTGCCCTTAAGCTTCATTTTTTTTTTGGTCGGCAAAAGAAATTTTATTAATTTCGGAAAAGATATAAAGATTGAAAAGGCAAAGACATCCGAAGGAAAAATTACTAATTTAAGGCTACCCAAAACCCAAGTGTTGGCAAGAGTCCAACAAAAATGGGCCAAGCCCAAATCCCAAAACCCTAAAAACTCCCTAAGACTGCCGATTGCACCCAAAATACAGCCGGCAACAAAGATGAATCTCAAGAAGAGAAACAATAAATTTCATCATTAAGAAAACAGATTCTCATATATAGTCCCTTTTTATTCCCTACACACTTTTTTGCGGCGGCTTTGTCTATGTTCATTTACATAATTACTCTTCATATCGAGAAAGGTAAATCAAAAAGGAACCCGAGGTGTGTGCTGTCCCTAAGTGTTGGGCTGATTCGGGCCATTCATGCTCAGCAATGGACGGCTCAAATTGCATTTCGGCCATCCATTGCTGTTTGGCTAAGATGCAATTTGAGCCGTTCATTGTCAAGCATGGATATTGCCGAGAATGGACCATTGAACAACCCAAATCGGCCCAACATGATGCACCCCCGAAAGAAGGTCACACACAACAAACAAAACGAGCGACGAGCATATAAATGATGAAAAAGGAGAGCTTGAAAATCATATAATCTGGGAAAGCATATCCAAAATTCTTTCTTTTTATGGAAATGGGAAAACATATTATTATTTGTTACATAGTCTGTTTGCATAATGATTTTTTTTTGCACGCGCGGCAAAAGGAAGATTTTATTAAAGCTCTTTTTGAATAATACTAAATACTGATGGTCGCATAGCACATTGAGTAATAATCTATTTATAAAGTCCATTAAAATAGACACAACTGGTAGGATTGATATTGTGACTGATATTGCTCAACAATGGTTGGAAAACAAAAAAATTAGGTGATTCAGGGGCCTGTTTTTATACAATTTCCTCTTTAGTTCGGAAAAAAATAATTGCCTTTATGACTACTTTCATGAAGTTTCTCAAGCTGCAACTACTGATTCTTATTACAATTGTTGGTATAATATATATATATATATATATATATATATATATATATATATATATATTTCTAACATATTGTTTTCCAATTGATCATGTTCTTGAATGGTTTAAGCAGATGTATTCAACAAACTCAAGGACAATGAAGGGAAATTTAAGGAATCGTTGTTTGGTGATGTGAGAGGATTATTGAGTTTGTACGAAGCTACATTCCTGAGTGTACATCAAGAAGATATACTAGATGAAGCAATGGAATTTACCACCACTCACCTCCATTCTGCACTACTAAACTTGAGCAATAATCTCATTGCAGCACAAGTAGTTCATGCTCTATATCAGCCCATCCACAAGGGCTTGACAAGGCTTGAGTCAAGGCATTATATTTCCTTCTATCAAAAAGATGATTCCCACAATAAAATTCTATTGGATTTTGCAAAATTGGATTTCAACTTAGTGCAGAAATTGCACCAGAGGGAGTTAAGCGAAATAACAAGGTGGTATAGTACAACTTGTCTCTTCTTTTTGGCTTTTCAAAAGAATACTACATTATAGATTCATCTTCATAAGGAAATTCATAAAATGGATCAAATATTGAACCCGAAAAAAAATTGTGAATTTTCTGAGGTAGAGCTAAAACTAGCTCGTAGTTTACATAAAATTTGTTCAGTCCTCTAGTTGAGATGAATTGAAAAAGACAAAAGAAAAAGAAAAATTGCTGAAAAGAAGAAGAAGGAAAATACTAGTAAACTCGAAAAGAAATTGTTTCTTTCATATATATCCAAAAGAGGGCATTAATACGTTGGATCTTATATTTTTCATGGTACAATTTTTGGTTTATAGGTGGTGGAAAGATTTAGACATTGCAGGAAAACTACCTTTTGCAAGGGATAGATTAGTGGAGATTTACTTTTGGATATTGGGAGTGTACTATGAGCCCCAATATATTCTTGCTATAAGGATTCTAACAAAGGCGGTTTTCTTGATTTCCCTTATTGATGACATATATGATGCTAGCAATGCTACCATCGAAGAACTTGTGCTCTTTAATGATGCAATTCAAAGGTTAAATTCTTCCCCCTGCCCCCCAGTACTCCTCGTGATTTTAATCTCAATTTGACTTGTTATAATAATTATTTTTTGTCAACATGGTAAGAAACTTTCATTAATAAAAAGGAGCATATTAGTACATCAAAGAAGTCGATTATCATTTCACATAAGATTTAGTAATCAATCAAGAAGTCTAGCTTCCCGAGTATGAATACTAGAACCTCGCAAACCTGAAATTGCCAAAGTACATGCAACTACATTTGCCAATAAACAAATATAAAAAAATCACAAACCCTTATTCAATCAATTAACTTCTCGCCAATATCTTTGATGACAACAAGATTTGAATCATGAATTTGTGATGGAATTTGCAGCTAAAAATAGATCCACTTTCTTATAAATGCAGTAAATATTACTATCTTTTAGTACATCAAATTACACAATACGACTATACAAATTTTATTGTGTTTATTTATATAAAAATTGGAGAGCAAAATTATGTCGCAAAAGCAAAAGGGAAAATAGAAACTTCCTTAAATGGTCAAGACATGTAAGGAACTGTTTGATTTTTGAAGGAACGTTTATCGGTCTTGCTATATTGTCAGCCTAGTGGGCTGATGATAAGCATAGTAGAAGACAAGAAAAATACATATTTCTGTATATTTTTTATACCCTTTAATACACATTCACACACTTACTATTGTTAGTCCATTGGACTGATTTTAGAATTTTCCAACATTTATATATCGAAGATACATACACAATCTTAGAGCAATGCAAGGAAGATCATAGAAGTCAGAAGAGCTTGTCAAAAAGTGTTATCAACAGACATTTACATAGTAGAGATTTTAAAAAGCTGAAAAACAATAAAATCTAATTGTAGAAAAACTAAGTTTGAGGTACTTTTGAGTCTACTGAATTTGACGAGCTTTTCGGTCTAGAATTTAGATTATAAGCAACTTAAAAGTTGATTTTCATTCTTTTGTAGTAAAATAAAATAGTAGTTTTCATTTGTCGCAACTTATTAATCATAATAATCTCACACAAATATAGCTACTAACATATATGTTTTTGACTTATGCTAGAGTATATATTAATTTGAGAATCTAAAAGTAGAATGTAAAATTATCTCTAAATTTGGTTCTCATACCATACTGCTATACCCCTTTATTAGTCATTTCCCGTAACTTATTTGATTTTCAGGTGGGAAGTGATCAGTGCCTTCGATCAACTTCCAGACTATATGTATCCTTTTCTTCTGGTTTGATCGAGTAAGCGTGTAATCTTACTGTGTTCGAACCGCTCGATGTATCCCTTCGAGTGTTATAAAAGTTTCGTTTGCCGAGCAAAAAAAAAAACTTCCAGACTATATGAAAATTGTTTATCAAAAGATTTTGGATACTTACGACATTATTGATGATGAAATGGCCAAGCAAGGAAGATCATATGGAGTTGAATACGCAAAATCCGCGGTTCACCTCGAACTAACTTACTTTTATTTTATTAGTAATAATACTAAAATTCCGCCCAATACTAACTCATTTGCCCTCAAAATTCCAGTTGAAAGAATTGGTTGGAGCATATTTGCTTGAAGCCAAATGGTATCACGAAGGCTATGTTCCAAGTATGGACGAGCATATGGCACTTGCACTATTGAGTGCTGGCCACAAGGCTATTTCAACCCTTTCCCTTATTGGAATGGGCGAGTTAGCGACCACAGAGGCCTTTGATTGGGTGTCAAGTTTTCCTTTGATTTTTCATGCTTCATCAGTGGTTAGCAGGCTCATGGATGATGTGGCTGGCCACAAGGTAAGATATACAAGTCCAAGGAACAAATATCATTATTCATTGTAAATTTATATATGCCTCATGTTCTTGGGAACTGTCAAATCTCGTAGTATGTAATGCTTCATGTAGACCATTTGCTTAGTATCTTGATTTTGATCCACAAACCACACCACATGGCTCAAAATGCTTAAATCCGAGGTACTAGTAACTAATGTCTTACATGATTTGTTATATGTCCAAGATCACTCATGTAGACTTCCCATTATAGGACGTGGTTTCATTACTCAAGAGTACTACTCTCCCCCAAACATGGGGTATTACATTGTAACCTTCTGAAACAGGTTGCAAATCCTTGACATTCGATCCTTGGTGCCCAAATATACATAAGCGCTTCCCTAGCTAACGAATTTTGATGACACTCAATCATGTCTTGAGATTCGAGATTCCAACCATACATGTTAAATGCTGTCAATGAATTAGGACAAAAAACAAATTACTACTACCTCTTTTCCATTCTAACATTTGTGGTGGTGCAATTATATAGTTGGAGCAAGAAAGAGGTCACCTAGACTCCTCAATTGAATGCTACATGAAACAATATGGTGCAACAGAAGAAGATGCTATCATTGAATTCCAGAAACGAGTTACAAATGCATGGAAAGACATGAACTCAGAGTGCCTCCGTCCAACCTCCGTCCCGATGCCTATCCTCCAGCTACCTTTCAACCTTGCACGAGTTATTCATCTTTTATACAATGGTGGAGATAATTACACCCATTCTGGAACCAAGCTCAAGGGATTTGTGACCTTAGTACTCGTTGATTCTGTGCCAACTTGAAATCTCTGTAAAAAAAATTGAATCCAAAGATCAAGTAATCTTATGTATGGTTACCATTGCTTAAAAAAATAAAAGAGTCTTCTAAACTCTGGCCTTGCCTTTGATGAAACATGCATGCATTCAGCGGAATGCATGTTTTTATCTTCTTAAAGCTAGGTTAGGAATCCCCTGTATTTATAGTATGCAATGTATTATTTCCATCAAGAAATACAATTTTTTTTCGTTGTTATTGTCCCCAGTGAGTATATTTGTTCAAAAAAGCACTCAAGCTTTTTGGACACTTGTCCAAAGTCATTTATTTGTGCAGACAAAATGGGTGCTCGAATATATATTATTGGTATTTGAATTTTATTTCTAACATGTCCGTTTCAATAAAATTGTATGTAGCTGCAACATGAGTGCACTCTTTTTTTCTAACAGCAATAAAGAATCTAATTTTTTTTTTATTAGCAACCGGAATTTTTGTTGATCGAGAAAAGGTACAACGATTAAAACAACAAGTGCACAAAGCATCACAACGATGAGACTACATTTTAACCATGTTCGCACCTTTTCACTCTGCTGCAAATAGCACCACCTTAGATCTGGATGGAACAGATCCGAAAAGCTAGAAGCTCAAACGAGAATCTGCTCCTAGAGAGCAACATATCTTCCCTCTGTTTTTTTTCATCAAATACAAGAAGGTTTCAAACCCTTAGTCATTTTTGTTTCATTCGTATAGATACTAAAGTGACGTTTATCAGGGATTCGTACTTTTAGCCAATCCACACAAATAAAAATAAAAATAAAAGGTTTCAAGCCCTGTAAACATTTTTCCAAATTTACAAACCCCGAATTATGCTATATAATGAGGTTTGTATTTATATAAGGGGAGGGAGCCTAATTATGCAAGGAAATCATCCTAATTATGATGAAATCGTAATCAATTACAATCAAAATAAAATCAAGACAATCATATAATATCGTAATCATACCAACACATGATTATGATATTATATGATTACTTTATTCTAACATCTCCTCTACCAACTTGAGTTTGAAAACGCCTAGAGAAAGCAAAAGCAGCCATACCAAGCCAAGCCAAGAGAAATCAAAAGAAGCCAGGAAACATGGTAACATAATATTGAGAAATAATATGTTAACATCCCCCCTCAAACTCAAGCAGGTCTATCAACTTGAGTTTGAAAAAGCCACGAGAAATTAAGAATAACCAAGCCAAAAAGAAATCAGGAGAAGCCAGGAAAGAGAAACGGCCAGGAGCCATGAGCGAGAGAAGCCATGACAGTAGAGATTTGAGGTGAAATCTGAGTGCACGAGCCGATTACATATTACTACGAATGCCCGGCGGACAGCGACGGAGTTTAGGCCGCCCGCTGAGAGCAAAAATTCCACAAGACCTAAATCTTATAACTCTGATACCATATTAAATATGAGAGAAGAAATATTTTATTACATTCGATATTAAAACTATACAATGAGGTTTGTATTTATACTGGGGGAGAGAGCTTAACTATGGAAGGAAATCATCCTAATTATAATGAAATCGTAATCAATTACCATCAAAATAAAATCAAGGTCTCAAGCTTGCCAGGGATAGGAATAAAGGCCTTTTTGGCTAAATAATCAATATGGATTATTTTTTTGTCATTATTCAAAAAATTCGCCATGATACCAGCAACATGAGATGATCGGTTGAGTTCTTTATGCTCTGGTACTAAGCCAAGAAATTCGCCTTGAGGATCCACTGAAACCATGCGCTGATTTGGAGAGAATAGGGAGAGATTCGGTCCGACAATTTATAGGGACTGTAAATCTGAGGGACTAAACGAAGAAGGGGTTTGTGAACAGTGAGGTTTAACTGTGGAGACAACCAGCTTCAACGTTGAGATCGCGGTTTCTTCTCCTTTCGGCTGTAATATCCTGAATTTTCTTGTTCTCCCTCTTTCAATGTATACTTTAACATATGTAGGTATGTACTAATATCCGGATGTATCTTTTTCTGATCTTCAGATTGCAGTGGATGACAAGGATTCTATCATGGCTAGCATTCCAGAAGATTTGAGGGAAAAGGGTTCAGAGTTGTATGATTCACTGATAGATGGCAAGGTACTTTGGAAGGAAGAGATTTAGCTCGTTTGGATGAATAGGGTTAGTAGCTTGAATGTTGTACGCACTCTGACTTCCTTGACTCGTCAAAACTTGCTCTATTATCCAGCTCCAGTTGCTTTTCATGATAAGTAGATGCAATTTCCATGACATTTAGAAGACAATGATGTGGGGTGGTATGTTAAATGGGAACCCAACAAGCTGAATTCAAAGTGATGATAAGTAGATTCCTGGTTTATTCTGCGGGCCAGTGCGATCTAGGATGGATGCTGGACAAACCACCCTTACTTTTCTTATGTGGCTTACATTCTTCTCAATCGCATTGATAGGAAGCCTCTATTAAAGCATGAGAAACATTGTTTCCCTTCGATTTGATATCCATAAAGAAGCCTAGTCTCAGTTTTGGCAGGCATTAGCTTTATCCATTAATTGGCTACACAAAAATGCTACTCCTCCGTTCCATAATGGAGGGCCAAAGCAACTATTCACACCTCTCAAAAAGTCATCTAGATTTTTTGATTTATAATTAATACTACTTTGTATGATATTTTAATAAAACTAAATGAGTTATATCAAACAAAATTCATATTACATGTGTAAAACATTATAGCTTGAAAAACAGAGATAATTTTGTCATATTCTTGAATAGTAGTTTGGGTCATCCATTTTGGAATGGAGGGAGTAATATATCAATTTGTTGCAATAGTTTCTGTGTGGGTTGGCCAGGGAGGATTGAAAACTCTTCTTGAGTGCATAAAGGATAAGGACCCAGACAAAGTATCAGTTGGTCTAGCATCTTCACTAGATGCTGTTGCACAACTGGAGCTGTTGCAGGTAACTGTGTTGCTTCTCTGTGCTTTAGAGTCATTTTTGTACGTCACTAGATGGTGCGAAACGTTATGTACTGGATATTGATGCTATCTGTGCTTGGAATTTCATTGCTGTATGTACGTGTTGCAACTTGCAAGTAATATACTATCCACAGGGTTTTTTTTTTTTTTTGAAAGGCCCCAGGGTTGTCCTTCTCGCTGCCACAGCAGTACTCGAAATATCCAAGTTAAGGCATCGCCACGGACTCTCATGTTATATTACAATCACTGTATCGATTTTGGGATCATACCATACCATTACTGATCACAAAAGTTAAGTTGAAGAGGAGGTTAATTATATGTCCAGTGCACACCTAAGAAATTAAGTGTAAGATACTAAAAGTGGAGGTTAATTATATGGCCATGCGTGTTTGTGTTCCAATCACACGTGATAGATATTTGTGTCGACGAGCGCGATCCAGATTCTATCTTTATCTGCAACAAATTGTGTTCTTTCAAATAACTCGTAGATCTTTTCCTTCAGTTCTTCAGTTCCGGCCTTGAGGTATAAGTAGTAGTTTTTTAGTAAATTGTGTTCTGTTATTCTTTTTTTCCCCTTGTACATGCAATAGAAGAACGTACTTTGACCCTAGCCCATCCCAACTGACCACAATTGATATCAAACTCCTTGCCAATGGATTTGAACCCACAACCTCACAGCCCGAATTGCTGTTACACAACCATTAGACCAACTGTTTTGGTTAGTTCTATTATTGAAATAGTAATTCTCAACAGTGTAGAGCCTATCTTATAGCATGCCATCAGAGGCGGACCGAGAGGGGTGCAAGCAAGGGCTCGGGCCCTTGCACACCTCCCATTAGTCTAATTAACTATACTATATTTTCAGGTTAATTCGGAAAAGTTCTATAGGATTGGTCCCTGTTGGTCTTCTGAGTGAATTTTTTTTTTTATGAAGTTTGTGTGAAAAAGACCACTAAAATTGCAAGTTATCGACCACTCTTCGGTTGTTGTTATAAAATTAAACACGATTATATATGTGTACACAATCTCGGCTTCTTCTCAGAACTTGTAAGTAGAAATATTTATTTTATAGACTATATTTTTCGTTATTAGCGTAAAAATACATGTGATTCGGTCTCCGCTTAGTACATATCCTACGTCTGCCACTGATGCCATGGATCATGATCCTTGAGAATTTTTTTGAGGGAGAAGAAATGTGCTCATCACATGCATATACCTAGGCAATCCAGAGAAGATAGAAAAAGAGAACTACTAGAAGCTACGAGCACTTAGTGTGCTGTGTTTTATGGTCACAGATATTGAAACAGAAATACATGTCAAATCTTAATAGTACATGAAACGATTCACTTGTACCAACAGCCTTTAAACTGGTTAAACTATTTTCCATGGTAATTTCTATATGATAGAATTGGCATACCGGCTTCTGTGCTTGATTCTAACAGCTATGAACTATTTGAACAAGGGGATCATTCAAACACCCTATATATAGAGGCTAATAAAATAGTAGGTACGGCTTATTTCATACCTTGGTCATTAATGCTTTACTGAACTCCACAGGCTGACAGGGAGAGGAATTATAGGGTTAGTCAAGAGAAAGGTGATGGTGCAACATTCTCTCCTGAAGCTGGTGGTGAGCCAAGAAAAACAGCCACGATTCAGGTAAGATGAAACCCCGAATTGTTGCAAATTTACAAACCCCGAATTGTGTATCCTGTTTCTGTCTGATTGAATTTCTCCTGAGCTCAAATACAAAAATGAATTGGAAAACCAATCTAAGCCGTAGACATGTTACAAAGCCGGCTCGGCATCGGCTGGAAATTCCGCCACCGCTGAGTGGGATGTCTAAAAGAATACCCATTGTTGTGTTGGCCTATGGAGAGCAGAGAATCACTATGCTTCTTTGGCTTGAAAACCACCAACTTGAACGTATTCGACTAATAAGATATATTGTTGAATATACTACAGAATGCTCACTTGGGGATTCTAACTAATAGAAAATTGTTTTGTAAAAATAAAATGATATATTTGGTTCAAGCTGCTTGTGTTCTGTGGGTAAATTTTTTGAATTAAACAGGTGAAAACAATGTTCCATATGTCAAAGATTTACGCAAATGTGAATGTCACTAGGTGAAGTTTGAATTGATTATTATTATTATTGTTGTTATTATTTTGAACGGTGATTGATTTGATTACGTTGACACTTAATATTGATGGTTGTTACAGGTATGCAATAGAGCTTAAATGTCAAGGCAAAGAGGAGCGTAAAGGTTATCATCTAATCTTTGGAAAAAGCACATGTAAGAAGTTCTTTGGTCTGCATGTGATTGTTAATACCCTATTACACTTTGTTGGCATTCGGAATGTGATTGCTGACACGTGTAAGTGTTTGTATGTGGAAGCGTAGTGGAAAAATTATTGGTGCGGAACACTGGTATATGGTATCCTAAACCCCTTTTCACCATAGATCTATGTGGGGCCTTATACAACGTAAATCCAACCCGGTATACATCAGTGGTGGGAAAGAGTGATGGGGCACCATGTAGCTGAGGTTGGAAGAAATCATCTGTGATGATTTAGTAGGTTTGACACTGTCAAATTAAGGGGGTGTTTCAATTAAAAAAAAGGAAGGTTTTTGGAAAAAGAATGTAATTTTAAACTCAAATATAACGAAAATAAAAAATATTTTTTTTATTTTTTTGCACCGTTTAAAAGATTTCAATGAAATCTATCAAACAAGATCCGTATTGGTAGGAAAATTATTTACGTCAACACATAATTTTTGACCTTGAAATTATCTTTTTTTTCCAAAACCTTCCTTTTGTTTTAGTTGGAACACCATCTAAGTACTTCTCCTCTTGTCATCTAAATTGGAAAACAAAAATTCTAACTCCACGTCCACTTACACATCCATATATACACTCATATTCACAATAGAGGTCGGATCCATACACACTTGATGTGTAATGTGTACGGGCTCCACCTCTATTGTGAATATGAGTGTGTAAGTGGGTGTGAAAGTAGAATGATTGAATTGAAAACCTGTTGGATTATTACTGTACATTACAATATCTGTCAAAGCTGCTCCATGAGTTTTTTCTACAGAAGAAATCATCTGCAGCCAGTTTTGGTTTGACACTGTCAAATTGGAGTTCCTCTGAACACCTGAATTGGAAACCAGTTACACAAGAACTGTCAAAAGCTGCTCTATGAGTCTTGCTACAGATCCTCTGAAATTAGCACTACACAAGAACTGTCAATAGGGTTGCTTTTTTCCTTGCGAGTCATTTGTTGCGGGTTGTCCCAGTGGTAAGAACGAGTGTCAGATTTAGAGAGTAATCCTTATGGTCTGGAGTTCGATTTTTCACCGGGCGAGTACTCTGGTATTTAAGTAGGTGCTGCGGTTAGTGTGCTGTAGTTAGCTCTCCCCGAGGTTTAGGTTATGCAGTCGCGTCTATTTAGTAGCCCGGCTAAAGAGCTGTTCCTCAGTTAAAAAAAAAAAGGGTCACTTGTGGCGGATATTTCCTTTGTTCTTTTCACCGTTCTCTTTCCCACTACCCTCGTATATTCTGGAATTTTGTTAGCAAAAAACCTGAGGACGCAAACATTTTTAAATAGATCATGCATATACACTTTTATAAGGTCTATCTCGAGTTCTACTAATATGATCCAAACACCTCATTTTCTTAAAATAATTTATTAAGAGCTCAGGCAAAAAATTAACTCAAGATATCGGTAAGGATTTTTTAGAAATCGTACGTAGGATGAATTTTGCACTACGATTCCTAAAAAATTCTAACCGATCTCCAATAAAGTTGATCTTTTACAAATTAAGACCATTAAAATATACTTAAAAATTAATGAACGATTCAGATCATCTTTGTGGGACCCTAGATGGGTCCCAAAAAATATATGTGCGAAATAGTCTGTGGAAGTAGCATGGCTCGTTAGTGCTGTTCAAGATCAAAGTGATCCCTCTCAATTCCGAAATCGTCCACTATAAATAAATTTTAATTGTTTATAAAGTTGTAATCCCAAAGGTATAAAAAACAACGGTCTTGCTATTGTCAGCCCAGTGGGCTGACAATAAACAAACTAAAAAATAAGAAAAATACATATTTTTGTATACTTTATACACTCTTTAATACACATTCACACACATATTATTGTCAGCCCATTGGGCTGATTTTAGAATTTTCCAAAAAAACAAATTTACTCCAAGCAATCCACTAGAATTGCTTCATTTGTAACTTATTCTTATTTTCTTTTAGTGCAACGGAAATTTGTAACTTATTCAAACACTAGAGTTTGTCCGTGTCCGAAGGCATGATGCACAGTGCAAGGCATTTTGAACACAATTAAAATGAATTGCAAAACTATTGATCACCCAAGTCAACGAAATTGATTTATACAGGAAGATTTTTTCTTAAACGAAAAAGATACAGGTACCAACCAAACGGTAGGAAAATCATACCGACGGCCGCGCCGGGCTGTCTCCGGCCACCGGACCGCAGACCCGAGCCGTCCAAAAATTCTAGAAAAAAAAACCGAGAAGACCTTCGCGGGAATCAACGGCATCTGATGTGTGTACCTATAGCATTACTCTTTCTTAAATTAGGATCAAACATATTTTTTTCTTACCATTTGTACAAAAAAAATACACACACCAAAAAAATTGAAATTGATCAACCGATAAACAAAAATATTTCTTACCCTTTTGTTTAGTTTACGATCTGCTTTGTCACTAATTTTATACATGAAATTTTATTACTTTCTATCTTTCCATAACAAAAAAGAGTTGGGATAGGAAAATTTAGAGAAAATTTAGCCTTACTTTGGAGAGAGAGAGTGCTAAAATTTCAAAAATGATTTCCCTTTCTTATTTCAAAATTGGGCTCTTTTTTTTTGGCAATAAAATTTTATTACTTTCTATCTTTCTATAATAAAAGAGAGTTGGAATAAGAAATTTTAGAAAAGATTAAAAATATGATTTTCTAGCCCTAGGACTCTTCTTAGCCGAATGATTTATGAGGGTTAAGTTTGGAACGTTAGAGTTATGTCCATAAAATTCAAATATTGAGTTGTTGTTTTATTATATAGATTACTAAGAGCATCACAATGGAATAAACAAAATAAAAAATTGTTAAAGTTAACAATGTTGGATAAAAAAATGCTCACGTTGGAATAACCAAACTTAGCAACCTCTTAACAAGTCATTAAATTTTGGCTCTTCAGTAATCAAAACTAACAATATTTTGTTAATAACCAAATTTTATTTCTCAATCAAGTACACCAATATTACATAAAAACATTCTCTCTCTCAACATTGTTTTCAAAAAATAATTTTAAAAATGTTAACTTTTAGATTTTTTTCCTGTTTTTTTTCAGAAACTTTTTTTTTTTTACAAAAAACAATTTTTTCAAAAATTTAAAAAACTGTAAGTAAATAAAGTGTGTTTTTCAAAAAACTGTTTTTGAAATTTCAAAACTCTTTTATAGAAAACTGTTTTTTACACAAAATCTGTTTTAAAAAAACTGTATTTATACTTTTTAAAATTTCAAAATTATTTGTGTAAATACAATTCTTTCAAAATTTCTTAAAATTGTATTTATAGTTTTTAAGTGAACAAAGTGTGTTTTTTGAAAAACTATTTTTTGTTTCGTAATACTATTTTTTTAACTGTTTCTAATATAAACTGTTTTATTTCTTTCAAAAATTATTTTTTCAAAAAATATGCGTGAAATGAAGGAAAAAAATTTGGAGGGCCTATTGCTTTTGATTATGGGCAAAAAATAACCGATGTGAGATTTGATATTGTTAACTTTAACAACCTCTAAATAGATAATCAAAATCTGATGTGGCATGTTTTGATTATTCATATTTATTTATTCCACTGCTGATGCTCTAAGAGGCATCGCAAGAAGCTCCTGTTTTTCTTCAAGGCAAAACAATCTCACTGGACAGTCAAAGAAATTAAGAAATAGGCATTTCAAAAATTTTAAATTTCTTTTTTTTTTTTCTTTTTATTTTGGATTATGGGTTGGAACTTGGAGTCCAACATCATACTTGAAGGAAAAAAAATCACATCCGCGACAATTCCTTTCAATCCCCACGACCACGGCCACAACCCCCCCTCCCCCGTTCTCTCTCTCAACCAATAAAAAGAACAAAACTGGTCCCACACACTTTAATTCCTTTCAATACCTGCGCCGCCCCCCGCCCTCCCTCCCTCTCTCTCAAAAAAATCCCACTCACTTTAATTCCTTTCAATCCCCACACCCCCCGCCGCCCTCTCTCTCTCTCTCTCTCTCTCTCTCTCTCTCAATCAATACCCGCGCCGCCCCCTAAAAAAATCCACTTTAATTCCTTTCAATCCCCACAACCCCCGCCGGCCCCCACCCCCCTCCTTCTCAATTAAAAGAACAAAACCGGTCCTGATACTCCTAAATAGTCAATTGAAAATAAAATTTTTTTTTTGGATCAAATTAATTGAGGTAGTTGTAAAGAGTAATTGCAATTAGATCGAGATAATTTTTTGGATTCCTATATAATCACTCATCTATAAATTACATTAGGTGCAATATGGATAATTAAGTTATTAATCCTTATCAAGCGGTACTCAAAAGAGAAATAGACAAAGAAAGGACCCTTAGGCTCCGTTCATTTGCCAGGAAAGTACGGGAAATGATGGAAAAATCAACTTTTCCATGATTTTTGTAGTGTTCAGTTGGCAGGAAAATAGTGGGAAACATGTTTTTAAGTTTTTCTGCAGGAATTACTTTCCTGCAAAAGTGATCCTGCAAAAAACACAAGATTTTGCGTCGCGGGAAAAGGAAAATGAGTGAATACTCACAAAATTTTCCCGAAAGTTTCTTTTTCCTGACAAATGAACAACTAAACCTTAATTATTCTTGCAAAATTCTTTTGTCAAATGAACACTCACAGGAAAATAATTTTCTTTTTCTTTTATTTCACATCACTTCACTTTTTCTGGGAACCAATTTCCCACACAACTTTCTCGACAACTGAACGGAGCCTTAAAGTATATATGAACGGTCTAGATTCACTGCACACTTTAAGGGTCTTTTCTTCGCCAATTTTCTTTGTCCCTATCACTTCTCTATTCAAAACAAACATAAGACACATAGAATTTACCTTGTCCATTGTTGAATCTCATGCACAAACAAACATGAAATATGAGAAACTATACTTCCAAATAGTGCCCTCACTAATAATCCCCTCACTAATAAATCTATTCACCACAATCATATCTAATCCAACCCCTCATATCAAACAGAGAATAAAAGACATGCGTAGTATAAAATTAATTTGGGGTTTCATGTCACGGTACCCAAGCATAGGAAATAGCTATTGAAAGAAGTTAATGAGGGGAGAAATTTGTTCTACCGAGACCAAAATCGCCTTTTACTTTTCTCTTCTCTCTCCTCCATTTACTTGGCCATTTCACCTCCAACGATTTCTCTTAAAAAAAAAACTTGTCAGTACTGTACTATAAACCTGGAAGAGACGGACAAAGGATGGATAAAAGGGAATCCAGTAGGGCGAGCTGTCCTACATGGATATATTGCGGTCAATTCGATTATTTATTTCGACAATAAATGGGCAATATACGGTTCTAATCAACAGGAGATCGGATTAAATTCGAATCGTCCGCACTAAAATAGTCAGCCAAATCGGCCGCACTACAATCTATACAATACAAGATTTCCTAGTCTGGACAAAGGTTGGTGGTGTAGGTGAATTTAGAATTAAAACATGTACATCCTTGGCTGGAGAATTATATTAAAACACGTACACTCTAGTGTGTGTATGGAGCTCACCACTCATTTGAATGTGGCTATGTGTTTGGGTATGGTGCTAACACCATTGTTTAATTTTGCAAGAATGCCATTCCCAACAGAATCTAGTCGTCTATAAATAGCAAGCAATGTTGCTCTTTATTCTACACCATTAGTGAGGGGGTGGAAAGGATTGGAGACTGTTGATCTTGTCTTATTCCTTCCAATTCCCATTTTCTGTTTCATATATTCCTCTTCTCTTAAGATTCCTTCCCGTTTTACAGCCACCCAACACAGAAAAATGGAGTTCTCTGCCATCCCAACTGTTTTATTAACCTCATCAAGCGAGGCACCGCCACCCGTTCGGGTCACACAACGTCGCTCTGAATCAGTTTTTCATCCTAGTGTTTGGGGAGATCATTTCCTTGCCTACGCTTTTGCTGACATGGTAAAATTAATTGTATTATTTTTCTTTAAACAAATATCTTTTTTCGATCAGATTTAAATGAAATTTAATCATGCATTACGTATTAGTATATACTCTCCACATCATTCAAGCCTTGTAATAGTGTAAATTAATTTTAATTCACATTTGGTCTGTTACTTCAATGGCGAAATAGAGAACGGTGGAAGGGGAATACTAATGACTTTTGTTATTGGACCAATAATTTAGGACTTCTTTTTGTTTTGATCAAAGCAAATTGGGTTATCGAAAGTAATTGATTTTCACACTCCTTTTTTTATAACCACATTCTCTTTCAATAGCCAAATAGCTATTGTAAATATTCACTCTTTCATGCTTGAAATGACAATATTATAAATTCACATCACAAAAAGACAAAAAAAAGAAAGAGAGGAAGTGGCTATAAAAAAAGAAAGTGTGAAAATCACTACTCTATTGACATTGACAAAACTAGAAAAGCGTAACATGGCAGATGAGTAATACATATACTCTGTAAGAAAGAAACCGCTATTCAAGCTCAACTAGATTAAAATTTGTGTGTGATGGGCTCGCCCGGTTGGGAAAATGATTTTGATTGCGTTCAATTTTGAAGGCCAAGCTTGGAAAAGCAAGTATTCTATTTCTAGGTGACATAGTTTTCGTTTTAATTTCGGTTCTCACACGGTCACACCTATCCAAGATGCGAATGTACTTTCTTGAGGAAATAAAAATAAATTTTAATTTAAAAAAAGAAGAAATAAAGTTATACTAAGTAACAGAATAAGTATATTTTTGTTAGACGAATCAATACAATTCCAAACCATCAACAAATGTATTCATAAAAGTTGAACTCACAATCTCATTATACCTAAGTGTAATTACGCAACCGTTAAACCAACAATTTTAATGTTCTAGTCCACATAATAATGTTAATACATATTTGTTTGTTTTTTTTTATAAATTTTTTGGTAGGAAGTGGATATCAACACGAAGCAAAATCACCAACAGCTTAAAGAAAATGTGAGAAAGCAGCTAGTGGAAGCAAAGGGTAAATGTTCACAACAGCTAGACCTTATTGATGCGATCCAGCGCCTTGGCATGGCCTACCATTTCGAAACAGAGATTGAGCAAGGATTACATCAAATATATGAAACCTATCATCAAAGTGGTCACAAAAATATCAACAATGATGAGGATCTTTATATTACTGCTCTCTCTTTTCGATTACTGAGACAACACGGATATCGTGTCTCTTGTGGTAATTCACCTTTGTCTCTTGTAGAGTTAAGGAAAGTGATTTTTTCTAACGGCAATGGAAAATTACATTGTTATTAAAGATAAACAATGAAATCGAGAATGATCAATAGAAAAAAAGAGAGAGAGCTTTAGAGAATGCATATATATTGTTTAAGTGCTGTTATCGCTAGAACTCAATTTACCCTTAAGCCTCAGTTTTTTATAATAAGCAACAAGAAGAGAAACAAATAAATGTCATTGCAATTACGGAAACACATTTCCATCTGTAGTACTTTTTCCGTCTCTTTTTAAGTGTTTTGTTTCGTAATTTCAACTTATTGAAAAAATATTATCATTTACACCTTTCACATCAACTTTTACCTCCACTTTCCCTCCTTACCCTCTATGGAAATATCATCATTACATTTTTACTCACTAACTTTTTAATATGGAATCTACTTTTAGGGGCAAAATGAAAAATTTACAAACTTTTACCCACTAACTTTACAAAATAGATATTTATTAAGGGATAACCCAAAATGAAATACTGGACCCTAAAAAGGGACAGAGGGAGTACATTTTTGTTCCCCACACACTTTTTCGTGAGGGCTTTGTCTATGTTCATTTATATAATTACTCTTCATATCGAGAAAGTGTAATAAATAATACCATACCGGTATACGCAGCGGAAAAATGATCGAACTAACCTCTGGCCATTGTTGTTCAAGTTGAACACCGAATATGCACATATTAGATTTAGGTGTCTTCTAACCTATGCATGACTTGAGTTGCCTTGATTGATGGATACCATAGGCTACATATTTATGCTAGATTAGGGACCCTATATTAGAGACCTTCTAGTTTCCTTCCATCAAAGAAACCAATTAATTAAACTAGTTAAACTAGTACAATAATGAATGTGGGAAAGCCAAGAGGTTCTTGAAACCACAACTATATATATAATGGAAGTGGGCACTTCCATTAATCATAATATGACCAAGTGGGCCCTTTAAAATATTTCTTACATTCTCCCACTGGCTCACGAGACACTTGTATACTGCATTAGGCGATAAAAACTTTATATGGCCATACAATTGAAAACGCCTATAACTTAAAAGTTTGAAAACATTTTACTCCATTCGAAAATATCAAACATGAATCATACTGGTAGCGTCGTACCTAATAGGCATGTCCCTTCCATGTATTACAATATATGACACTTTCCCAACGAGTATCAAATAAGACCGAATAAGATATACTTTATAAATGACTAGCTAGTAGTCATTTAGGGTCCACTTTATTTATCCCAATGGATAACCTTTATACGTACTTCAAACTTTATGTGCACATGTACGTTTTTAATTCTTTAAGAACAGTTATAGTGTGACAAAACCTGAATTGAGCAAGAAATGAGAAGAAAACATTATAAAATGAGCTAACATGTCATATTTTCACAACATGACATACACTGTTTTGCCGGCAAGAATTAGCTCAATACTTTATGCTCAATGGTCACGAAAAGTGTTTTTTTTTTTAATCTCTCTCTCTCTCTCTCCCCTTAATGAGCTACTTTATGTCGATATATTCTATTCGACTTTTTACTTTATCTTAGAGAAGAAAATTGTAGCCGTAGTGAACTTAGTAATGGTCTCACCACAACATCGACAACTAGAGACCCTTATTACATGCTATCTAGTTTCATGCATAGCTCCCACTAATTTCTACATTTATAGTAGTATCTAAACTCATGTCTAGACCATGATAGGATGTAATACTCAATAGCAATCAGTTTCGCATCATTAGCAAGCATGTAAATCAACTTAAAATTCTCGGTTCTTTAACAGTACCTTATAACCTTTATTTGTAGCCTTCTAGTACTTCATATCATACTCACTTGGAAATTGATCTAGTAAACCCTTGACCAATATCCATATAGCCTAGAAAAATGTATATACTCCCACTAACCTTACGGAATATTCTTTTTCTCTACTTATAAGCAAAATGACTATATTTTTCTTGGGCAAAACTCTTTTCTCGATGCTATCCAAGCCAAAACTATATTGGATCTTCAAATGGTCCTTAAACCACTAGTATAGAGAAAGAACTCCAAACGGATATATTACTTTGAACATTAATCCTAAGAGGTTAAATCTCTCCCAATATTAATGTTCAACTTTTATTTTGCACACTTGATTATGTGACTATAGATGCTTCATTCACATAGCGCAAAATCATGACCCCTGCATCGGAGAAAAGCGAATTTCTAGATAGTTAATATAATTCCCGCAACTTTATAGCGAACTACGAGAAGCAACTTTATAAATAGTATGAATGGCTACAACAACCAAGAAATAATGACTCTCAATTTATTTGTAAATTCTAACCTTCCTGTGAGTAGAGGTGCTTCATGCATGAATTTACATAACACTTTATGAATAAGATACATGAACAAAACAATGAGAACAAATTCTCCGTACCTATGGATATAGGAAAAGTTTATTCGCTACGTCCAAATGATTATCTTACCCAATGTAAATCACAAAAATAACAACTTCCTCGCATGAGTTTTTTATTTTGATGAATTAACTTTAACTTTTACGCTAATCTATAACTTAAATAAAGTAAATTCAAAAATCCCCGTGGGCAAAGGTTGCAACACGCATTGAATCTACTTAACTGCAACAACAAGACTAGCAAATTTCGAATATCAACATAAAACGCATAATAACAGGAGAAATTTCTGTTTTCATGTGGAATTTTTCATTTTGTCCCAAACAAACTAATAAAATTAATTATTCTCCTGTAGGTAAAAACAATTAATCTTATCGATTCAAACTTAATGATAGATGCCATATAACACCAACATATATAGCCCAATGGCTATCCATGTGACAATTCTTAATATGAACACCATAATATTTCAAGATGTTGTGGCTAATCTTAAAATATTACGACGTCCAAGTCATCCTAAAAGGCATGAACCAAACTTTAATGGGACAAACCTCAATAACGCCCCGATACTGTGAATCGATCTCATGATCAATGTTCGAACATAGATCGCAATCATGCATATATAGTAAGCAATATGGGCTTAAATGAAATTAAACTTTGCTGTACATAATCCGAATATGCAGAAAACATCAAGGCATATCGGTAGATCAAGTGCCCAAATAATTCTTACCATAAGCAGATCAACCAATATGTCCACATAGAACCCAATAGGTTTGCACATGCTAAACTTTGGATTTATCTTGATGCCTAGAACCCATAGTTGCGGTATCCCAAAATATCACGCAATGGAAATTGTTCTTTCTCGTTATTAATAGTCAAGCAAAACTAGGCTCTTAATATTCCAAGACCAATAAAGGAATACCAGTGATTTCAATCCAAGCTATCTCCACAATCAACAAATAGCAGCAAATTCATGAAATACATGTCGTGTGAGACCAAATTCTTCTATCACCAAGTAATTGTGAAAGATCTTGGAATGAAGTATATAAAAGTAAGAGAATTTGATCCACTGGACACATGAAATATAAAAAAGCTTTATGACCTCATTACTGCAAACTAGCATGTGAAGGAACAGGAACGATCATAACCACATACCACCGACCGTATGCGATCATATTTTATTTCACTATATTTGACCAAAGAGCGTAGAGCAAAATAGAAATCACTTTTCAAGTATTTAATTATGACTGCAGTCTGATCATGTTCTACCGCAAACGGGATAAATCAAACATGCGCACATATGCAGGAACTTAAAGATCCGTATACTAAACAACATGGATTAGAGGTTGCTCTGATACCACATATAATAAATAATACCATACCGGCACACGCAACGGAAATAGGATCGAACTAGCCATTGTTGTTCAAGTTGAACACCGAACACACACGTATTAGATTTAGGTTTCTTCTAACCTATGCATGACTTGAGTTGCCTTGATTGATGGATACCATAAACTATATATCCATGCTAGGTTAGGGACCCTATATCTCCTTATGAAAACCTTCTAGTTTCATTCCATCAAAGAAACTAATTAATTAAACTAGTACAATAATGAATGTGGGAAAGTCAAGAGGTTCTTGAAACCACAACTACATCTATAATAAAAGTGGGCATTTCCATTAATCACAATATGACCAAGTGGGCCCTTTAAAATATTTATTACAGAAATATGTATCAAAAAGTAGGTCACAGTAAGCAAAAAAAGAAAAAAGAAAAAAAAGGAGCATATACATGACGATAAAAGGAGAGCTTGGAAATCATATATTCTGGGAATACATATCCAAAATGTTGGAGTATCTTTTTATGGAAACATGAAAACGTATTAGTTACTATTACTTAGTTTCTTTGCTTGTGAATTTTTTTTTTCCGGCAAAATAAAGATTTTATTAAAGCTCTTTTTGACTACTACTAAATACCGATAGTTGCATGGGTCGTAATAATTGCATAGGATATAAATAACTATATCGTCCATTAAAATAGACACCGGTAATACTGTATTATATTTCATCTCTAGTTTGGGAAAAACAATTGCCTTTATGACTACTTTCATGAAAGTTTCTGAAGACGGAACTACTAATCCTTCTTACAATTGCTGATAATTTTCATATTTCTAATATATTATTTTTCAATTGATCATGTTTCTGAATGGTTTACGCAGATGTATTCAACAAATTCAAGGACAATGAAGGGAAATTTAAGGAATCGTTGATTGGTGATGTGAGAGGATTATTGAGTTTATACCAAGCTACATTTCTGAGTGTACGTCAAGAAGACATACTAGATGAAGCAATGGAATTTACCACCACTCACCTCAATTTTGCACTACCGAACTTGAGCAATAATGCAATTGCGGCACAAGTAGTTCATGCTCTATATCAGCCCATCCACAAGGGCTTGACAAGGCTCGAATCAAGGCTTTTTATTTCCTTCTATCAAAAAGATGATTCCCACAATAAAGTTCTATTGGATTTTGCAAAATTGGATTTCAACTTATTGCAGAAATTGCACCAGAAGGAGTTAAGCGAAATCACAAGGTGGGTATAATACTACTTGTTTAATAAGCTTCTCTAGAAACTCTTCTTTTTGGCATTTCAAAAAAATGCTACATTATCATTTCATTTTCATAAGGAAACTCATAATTTATGAAAGAAAAAATGCAATTTTACAATATCATTCCACCCATTCCCCCTCTCAATTTCGGATTCCCCGTATTGAACCAACGCAACTACAATATCGGAAACCAGGCCATTGCTGCCAACTGGTAATCCTCACGCACGTAAGTTGTCGATTGATTAAAAGAAAACTCATAATGTACATAAATTAATTCATTCGGTTCTCTAGTTGAGATGAATGGAAAAAAAAGAAAGAAAGAAAATTTGCCTAAAAGAAGAAGAAGAAAATACAAGTAAAATCGAAAAGAAATTGTTTCATAGACATCCCATACAGGGCATTAATACGTTGGACCTTATATTTTTCATGGTACAATTTTTGGTTTAGGTGGTGGAAAGCTTTGGACGTTGCAGGGAAACTACCTTTTGCAAGGGACAGATTGGTGGAGATGTACTTTTGGATATTGGCAGTGTATGAGCCCCATTATATTATTCCTATAAGAAATCTAACCAAAGTGATGTGCTTGACTTCCATTATTGATGACATGTACGATGCTAGCAATGCTACCATCGAAGAGCTTGTGCTCTTCAATGATGCAATCCAAAGGTAAAATTTTGTACACCCACTCAGTCATCTTAATTTTGATTTGACCAGTTATAATATTCTATTTTTCTTTTTGTGAATATGGTAAGAAACTTTTATTGTTAAAAAAAGCATATCACTACTTGAAAGAAGTCGATTATTGTTTCACAAGGGATCCAATAACCAATCAAGAGGTTTAACTTCCCGAGTATGAATACTAGAACCTCACAAACCTAGAATTGCCAAAGTGCGTGCAACTACATTCGCCAATCTATGAATATAAAAAAGCTACAAACCCTTAACTGATCAATTTTGCGGCGAATGTCTTCGATGACAACAAAATTTGAAATCTTGAGTTTGTGATGGAATTCGCAGCTAAAAATGGATCCACTTTCTTATAAATGCAGGAAAAAACCTATCTTTTATATGTAGTACTTCAAATTACACAATACAACTCTAAAATTTTTATTGAGCATATTTATATGAAAATTGGATTGAAAAATCATTTCGCAAAAGCAAAAGGGGAAATAGTAACTTCTTTAAATGCTCAAGACATGTACGAAAGAAACTGTTTGATTTCTGAAGGATCATGTATCGAAGATACATACACAATCTAAGACCAATGCAAGGACGTGAATTGTAGAAAAGCTAAGTTTGAGGTACCTTTTGGGCTACTGATCGTTTGACGAGCTTTTTGGTCTAGATTTTAGATTATAAGCAACTTAAAAGTTGAGTTACCTTTGGGGCTACTGAGTTCTCACACAGCTATAGCTACTAACATATATGATATCGACTTATGCTAGAGTATTTATTAATTTCAGAATCTAAAAGTAGAATGTAATAATGTAATCTAAATTTGGTTCCCATACCAATCGCTATACCCCTAAGTTATTTCCCGTAACTTATTTGATTTTTAGGTGGGAAGTCAGCGCCTTGGATCAACTTCCGGATTCTATGAAACTTGTTTATCAAATGGTTTTGGATACTTTCAACATTATTGAGGATGAAATGGCCAAGCAAGGAAGATCATATGGAGTCGAATACGCAAAATCCGCAGTTTGCCTCGAATTGACTTACTTTTTTTTATATTAGTAATAATACTGAAATTTCACCCAATACTAACTCATTATCCTCAAAATTCTAGTTGAAAGATTTGGTTGGAGTATACTGTAAAGAAGCCAAATGGTATCACGAAGGCTATGTTCCAAGTATGGACGAGCACTGGCCAGTTGCACTATTGAGTTGTGGCTACCAAGCTGTTTCAACCATGTCCTTTACTGGAATGGGAGAGTTGGCGACCAAAGAGGCCTTTGATTGGGTGTCTAGTAATCCTTTGATTGTTCAAGGTTCATCAGTGATTTGCAGACTCATTGATGACGTGGTTGGCCACAAGGTAAGATATACAAGTCCAACTTACAAATATCTTTATTCATCGTAAATTTTTATGTCTTATGTTTCCCGCGTAACCACTAGCTTAGTATCTTGATTTTGATTCACAAGCCACACCATATGACCCAAAATACTTAAGCCCAATATAATAATATCTTACATGGGATTGTTATAAGCCCAAGATCAATCACCCATGTAGACTTCCATTGCGGGATGTGATATCACAATACTTATAATGACTACTCCTCCCAACATGTGGTATTCCATTATAACCTTGTAGTAACAAGTTGCGAATCCATGACATTCAATCCTTGGTGTCCAAATATACAAAAGTGCTTACCTAATGAATTTTGATGACACCCGATCATGTCTTGAGATTTGAGATTCCAACCATGCATGTTAAATGGTGTCAATGAATTAGGACACAAAAACAAATTACTACGTAGCTACCTCTTTTCCATGCTAATTAACAGTTTTTGTGGTGAAATTATAGTTTGAGCAAGAAAGAGGTCACATAGCCTCCTCAATTGAATGCTACATGAAGCAATACGGTGCAACAGAAGAAGAGGCTATCGTCGAATTCCAGAAACGAGTTACAAATGCATGGAAAGACATGAACTCAGAGTTCCTCCGCCCAACCCCCGTCCCGATGCCTCTCCTCCGGCTACCTCTGAACCTTGCACGAGTTATTTATGTTTTGTACAAGGATGGAGATAATTACACTCATTCTGGAACCAAGTTGAAGGGATTTGTGACCTCAGTACTTGTTGATCCTGTACCAACTTGAAATCTCTGTCGCAAAATTGAGTCCAAAGATCAAGTAAACAGATCATCATGAAAATACATATGTATGCTTACCATATTTTCTTAAAGAAATAAAAAGAGTATTCCAAGCGATGGCCTTGTCTTTTATGAAACATGCATGTATTCATCGGAATGCATGTTTTTGTTCTATTTAAAGCTAGGTTAGGGATTCTCGGTAAGATATATCATGTGCAATATATTATTTCCATCAAGCAATAAAGTTTTCTTTTGCTGTTACGTGTCCCCAGTGAATATATATTTGTTCAGAAAAGCACTCAGACTTTTCGGGCACTTGTCCATAGTCATTTATTTGTGCAGAAAAAATGGGTGCTCCGGCTGGCTCCTACATCGGGAGTTTGGGTTTGTGTGTGTGTGTTTAAAGGGTTCACTCTACCTCTCCTTAGTCAGCAATTGCCTAGGTGAGTTTGGTAGTTGAAATTACCCTCTTGCCCTCCATAAAAAAAATATATTCTGTGATTTCTTATAATTATTAAAGCAGAAACAGCAAAAAAAAAAGTGACAAAAAGTATAAAATGGGGAAGATTGGGGAAGCAGTTCTGGGGAAGGTCGGAGATTACTTGGTTGCTCCAATACAGCGACAATTCAAAATACATGAGCTACTTCAAAAGTAACATAACGGACAAAAAAAATAATTCAAATAGATTATTTAGCCAAAAAAGCCCTATGTTCCTTTTTTTTTTTTTGCTCGGCAAAGAAAACATTTTATTAATCTCGAAAGGGGTACATCGAGAAGAAAACAAGAAAAGAAAGAGCTAGACAAATCCCAAATTTACATACACCTCCAATCGATAGTTGGATGCACACCTGAAAACTAGGTTACAATCTCAATTTTCGGACACCATCTAAGAAAATTTTAAACTCCTCAACAGTGTAGACCTTGATGTCGAACTTCGCCTTTATCCATATCGCAACTCTAGTTTTGACTAACTCCCCCACCTCCCAAACTTGTTTCGTTGAATTGTTGAAGATAGAGTTGTTCCTCACCAACCAAAGAGACCACAATGTTGCATAGAAGCAAGCTTCCCACACATGTTTTTCCAGGTTGAAAAATTCGTTCGCAAACCACCAATTTGCTAATTCCGGAACAGAGAGCGGTATGTTCCTTTGAACACCTAAACTGAAAATCTGTTTGATTATTAGGGTATGAGTACTGCTATATGTACAGAAAAACGCGGACAGAAATCCTACCGACGGCCGCCGGTGGGCCGTCTCTATACATATACACACGAAAAGGGGTGCTCCGATCAAGCACCCTACACACCTCGGATGACATTGATTCCCGCGTTGGGCCCCTCGGTTTTTTTTTATAGAATTTTTGAACGGCTCGGATCGGCCGTCCGGTGGCCGGAGACGGCCCACCGGCGGCCGTCGGTAGGATTTCTGTCCGCGCTTTTCTGTACCGGTATCATTTCTGTTAGGGTATCGCCAATGACATAACCGAATTTGGATATTCAACACTTGCCACTTCATTTTTTAGTTATCTATTTAAGGGGTTGTTAAACTTAACAAGGTGAAGTCTCACAATGGTCCATAATCAAAAACACATTTTTAGTAGAGAGAGTTGGGAATAAATATAAGTGGTTGAGTCCAATGATAGTGATCTACGACTAGTTGGTTTGACGTTGTCAAATTAAATTCCTTCGAAGTCTGAACACCTAAATTACACAAGATCTGTCAAAGCTGCTCTTTGAGTCGAAAGATTATTCAATATCCTTGGGAGACTGTCACGTGGTGCCTCATGCCTCTAGTTAGCCAAATATTTCACTGGAGCGTGAAAATAATAAGTGTGAAGACCCCACAACAATGTGTGGTGGGGAGAGGCTTGGCCCCGTGAAATTATACAATAGTCCGGGAGTACCGCTATGTGATACTTCAGATCGCATTACAATCTCAAATTCTTGGGGGGTCTACCATTAAATGTATGAGCCCCACAAAAATATGTGATTGTATAGTGATTCAGAGTACTACGTGACAGTACTCTTACACTATTAAATAATTACTCCTTGGCCCTCAAGGCCCAAGGGCATTGAATAATCTTTGTGTCTTTATTAGGGCTGCTAGAGGTTCGGTTCGAATTCTTAAAAATCTAAGAATTGAACCGCTAGTCAAGGTTTTTACAAAATGAAATCCGTGTCTTTATTGCAGATCCTCTGAATCTAGCGTTGCCTTTTCCTTGCAAGTCACTGGCTGCGGATTTTTCCTGTCCTTTTCCACCGTTCTCTTTCAAACTACTGTTTTGGGAACATTTGTCCGGTTCGGGCCACTCAAGATGCGGAATTGTCCAATATAAATAGTACATTTTAAACTCGTAATCCTCATGGGTATAAAAAGGAAGTTTAATAGCTACAAGCAATCCACTAGAATTGCTTCATTCCTAACTTATTCTTTTTTCTATTAGTGCAACGAAAATTCGTATTTTATTCAAACATCACTAATAGTCCAATATAATTAAATACATTTTAATTGTTTATAAAGTCGTAATCTCAAAGGTTTAAAAATGACATTTGGTCCAAACAATCCACTGGATACTTTTTTTATATTAGTGCAACGAAAATTCGTAACTTCTTCAAACATTACTAAGAATACTCTCGTAGCTTCTTCAAACTTTAGTAAGACTACTCACCGCCTAGCAATCCTGACTCCACTCTTGGCATTAGCTGACATCCTATCTGGTAGACGGTATTCAAATCAGTTGGGGAAAATGACGGCTAAGGACGTATTTTGATAATTAATACTCTTCAAGGACAAGCTAAGAATATTTGTTAATACTGAAAATGTCCTTGGCGGGTATTAATTATCAAAACACGTCATGAGCCGTCATTTTTCCAATCAGTTGCACATCTATCGGGCCGGACTTGTACTAGATAATAACGAAATTTGTAAATGTCCAAGCTCGACCCATTAATGATGATTAGGAAAGAGAAGGATGAGTAATCTAGCGGGGTCAGAGAAAATGCAGGAGGATATTTCCTTTGAGAACGCTAGTGTTGTTTTTTCCTTGCAAGTCACTGGCGGCGGATATTTGCTTTTGTCCCATTTCATGGTTCTCTTTCTTTCAAACCACTGTAGCATATTTTGGGAACATTTGTCCGGTTCGGGCTACTCAAGATGCGGAATTGTCCACTATAAATAGTACATTTTAAACTCGTAATCCTCATGGGTACTAAAAAGGAAGTTTGCTAGCTACAAGTAATCCACTAGAATTGCTTCATTCGTAACTTGTTAATTTATTAGAAACAAATACAGTTGAAGAAATTGGGGAGGGAAAAAAACATAGAAAGTTACCCACGTCTCTCTCTCCTCCCACATACCTTCCCCCTTTTTCTCTCTCCATTAAATTCTAGGCACAAAATCAGAATTGGGAGGTTGGAGGCTTTAACAAAGATAGTTGAAGGAATTCAGAGCCCTGTGTATTAAACGGGCACAATGCTAGTCGATAAAAAAATAGATTAATATTCTTTTTGATTCCGTATTTAATTAATACACGCTAGCATTAATCTAATTCTATGCATTAAAAGACATGTGTATAGTGGAAAATAAATTTGGATTACCACGTGACAAGAAGCATCAAATGATTTTTCTTCATATTCAACCCCCAAAAGGGGAAGAAACTTCAAAGGGAAATACCTGACAGGTGGCTCGCTTTATTATTATTTTTTTAGCCACTGTGAAAAAGTGTCGTTCTTCAAATTTGGATCCCTTATTTGTCTTCTTATTGCAATTTGCAGAACCAATTTGCCCCTGCATTGTGTAGTTTTGGGTTTGAATTTTGTAACCGCAAGAATCACCTTCTTTTAAAAAAAAATCATTTTCCATTTTTTGACAAAACACCCACTAAATTCATTTTGACCACATCCCCCAATTCAACCCATAGCCCCACGTCTCTCTCTTTCTCTCTCTCTCTCTCTCTCAATTTCCTCTCTCTCCACGTTTCTCTCTCTATTTTAAATAAATAAAAAATATCAAAAGTCTAGAAAATAAGGACCGGAGTTTTTGAGGCTTTTGGAGCTCAAACACATTTTCATAGAATATTGAAAGATATTGATTACGGTAATTAATTATAAACATCATATGTGTAATGTTTTACATATATATATGCTTGACCGATTACTAGACCTAAAATAATGGGTTGCCCTAGGCGTAGGGCTGAAACCGATATAGCACAATACCCGGTAAGACCGGAGTCGAATCCACTAAGGACGGTGAAGTGTGTGCTGTAGAACCTCGGGTTGTAGTATTAAAAAAGCTCTTAGGTAGCCACCCTTTTCCGGTTTGATTGAGAGATTAACTAAAACAAGAAAATTGAATGTGCTTTTTAAGAAAATTAAAAGAAGGTAAAATCGTAGGGTTCATAGCATTTGTAACTAATCCGGATTTACCTGCTATGTTTGGAGTTCTTAAAAACGTTTAAATTTAGATTGAAAAAGATACCCCGCAAGATGCGAGACCCTATGGTCGCCGTATACCCATGCGCAGCGAAGAATGGGCTTTGGACCCCCATACCCCCGTTCACATGGGCTCCGACGATACCCGGATTCGTCCGAGGGAAGTATTTTTCAATCGAAAATCATTTAATTTAATAGTTTGATAAAAGGAGCAGTGCCCGAATTAGTCACGGTGTGCTAATCACCCCGCGACCCTACCTATAAGACTACTCACACATTATTAAACAAAAAGCAAAATAAACCTTAACTTGCATCATGCTTTTCACTGGAGGTAAAAAAAATAAATAAAAGATCTAAATTAAATAAGGATCAACGAACAACTTTAATAAAAAAAAAGAAATCAATACGAATTACCGGAGTGCGAAGATCTGAACAAAACTTCGAAAACTTGAAGGAAAAACTCTGAAAATAAAAACGTAAGTCTAAAAGCTGTTATAATAAAAAGCGAACCAAAGAACGGCAGTCCTGTTCTTCGATTTTTCTTCCGTAAAAAGTCACTGTAAAAAAATGTTGCCGAAAGCCAAAAATCGTCTGTCAGAGCTCCCCCCGTTTTTTTGTTTTTGTTTCTTTTCTGTCTCTCGTGATTTCCTTCAGCGCAGCCCATCCTCTTCGCTTTTAACAGTGCCTCGTAACCCTTGCCGACTTAAAACAAAATCCTCTTCCTCTGTTGCCCGTCAAAATTGTGGGCCAAGCTTAAAGTCCAAGACTAAAGTCAAAATAGGATGCAATAATCAGTAGCCGGGCTACTGTAGCCCTTTGGCCCACCATAAAAACATGTAACTCCTATTCTTTGCTGCAAATTACACGTTCACGTTCACGTGCATGGATGGAATATTTTTAAGGCCCAATTCTTGTAGCTCTAGTCAGGACCTAGAATATATTTCAATTTATTCTCCAAAATACCTACAATACAAAAATTAAGTATTAAAATACCAAGTAATAAAATAAATAGACTTAGCAATGATAAATTAGGGGGCGCGTATGTGAATATTTATGCGTCTATCAATATATATATATATATATATAATAAACCAAATGTTCTATCTGCACATGCATCACACATACGTATTTGTACATAAGCATCGAATTGATTAAGGAAACTTTCGATCTTTTCGAAATCTAAACCAAAATTAAGCACTAATAATTCGAAGGTTTTTTTTTTTTTAAAGTGTGCCTTGAGGGCAAACACGCATTAAAAAATACCGCTAACTGAAAATCTCAACAAATAAACCCAACAACCATAAGAAATAGTGAAAGAAGTTAATGAGGGAGAAATTTGTTGTGCCGATACCAAAATGCCCTTTTACTTTTCTCTTCTTGCTCCTCCATTTTCCTAGCTGTTTCAACTACAATGATTTCTCTAAAGGAAAAAAACTTGTCAGGTGGCGTTCCAGTTTTGCCCCTTAAAAAATAAGTGTTTATTTATAATTTCAAACTAAAAAATAATAGGCTTACTGAAATAAATAAAAAATGCAATATGGATCTCGATTGATAGATTTCGATGAGATCTATTAAACCCTACAACAAAATTAAAAAAATATTTTCGTAAGCCCATTATTTTTAAGTTTGAAAATAGGTCCTTATTTTTTAATTACTTATTTGAGAAAGTGAAATGGGACCTCAATACTCTCCTTTAAACCTTTAAGGCTGGAGGAGAAAAAGAAAGGATGGATAAAGGGGACTCGGGAATTGTCGAGCAAAAAAAAAGGGGACTCGGGAATTCTGTAGGGCATGGACGGAGCCACGATTTATACGTAGGAGGGGTGAGTATACACAATTAAACAATTACTTAGTATTTGTTCAAATCACAACAATATTAGTACAAAATTAGTATTTGGTCTAATGACAATATTAAACAATTACTTACTCCTTTATTTAATTTTAGCCCATAGCTTTAAGTAATTGTCGTTGGTATCCTTATTTTGTTTAAAAGGGTTGGAATTAAACCTCATTAAGACTAATTTTAGTAAAAAGTTATTTCATGACTAGAAAAATATTAAAGCTATTATAATTAACTTTTTTAACAAAAAATGGAGGGGTGACGAGATATATCTCTGGAGGGGGGCGGGGCTATATAGTTCGATGATAATTTTTCTTTTTGAAATGTAATAGTAACGTTTTTTAAAAATCATAGGGGGGGCGACCGCCCCTATTAGCCCCTCTCTGGCTCCATCCTAGGGCGAGCTGCCCTACAAGGGTGTAATGCGGTCGGTCCGGTTATTCATTTCGGTAATAGATGAGCAATAGACGGTTCTAATCACTGGGAGGTTGGATTAAATTTGAACCGTCTGTAACAAAATGGACGGCCAGATCGGCTGCAGTACAGGCTGTGCAGTACAGAATTTCCAAGTCGAGAAAAAGGTTGGTGGTGTAACTCTGAATTTAGAATTAAAACACGTGCATCGTTGGCTGGAGAATTGTATTTTGCAAGAATGCCACGTGAGAGTTTGCATTCCCAACAGATTCAGGTGGTCTATAAATAGCAAGCATTGTTGCTCTTTATTCTACATCATTACTCAGAGGGTGGAAAGGATTAGAGACTGTTCTTTTTGGTTCATACCTCTTCTCTTATTCCTTCCAATTCCCATTTTCTGGTTCATTCCTTGATCTCTTATTCCTTCCCATTTCACAGCCACCCAACACAGAAAAATGGAATTCGATTCTATCCCATCGGCTTCATTAACCTCAAGTAAGGCACCCGTTGATCAGGTCACACAACGCCGCCCTCAATCAGTTTTTCATCCTAGTGTTTGGGGAGATCATTTCCTTGCTTACACTTCTGCTGACATGGTAAAATTATATGTATTATTTTTCTTTAAACGAATATCTTTTTTCGATCAGATTTAAACGAAAATCACACAGTACTACTGTTCTAGTCCATGTAATCATGTTAATGCATGGTTATATTTGTTTTGTTTTTTGGCAGGAAGTGGATATCAACATGATGCAAAATCATCAACAGCTTAAAGAAAAGGTGAGAAAGCAGCTAGTGGAAGCAAAGGGTGAATATTCACAACAGCTAGACATTATTGATGCAATCCAGCGCCTAGGCGTGGCCTACCATTTCGAAATAGAGATTGACCAAGGGTTACATCAGATATATGAAACCTATCATCAAAGTGGTCACGAAAATGTCAACAATGACGAGGATCTTTACATTACTGCTCTCTCATTTCGATTACTTAGACAACAAGGATATCCTGTCTCTTGTGGTAAGTAACCTTTATCTCTTGTACGGTTAAGCAAAGTGTTTTATTTTATTTTATCGGTAACAGGAGATTACATTGTTATTAAAAATAAACAATAAAAAAGAGAATGATAGGAAAAAAGAAGAAGAAAGAAACGAGTGAGCCTTAGAGAATGCATATATATACTATTTTAGTGTGCCTCAGTTTTGATAATAAGAAACAAGAAGAGAAACAAATGAATTTCATTATCATTAATTAAGGAAACAGATTCTCATATATAGTCCCTTTTTATTCCCGACACACTTTTTCGCGGGGCCTTTGTTTCTGTTCATTGACATAATTACTCTTTATATCCAGAAAGGTGTATCAAAAAGTAGGTCACAAGAACGACAAAAAAACAAGCATATACATGACGATCAAATTAAATGGGAAAACATATTATTATTTGTTACATAGTCTGTTTGCATAATGATTTTTTTTTTCCTTGGCAAAAAGGAAGATTTTATTAAAGCTCTTTTTAACTACTACTAAATATTGAGAGCCGCATAGCACATAATAATCGTATGGGACATAATAATCTGTTATAACATCCACTAAAATAGATTGAGGGGCAAGGGTATCCTGTTCTATTGTCCACTTTAGTTTGGAAAAAAATAATTGCCTTTATGACTACTTTCATCAAAGTTTATGAAGACGCAACTACTGATTTTGTTACAATTGCAAATAATTTTGTTACAATTCATATTTCTAACATATAGTTTTCCAATTGATCATGTTCCTGAATGGTTTACGCAGATGTATTCAACAAATTTAAGGACAATGAAGGGACATTTAAGGAATCGTTGATTGGTGATGTGAGAGGATTATTGAGTTTGTATGAAGCTACATTTCTGAGCATACATCAAGAAGATATACTAGATGAAGCAATGAAATTTACCACCACTCACCTCAATTCTGCACTGCCAAACTTGAGCAACAATCCAATCGCAGCACAAGTAGTTCATGCTCTATCTCAGCCCATTCACAAGGGCTTGAAAAGGCTCGAGTCAAGGCTTTACATTTCCTTCTACCAAAAAGATGATTCCCACGATAAAGTTCTATTGGATTTTGCGAAATTGGATTTCAACTTATTGCAGAAATTGTACCAGAGGGAGTTAAGCGAAATTACAAGGTGGTATAGTACAACTTGTTTATATATAATAAGCCTCTCTAAAAACTCTTCTTTTTGGCTTTTAAACAAAATACTACATTGTCGGTTCATCTTCATAAGGAAATTCATAAAATGGATCATTTTCAAAAAGAACATTGAACCCGAAAAATAAGTGTGAATTTTCTGAGATAGAGCTGAAACTAGCTCGCAGTTTACAAAAAATTTGTTCCATCCTCTAGTTGAGATGAATCGAAAAAAGAAAGATTGCAGAAAAGAAGAAGAAAAATACTAGTAAAGTCGAAAGAGATTGTTTCATAGACATCCAAAACAGGGCATTAGTACGTTGGATCTTATATTTTTCATGTTACAATTTTTGGTTTATAGGTGGTGGAAAGATTTGGACGTTCCAGGGAAACTACCTTTTGCAAGAGACAGAGTGGTGGAGATTTACTTTTGGATATTGGGAGTGTACTATGAGCCCCAATATATTCTTGCTATAAGGATTCTAACCAAAATGCTTTCCCTGATTTCCCTTATTGATGACATTTATGATGCTAGCAATGCTACCATCGAAGAACTTGTGCTCTTCACTGATGCAATTCAAAGGTCAAATTCTGTCCCCCCAACCCCCCGTGATCTTAATTTCAATTTTACCTGTTTTAATTTTTTTTTCAAAGGTTAAAGTCAATTATCGATTCACATAGGACCTAATAACCAATCAAGAAGTAAAGCTTCCCAAGTATGGATACTAGAACCTCACAAACCCAAAATTGCCAGTGCGTGTGCAATTGCATTCGCCAATCTACGAACACATAAAAATCACAAACCCTTATTTGATCAACTTCTCTCGAAATATCTTCGATAAGAGTACAAGATTTGAATCATGAATTTGTGATGGAATATTTCAGTGCTAAAAATTGATCCACTTTCTTAAAAATGCAGTAAAATATTATCTGTTTAGTACTTCAAATTACACAATACAACTCTATAAACTTTATCAAGCACTATATATTTATATGCAAATCGGAGAGCAAAAATTATTTGGTAAAAGAAAAAGGGAAAATAGAAACTTCCTTAAATGGTCAAGACATGTAATGTAAGGAACTGTTTGATTTTTGAAGGGTCATATATCGAAGATATGTCTAAGAGCAATGCATGGATGTGCATGTGTACAAAAAATTCGAGGATTAGTTTTTGTGATTTTAGAAGTCAGTAGAGCTTGTCAAAAAATGTTATCAGCAGACCTTTACATTGTAGAGGTTTTAAAAAGCTGAAAAACAATAAAATCTAATTGTAGAAAAACTGAGTTTGAGGTACTTTTGGGTCTACTGAGTTTGACGAGATTTTCGGTCTAGAATTCAGATTATAAGCAACTTAAAAGTTGATTTTCATTCTTTTGTAGTAAATAATATATAGTAGTTTTCATTTGTCGCAACTTTTTAATCGATCATAATCTCACGCAAATATAGCTACTAGCATATATGTTCTCGACTTATGCTAGAGTATATATTAATTTCAGAATCTAAAACTAGAAGGTAAAGTTATCTAAATTTGATTCCCATACCTATCGCTATAGTACCCCTTAGACGTCATTTCCCGTAACTTATTTGATTTTCAGGTGGGAAGCGATCAGTACCTTGGATCAACTTCCGGACTATATGAAAATTGTTTATCAACAGATTTTGGATGCTTTCAACATTATTGATGATGAAATGGCCAAGGAAGGAAGATCATATGGAGTCGAATACATAAAATCCGGCGTTGGCCTCGAACTAACTTACCCTTATTTTTTTATTAGTAATAATATTGAAATTTCGTCCAATACTAACTCATTGTCCTCAAAATTCCAGTTGAAAGATTTGGTTGGAGCATATTTTACTGAAGCCAAATGGTATCACGAGGGCTATGTTCCAAGTATGGACGAGCATATGGCAATTGCACTATTGAGTTGTGGCTACCAATCTGTTTCAACCATGTCCTTTATTGGAATGGGAGAGTTGGCAACCAAAGAGGCCTTTGATTGGGTGTCTAGTTATCCTTTGATTGTTCATGCTTCATCAGTGGTTTGCAGGCTCATGGATGACATGGCTGGCCACAAGGTAAGATATACAAGTTCAAGGAACAAATATCATTATCCGTCACTTGCTTAGTATCTTGATTTTGATCTACAAGCCACATGCCCACATGGCCTAAAATGCTTAAATCTGAGGCACTAGTAGTTAGTATCTTACATGATTTGTTATATGTCCAAGATCACCCATATAGACTTCCATTATGAGATATGATATAACATTACTCGTGACTACTCCCCCAAACATGGGGTATTACATTGTAACCTTCTGGAAACAGGTTGCAAATCTATGACATTCGATCCATGTTATCCAAACATACATAAGTGCTTGCCTAATGAATTTTGATGACACTCGATCATGTCTCGAGATTTGAGATTCCAACCATGCATGTTAAATGTTGTCAATTAATGAATTAGGACACAAAAACGTAACAAATTACTACTACCTCTTTTCCATTCTGACATTTTTGGTGGTGCAATTACAGCATGAGCAAGAAAGAGGTCACCTAGCCTCCTCAATTGAATGCTACATGAAACAATACGGTGCAACAGAAGAAGAGGCTATTGTTGAATTCCAGAAACGAGTTACAAATGCATGGAAGGACATGAACTCAGAGTGCCTCCACCCAACCCCTGTCCCAATGCCTCTCCTCCAACTACCTCTCAACCTTGCACGAATTATTTATGTTTTATACAATGGTGGAGATAATTACACCCATTCTGGAACCAAGCTCAAGGGATTTGTGACCTTAGTACTCGTTAATTCTGTGCCAACTTGAAATCTCTCTCGCAAAGATTGAGTCCAAAGATCAAGTAATCTTATGTATGCTTTCCATTGCTTATAGAAATAAAAGAGTCTTCAAAACTATGGCCTTGCCTTTGATGAAACATGCATGCATTCAGTGGGATGCATGTTTTTGTTCATCTTAAAGCTAGGTTAGGAATCCTCTCTATTTATCGTATACAATGTATTATTTCTATAAATCAATAAAATGCATGTTTTTGTTCTTCTTAAAGCGAGGTTAAGGATCCTCTGTAGTTATTGTATGCAATGTATTATTTCCATCAATCAACACAATGCATGTTTTTGTTCTTCTTAAAGCAAGAGATTACGGATCCTCTGTATTTATCATATGCATTATATTATTTCCATCAATCAATACAATGCATGTTTTTGTTCTTCTTAAAGTGAGGTTACAGATCCTCTGTATTTATTGTATGCAATGTATTATTTCCATCAATCAATACAATGCATGTTTTTGTTGTTCTTATAGCTAGGTTAGGGATCCTCTATAATTATCGTATGCCATGTATTATTTCCATCAAGCAATACAGTTGTCTTTCGCTGTTATGTGGTCCCGCCGAGTATAATTGTTTAGAAAAGCACTCAGACTTTTCAGACACTTGTTTAGCCATTATTTGTGCATAAAAAAAGGGTGTTCAAATATATATAGATTATTGGTATTCAAATTTTTTTCTAAATAACATGTCCGTATGTTTCAATAAAATTATATATATTCGAATATCACTTTTCTATGAGATTTTGGCCTAGTGGCATCATGAGTGCACTCTTTTTTTCTAACATCAATAAAGAATCTAATTAATTTTTTATTAGCAAAAGAAATTTTTATTAATCGAGAAAAGGTACAACAATTAAAATGACAAGCGCACAAATCGTCATAACGATGAGACTACATTTAAACTATTTTGGCACCTTTTGCTTCAACAATCATATGCTACACTTGACCCCACAAAGAGAAATAAAAACCTGGGTTGGCAAGGTACCAACCAAAAAACAAGCAACCAAATGTCTCAATCCAATGCAAATTAAAAATCCGGCCTCTCCTGTCATGAGCCATAACAACTGCTCACAAGGGCGGAGGTGTTGTGAGACAACTGCAGGCAACTAACCCTACTGGCTTCAAAATTTTCATAGGGATAGTTATAGTTTTTGCCCAATTTTTACTTATTTGACCTCAATTTAAAATTCATTTCCCTAGCCCATATAAGGGTCTTGTACTTGAGAAAAAAAGGTGGTCAAAATAGAATCTGCTCCCATAAAAATCCCCAAACATCTAATTAGAGGGATTTCAGTCTTTTCTCAAAAAAGAACAAAAAGGATTTTATTCGTTTCAAACTCTCGGCACCAAAATCTCCCTGGAGGATCCGTGGGAGGTCAAAACGGAAGAACCTCCTTCTGTTCTTCATCGTCTTCTCTCTTTGGCTTCTTGAACAGAAGATGGTTGAGACTTGAAGGAATATAGCATATTTCTTGGTTTATAGACTTCTTACTTTTACCCTTATTTTACCGGTTGCTACTGTCATTGGATGACAATGAAAATGTCACAAATTGCAAATTTTTCGTCACAAATAATATAGGTGATGAAAAAAAAATTGTCAACTAAAGGTTGTCGAGAATTCTTACCTGGTGACGAAATCTATTTTTCATCACCTATAGTGCCTTTTGGCGATGAAAATTTTCGTCACGGAAAAATGACTTGGTGACAAAATTTTCTTCGTCACCTATTGTGTTTTTTGATGACAAAAAATTTCGTCATAAATTATTCCCTTTGGCTCATCAAAAGTGGCCCATTGGTGACGAAATTTTTCATCGCCAATATAATAAATTGGTGACGAAATTTTTCGTTGCAAAAGACATTCTCATATGTGAAAAATATTCCACTTTCTTGCTCCTGCTGTGTTTCAAACCCGAGTCTCCTAGGTTTTGCGTGCAAGCTTTAACCAATTACACCACACACACTTTTCAATATATGTTTGAAATATCTAATATATAACACATACATTTAACATTAAAATATATTTTGTACAACATTTTTAACCATTAAACATTAAAATTAGCAATTTTGATAAATGTGAAAGTCGTAGCTCTTTATGTTATTGTTCAAATCCAATTTAAATTATTTCAATCGGAGTTCTAAGCAAAGAGTTATGCCCGAAATATATTTGGTGACAAAGCGTAATTCATAAATTTCGTCACCAAAGGTATCCATTTGGCGATAAAATAATTTTTTCGTCTCTGAATGATAAGTGTCAAAATAGACATATTTGGCCCTCTAATATTTATTAGTCCTTTATTTTTGTTAACTGATTTTTGTAATGTGTTTTTATGTTTATAGGTTGTTCGAGCTTGGTTTCCAATAATGTGGGTAAAAAGAAGAATTTATAAAAGTTCTGAATCAAAATGCAAAATCCTTCAAAGTTGAATGGCTAATAGGATATAATGTGAAGTCCAAGGGCATTTTATGTTATTAGGGGATTAAAACCCTACTCCTATATAAGTCAATGGCAGGTGGTGTTCCACTTTTGTGAAAAAAGTTCTTTTTGAAAAAAAAGATAATTTCAAGCTAAAAAATTATGTGTTTACGTAAATAATTTTCTATCAATGTGGATCTTATTTGATAGATTTCATTAAGATCTTTTAAACGGTGCAAAAAAAAATTTAAAAATATTTTTTTATTTTCATTATATTTGAGTTTAAAATTACCTTCGTTTGAAACAAAAATACTTTTTTAAAAAGTGAAACACCACCTGACTGACTTCAAAAAGTTAGTTTCAGACGGACGGGGCTACCGTGGAAAGTTACGGAGAAATAAACAGTGCCCCACCAAGACTTGTATTTCGATAGTTTTTTTACTCCAGGTTTTGTTCCATTCAAGTTATTTGAAACTTTGTTCAATTACTCGCATTCCGATAATTCGTTTTAATTTCAGTTCTTTATAAAAGTTATTCGTTGATATTTGATTAGTTTATATTTCTTGTTTGTTTTTCATCTTATGTAATAGAAGCATGTCTCAAATTAGAGTTTCTTTTGCTTCTTATTTAATAATGAGTGAGTAGTCATCTAGGTAGGGTCGCAGGGTGATTAGCACACCGTGGCTAGTTCGGGCATTGCTCCTATTTTCAAACAATGAAAAAAACGATTTTAGATTGGAAAAATACTCCCCGTAGACAAATTTGGATATCGTCGGAGCTCATGTGAATGAGGGAATGTGGGTCCAAAACTCATTCTTCGCTGCGCATGGGTAAAAACGGCGACCATAAGAGTTCGCATCTTATGGGGTATCTTTATAAGTTTAAAGTTGAATGTTTTTAAAGAACATCGATTGGGACAAATGAGTCCGGGCCGGTTGCGAGTGCTATGAATCCTACGACCTGTACCTTCTGTAATTTTAATTATTTGAAAGAGTACAATTAATTTCTTAGTTTTTATTAATCTCAACCAAATCGACAAGGGGTGGCTACCTAAGAGCCAGTTTAATCAGTAGCAACCCGAGTTTTTAGTCAGCACACATGCATCACCGTCTCTGAGGATTCGACTCCGAACTTACCGGATATTATGCTACGTCGGTTTCCGCCCTATGCTTGGAGCAACCTATTAATTTAGGACTAAGAAATCGTCAAGCACTGAAAATGTAAAAAAGAAGACGAAAATATTTTTCGTCGCCAACTTGGTCCATTTGGCGACGAAATATTTTTTTCGTCACCGAATAGTTATCTTTGGAGACAAAAACTAAATTCGTCTTCTTTTTTACTCTTTTGGCGATGAAAATTTTATTTCATCGCCAAATAGGTACATTGGTGACGAAAATATTTTTTTCGTCGTTAAATAGTTATAATTGGTGATGAAATAATTTCGTCGCGGATGTTGTCAAAACAGTGACGAATTTATTTTTTCGTCGCCAAATATACTCATTTAGCAACGAAATTAAATTTTGTCACCACTTTTTTGTCACTGAACATACTTTTTCTTGTAGCGAAATACAAGCAACATTCAACTCGAGAGAAAAGATGGTTAGAGTAAACTTTTCGAATTGCCCAATATTACTTCAGGCTGCAAAAGTTTACACTCCTCCACTTTTTGATTTGTTCCACAAAGAGTTTGACATAAGCACAGGTTGTACATATAAAGTGATAAAATTGGAGGTGTTAGGAGATGAAATTAGATGTGTGATCCAAAAGCATAACGAAGAAAGAGAATATGTTGTGTTGGGTAGTGTGGAACTTGATGCAATAGGAGTTAAAACTCTTACAGAAGTTCGTTGTAGTTGTAAAAAAATTGAGAGCTTTGGAATTTTATGTAGTCATGCAATCAGAGTGCTCTCACACATGAATGTCATGGAAGTACCCGTGAAATACATATTAGGTTGATGGAGGCTAGATGCAAAGAGTTGTTCATCTAAGAGAAAAGAAGTTATGGTGGAGGAGAATGATTGAAAGTTGATAATATCGGCACGGTATAGACATCTTTATCCTAAAATGGTGACATTAGCGACTCGGGCATCCGAAGATGATGAAGCATATAAGTTGGTGATGGATACTATTACGCTTTTGTGTGCACAAGTGGATGATATCACTCTTCCCAAGCATGGCGTTGGTGCTTCAAGTAGTGGTCCCGACATTGGCATGGGATTAGATTTGATCGATCCTAATTTAAAATAAGCAAAGGGCTTGAAAAAGAAAGTGGCTAACCGTGGAATCAAAAGTGGTAAAAGACTAAAGGCTTGGCATGAGAAGATTAAGAAGCGGGCAAATGGTGTTCCAAGATCTCACTTTAGTCAGGTATTAATTAACCGTAGAATGTTATGTCACAATTATTGTTTCTTTCCTGTGATCTTATTTTTTCTACTTTGATAATAGGATGGCGAAACGCCATATTATCCACAAACGACGCATTTACTGTCTCAAGCATCTTGCAGTGCACAAATTTCAGAGGTCTTTAGTGTACTTAACTTTCAGAGGTCTTACATTTTACAATTGGCACTTTGCAATTTGGAATACTATGTTTTGTGGGTATATGTGAAATTGTAGAAATTTGGGCAGCCAAACGGAGCCCTTATTGGCTGAAACATTAAGAGCAACATAGGAGCAAAACTACGCCGCTTTGCTGTGCAGCACGGGCTACACAGCACAATCCCCGGATCCCAAGGTATTACAGCCCCGACGCATGCATGTGTGGTATGATCTCCTAGAGATAGTGATGTGGTGTGACGGGACAATATTACTTGGCAGATTCTGAATGCCAACAAAGTGTTAATAGGTAGTGGCGGATTCAAAAATATCCTATAGAGGGGTCACTTCTCAAGCTTAAAGTGCATAATATTTTTTGTAATCCTATATAACAAGAACATGGGATCAGGAAAAGAATATAACAAGAACATAAAATATTTAAACATTCTTTGAAGCACAAAACTTCAAACTTAAACATACTATAAAACATTAAGAAAAAATGAATGGACTAGTGTGTTTTTTGTACTCGTAATTCATTATTTATATTTTTTATTTATGTTGTAGGAATGATGGCTTATGTTGGTACTTCGTCTAGATAAGTTCTCACTGGGCGCGGGTTTGACTCCCCGTAAGCTACAAATTTTGAATATAACTTGGGTAGTTGAATATATATTCCTCCGTACTAATTTCTTTGGTTCAAAAAAATAATCCCAACAATTTTAGGAGGGTCGGGTGACCTCCTGTGCTTTAATTGAATCCGCCCTTAATAATAGAGTACGAGAAAATTTATATGCAACTGTAGGCTAACTAAAAATTTCAAGTGGGTTAACTAAAAACTCCAGGTATTAGACAAATTTCAGGTGGGTTAACTAAAAAAGACAACAACGCTTTTATTGCACAAATTATTTTTCAAGTTTGGTTTTGGTCAATCGTTGGAGATAAGCCCAACATCATGGGAATTACATGCATCAAACTTGGTCATTTATTGAGTTGTAGGAGTCTAGTAAAGTAGTAATGCGTATCCACAAAATTTGGTCCGTCCATAACCTAAAAACTTCAAGTGGGTTAATAAGTTTCATTTACGGGTTTTGGATAAGTTCTTGCTACTTCTGTAGTTCACCTTCCACACCGTGTAGTGTGGCCGATCTGATGGCTCAGATTTTCATCCTAACAATGAACGGTTAAAATTTGTAGGCATTCGAATTAAATCCAAACCGTCTGGCTGGATTAACCGCACTATTCGGTGTAGTGTAGCAACAACCCTCATTCCACAATTGATCAGGTAGCAAATTAAAACGCCTGCTAGAGTGTATTACAAAGTCTCATTCTTCAAATTACAAGTTGAAGTAGGGAAGTAGTCTTTTCATGACAAATTTTAAAGGGTCTGCTACACCCTTCATCATCATCATCATCTTCAGCGATTTATTCACTTTAATCAATATATTCAGGATGATTCATTTGGTTTTCTAGCAACTGTTAAGGATCATCATTTGGCTCGTCAGCTTGCGACCCATCCGAAGCCTACAAGACCCATCGGGCTATTGCCCAGAACGAACCCATCCAGCAGGCAGGATAGCCCAGCCCGAAATCTTCATGGGCTGGGCTTGGACTTAGAGATTTTTGGTTGGCCCGCCCGATAGCCCAAAAATAACCCAAAACCTATTTTTTAGCACACATGCACAGTATAATCTTCCTGTTTTTTTGCCCCTGGGGGACGTGGACAAGGCATTCATATTTTACTTGACTAGTTAAAATATATTTTCTCCCATCTTTTTATTAATAAAACATTCATTTTTATTGCCCATGCTTTCTATCGATAAGTTTAATTAGTTACAAGCAGCAGTAGGCCAGTAGCCCAAGGAAATTTTATTGTCAATGCCCAGCAGTGCCCTACTAAAATTGTATTCAAGTCCGCCCGGCTTTTGGCCCGCCAGCTTGTCATTTGGACTAGCGCATGGGCGTGGCCTGGGCTTCAATTTAAGGTACATAGCCCGATCCGTCTGGCCCGGAAAAAGAAAAAGCCTCGCTCAGCCCAGCCGATGGTAGGACTTGGATAGTGACTTGACGGACTGGGCCGGCTTGATGATGACCCTTACAACTGTTCCTGCACCCAATCCCAAAAACCCATTGAAGCTTAAATTTTAGTAAAATGACGGCCAATGATGTGTTTTGATAATTAATACCCGTCAAAGATATGCTGAAAATATTTGCTAATGCTGAAAATATTTTTGACGGGTATTAATTATTAAAACACATCTTCAACAGCCATTTTCCCTAAATTTTAGTGGCGGCCAGGTCAGAATCAACAGCTATAATTCACCATTCAAGTCTCATAAACCTTGCTGACTACTTTGGTGTCTTTATCAAATTAATAATAATTCTTCAAGCCAAACCATGCTGACTACAGAACAAGACAAGAAGTCAACCTCCACACACCTAAACACGGCTTCAAATACAATCACCCAATAAACAAACTACCATCAGCCATCATTTCCATCTCAGAGACCTCTAGATACAAGTCTGAAGAAATGCAAAGCAATCCCGAGAAACATACCGTCCGAAGACTTGAGGTTCCGGCAGCCGGAAATTGTAGTTTCCGGAGTAATTCCATGGCATCATCGTTTCCTAGGCCTCACGACATATGTACACAGTCATCATCTCTCAGGCCTCAGCACATGTGTACGCGCTCATCATCATGTGACTCAAGACCGTTCCGAGGTGTCCGTCACGAGATTCCAGTTCTTGGAAACAGGTTGAATAGGCACCGTGCAGACAAAGAGATCATGAGGAGGGCATTGACCCCGCCAGTTCGTTGGCAAAGTAGGCGGTTGTGGAATTTCCGGCCGACGTCAAGCTGGCTTTGTAACACGTCAAAGACATAGATTGCTTTTCCAATTCATTTTTGTATTTGAGGTCCACAAAAATTCAACTAGACATAAACAGGAAGCATAATTCCGGGTTTCTAAATTTGCAAAGATGTTCACAGGACTTGAATATTTTTTTCTTTTTTATTTGTGTGAATTGGCTGATATCCACATTTCCTACGTTTATCAAAGGGGCAAAAATATCAGTTACAAAATGAGAGAATGTTCCAGTCCAGAAAGACAGCAGATTAAGTAGTCTCGACCGGAAATACCAGGCGATCTTGACCTTCCACTACCTTGGCGGATCGAATTAGATCTCCCGTTTTAATCTCAGGAAGAATTTCTCGTCCAACAGTTGTGTATCTACAGATTGGCGTGGGAATTAGTTTTTACAAAATGTAGTTTGATTCACCTGACCGAAGAAAATCAAGATTTGAGAAGGAAGTAGGTAATCGTTCTTGTTCAATGATTTCTAAGCGCTCTGTCATGATGGATACCAATTTGTTCGATGTTTCCAATCTGCTCCGATGATTGCTCCGACAATTCTTTGAACTCGTTTTGCTACGGTTATTTTTTTTTTTTTCAAAAGTAAGAAGATTGTATTGATAAACGTTCAACAACACTAACAAAACGGAGATCTTTATAAATAATTTGGACAAAGCTAAACTAATCGTCTAACAAATACAAAACGAGTAAATCACAAGACAATCGATATCTTAAGGATAAAAGACACCAAATATCCAGATGATGATCCGATACACTCCAACCAATTATGAATGTACCAATGAACTCTTAAGAACTACAAATCTGCCAAGTCGTCACGAGTTATCCCGCCAAAAACATCGTGTAGGGATAGAAAGCTGAAGCACAAATATCGTTATGAAGCAACCTCGATTGAGAGAACCCGATTTGCAGACAAAAATTCATCCAAAGCCGAAAATAACAACTCTTGTAAAATGAGAAACAATTCTCACAGATCAGATGACAAGTCGTTGATATAGGAAAAAAAAAAGGAAAAAATAAAAAAAGAGAGTTGAAATAGTACCATGGCCTTCCTCTTCTGCTGCCGCACACTAGTTTGGAACCCGGGGGGTGATGGAAAGGGAGAAGAAAAGTTGCGGTGGCTAGGGTTAAGAGAAAGGGAGAGAGAGAGATAGGGTCGGCTAGGGTTGAGAGTCCAAAGGTAGTACACAGTAGCTGCCACCACACTTCTCATGATAGTGCTTCTAAGCACTCTGGACTGGATGCGGAGTAATTACTCGAGCCTTTATCATCTCCTTCTCAATGTCCCGTGGGCTTCCCTTTTCCCTGCCAATTTGCTGGGCTATCTGGCGCCATCGTTACAATCACATCTTTTAAAAAGCCTAATGAGAGTCCTATCCCTCTTTATATTAGAGTTAGGACAATCATTTCTAAAGCTGTAGAGTGGTTTTTGTTAATGGTTAAACTGCGTATCAGGAGAGAAATTAGTTCCCTAGAGGGTTGGGTGTTGCTACCTGTGGGTAAGCTCAAACTCAACACGGACGGTTCCTTTAAATCGAATGCAAAAACAGGTAAAGCGGGGGGACTCATTCTTGATGATAGGGGGCCTTTGGGTGATCGGTTTCTTCCACTCTTGTCGGCTTCTTCTAGTACTATGGTAGAAGTCTAGGCATTAGGGAAGTCTCAAGCTTGCCAAAGATAGGAATAAAGGCTTTTTTGGCTAAATAATCTATTTGGATAATTTTTATATCATTATTCAATTTTTTCGTATTTGTTTATTTTTTTTTCGTGTAAATTATTGCTTCGTTATGACAAGTTGACAACAGAAATCTAAAAAGTTGGCTTATTTTTGTTTTTATTAAAAAAATTGGGTTTTAATGTTAATTTTTTACTTTTTAGATTTCTCTCATCATGACGATGCAATAATTCAAAAAAATTGACAATAAACTAACAAATGCTAAATTTTTTTTTGAATAAGTATAAAAAAATAATTCAAATGGATTTTAGCCAAAAAAGTCCTAAGTTCCTTTGAGCATCTAAATTGAAAACCCGTTAGATTATTAGGGTATCACTAATGAGTCAATGACATATTCAAAATTGAATAATTAAAATTTGACACCACATCGTTTGGTTATTTATTTAAGGGATTGCTAAACTTAATACAGTAAAAAAAAAGAAAAAAAAGAAGTCCCACAATGTTCCATAATAAAAACACCTTTTTAGTAGAAAGAGTTGGGAATAAATATAAGTGGGTGAGTCCAATGATAGTGATATGCGACCAGTTGGTTTGACGCTCTCAAATTAAGTTACTCTGAAGTCTGGACACCTAGATTATTCAAAGCCCTTGAGCTACCGTCACGTGATGCCCCCAGCCTCTACTCAACCACATATTTCTGTGGGGCCTGAAGCTAAGTGTGAGGACCCCATAACAATGCGAGGTGTTAAGAGGCTTTGCCCCCTGAAATAGTCCGGAAGTATTGCCACGTGATACTCTGAACCCCTTTACAACCACACATTTCCATGGAGTCTACCATTAACTGTATAGACTCCACAGAATCATAAGGTTATAAAATAATTTGAAATACCACGTATCGGTACTCAAGGACTATTAAATAATTACTCCTTGACCCCAAGGGCATTGAATAATCTCTCCATCTTACTACAGATCCTCTAAGCGCTAGTGTTGCTTTTTCCTTGCAAGTCACTGGTGGCGGATATTTCCTTAGTCGTTTTTTACCGTTCCCTTTCAAACTTGTATATTTTGGGAACGTTTTTGTGTTCGGGCTACTCAAGATGCGGAATTGTCCAATATAAATACATTTAAAGTCGTAACCCTCAAAGGTATAAAAAAGAAGAAGTTTGCTACAAGCAATCCACTAGAATTGTTTCGTTTGTAACTTATTCTTTTTTCTATTAGGTGCAACGGAAATTCGTAACGTATTCAAACATTACTAAGAGTCTAATATAATTAAATATATTTTAATTGTTTATAAAGTCGTAATCCTCCAAGGTATAAAAATGAAATTTGGTCCAAGCAATCCACTGGATTCTTTTTTATATTAGTGCAACGAAAATTCGTAACTTATTCAAGCATTACTAAGAGTCCAATATAAATACATTTTAATTGTCTATAAAGTCGCAATCCTCAAAGGTATGACAAAAAGAAATTTGCTCCAAGCAATCCGCTAGAATTACTTCATTTGTAACTTATTCTTTTTTCTATTAGTGCAACGAAAATTTGTAACTTATTCAAACACTAGCGGATGCCAAACGAGATATAGTCTCAACTTAAATAAGTTGTTTGCTCTACCAGTCCAATATAACCTATTCAATCTTTGCCTCACTTTAAAAAGCTCATGCCAAGGTAGAGAGAAGAAATAAAAATAAATAAACATTCTCTTAATCGGATGGCTACGATCTTAGCTTCAAGGCGATCAACGACTGTAGATGTGCTCATGTTTGTATATGTAAACAAAATCTACTCTATTTTATAATATAGATTACTAAGAGTACTTACCACCTAGCAATCTTGACTCCACTCTTGGCATTAGCTAGCATCTTATTGGGTAGATGGTATTCAAATCAGTTGCACATCCATCGGGCCGGGCTTGTACTAGATAATAACAAGATTTGTGAATGTCCAAGATCGGCCCATTAATGATCGAGCTTCATTTAATAATATTCTCAAGCCCGGCCCTGTCAAAATTTTATTTTCCAAACCCGTCCAATTTGTAACGACCCTCATCGACTGACCTGCTAACCTTTCGCCTAATCACATGACTCAAAAAGTTAACGTCAGGTTAATAGTAGTTGATGGACATTTTCTTACATACCACATTATTTTCTTGTACATTGCCAATATATGGGACATTGCACAACTTAGTTGATCTGTTTTTTGATTGTATAGTGTCCAAGTATATATTCATCATCCCCACAATTGTAAATTAGATTTTATAATCATAATAAGTATAGTTGTACAACGACCAAGGATAAATGTGTATGTAGGCATTTAAAAAAGGATATTGTCTATATATAGGTATACTAGTACGTGGCTTTTTCTTCCTCCCTAATAGTTTTTGATAATACACACACACACACACTCCCTCTTTCTCTATTTAACGATCCCTCATTCTATTCTAATTAGATAAAGAATAAGTTATATTTCTAAATCGATTATAAATTTTATCTGCAATATGGATTTTGTTTGATAGAGTTTCAAATAGTTTTACTGGACAATATTTTCAGAATCACAAGAAACTTTATGAGAAAAACTTTTTAACAGGGCCTCTTGGAGATAAAGTTTATGGAAGCCAATCTCGATCGTTCAAAAGTGTTTTGGACGATCCAGATTAGAGAAACTATTAGCAGTATGAATTTATATGATAATAGTTTGAAAACATATCTCAATCGTTGATTGCCAAAATGGATAGATGAGATTGTGCGAAGTCGTGAATAAGTTTCTTTCAAACTTTATATATTGAGAGATATAATCTATTGAAAAGTGACATAGACTCCTAAAAATAGCTACTCCCTCCCTTCATTTTTTAGAGTCCAGTATTCTATTTTGGGTTGTCGTTTAATAAGTGTTTATTTTGTAAAATTAGTGGGTAAAAGTTGGTGCATTTTTCATTTTGCCCCTAAAAGTAGATTCTATTTTGAAAAGTTAGTGAGTAAAAATGAAATGATGATGTATTCATAGAGGGTAAGTAGAGAAAATGAATAGAAAAGTTGATGTGAAATGTGTAATGATGATGTCTTCTTAATAAGTTAGAGTTATGAAGCAAGACAGTTAAAAATGGATGGAAGGAGTATTAAATAAAGATGAATGGAGTACGACATATCATTTTTCTTATTTTATCAGGCCGGGCCAGGCCAAGGTTGATTTTTGTAGATATTCTAATTCCCATCCTATTAACTAAAAGAGCTTAAAAACTCAACCAAATTCAACCCTATGAGCCTAAATACATATCTTAAACTCTTAAAAAAATGGACAGATTGGGCGGGCTAGAAGGCCAGTGTGCAGCCGTAATTAAAAGGGAAAATGACAGCCAATGACATGTTTTGATAATTAATACTCGCAAAGGACATTTTCAGCATTAACAAATGTATGCATATGCATCACACGATTCACACCTACGTCTTTTTTTTTAGTAGGTAGCACGTTATGTATACACATGTTTACATCGAGTGTTCTATCTTCACATGCATCACACGATTCACACCAACGTCTTTTATTTTATTTTTTTGTTAGTACGTTCGAAATTTAATTAACTAAATTAGGAAGGTTTACAACAGAGTCATAGCAAAGATAAAGGACAGAATAGACTGAGATAAGGCCATGAACACTAATCTAAAACCCACCTAAGAAGGCCATCTCTAATAAAGAACTCGCGTAGGGAGATGAGCATAGTCACTGCAATAATCAACTTGTCGTTTTGTTTGGCTCCCAAGCTAGCAAGATGGTCGGCACATTGATTGGCATTGCGGTAAGTGTGGGATAACTTGGTGCCTGTGCGATTTAGCAGCCCATGAGCTTTAGTTATGATAATACTTTGAGCGTGATTACCTAGATTGCCTTCAATGATGAGCTCAATAGCCACAAGAGAATCAAATTCGATAGTAACATTTGCCAAATTTTTCTCTAGGATAATAGTAAGCCCTCAATAAATTCTCCAGAGTTCCGCTTCAAGGGTAGAGTCGTAGATGAGCTTACCAAAGAACCCTAGGACCCAGTCTCCCTTTGAGTCTCAAAACAATCCTCTAAAGCCTCCTTTACCGTTTGATTCGTACCCGCAACCATATATGTTTAACTTGATTGAATATGTACAAGGAGCAATCCAATTTGCACATTATGAATGGGGCGGCCATGCATGTGGAGGAATTTAAAGGCTTCCTCAATCTTGCGCGCATAAGAGTCTTTGTACATAAGCATCAAATTTGTTTCAAAGCGGCTAGCCCTTTATCAATTGAGAGCCCTGCTTTGGGTACAATACTTTTGTGTACAACACTTGTACAAAACTAGTGCTCTTGATTTTTAATTTCAAAATCTATACCAAAATTAAGCACTAATAATTCAAAGGTTTTTTTTTTTAATGTGTGCCTTGAGGGCAAACATTAAAAATCGTGAACTAAAAACAAACAAACCCCACAAGTGTTAGGGTACATGAAAATGGTCCATGAAACTGGAATAAACGGTTCAGATGTGCAGGGCCGAACCAACGTATTTTGGGGCCCTAGGCCAATTTATAAAAAGGGACCTTCTATTTATTGTTAAAACAAGTGAAAATTAATAATGGTTTTTTGCTGGTAGATAGGAGTTAATTAAGATATAAAACACTAATTTTTTAATTTTTTTGGCCCCACAAGTATTAAGGTACATGAAAATGGTCCATGAAACTGGAATAAATGGTTCAGATGTGCAGGGCCGACCCAACGTATTTTGGAGCCCTAGGCCAATTTATAAAAAGGGTCCTTCTGTGGGCACACGCCCCGAAAATTCTGTTTTCGTGTATAACATCGGGTGCGCCCTTTTTGGGAAGCGCGGCAAAACGCTACTATTCAAAGTCACCACTCGGGTTTTGCGGTAAAACACCCAAGGAACCAAACTTGAAACATTTGTTACGTTGTTTGATTTTGAAAAGGTATAGACCTGTCCGTCGTCACCTTCGATATCTGAGGTTCGGGAGCCAGGTTACGAGAGGAAAAGGGTTTTATGGCACCCCTCTCGCCCAATCCGGAGATCAGTCTCTACTCGGACATTTTTGTAAAAATATTTGCATTTTTCTTTCATTAATCATTTTTAGCCAATTAGGGCGGAGAACAGTTAAATGAGATTAAAATTATAAAAAGTTGCATTGATGTGGCAAAATGGCATGGGTGATTTGCTTTATTGAAACAAGTAACATAGATTGAGAACAAGCATCTGTGAGCGTTTTAGACAAACTGGAACACACTGATCTGAAATGATGCACGTGCATTGGCGATGCCACTGCATGCAGAGATGACCTGCGTACGTCAGTCCAATACTGGCGTGCGCTGGTAGGCTTAAACTCACAGCTTCCATTCTCAACCCTCTGGGCTCTAGAATGGACCAATGCACACCCAAGACAAACTACGCAGATAATAGGGTAGAATAAATACAGTTACAGACAGTAGAAACAACTTTAAAGAAACAAAATGGACAGTACACCCCATAAACAGTGTGTGGAAGTAAATAGAGGCCAGGATTGAACTACCATGCATGGGCCACCCACTGGATCGTGACATAACTATCGTACGCCCGTTTTAAGAGACCGTACGCTAGTTACTTCATTTGTCCAGTGCTTGGCTTTGCATTATCTGGGCTCTGAAACATAACTAGAAGGATCCCAGAGGCCTTCTCAAAGCAAAAGAAACAAATAACAACTAACAATCTTAAAATATAGAAAGCTGTAAACTGGTTAATATGCATGCTTACAATGATGAATAGACAAGAAATAAAGCATAAAACAAAGATTCAGACCCCAGTTCACAACTGGAGTACGCTAGTTGTGAAGGGCTCCGAACTAGAGTACGTCGGTTTCAGACAGATCCCCGACAGACCAAGTTAAAAAAAAAACTGTACGTAATGCCACGGATCGGCGTACGCGTGCTTATGACCGGCACATGCCGATTCTAGTCAGAAACGGCTTTTTTGAAACCTTACTAGTTTTAGAGCCAAGAATGGTATTGATTATCAGCCTTGACCATGTCAGCCCCCCTTAGGGGTGAGAACAGATAGTTTACAAAGATTGGTACACCTTTGACTTAGAGCTTGATGGAATGTTTGAGTTTTGAACTTGGAGTTTGAGGGATGGATGATGAGCAAAAAGGGTATAGATAGTGTGTGGGAGAGTGTCTTTTCCTTATTCTTTCAATGAATAAAAGAAGAAGGAGCAAAGACCAAGGAAGAAGAAAGAAAGAACTTGAGAGCTCCTTATGAGTGTAACCCTTTTTTTGTGAACCCTTTACAAGGATGAAAAGAGGGGGTATACATAGGAGTGGAGAGGGGTGTAACCAGTTGTGTTGAAGGCTGGTTGGTTTTGGAGGGAGAGTCTCCCATGTATTTAATGAAGATGAGAGGTGATGGGAGGTATGTGGGGGAAGAAGGGAACAACCCCTGCACGTATCCACCCACCAGATGATGTACAGGATTCTGGGGGGCCCAAAAGTCTTGAGCACATGGTTGAATAAAGGTGATTTGACTAGCTTTGACTGGAGTACGCCAGTTTAAGCCTGGTGAACAATCAAAGTTGATCGATGACTGACACGTGACAACGGACCAGCGCACGCCAATATAGTACCAGCGTATGCAAGTAGGGTTTTGTTGAGGCCTTTTGGTTCTAGTTTAGAGAGTTTTGAAAGGGGTCTAAAAGGGTTTTGGAATGCTCAAAGTTCAAACATACTAACGTTTCCGGGGTGTTCTTGATCTGTTTCATCATCGGAGAATCAAATACCATAAGTAAACTAATTTGAAAAGTGCAAAATAGGGTGTCTACACCTTCTATTTATTGTAAAAAAAGTAAAAATTAATAATGGTTTTTTGCGGGTAGATAGGAGTTAATTAAGATATAAAACACTAATTTTTTATTTTTTTTGGTAAAAGTCATGTGTGTAAAAATATCTTGAGTTTATTTAAACTTGTAAAAGAAAGAACCAATTAAGGGGGAAATATAAGTTGCTCAAAAAAAAGAAAAGGCATGTTTCCACAAAATAGAGAGTGAGGCTCTAAAGGCTTGAATTTGGGTACTTTACATGGAACACTCTCGTAACTACCACTTGGCTGCATAGCAGGATACATTTCTATGATACAATAAATGTTGGCCTGAAACTATAAGGCTCTGAAGCTTGTGTTTTGTTTGTTATCCTTTACTTTGGTTCATTAGTCCGGGTGTCCGGACCAACTAAAGGCAGATCATCCATACCGGAATTATAAGATTCAAAGAAAATTACTTTCTTGCAGTTTGACCCAAGAGTTGAACTGTAATGACTTATACATGGAGAAAACCCGCTAACCAACTGAACCAAAGCTTTCGACTTGCTATATCTTATCTTTCTCCTTCCGTGTTTTAATTCAGTTTCACTCCACAAAAGTGCAGAAAAAGCGACTATTGAAAATGGTCCCCCATCCGTACCATACTGATCATCCAATACACGGTCCCTTTTTAAGATTGTAGGGCCCAAACTCCTCGGTGGGCATGTTTACCAAAATGGGGCCCAAGTTCGGGCCTCTAATTGGAGGCCCTAAGCCCGGGCCTACAGATATGATCCTTTTATTGGTTTTTTTTTATTTTTTATGTACAGTACTATCTAAGGGCTGTAAACGAGCCGAGCGGAGCTTTATTGAACTCGAGCTCGGCTTGAGCCTTAACGAGCCGAGCCCTTATCGAGCCAAGCTGAGTTATTTACTAATCGAGCTTCTTTAATCGAGCCGAGCCACCCTTAACGAGCCGAGCTTTTGATGAACAAGCCGAGCCGACTCGGCTCGTTTAGTAAACGTGCCGAAAACTCGAGCTCGAGCTCGGCTCGTTTACGTAACGAGCCAAACCGAGTCTTAACGAGTTGAGCCGAGCCGAACTCGCGAGCTGCTCGATTCATTTACAGCCCTATATCTAACATAGGAAATAGTGAAAGAAGTTAACGAGAGAGAAACTTGTTCTACTAAGACCAAAATGCCCTTGCTTATAAAAAAAAATACCAAATTAAAATGTCATTTCCTCATTTCCTTAATAAAATGATACTTTTTGTCGAAAAAAAAAATGCCCTCTTACTTTTCTCTTCTCTGTCCTCCATTTTCCAAGCCGTTTCAACTCCAACATTTTCTCTAAAAAAAAAAATAACTTGTGCCCTACTCTACTTCAATTCTGCATTTTAGAAAAACACGTGTACTTTGCCAGAATACCTCGTGAAGGTTTGCGTTCCCAACACAATCTAGTCGTCTATAAATAGCAATCAATGTTGCTCTTTATTCTACACCATTACTCAGAGGGTGGAAAGGATTAGAGACTGTTGATCTTCTCTTATTCCTTCCAATTCCAATTTTCTGTTTCATTCCACTTCTATTATTCCTTCCCGTTTCAAAGCCGCCCAACACAGAAAAATGGAATTCTCTGCTATCCCAACTGCATTATTAACCTCATCAAGTAACGCACTGCCACCCGTTCAGGTCGCACAACGTCGCCCAGAATCAGTTTTTCATCCTAGTGTTTGGGGAGATCATTTCCTTGTCTACACTTCTGCTGACATGGTAAAATTATTTGTATTGTTTTTCTTTGAATGAATATCTTTTTTCGATCATATTTAAATGAAAATTAATCACGCATTACGTACTAGTATATACTCTCCACATCATTCTAGCCTTCTAATAGTGTAAATTAATTTTAATTCACATTTGGTCCGTTACTTCAATGGCGAAATAGAGAACGGTGGAAAGGGAATACTAAAGAGTTTTGTTATTGGACAAATAATTTAGGACTTCTTTGTGTTTCGATCAAAGCAAATTGGGTTATCGAAAGGTAATTGATTTTCGCACTCCTTTTTTTTATGACCTGTAACGCCCCAACTTTCCGGAAGCAATATAAAATAAAATTTTAGAAAAATTTGCTAAATAAATATTATTTTTCAAAATAAAGTTTAACTATTACAGTCACAAAATAAATTTACTGATTCAAAATACATTAATTTCTGAGCTGACTATAGGTTTGATACAAATCCGAAACATACTCGATCTTCGTTCCTGATATTCTTTCCGTGTTGAACTGCAACATCTTTGAATTCTCTCCATTGAATCCTGCGCCCATTGGCAAATTGATCGTCGAAGCAAACGATTTGTCAGGATACAGACGTATCCGTGAGTGATAAATCACCCAGTAGAATAATTCAACCCAACTACCCCCCTTATTGTACACTTAGCAAGCAGCATGATAATAATAGTGCGAAAAAGTAAAACAGAGTTTGTTCCACATAAACAGTTTATTACTATCCATTAACTTGACGTGTAATCTAAGATCTCCTCCGCGGGATCTTTCCTCCCCAACCGCTAGCTATGCTCTGTCCCATGAGCTCACTTTCTTTTGCTGTCGCGGATTGCACCTAAGTTATGTACCCAGTGTGTATCCCTCTCATTACAACAAAAGAAAGCTTATCATGCCCGAATAATAATTAGGATTCGCCTATCTTATTGCACCACATCACAATCATCATATTCATCACTGGGCTTACTTTGCCAGTATAAATTCATCACTGGACACCCGCCAGTTTCAATTCATCACTGGGCTAACTTTGCCAGTTTCAAACTATCACATCGAACTCATCACATCTCAAAATCCCGCTTGCAGGCATTTTAAAGAAAACAAAACTTTTCAATTCATCCATTACCTAGCATCGTCTAAGTGAACTCTATTCCCATACCACCCCATGTCTCTAGGGTCCATTCTAACATTCAAATCAAGTGTCAGTGCAATATACAATTAAATCAAATAATAATTAAAACAATTAACGAGTAATGCAATCACACAACTTTTTATAAATGGGCCGTTGCCCTTACTCTTGTATGGCCAAGATGATAATAAGTAAGAGCTTTTTAAAAGAATTTTAAAAATTCTAGACTCTCATTAATTATTTCTAAGTAATTAAATTAATTTAAAACTAATTTAATGCATTAATTGGGTAAAACTATTAAAATAATTAACATGATCTGATTAAGAATCCTAGAGGTCCTATGCAACCAATTGAGTATCAAAAGTTGGGTTCGGAGGGTCGCGAAATTATTTTAAATGAAGACGTTAAATAAAATGGCCGAAAGTTAAGTAAATAGATAATAAATAATTTACTAATTAAAATATGTTGAGGTTAATACAGTTTCATCTTCGGAATGTAGGGAGTCTAAATAAAATTACTCGTGCATTAATAATAAGGTTTATATGGTCGTAAGGTAATTTTAATTGGAAACACTATAAAAATAACAATAAATAGTAATTTAAATAAAAAAATATTAATTTAACAAGATATCATGTTTGAGATGCAAGGAGTTTAGGAAAAATTAGTTTGGGTGTTAAAACATTGTTTGAAAGGTTGCAAAGATTTTTCGTTTGTAAACTTTGATAGATAAATAATAAATAATTTAATAAATAGATAATTAAATAAAAAAATATGATCTTAACAAATTATGATCTTTGAGGTGTGAAAAGTCGAAGAAAAATAGTCCGGGCATCAAAAATGAGATTTGGAAGGTCGCAAAGTTGTTTCGAAACATTTAAAACCAACTCAATCTGCAAGATAAATTAAACTGATATAATTAATACGTTTTATACTAAGTTGATATTACATTGTTAGAATATAATATCAATTCCGTAGTTTTTTATAATATTAATATCAGAAAGATTTTAAAATAATTATCATAAGGGTCATCTTCGTCATAAATAATTACAAATAAAGTGTTGAACTCAAAAATAATATCATAATGGTGAATACGGCAGAAAACCCCACAGTGAACTATATTTATTTTTTGTTCGGGATATAGGGTTAAGCATATAAACACTTAATATACTTGGAGAAGAGGTTGGATAGGATTATAGTATCTTGAATTGGATCGGATTGATTTAAAAATGAATCATGAATTTTGGAGAAGAAGACTTCGGATTCCTTTGATCGGGAGACTTTGAGATCGAATTGAGAGATGTTTGGCGGTGCTAGGGGTCGTAGGAGATGTTTGGATTGATCAATTTGAGTTGATTTCGGTTCTCACACCTATCCTAGATGCGAATGTACTTTCTTGAGGTAACAAAAATAAATTTTAATTTAAAAAAAAAGTAATAAAGTTATAAGTAACAAGATAAGTACTTTTTTGTTAGACAAATCAATACAATTCCAAACCATCAACAAATGTATTCATAAAAGTTCAACTCACGATCTCATTATACCTAAGTGTAGTTATGCAACAATTAAACCAACAGATTTGATGTTCTGGCCCACATAATAATGTTAATACATGGTTATATTTGTTTGTTTGTTTTTTTTTAAATTTTTTGGCAGGAAGTGGATATCAACATGAAGCAAAGTCATCAACAGCTTAAAGAAAATGTGAGAAAGCAGCTAGTGAAAGCAAAGGGTAAATGTTCACAACAGCTAGACCTTATTGATGCGATTCAGCGCCTTGGCGTGGCCTACCATTTTGAAATAGAGATTGAGCAAGGATTACATGAAATATATGAAACCTATCATCAAAGTGGTCACAAAAATGTCAACAATGATGAGGATCTTTACATTACTGCTCTCTCGTTTCGATTACTGAGACAACACGGATATCGTGTCTCTTGTGGTAAGTCACCTTTGTCTGTTGTACAATTAAGGAAAGTGATTTTTTTAACGGCAATGGAAAATTACATTGTTATTAAAGATAAACAATGAAATCGAGAACGATCAATAGAGAAAAAAAATTACATGAGTGCTTTAGAGAATGCATATATATTGTTTAAGTGCTGTTATCGCTAGAATTCAATTTACCCTTAAGCGTCAATTTTTTATAATAAGCAACAAGAAGAGAAACAAATAAATGTCATTACCATTATGGAAACAGATTTCCATCCATAGTATCAAAAAGTAGGTCACAGTAAGCCAAAAAAAAAACACGAGCATATACATGACGATAAAGCTCTTTTTGACTACTACTAAATACCGATAGTCGCATGGGTCATAATATATAATTGCATAGAATATATATAACTATATCGTCCATTAAAATAGACACCGGTGATACTGTATTATATTTCCTCTCTAGTTTGGAAAAAATAATTGCCTTTATAACTACTTTCATGAAAGTTTTTGAAGCCGGAACTACTAATTCTTGTTACAATCGCCGATAGTTTTCATATTTCTAATATACTGTTTTTCAATTGATCATGTTTCTGAATGGTTTATGCAGATGTATTCAACAAATTCAAGGACAATGAAGGGAAATTTAAGGAATCGTTGATTGGTGATGTGAGAGGATTATTGAGTTTGTACCAAGCTACATTTCTGAGTGTACATCAAGAAGACATACTAGATGAAGCAATGGAATTTACCACCAGTCACCTCAATTCTGCACTACCGAACTTGAGCAATAATCCAATTGCGGCACAAGTAGTTCATGCTCTATATCAGCCCATCCACAAGGGCTTGACAAGGCTCGAGTCAAGGCTTTTTATTTCCTTCTATCAAAAAGATGATTCCCACAATAAAGTTCTATTGGATTTTGCAAAATTGGATTTCAACTTATTGCAGAAATTGCACCAGAAGGAGTTAAGCGAAATCACAAGGTGGGTATAATACTACTTGTTCAATAAGTCTCTCTAGAAACTCTTCTTTTTGGCATTTCAAAAAAAAAAAAAATGCTACATTATCGGTTCATCTTCATAACGAAATTCATAATTTTTGAAACACAGTCAATTCATTTCATAACAATGCCCGAAAGCAATACAGATTTTATCAAAAAATACAAGAATGAGTCAAAACTAACTAGACTTTGACACAGGCACCCCCTGCAAAAGTAAGACCTGCGAACTCGCCAGATGAGAACCAATCAAGGCCTAGATCGTAGAGAATCCAAACGGATCGGACCCCAACTCAAACCTGATAAGCGCATATGAAATCTGGACGGTGAGAGCTGTTCACCGGAACAAAGGTCAGAGCATACCCCTCACCGACAACAGCACCCGGACAAACCACAACCCACCAACAACCCCAAACTCGGACGATCCTCAAAAGGCGCTGATTATTCGCCCACCACCTCTTCCTCACCAGATTTGGGGAACCCAAACTGGTACCAAACCGGATTGATTTGGGGGAAATCCAAATCAGCCGGTAGAATCCGAGCCAAACGGCCGGAAAAAGAAAGACAATGAAAGAAAAAAAACAAAATAACTAAACCTCAACGCCCCCCCACCTCGCCGAAATTCATATGAGATAGATTTGAAAGAAAAATAAATAAAAAAAACAAAATAACGAAATTCATAATTTATGAAAGAAAAAAAAAATACAATTTTGCAAATTCATTCCACCCCCTACCCCTCTCAATTCCCCACTCCTATAGGACCGATTGATTTCCTCGTAACAAATGAGATAGATTTGAAACTTGTAGTTGAGATAAAGTTCATTCAGTCCTCCAATTGAGATGAATTGAAGAAGAAAAAGAAAATTTGCCTAAAAGAAGAAGAAGAAAAATACTACTAGTACAGTCGAGAAGAATTTGTTTTCTATCCAAAACAGGGCATTAATACATTGGATTGGATGATCTTATATTTTTCATGGTTCAATTTTTGGTTTAGGTGGTGGAAAGAATTGGACGTTGCAAGGACACTACCTTTTGCAAGAGACAGAGTGGTGGAGTTGTACTTTTGGACATTGGGAGTGTACTTTGAGCCTCAATATGTTCTTGCTAGAAGAATTCTAACCAAAATGATTTGTTTGGTTTCGATTATTGATGACATCTATGATGCTAGCCAGGCTACCATCGAAGAACTTGTGCTCTTCAATGAGGCAATTCAAAGGTTAAATTCCCCCTCTCCCTCTCCCTCGTGATCTAAATTTTGATTTTACCGATTATAAGAATCGAAACCTCTATGGAATGTTCAAGTTGAGATTTTAAGACCATGTTTGAATCTTGAATTTGTGATAGAATTTGCATCATAGGAAAATGTTTTTTGTACTCTACTACTTTCTTATAAATGCTGTCAAAAAATTGTCTTTTGGTCCTTCATATCACACCACTACAAAAAAAAAAACAAAAGAAAGAGCGACAGTGACAAAAATATTGTCACTAAGTTGTCACTAAAAGTGTGTTGCTAAAAATTTTTAATGGCAGCTTTTCACCTAAAGTGACAAATAGTTGTCACTCAGTTTGAGGTGCTTAATTTTAGGTCCAGATTTTAGATTGTAAGCTACTAAAAAGTTAATTTCCGTTTTTTTCAGTTAACAGTACTAGTTCTACTTATAACTTATTAATCGTAATCTAAAGTTTTATCTAAATCGGTTTCCACAGCAATAGCCATACCCCTTAGTCATTTCCCAAAACCTATTTGATTTTCAGGTGGGAAGTTAGTTCGTTGGATCAACTTCCGGACTACATGAAAGTTGTTTATCAAGCGGTTTTGGATGCTTACAACATGATTGATGAAGAAATGGCCAAGCAAGGAAAACCATACGCAATCTACTATGCAAAATCCGCAGTTTGTCTCGAAATAACTTACTTGTTTTATTATATTATATTAGTAAAAATATTGAAATTCCGTCCAATATTCACTCATTGATTGTTCTCGAATTCCAGCTGAAAGATATGGTCAGAGGATACTTTGCTGAAGCCAAATGGTACCACGAAGGCTATGTTCCAAGTTTCGAAGAGTATATGCCAACTGCAATATTGAGCGGTGGTCAACAAGCGCTTGCAATCACTTTCCTTCTTGGAATGGGAGAGTTGGCGACCAAAGAGGCCCTTGATTGGCTATATACTGATCCTTTAATTGTTCAAGGTGCATCAGTGGTAGGCAGGCTCATGGATGATGTGGTAGGCCATGAGGTAAGATAGAATGTGTTTTCAGATCGGGATACATATAGTGTATCGTTTTTTTCATTTTATAAATCGTATCAAGATATATACGTATTGTATATCATAAGATACAGTAATCATAATTAATATAAAATTAAAAAGAATTTATACCTACGCATATATTGGGGAAAAAATGTTTTAAGAGTCGGTTTGAAGTCTATCAACTGGAGTATTTCACATTGAGGATTTTAATGCCTCAGTTTTTTTTTTGGTAAATGACTACTGCCTTAGTTATGGAAAGAAAAGAAGAGCTCTTTTATAAAAGGACAATGATTTTGGAACCAGTGCAAAGTGGAGCACCTGCGTATAAAAGTGGAGTGCTAAAATCAATTTCCTATATGATTCAAGCAAAATATAATCGAAGTACGGTCCTTTTTTCTATTGCCAAAGAGAGGATCATTTTCGTGCCTTTAACTTATGTAGTAGGGGCAAAATAATGCTACCTTTAATGTAACAATGTGAGTTGGAGTCACAAGAATCAGCCTTTTAATATTAGGGTTGGCTTTGTCGGCGGTTTTGTTAATGGCATTAAATAACTGTCATTAAAAGACACTTTTAACGGCATTAATAAGACCGCCAGAAATAATTGCTCTAAAACGGCGGTTTTTCTGGGACTGTTTTTTTGAAGACTTTTACCGGCGGTATTTTAAAGGAACAACAAAAATTAGGAACAAGGTTATGCAAGCTCAAGGAAAAATGTCATTATTCAGCACATATTTATAAGCCTACGTTCTTGTGAACTGTCAATCTTTGTAATATAATCATGCCTGTTCTGGAAAGAGGTTGCATATCTACTTGATCCTCTATACCCAAGTAACTCATGTCCTAACAAATTGTCATGAGTCTCATGACACATGATCAAGTCTCCAGATTCAATCTGTTTTCAAAGATTAATAAATTTTCTTTGCTATTAAAAAAAAAGTCTCAAGATTCGAGATTCAAAGGCTATCAATGAATAAAAACACGGGGAGGAGTTTTTATAGGAGTACATACTACCTTTTAATCATGCTAACACATTTGTGCGATGGTGCAATTACAGTTTGAGCAAAAGAGAGGTCACGTAGCCTCGGCAGTTGAATGCTATATGAAACAACATGGTGTAACAGAAAAAGTGGTAATTGTTGAATTTGGAAAGCGAGTTACAAATGTATGGAAAGACATGAACTCAGAGTGCCTCAACCCAACTGCTGCTCCAATGCCTCTCCTCGTGCGAGTTCTCAATCTTGCGCGCGTGGTTTATGTTATTTACCATGATGGAGATATTTACACTCATTCTAAAACCAAGCTCAAGGAATATGTGACCTCAGTGCTCGTTGACTCTGTGCCAATTTGAAATCTCTGCAACAGGTTGAGCGTGAAGATCAAGTAATATGAACACTTATCTGTATCGATTTCTATGTCGTCAAATAAAACATATATAATGAACACTTATGTTTATTATTATAGATTGCTCTAGTACTGGTTGAAGAACTAAAGCTAGAGATGCTTCTAAAGGCCTTGTTTTGATCAAATAAACCAGTGGAATGCATGCTTTTGTTGTTTTTTAAGCTAGGTTTAGGGATCCTCCGTGTTTATTGCGTGCAATGTACGGATTATTCCATCCAGAAATAAAGTTGTATTTGCTGTTGTTTAAACGCCTACCAAATCGTCTTCGGGGTATTTTGCTTATATGATGATCACTTGTTCGGATTTTTTAATCCAAGGAGCTTTTCCATTATTTTGGTCAAACGTTTTGACAAGAAAAATGGAAACAGTACGATCATTGTCTCATCAAAAAAACACCTAAATCCTAAATCAAGACCACTTAGTGAACCCTTAGGAATTTTTTTTTTTTTTGGGGCAAGGTAAAATTTTATTAGAAACCCACATTACACAAATTAGGGGCATACCCCTAATCCAACATAACAAACAAGACCTAAGGGGCATTCCCCAAAGAGAAAAACAATAGACATGAATTTAAGAGTTTACATGAATATCAGAGGCAACTACACTAATAATCTAATCTGGAGTAGAACTCATTCCTTGAAAAATGCACCTATTCTTCTCCCTCCACAATTGGTAAACAAGTGCAACACAAGACAACTTCACCAAAAGGCTTTGTAGGTTAGCACCACCCCTATGAACATTGATCTACTGGATCTCATTGAGCAAAAGGAAGCAAGACCAATGGATGCTATTTTTCACCAAAAAGTATTGCCACTCACAAATGGAAAACAGGCAACCAAAGAACAAGTGCTCATACACTTGTATGCTAAGGCATTTTTAGTGAGATGCAGAGTTCTTGGTTGAGTTTAGAAGATTAGACCACCTAGCTTTAATTTTTATGCACTTGTTTGCTAAGGCATTTTTAAGGGGTTCTGACATGCAGGTCCTCTTTTGTAAGACTATAGCCGTCCAAGCCCTCTGCCAAACATGAATTAACTATCTAGGCCCTTTTTCTCCTAATCCTAGCTATCATATAAAGAGTGGAAGGAACATCACATGCATTGCAGTACCCAATTCATGAAATTTCGCCCAATACTAGCTCATTGTCATCAAAATTCCAGTTGAAAGATTTGGTTGGAGTATACTTGACTGAAGCCAAATGGTGTCACAAAGGCTATGTTCCAAGTATGTATGAGCATATGCCAATTGCACTACTGAGTTGTGGCCACCAAGCTTTTACATCCCCTTTGAATTTGCAAGCGCATCTGATGTGAAGTGTTCTATGATTTATATATGGGCATCCAATGTAGCTAATTAACTACATTATTCTTCTTTCTTCATTACTAAAGTGATGTTCATCAGTCAATCCACACAACTAAAAATAAAAAAGGTTCAAGTCCTGTGAACATCTTTGCAAATTTACAAACCCCGAATTATGCTTCCTGTTTATGTCTAGTTGAATTTTTGTGGACCTCGAATAATGAAAGGAATTGGGAAAGCAAATCTAAGTCCTTGACATGTTACAAAGCCAGGTTGGCATCAGCCAGAAATTCCACCACCGCCTACTCTGCCTACGAATTACCGGCGGCATCAATGCCCTCCTCAGGATCTCTTTGTCTGCACGGTGCCTTCTCAACCCGTTTCCAGGTACTGGAATCTGGTGACGAACACCTTGGACCGGTCTTGAGTTACATGATGATGAGCGTGTACACATGTGCTGAGGGCCTGAGGCCTAGGAATGAAGGAAGAGTTGATACCTTTAACAAGCTTAGCATTAGCATGGAATTCCTAAAAAAATTGAACCAGATCATCCTTCATAAAACTCCAAGCTTTTTTGATGAAACTGAAGTTAAAACCATCAGGCCCTGGAACCTTTGAGCTATGACAGTCTTTGATTGCAGCAAGAATTTCCTCGAGGGCAAATTCTCGTTCCAGAAGGCTAGCTGATGTAGGACAAAGCATTCTGGGAAATGAGCCTTCAATAAAAGATCGATTCAGCTTGAATTCCTCAAGTGAAAATTTTGGAAAAATGATTGACAGCAGCTGCTTTAATCTGTATTGGATCTTCAATTACAACACTGTCCACTTTGATAGAGCCAATGAGGTTTCTTTTGAATCTGTAATAAATTGGCCATGATTTGAAAAAAATTGTGTTTCTGTCCCCAAGCTTCAACTAGTTAATTCTTGATTTTTGCCTCCACAATGTTTCAGCCAATCTATTGCATTTCCAAAATTCACTCTTAAGAGATCGTTTAGAAAGCTTTTCCTCAGAAGTAAGAACCCTTTCTTCACTGAGAATATCCATCTGATGAAGCTTCTCTTCTAACACTTGTGGCTTGACATTGATATCTCCAAAAACTTCCTTGTTCCACACTTATAATTTTTCCTTGACTGCCTTCAGTTTTTGCACGAGCATGAAACCAGACCAGCCATGAACGATTGAACAGTTCCAGATTTCTTTAGCCAAGGACATGCAAGAGGGATTTGAGAGCCCAGCATCTTGGAACCTGAAGGGCTTGGGACTCCAATTCCTGGAGTCTTCAGAAAGCATATTGGGGGAGTGATCCGAGATAGGCCTATGGAGCCCCCATTGGGCGAGATTAAATTTGTACAAAAACTCTTGAGAAAGAAGAAATCTGTCAATTCTGCTTTGAATTTCCACATCCTGGAAATTAGACCAAGTGAATTTCCTGCCAAGTAAGGGGAGATCTTGGAGTTCCATGATATTGATGAAGTCAAAGAAATCCCTCATGTCTCTATCCATCCTAGTGCACCCAACCCTTTCAGAGATAGATTTTATTGAGTTGAAATCCCCACCTACACACCATGGTAACTGTAATGTACTGTACTTTTTAGGCCGAGGGCAAGTTCCATCCACAGATTCCTTCTACTGATGGGATCATTGGGAGCATAAATATTCAGGAAAACACATTGGAAGCCATTTCTTGAGTACCTTCAACTAGAATGTAGTGCTTGTGAGAAGTTATTGCATGAGGCTTGAAAATTTCAGAGTTCCAGGGAGTTAAGAGACCCCCAGAGGCCGCTTCAGAACTTGAGATAGAGAGGCCCACATCAGGATTACCCCAAATTCTCTGAATTACAGCTTGCAACACATTCTCTAATTTTGATTCTTGAATAAATATAAAACATCAGGCTTCCTATGCTTAACAAGCTTGGATAGGAATTTTTCTTTTTTTTTTTTAGATTAATTACTACCCAATCCTCTTATATTCCAAGAAATAATCTTCATTGAAAACGATTAACCAAGAGCCACCGAAGTACATAGATTTAGGAGCAATCTCTAGAAACCCCCCATCATCTTAGAGTATTCAATAGCCTCATTTTCAATCATTTTGAACAGAGTAGGATTATCAATTAATAAGCCCATTATAGTGTAGAAACAAAGAAACAAAGGAAATGTCCATCTAAGAGAAGAATACCTACGTACAAGTGGGAAGAATAGTACACGTGATCTCCCAGTGAGATATAAGAGTCCTGACTAACTGAACTAGCCTAGGTTGGTGCAAAAGATAAGTTTTTCTTTTTTTTTTTTGATTAGTGCAAAAGATAAGTTGTCCTTGGCAGAAAAATAAGTTTTTGGGAGCTTTGCTTAGTAAAGAACATATATAGGTAATATTAGGATATTAATCACATGGAAATGTTTAGAATTTTTGTTTATGTTGCTAAATGGTTGCTGGGGTTGGGAGAACGTCAGTTTGCATGCTTGAATTGCTTAGGCTGCTCTTGATCTTGATGCTGCTATTTGCAAGGTTGCTCAATTCGAGACGAGTAGTGTAATGGCTTCTTCTGCTGCCATGGTTGAAGCAGAAACTTGCTTGAATGCACTGAGGTGGAGACCTCTCTCTCTCTCTAAACATCTCCTCTGATAGGGTTTTCTTTCCTCGGCAGCGACGGTGGAGGCGCCTCCCTCCCTCCTCCCCAGGCTCCTTTTTCCTCCTTTCGATCTCCCGCTATCTCTCTCTCTGCTTCCTCTCCTTTCTTGATCGAGATCATCTTCCGTTTTTCCTATTTCCGTCTGTGCCCTCTTTTGCGGGGAGGGCGTGGCGGTGGTGTGTGGTGCACTCCGTCACCTACTGGAGGTTTCCTTGGCTATCTTTGGAGACCTAGCAGTGTTGGATGTTTCAGATGTTTGGTGGTCGTGGGCGGCGGTGTGTTGGTGTTTGATCTGGTTTGTCTGGGTGGAGGCGACGGGCGGTGGTGTGGTGGAGGTGGAGGTGTTGTTAGTTTTTTCTAATCTCTATTTTAATTTGCAGGTTTTTTCAAAAAACGATTGGCGAAGATGGCGGTCTGATCGGTTCGATTTCTCTCCGGTGGTGGCGAGGTGGTTGCGGTCCCCATGGATGGGTTGATCTTGGTCGTCTTTGTGTGTTGAATTCCAGCCGGCAGCCTTTCTAAGCTCTCATTCAGGCGAGAGGCCGACAATTCGTCTCTTCTGGTTCGATGTTGCTGTTGTTGAAGATCGTGTTGTTGAAAGGGATTATTCGGAGTTATGGCAGATGGTGGTGGTGGTTGGCCCTCGGGCCCTGACTGCCTCGGCTTTCACTTTCGTAGGCTGGCTCCTGCCGCCAGTCTCTACATCTGGAGAGGTCGGCTCAGCTTAACAACGAGGCTGGGCTCCGATGGTTTATACAACAGTGGTTGTTGGTGTAATTAGGGTTTTGCATGTGGGATGGTTTAGGTGGACCGGTCCAGGCTTGGGCCGGGTCTTGGGTGTTTGGGTTGTCTTTGTTTAATTTGGGTTTGGGTTGTGCTTAATGTATTTTCTATTGTGGACCTTGGTAGACCTTTGGGTATTTTGGACTTTGCCCTTATGGTGTATTATCTAACTGTTTGTTGAATTCCCTTCCTCTTTTCCCGTTTTTAATAAAATTCATCCTTTGCGGATAAAAAAAATGCACTGAGGTGGTCTTCAAAACCAGCTAATTTTCTGGAGATTCTATCTTCACTCGATTGCTTAATTTTGGTGCAGTCCCTGAAGAAAGGAATTCTTGTGGAAGCTTAATGGAGTCCATTTTGGTTGATCTTATTAATTGCTGCATTTGAATCCATTGTCGTTTAGTAAACACGATTTGTTAAAACTGCTACAAGAAGAAGTATTGGCTAATTTTATTTTATTTTTCCAAACAACAAAAGAAATTTTATTAATTTTTGAAATAACCATTACAAAGACTAAAGTAAACAAGGATAAGACGGCGTCACAACATTCGGCAAACATCCCAATGAGGTCGACAAGGATGAAGAGTGTGGACCAATATGATCAGTAAATGGCAAAAAGAATATAAGCCTTAGAACAATCATATGCTACCATGACCCAAAACGAGAAAAAAAAATTAGTCTAAGGCCATTCACAGTGGTATAATAAAAAAAGAATAACCAAAAGTTGACACATCAGCTTTTGATTATTCACTTAAGAGGTTGTTAAGCTTAACATTTTTTTTTTTTTGCTCCGCAAAAGGAACTTTTATTAATCTCGAAGGGGTACATCGAGGATAAAGCAAAAATTACAAAGAGCTATACGCATAGAAAATATCCAACCAGAGTTGGCTAAAACACCTCTTTTATCCAATCTACATCTTCATTTTTCGAATCCCATCCAGGTACCATTTGAAATCCCTCACTGTGTAGATCTTGATATTGAACTTCGTCTTCATCCACATAGCTACTCTAGTTTTAACTAAATCTTTTCGAATCCCATCTAAGATTAACAATGTTGATTTTCATAATGGTCACTTCTAGTCCATAATCAAAATAAGGGGTCAACTACAATTTCACTGTCTCTTCTCTCCCCTTCTGTTTCTCGCCATTCACTTAATTTCCTCCATTTATGTTTTAATTTTGGGGGAAAATCGGTGACTTTCTTCTCTCCTACTATGAATTTTTATTTTTGTTTTTATTTTTTTGGGGGACAATAAAAATGCGAAAGAATAGTGAAATACATTAATCCGGCGATGATGGGTTAAATTGTAAATAATCGAGAGATATGAGTTTCACTTTTGGAGGGAAAGAAAGAGAAATAGTTTGTGGGTGAAGTGAAAAAGATATAGAGCAGGCGAAGAAGAGAATAAGAAAATACTAGTTGAAACACGCGTATATACAAATATTGGAACTAATTAACTTATACAAATTTTGGAACTAATTAACACGTGTCCACAAATTTTGATTATTGAAAAATATTGCTAGTTTTGGTTATCCAAAATTCAAAATTTGATTATTTCTAAGGATGTTGTTAAGTTTGATTATACTATTGTGAGCCATTTTTTACACCAACATTATTAACTTTAAAAATAATTGACTTTTGATTATACCACTATGGATAGCCTAAGAACAATCATAATTATATGTCAATTAGGATTGTTTACGTAGATGGGGGTTGGGATAAAGTCAGTTTGCAAGCTTTGATTGCACTACAAGAAATTTGCTCTTCGGAGACGAATGAAAATCGATCATCACAGATTGCATGTTTTTTCGTCACAAATAGTATGAGTGACAGAATTTTTTTTGTTGACCAAAGGTTGTCAAGGATTCCCACCTGATGACGAAATTTGTTTTTCATCACATATAGTATTTTATGATGACGAAATATTTCCTCGGCAAAAGTGAATAATTGGTGAAATTTTTTTTCCTCGCCTACTTTTTCACACAACAAATTTAGCCACCAATTTTTCTTTTTGGCAACGAAAAATTTGTTGCCAAAGGTGATTCATCGGTGACGAAATTTTTTGTCGCCAATATAAGAAATCGGTGACAATTTTTCGTCACAAAAGATATTTTCATGTGGCAAAAAAAATCCAATTTCTTGCTCCAGCGAGGTTTCAAACCCAAGTTTTCTAAGATTTACATGCAAATTTTGTCCAACTACACCAAATACACTTTTTGGTATATAATTGGAATATTTAATATATACGTACGTTTAACATAAAAATATATTTTGAACCTTTAAATATGAAAATTAGCGATTTTGATAAACATGAGAGTTGTAGCGGTTTGTGTTATTGTTCAAATCCAATTTTATTTATCTCAATAGGAATTCTGAGCAAAGAGTTATGCTAGAAATACATTCAATGACGAAGTGCAATCTCGTTATAAATTTTGTCATCAGAGACATCAATTTGGCAGTAAAATACATTTTTCAACACTCCGAAAGCGTCAAAAAGGAGACGTGCGCAATAATTTTTTTAAAGATAACTGCTCAAAGAGTGGCTAATTAATGTATGATATCAAAAACACTACTCTATAAAGTAAAACTGCTCAAAGAGTGGCTAATTAATGTATGATAGCTTCCTAAAAACGAAAAAGAGTACTCTATGAAGTCAAACGCTCAAAGAAGTGGAAGAAGTGGCTGCTCAAAGAAGTGGGCTAAGTAATTTATGGTATCAAAAAGACTACTCTACGGAGTAAAAGTACTACTCAAAGAAGGGAAAATCTTCAATACGCACTCTTTTAAGGTGCGTATCATATGTACTTATTTTATGGTCTATATTGTGCCACCTCATAAAAAATTACCTGTTGAACCGGTCATTCATAACATTTTAGGTCTATTATAACTTTTATACCAAAAATTCGTAACTTTTTATTCATAACATTTTTCTTACAAATCATAACCTTTTCGTGCATATCGTAACTTTTACACTAATTAATTGTAACCTTTTTAGAATCATAACATTATAGTGTGTTTCATAACTTTATAAAAAAAATCGTAACATTTTCAGTTCGTAACATTTTCACTATGGAATCGTAACATTTTAATCCATTTCATAACTTTTTAATAACGTATAATCAGTTGTGCAATTGATTACTTAATCAATTTTTTTTAACGGTAGTTAATCAAAATATAATCTATTATGTCAATGTTCAATTCCATAATCAATTAGACTTTATAATTGATTTTTCAATTGATTAGACATCATAATCAAATATATAACTGATTTTGCAATTTTGTAAATAGAAATTATAAGGGAGACTTAAATAATCATCCTCAAAACTCACTATTTGTAGAATTTCATCTTGCTTAATTTTGGCACTTATGTTTTCATTCTCACTCTCTTTTAATACCAGAAGTGCCCTTTTATTATATATATATATATATAGCCATGAATATTGGGACGACAAATTAACTCCTCTCGTCCTCGCGTTTTTACCGGTGACGGATCCCCCAAAATTTTCGCTTCTCAATCCCGAGAATCTTGATATCCCCATAACCAATCCATTTAAATTCTTGCTCCCTATCCTAAAATCGTTCACGTACGGCAGAAACTCATTCCAATCGAAAACCCATACTAGTCGTCTTGGTTGCGAATTCTGGCGATGAAGAACGGCCCCACCTCCTCCACGGTTCCACCTCCTACCTCCTCCTCAGCGTCGTACTCTTGCGGAAGCTCCAGACAAAACTTAGGGGATAGATGCAGTTTTGACTCACCATCGATCTGTACCCCTGTCAACGACGACATTTTTCCGGTCGTCATTCAATCGCCTATCGTTATTCTCACATGCATCAGCGGTATATTTGAGTTTTAGTGTTCTCACGTTTCTTTATGTGGATCTCGCCGTCGATGAGTGTCGTCGCTGTCCTGACAATCCGGCATTTTTTAGGCATTGTTTTCACGATCTAGGTCTGCGATTTTGAACTCAAAATTGGGTTTTAGATAGTTAAACTCTTGAAAAGAAATTCCAATTTTTGCAACAGACTTGTGTATGTTTTTTTTTTTTTTTGATTGTTTCATTTTCAATTGGCAAGGGCTGGGTTGAGTCACCGGTGGTCGGTGAGAGTTAGGCCTGGATCTCGAAATCATGAGGGTAATTTAACCATGGTAATACCTGTTTTGATGGTAAATTATTACTTCATTTACCATGATTTACCATGAAATATGTTTGTCTATATTCTTATCATTTCATGATTAATTATTTAGATCGTTTACCATGAAACTATTTCATGATTAATTATTTGGACCGTTTACCATGAAACTAGTCCGGCGAAAATCCACCCCAAACCGGCAAAAATCCACACTAGTTCGGCCTCCATTGTTGCGAAGTCCATGGAAGAAAAACAACGCGGTCGCAGTGGTGGCCGTGGTCGGAGTTAATGCCACAGAAGGCCACAATCTGGGTTTTTCGATTTTGGTTTTGTTTAGTTTTATTCTATTAATTCATGATAAATTATTTATTTTATTTACCACGAAATATGTTTGTCTATGTTCCTATCATTTCATGGTTAATTTTTTGGAATGTTTACCATGAAACTATTTCATGGTTAATTGATTATTTGCCTAGGTTCTAAATATTTCACTTTGTAAATGTAGATGGTTTATTTACCATGATATCGGCTTAGACATCATTTAAATAATTTGAACATTTGAAATTTTGAAATCTTGCAATCTTCCTATGATATCTTATTCAATTGCAGAGATTGATATTCATTCCAATTCCCTTAATTTAGGAAATAATAAATGTATATCAACTCCTATAGATATCATAGTAAAAGGGTAATAATGGTAATTCACATATTGCAATGATGAAAACGTAAGCATGATAAAACGGCGGGATGAATTCTTACATGACATGAATAAAGAGGATGAATATTTAAATATTCCTATTTTTAAGTTTGAAAATAGGTCTTTATTTTTTAATTACTTATTTGAGAAAATGGAACGGGGCTTCAATTCTCTCCTTTAAACCTTTAAAGCTAGAAGAGAAAAAAAAAAAAGGATGGTTAAAGGGGACTCGTGAATTCTGTAGGCCAGGGCGAGCTGCCCTACAAGGGTGTAATGCGGCCGATCTGGTTATTCATTTCGGCAATGGATGAGCACTAGACGGTTCTGATCACTAGGAAGTTGAATTAAATTTGAACCGTTTGTAACGAAATGGACGGCCAGATCGGCTGCAGTACAAGCTGTGCAGTATAGAATTTCAAGTCCGAAAAAAGGTTGGTGGTGTAACTCTGAATTTAGAATTAAAACACTTGCATCATTGGCTGGATAATTGTATTTTGCAAGAATGCCTCGTGAGAGTTTGCATTCCCAACAGATTCAGGTGGTCTATAAATAGCAAGCATTGTTGCTCTTTATTCTACATCCAGAGGGTGGAAAGGATTAGAGACTGTTCTTTTTGGTTCATACCTCTTCTCTTATTCCTTCCAATTCCCATTTTCTGGTTCATTCCTCGATCTCTTATTCCTTTTTTTTTTCTCGGCAAAAGAAACATTTTATATAAACTCAAAGGGGTACATTGAGGAGAAAGTACAACAAGAAAAAACTATCCAACCAAAGTTGGATAGAAAGAAACACCTAAAGATTGCATTACAACTTCACTTTTCGTATCCCATCAAGATACCCTTTGATGTCCTTCACTATGTAAATCTTGATATCAAACTTAGTTTTCATCTACATAGCTACTCTTGTTTTAATTAAATCTACCACTTCCAAAGCCTGAGGTGATATATTGTTGAAAATATATCCATTCCTCCCTATCCAGATAGACCAAAGGGTTGCAGAGAAACACACCTCCCAGATACATTTCTCCAAGTTCCGAAACCTATTCTCAAACCACCAAGATGCTAGTTCAGCTAATGAAGATGGGCATGCCCGCTGGATTCTTCACCAGTCCAGAATATTTGACCAAATTTCCCATGAACACCGACAGTGTAAGAGCAAGTGTTGGTAGTCTCCACTTGCTCGCTACAAAATGGGCACAGAGCCAATTGAGTCTCCGAAATCAAATTCCTATTTAGAAGCACTGACCTTGTTGCAACTCTTCCTTGAATGGCCATCCACGAAAAAATTTCCACCTTCGGGGGGCTTAGGTTCTTCCACAGTGAGCCTTAAACAATATTACGAGATTGAGTCTGAATTTCCCATTGTCTATACACTAAATTTACAGAAAATATCTTGTTTGCTGTCCATATCCACAATAGCGAATCAGATTTAGATGGGTCTAGAACCACTCCATGCAATCTTTGCTTCAGTTGTTCCAGTTCTAGACTCTCCCGCACATGCATTCTTCCCCTAAATTGCAAGTCCCAGTCACCGTTATCCCCTCCTACAAAAACACTTCTCAGGACCGCATCTTTTTGAGTAGACCGCAAGTACAGTCTGGGGAAGTCATCTTTAATAGCTGTATGCTCCCAAAATAGCGTGTCTCAACCTGAATTTACTTACACTTTGAATCCCTCCCGAATAGAGAAACCAAGGCTCGAATCAATATTGCCCATTGAACAAATGTCCTTCCAAATATTAGAGGTAGAACCATAGTTTTTTATGTACGGTCGCTACTACAATAAACCATAAAGATCACAACTATTAGTCGTGATTGTAAGTTTTGCATCACACTCCTGCTACTGTGATGGATTTGGGTGTGATTGTAAGTCATTCTCTTTTATCACGGTTATAAACCGTAATTGAAAGAGATAAACAATCACGGCCAAAAGGTGTAATCGATTCTCTTTTATCACAGTTATAAACTGTGATTGTTTCTCTTGGGCGTGATCGTTTATCTTTTCTGGGTGTGATTGTATGTCACTTTAGATCACGGTTTATAACCGTGATTGAAAGTTTAAAATGATCACACCACCATAAACTGAGATGAAAAACCATTGCGCGTGATCTTTTCTTTATATCACTAGACCATCTTTTCTTGTCATTATCAAGTTTCGAACTCATGCACCCTTAGTTGATTTCTCATGCCCTTACTACTAAGCTAGCCAAGAACTTCTGTTATATTAGGAAAACAAAAATATTTATACTTACTTCCTAAATTGAGAAAAAAATTTCTTTCTCTTAAAATTTGCTGAATTTTTTGAAATGCAATTAATATGATATTAAAATATATAAAAATACATATATAAACATTGTTTAAAAAAATTTTAAAATATGACAATAGATCTTTTGCCAATCAAAATTAGTTGTTGATCACCAAAAGATTTTATTGGGGCGAAAAATTTAGTTTTAGCTAGTAAATTTAGTAGACAATAGTGTTTTTTATTGTAGTGTGTGCTTTGTATTTTTATGAAAATTATCACAACCTATAAATTGTAACATTATAGGCAAACTTTAGATTTATTTTTTTTATAAACTAACCATTTCACATGGATTTTGTATTTATATTGAATTTCAATTTCAATAGTGGTTTCTCAATTGGATTTTAATCTTTTTCAAATAAGGCTAAGCCATAATAATATAATTATTTTTTTACCTAATGTGTCAAACATATACTTGGAATACATCCGAAATAACTAAATTTCACTACTACAATAAACCATAAAGATCACGGCTCGCCCACGTGAAAATCGAACACTAGTGGAACAGTCTGCCCGTCATCGAAGAAACAACTGGACACTGATGGAACCCAGTTGTGGGATTTGCCTTCTCTCTCTCTCTCTCTCTCTCTCTCTCTCTCTCTCTCGCAATCTTTTTGGGATGAGTGTAATTAAAGTTTATCTTCTTACCTTTTGTAAAAAAGAAAAAAAAACTTTTCAAAGTTCGTAAACGACATCGTTTTTTCCACATAACTTTTCAAAGTCTGCCTAAATGAGTACCAGCCTGTCCACGTGAAAATTCAGACTGCGCACCAAAATAGGTAGGCTTTTTATCTTGCCGTAAAAGTGAGATCATTTATCTCACCTTTTTCCGTGCTAAAGTTTTTTATCACGCTACAAGAGTGAGGTTATTTCTTTTTTATCTCGCCACAAGAGCGAGATCTTTTATCTCATTCTTTTCCGTCCTAAAATATTTTATCACGCCACAAAGGTGAGGTCTTTTCTCTTTTTTATCACACCACAAGGGTGAGGTCTTTTCTCTTTTATCTCGCCACAAGAGCGAGATATTTTATCTCATTTTTTTTCGCCCTAAAATCTTTTATCATGCCACAAGGGTGAGATTGTTTTTCTTTTATCTCACCGCAAGAGTGAGGTCTTTTATTTCGCACTAAAACCTACTTTTTATCTCAGCTTTGGACTTAAACTGAGATAAAAAAATTTAAGCACCACTTTTTATCACGCTTTCACTGAAAACCATGATCTTTGTGAATCTCTTTAGTGTGACGCATATCTATTATTGTAGTAGTGGGTAGCCAACATCGCTGGTCCAAATTATATTTCCCTTGAATAACCTTAACCCAAAGTGAATCCTTCTCATTTCCAAATCGCCACCGCCATTTAGTCAGAAGAGCCAAGTTCTGTTGTACCAACCTCTTGACTCCTAGGCCACAATTTTCCTTCCTCCTGGTAATCCCCTCCCAACTAACTAGGTGCATCTTCTTCTTGTCCAGTGTATCTCCCCAAAAAAATTGTCTTTGTAGTTTCTCTAGGATCCTTATCACTGTTGATGGCATTTTGAAAAGGGACATGTAGTAAATTGGCAAGGTGCTTGAGTTAGAATTGACAAGAGTTAATCTACCCCCTGTAGATATGGTTCTTGTTCGCCAAATGCTTAATCTCTTCTGAGTTCTTTCAATAACGGACTCCCACGTTTTGATCCTCCTTGGATTAGCTCCTAGAGGTAGTCCAAGGTATTTAATGGGCAAAAATTCTACTCTACACCCCATCACCCGAGCAAGGGCTGTTATATCCTCAAGTTGAACCTTTACACCACAGATGAAGCTCTTAAAGTAATTTATTTTCAGGCCAGACATCAACTGAAAGCACCTAAGAATCCTCTTAATATTTGTCATCTCCTCCATATTATTGTTGCAGAACAAGATTGTATCATCCGCGAACTGAAGATGAGAAATAGTCACTCCATTAGTTCCCAACTTAATCCCTTTAATGATATTTTTCAATCGGGCTCTTTCCAGCATAATGTTGAGTGCTTCAACTACAATGTTGAAAAGAAAAGGAGATAAGGGGTCCCCCTGTCTCAGTCCTTTCTGAGTTTGGAACTCTTGAGTGGCTGACCCATTAATCAAGACAGACATAAAAACTGAGGAGCAACATTCCCTAATCCACCCGCACTACCTTTCCTCAAAGCCCACCTTCTTAAGCATATCCAGCAAGAAACCCCAGTTTACACAGTCATACGCTTTCTCAAAATCCAATTTAAGAATTAACCCTCTTTGAGTGGAGTGTTTCCAGCTGTGGATGACTTCTTTTGCAATAAGAACACCATCTAGAATTTATTTGCCCCTTACAAAAGCTACTTGAGACTCACCAATAACATAATTAAGATGTTCTTTAAGCCTATTAGCAAGGACTTTAGAAAGAATTTTATAGATGCACCCCACCATGCTAATAGGCCAAAATTCTTTAAAAGAAGAAGGGCAGTCAACCTCAGGAATCAACGCAACAAAAGTAGAGTTAATACCTTTCGAAAGCTTTCCATTTGAGTGAAAATCTGAAAAGAATTGGAGAAGAAGAGCCTTCATGAAATCCCACCCTTTCTTGATAAATGAAAAGTTAAAACCATCTGGTCCTGGAGCCTTTAAACTGTTGCATCCTTCCAGCGCAGCCTTAATCTCTCCTTCTTCAAATTGCCTTTCCAGATGTAGTTTTACATCTTCATTCAAGTGTCTTGGGAAATGTCCCCCCAACATTGGTCTAGCCGCTCTTTCCTCGGCGAAGTTACTACGAAAGAATGCCACCACAGCGTCCTTGATTTCCTTAGGATCCTCCACTACCCTCCCATTTACTTTGATTGAGCCCACCATGTTTCTCTTAAACCTGTTATTCGCTGTGATCTGAAAAAACCTGGTGTTCTTGTCACTTAATTTCAGCCAATTAACCTGTGATTTCTGTCTCCACAATGATTTTGTCAGCTTATAGATCCTCCAGTATTCTGCTTTGGTTTTGCACCTTAATGCCTTCTCCTCTGGGTCAAGTGGCCTATCCTCAGCTAGAACATCCAACTGGTGAAGTTGAACTTCATTATCCAGTAAAGCCTGATTAACATCCCCAAATTCTTCTTTGCTCCAAATCTTCAATCTCGCTTTGATAGCCTTCAATCTCTGGACAATGCCAAAGCCTGCCCACCCCGCCACCTGAACCTCATTCCCGTCTCTTTGGCTATCCTTATGCACTTAGGGTTAGAAAGCCAAATATCCATAAACTTGAAAGGTTTGGGGCCCCAATCTCTGCTATCATCCATAATTGTCACTGGACAATGGTCAGAAATTGGTCGAGGAAGGCCCCATTGTGAGACATTATACTTTTCAAGCCATTGATGAGAGATCAAGAACCTGTCCAGCCTGCTATGGATGGCAGGATTCTGATAATTAGTCCATGTATATTTCCTACCCAGCATGGGAAGGTCCACTAACTCCATGTTATTGCAGAATTCTATGAAGTCTTTCATGCCTCTTTCAAGTCTTACACACCCCACCCTCTCAGTTGTTACTTGAGTTTTTTATCAAACTAATCTTTTTTTTAGAATTATTGGCCGGAATACTCTCATTTTGAAACTATTTTTCAAACTAATCGGTAGAGCCACTTCAAAAAGTGCTACTTGAGTAGCGCTATTCCTATTGGCGCTACAGACACTACACCATGTGCCACGCGGCTGTATGACGTGGACTAAAGCCATTTGGAATAGCTCTACCCAATCAAGTAGAGCCACCCGAACTGGCTCTAGTCCTTTGGAACAGCGTTTTCCCCAATAGAGCTAGGGCTTGTATACCGCAAATCCCAACGACGTTTCTTCTCCCTCTCTCCTCTGCTCTGCTCTCCTCCCTCTCTGCGATCTCTCAGGTCCCCCCCCCCCCCCTCGTGCTAGCCGAGACCGCTCAACGGACGCCGTCAAACACCGACCACAATCTATGGCTGGCCGTTCACCATATGTATCTCTCTCTTCGGCTCTCTCTGTGCTTTCTTTGCATTCTCTACCCTCTACTATTTTCTGATTACAAGTATTTATGGAGAGGAGTAAGGAAGAAAATCCAAGGGCATTAATCCCCAGTCCACACGTGAGATATGGCTTTGGTGAAATGGAAAAATACCTGTTATAGATTGGTGAAAGCTACGGAGGGATTTTTTTTTTGTTGGACACAGTCAAACCAATTCCAATTTGAATAATGAACTTAGGTCTAGTTGTCAACAACAGTAGAACTCTACTTGGATCGACGGCAATAAAATTCAATTTTTGAATCGTGCTCCATCCTAAATCGTTATCATCAAGTTCTTTGCGTGTAATGTGGATTTGTTTTCAAACAGCTTTGTTTGTTACTGTGTGCTGATTTACATATCTTTTTCTTATGTTCTAGCTTTGTTTTCGACATACCATGTGCCAATCAGAATAGACTAATGCTTCAAAATCTTTTAGAATCTTGAAAGTTCATAAAAGAATTTAAATTTTTTTGTCTTAAATCTTTTGGGATTGGAGGATAAGATAGTTTTTTGGATTAGTTGAAGCGAAATGGAAAGCTAGCCACTTATGATTCATAAATGAATTCTGTTGTATTTTTTTTTAAAGAAAGTTCTTAGTGATGTATTGTTGTTTGATCTATGTAATGCAAATTTATGAATTGTTGGTCATTAGTTATATTATGGGCAATCGTTTTATCTTGTTCAATTTTAAGCAAAGTAGTTATTGTCAATCCATATTTTCTTAAACATAATACAATAGGTATAGAATGGCAAGATATACACTTCCTATTCATTACACGCATTCTTTTACCTTGGGTAGTGTACCTCATGGGAAATTGGAAATCACCTTAAATTGAGTAGGTGCAAAACTCCTTATTCAAGTCTTTATAAATTTGCCTATATTTTGTTTAGCAATGAGGATAATATGTCGAAATTGACAATTAATCTAAAATATAGGTCATACTATGGACCTCAACCTTAATGCGCTTCGTAGTCCTGACCCGGGGCCCAGAGATGGGTCGATTCTACGTTTACAACAGCAGCACCGCTCTCGAGAAGTTTGGGAAGCTGATGTAAGTGACATGTGGATAATGTACGTACTTCATAAACTTTAGTGTAAATTTGTCAATCTAATACATGAATTACCAATTTATTTTAGCGCACGCGGCCTGTGGATTCAAAAAAAGTCAAAGTTTGTAGTGCCAAGAAAGGTATACGAGCATTGCCATGGCCGTCACCCCCTGTTTTAGAGTTGATACGGCATGCCCGTTTAGAGGGCCTTTGTTCATTGCCGTTTGTGTCCGTGGATTGGGGTCTCATAACGGCACTTTTAGAGAAATGGCGGCTTAAGACACACACGTTTCACTTGCGGCCCGGTGAATCCACAATCACGCTACAAGACGTTGAGGTTTTGTTAGGCATTCCGATTGAAGGTAAAGCTGTGACTGGAAATATAAACTTGAAGCCTTATGATTTGTGTAAGCGTCTATTGGGGGAACAACCTACAGAAGAGGACATAAACAGGATGAAGGTCAAGGCCAACTGGTTAAGTGATAGGTTCACTGGCCAAGTAGAAGAAGGGGCTGACCCAGAGGTTGTTACGCGCCAGGCGCGCGGCTACTTGTTGTTGCATACGGAGGTACAATAAAACTGTGGGCAACCAAGTAAAATTAGCAGCTTGTGAAATACAAGTTCGAAAGTTTTAGATTGAGCTGCAAAAACTTCAAAAGTTTTCCAAAGGTACAGTAAATAAGGATCTTGAGGACCTGCTCCTACGTAAGTGGTCCTATGCACACAATGGGGGTAGGCGATACGGATCGCGTACTACAAACCTATCTGAGAGTTTTAATGGAGTCCTCAAGGAAGCCAGACACCTCCCCATAGTGGCCACAATTAGGGCGACATTCTATAAGTGTGTTACGTATTTCAACAACTATGCCATCAAAGCAAGAGAGGGGATCGAATCAGGTAAAATATTAAGCAAATTCGCAACGGAAATGTATGATGAATGGAGGATGAGAGCAAGAACGCACCAAGTGATTGAGTTTGACAAAGAGACGGGAATCTACGAGGTGCGAACTCCAATGAATCTAACTAGCCCATATAAAGGAAATCACGGGCACACAGTACACTTCAATGAGCAAACATGTACTTGCAACAAAATGCAACAATGGAGGATGCCGTGCTCGCATGTGATTGCAGTGTGTAATAGAATGGCCATGGACCCTACACGATTCATAGGCAATGTTTGGAAACTTGACTCAAACATAGCCATATATAGCTCTGAAACGTTCATACCGCTGCATGACAAACCATATTGGCCTTCCTACGATGGGCCAATAATTCATCCTGATGAAGAACGTCTTAGGGGTCGAGGACGTCCATAAGTAAATCGATTTCGAAATGAGAGGATATGATGGACGACTGGCTTGAGGCGCAACCATCACACAAACAGTCTTGTACCTTGTATGGTGGACATGAGCATAACAAGCGAAAATGTTCAAAAATGGGAGAAGCGTCATCTTTAGTACCAAATATGTAACTTGTAATGTTTAAAACTATGCATCTATTTGACTTTTCAATTGCTAAAATGGATCTGTAACTTGCAATGTTCAGTTTTTATTTTCTTTCATGGAAATTAGAGGATAAGTATTGTTGTTAGACCTATGTAATGCAAAATTATTATGGTTATTAGTATTTGTAGCTCTTGCTCCTCTATTTGCCATATGATAGAACTATCTCACGATTAAGGATTATTACACAGAAATGTAGAAGTTGAAAGATAATTTATAGACAAATGCTTTGGCCAAATACCTAGCTCATACTCTTAATGGAATTCAATAAGACAAGAGCCAGTAGGGGACCACAAAAAGCTGTATATTAATAAGGTTGTATAAAAGTTCAATACAGTTTACATGGATAAAGTTGTATAAAATGACGAATAAAACTTAGATGGTTAAAAAAGTCTGTACGAATTTTTTAAGGCTAAAAAAGGTTGTATGAATTGATGATGGCTGAAAAAGCTGAAAGAATCAAAAATTCTGCAATTGAAAAGACTACACCCATTGAATGAGACTGAAAAAAGCTCAACGATTTGAATAATGCTGAAAAAAACTGTAGGAATTGATTAAGGCTGAAAAAGCTGAATGCATTGAACATGGCTAAAAAAGCTGAAGAAATTGAATAAGGGCGAAAATGGCTGCAGTAATTGAATAAGGCTGAAACAAGCTGAAGTATCAGTAAAGGTAAAAAAGCATGAACAAATTTAATAAGGCTGAAAATGGTGTATGAATTATAAATACAATTTTTTTCAGTGAAGTTACTAAAGTGCATCAATATTTTTGGACAATCATTTTTTTTTTTCAACTTTAAGCAAAAAGTAGTTTCCGCTATTCAACAGCCAAATATTAAAACACCACAAACGTTGTTCGCAATTTTTTTTAAACGATTTTTTACTTTCGTTGTTATTTTATAAGGTAGAGCCATTTGACATGGTACTACCTGATTAGGTAGAGCCACTGGAGATGGTGTTATCTGAGTAAAGCTACTTCAAGTGGCTCAATCTATTTAGGTAGAGCTACTTCAAGTGGCGTTAGTCCACGTCATACAAGCGCCACGTCATACAGCCAAAGTAGCACATGGCAGAACACCACATGGCAAATAGCATCAATTGTAATGGCGCTACTTAAGTAGCGCTTTTGGAAGTGGCTCTATCGATTAGTTTTAAAAATAGTTTGAAAATGAGAGTATTCCGGCTAATAGTTTTAAAAAAAAATTATTTTGATAAAAAACTCTTGTTACTTTTATTTCATTGAAATCGCCACCCAAACACCACGGAACAGGGGACTCTAACTTAATCTCCAACAACTCCTCCCAAAGCACTCTTCTGGCAGATGCTTCGTTAGGGGCGTAAACATTACCCAATGTACAGGGAAACTCATTGAATAACAGACCCTTCAGTAAAATGTAAGATGGCTGAATAACAATACTAGACGCTCGAAAAAAATCTTTATTCCAAGTAATAAGCAAACCCCCATACGCACCCACAGAATTGGAAAAGACAAAATCCAAATTGGCACCGCCCCAGAGTTTCTGCATAGTAAATCTCTCTACCAATTCCAGTTTAGTCTCTTGAATAAATATCATGTCCGGTTTCCTTTTCTTGATGAGTTTTGACACAAAACGTTTTTTTAGACTACTCCCCAATCCTCTAATGTTCCAAGTTAAAATCTACATCAGAAAGTAAAACCCTTCACAATGACCCCACAAAATTAGTCACAGAGACTAATTACCCCCTTCTATCTCCTTCATGAGAGAGTATTCCAGAATTTCTAATTGAATCATTCTCCTTAAAGTTTCATCGTCACCTGGTAAAAAATTAAGACCCAACTCACCTCCGACTGCCATAGTATCTTTGACCTCTTTGATAATTCTGGGGTTGACTTGGCTTAGATCCTCAGGAGATGAGTTGGAAATATCCTCCGAGCTGGGTTCCCGATCGAACTCTTCCCGAATGAGCATTAAGTTTGACATTTGTCTCTTTCTTCGTTTCCTGCATTCAGTGTTGTTGAGGTCCACCATGAGATTGATTGAAGGGATTTGAGAAGAATGCACCCCTAGCTGATTTGTCGAACTTTCCTTTGGGGACTCCGTTAATGGAGAGCTCTCCACTAAGAGCAAGTTTACCAGTAGAGAGTTATACTACATTGTCAACCGTTTTCAATTTTATTTTAGCTATCAATTTTTTCTTTCACAATTACACCAATACTATCTATTTTACCTAACATCTATTAAAATATTATTTTCTCTTTTTTCAAATATTACAAATATTACCTAAATAATAAGTTTACATATACATACATATATGTGTATACAACGTATTCGGTCTTCAGACCCTCAAAACCCAATCTTCGATCGATCTATATGACTACCACCGATTGGAACTTGTCAATCGCCGTCGAAGGAGATCACGGGTTGATCGCTGCTTCAAACCCAAATCCAAATCAATCGTTGCTTTAAAAATCGAAAGCCCAAATAAAATCAAACTTCAGCCAATTGTTTTTCACCGGAAAAATCGATTCTCACAACATCTTCTCCGTCAAAGGCTTCTCCGACGAGCTGATGAGTAACGGAAGTGGCTGGATTCGACGGGTTCAGTCGACGAACTGAAGGGTTTCGACGATAATGGGTTTCACTGGATAAAAAAAGAGAAGAGAAAGGAGGTAGGAGAGAGAGAAAGAAAGAATAAAAAAAGAAAGGTGTGTGAACAGTCCATAGGTAAAAATTGAGATGAACTGTTCATAAATGTATTTTGCCTCCTCTTTTACCTCATTTGCTGCGGGCTGATTTTTTGTACTTTTCTTCTCCAAAATAGCTAAAAAGACATTTTACATGTTCTGATGTATCTGATGTACATGCTCTAACTGGGAAGCAATAGGTCTAGGCCGGTCTTCAGATATCCTCTCCTGTGCCCAGCCCAACTCGTTGTCTATTCTCAGCACCGGCCCATGAGTTGGTTTAGAAGAAGGGGTTTCTCATGGGCTTTGTGAGTAGACTCTAAGTGGGCCAAATGGCCCACTTCTGAATCTGAGCCTTTGCACTGGTCCACGGAGTCCTTTACCAAGGATTCAAACTCCTCTGAATTCCCCTGCATTATCCCTTTGTTACACATTAAATGCACCTCTGCAAGCGTATGCTTCGGGCCCCCAACCCCGACGCCTTCTTTCTCTCTCCCATGCGCTGTAGCAGAGCCAGTGTCCTCTGCAACCTCCCCTACCCCATCTTTCCCATTGGTTGGGCCAGCTCCCAGTACTGCCAGATCATCATCTTCTTCCTCCATCCCTTTTGCTGCATAGCCAGTGCAGTCTTTCTACTGGATTTTTGCCTCTGGATTAGTAACTCCATGACCCATTAAACTTGGGATAGCAGCTTCTTCTGGATTAGTACATGAGGAAATCTCTTTCACCAGGACATCAAATTTCAAATTTCACTCCTTTGCACCTCTAATTGGACCCACTGTTCTATCTTCTGAACTTCCTCCGTTGCTATCAAGATTTTTCCGAGAGCAAAAGATGAGTCCCTCAACGTTTCCTCATCCACCGAGATGAAGTGACCCCAGGCCCAGATATGACCAATCGTTTGAAAAGTTGTGGTATTCCAAGCATTGAGCGGCATCCCTTGACATCCCAGCCACACAAACCTTTCGTGACTCGCTTGTTCACCACTCCACGGTTACACCATCTCAAACCACCCTTCCATCCACGGACTGTTAATGAGAGCGTCCCTTATCTCGACTTTGGAAAGTTATTAACACGTATCTTCCCCCCATCGCTCTGAACTGGACAACTTTATCCGTCTCCAGACCAAAACTTGCCTTCAAAGTTGTCATGGAAACAACTCTACGCATCACCGCCACCGCACTCCAGAGTAGCCAACCATTCCCAACAGGACTAACCTGGATTATGGTTTTAGGGGATGGTTGCTTTGATGACTCACCGTTCACTACTTGGACGTTCCTCTTATTCCTTCCCATTTCACAGCCACCCAACACAGAAAAATGGAATTCGATTCTATCCCAACTGCAACCTCAATTAAGGCACCCGTTGATAAGGTCACACAACGTCGTCCTCAATCAGTTTTTCACCCTAGTGTTTAGGGAGATCATTTCCGTACTTTATACTTCTGTTGACATGGTAAAAAATTATTTGTATTATTTTTCTTTAAACAAATATCTTTTTTCGATCAGATTTAAATGAAAATCACACGGTACTATATTCTCTTTTTCAATGGCCAAATAGCTGTTGTAAAGACTCACTCTTTCACGCTTGAAATGACAATATTGTAAACTCATATCACAAAAAAGACAAAAAACGAGAGCGTGGCTATAAAAAAGGAAAATCACTACCCTATCAAAATTAACAAAACTAGAAAAGCCTAACATGGCAGACGCGTAATGTATAAGAAAGACATCGCTATTCAAGCTCAACTAGATTAAAATTCGTGTACGATAGGCTCGCCCAGTTACGAAAATAGTTTTGATCTCGTTCAATCTTAAAACCCAGCTTGGAAAAGCAAGTATTCTAGGTCATGTAGTTTTCGTTTTAATTTCGGTTCTGATTACACCAATCCTAGATCTGAATTAATGTACTTTCTTGAGGTAATAAAAAAATTTTAATTTGCAAAAATAAAATAAGTAATGAAAATAAGTAAACATTTCTCGTGTCAGATGTCTAATCAATACAATTCCAACCCACGGACAATCTCACTGCATTTGAGTGCAATTACACAACTGTTAAACCTACAGTTCTACTGTTCTAGTCCACGTAATAATGTTAAAACATGGTTATATTTGTTTTGTTTTTTTGACAGGAAGTGGACATCAACATGAAGTAAAATCATCAATAGCTTAAAGAAAAGGTGAGAAAGCAGCTAGTGGAAGTACAGGGCGAATATTCACAACAGCTAGATCTTATTGATGCAATCTAGCACCTAGGCGTGGCATATCATTTCGAAACAGAGATTGATCAAGGGTTACATCAGATATATAAAACATATCATCAAAAGGGTCACAAAAATGTCAACAATAACAAAAATCTTTGCATTACTGCTCTCTCATTTCGATTACTTAGACAGCAAGGATATCCTGTCTCTTGTGGTAAGTAACCTTTGTCTCTTGTACGGTTAAGCAAAGTGTTTTATTTTTTAATCGGTAACGGGAGATTACATTGTTATTAAAAATAAACAATGAAATCGAGAATGATAGGAAAAAAGAAGAAGAAAGAAACGAGAGAGCTTTAGAGAATGCATATATATACTATTTTAGTGTGCCTCAGTTTTGATAATAAGAAACAAGAAGAGAAACAAATGAATTTCATTATCATTAATTTCACTATTTTATTCCCGACACACTTTTTCGCGGGGCCTTTGTTTCTTTTCATTGACATAATTACTCTTTATATCCAGAAAGGTGTATCAAAAAGTAGGTCACAAGAACGACAAAAAAACGAGCATATACATGACGATCAAATTAAATGGGAAAACATATTATTATTTGTTACATAGTCTGTTTGCATAATGATTTTTTTTTTCCTTGGCAAAAAGGAAGATTTTATTAAAGCTCTTTTTGACTACTACTAAATACTGAGAGCCGCATAGCACATAATAATCGTATAGGACATAATAATCTGTTACAACATCCACTAAAATAGATTGAGGGGCAAGGGTATACTGTTCTATTGTCGTCTTCAATTTGGAAAAAAATAATTGCCTTTATGACTACTTTCATCAAAGTTTATGAAGCCGCAACTACTGATTTTGTTACAATTGCTAATAATTTTGTTACAATTCATATTTCTAACATATAGTTTTCCAATTGATCATGTTCCTGAATGGTTTACGCAGATGTATTCAACAAATTTAAGGACAATGAAGGGACATTTAAGGAATCGTTGATTGGTGATGTGAGAGGATTATTGAGTTTGTACGAAGCTACATTTTTGAGCATACATCAAGAAGATATACTAGATGAAGCAATGAAATTTACCACCACTCACCTCAATTCTGCACTGCCAAACTTGAGCAACAATCCAATCGCAGCACAACTAGTTCATGCTCTATCTCAGCCCATTTACAAGGGCTTGAAAAGGCTTGAGTCAAGGCTTTACATTTCCTTCTACCAAAAAGATGATTCCCACGATAAAGTTCTATTGGATTTTGTGAAATTGGATTTCAACTTATTGCAAAAATTGTACCAGAGGGAGTTAAGCGAAATTACAAGGAAGTATAGTACAACTTGTTTATATATATAATAAGCCTCTCCAAAAACTCTTCTTTTTGGCTTTTAAACAAAATACTACATTGTCGGTTCATCTTCATACGGAAATTCATAAAATGGATCATTTTCAAAAAGAACATTGAACCCGAAAAAAACTTGTGAATTTTCTGAGATAGAGCTGAGTTTGACAAGCTCTTCAGTCGCAACTTTTTAATCGATCATAATCTCATGCAAATATAGCTACTAGCATATATGTTTTCGACTTATGCTAGAGTATATATTAATTTCAGAATCTAAAAGTAGAAGGTAAAGTTATCTAAATTTGATTCCCATACCTATCGCTATATATAGTACCGTTAATGATATACGTACCGACCATTTGTAGGGAAACCGTACCGACCGGCCGCCCCGGGCTGTCTCCAGCCACCGGACGGCTAATCCGAGCCCTTCAAAAAAATTTTAAAAAAAAACCGAGGGGCCCTTGCGGGAATCCACGGCATCCGATGTGTGCATGGCGCTTGATCTAAACACCCTTTTTTGATTGGCCGTCCGGAGGCCGGAGACGGCCCGGCGCGGCCGATCGGTACGGTTTCCCTACAAATCTGTCGGTACACATAGCATGACTCATATAGTACCCCTTAGTCATTTCCCGTACCTTATTTGATTTTCAGGTGGGAAGGGATCAGTGCCTTGGATCAACTTCCGGACTATATGAAAATTGTTTATCAACAGATTTTGGATACTTACAACATTATTGATGATGAAATGGCCAAGGGAGGAAGATCATATGGAGTCGAATACACAAAATCCGGAGTTCGTCTTGAACTAACTTACTTTTTATTAGTAGTAATATTGAAATTCTGCCCAATACTAACTCATCGTCCTCAAAATTCCAGTTGAAAGATTTGGTTGGAGCATACTTGACCGAGGCCAAATGGTATCATGAGGGCTATGTTCCAAGTATGGACGAGCATATGGCAATTGCACTATTGAGTTGTGGCTACCAATCTGTTTCAACCATGTCCTTAATTGGAATGGGAGAGTTGGCAACCAAAGAGGCCTTTGATTGGGTGTCTAATTATCCTTTGATTGTTCATGCTTCATCAGTGGTTTGCAGGCTCATGGATGACATGGCTGGCCACAAGATAAGATATACAAGTCCAAGGAACAAATATTATTATCCACCACTTGCTTAGTATCTTGATTTTGATCTACAAATCACATGGCCCAAAATGCTTAAATACGAGGCACTAGCAGTTAGTATCTTACATGATTGATTATATGTCCAAGATCACACATATAAACTTCCATTATGGGATGTGGTATCACATTACTCATGATTACTACCCCAAACATGGGGTATTACATTGTAACCTTTTGGAAATAGGTTACGAATCTATGACATTCAATCCTTGGTATCCAAATATACACAAGTGCTTGCCTAATGAATTTTGATGACACCTGATCATGTCTTGAGATTTGAGATTACAACCATGCATGCATGTTAAATGCTGTCAATTAATGACACAAAAATGTAACAAATTACTACTACCACTTTTCCATTCTGACATTTGTGGTGGTGCAATTATAGCATGAGCAAGAAAGAGGTCACCTAGCCTCCTCAATTGAATGCTACATGAAACAATTCGGTGCCACAGAAGAAGAGGCTATCGTTGAATTCGAGAAACGAGTTACAAATGCATGGAAGGACATGAACTCAGAGTGCCTCCATCCAACCCCCGTCCCGATGCCTCTCCTCTAGCTACCTCTCAACCTTGCACGAATTATTTATGTTTTATACAAGGGTGGAGATAATTACTCCCATTCTGGAACCAAGCTCAAGGGATTTGTGACCTTAGTACTCGTTGATTCTGTGCCAACTTGAAATCTCTTTCGCAAAGATTGAGTCCAAAGATCAAGTAATCTTATGTATGCTTTCCGTTGCTTGAAGAAATAAAAGAGTCTTCAAAACTATGGCCTTGTCTTTGATGAAACATGCAAAGATTGAGTCCAAAGATGAAGTAATCTTATGTATGCTTTCCATTGCTTAAATAAATAAAAGAGTCTTCAAAACTATGGCCTTGTCTTTGATGAAACATGCAAAGATTGAGTCAAAAGATGAAGTAATCTTATGTATGCTTTCCATTGCTTAAAGAAATAAAAGAGTCTTCAAAACTATGGCCTTGTCTTTGATGAAACATGCATGCATTCAGAGGAATGCATGTTTTTGTTCTTCTTAAAGCTAGGTTAAGCCGGGATCCTCTGTATTTATTGTATGCAATGTATTATTTCCATCAATCAATACAATGCATGTTTTTGTTCTTCTTAAAGCGAGGTTATGGATCCTCTGTATTTATCGTATGCAATGTATTATTTCCATCAATCAATACAATGCATGTTTTTGTTCTTCTTAAAAGCGAGGTTAGGAATCTTCTGTATTTATTGTATACAATGTATTATTTCCATCAATCAATACAATGCATGTTAGTGCTCTTCTTATAGCTAGGTTAGAGCATCCACAGTAGAATAAACAAAAGAAAAACTTGTTAAACTTAACAATGTTTAATAAAAAAAAGTACTCACATTGGAATAACCAAATCTAGCAACATCTTAACAACTCATCAAATTTTGTCTCTCGTGAATAATCAAAGCTGGCAATATTTTGTCAATAACCAAATTAAGTGGACCCCACCCTACACAAGTTACTACAACCCGGAGGCCTCCTACTTGGGCAACACGCTCGTCATAATTGGTTGGCTGAAAAAACTTGGTGCACGTCCAATGCGCCTTCTCTCTCCTCTTTCCTCTGGGTCCTCTGCTTTCCTCTTGAATATTCTCATCGTTGCTTTCTCTTTCTACCACAAATTGAAGGTCGTCCCTCTCGATCAACAAGAATCCAACTCACCGTTGCTTTCATTTTCCTTTGTTTTCCTTTGATTTTCTAATTCCATTTGAGTTGGAGATTGTGAATCCATAATTTGATTCTCTATTTCCATTGAAAGATGAACGAAGACAAAATAGTTGACAAGGGTAGTAGGTGTGAATGGAGGGGAAAACAAGGGGACGAAACAGCGGGAAAGAATTGGATGGGAGGGAGCAGTGGGAAATTTTTAGGGATGAAATAGGCGTGAATAATTTGGAGGGAAGGACAGCTAGCTTAGTTTTGATTATGGACAATAAATAACCAGTATGGAATTTGACATTGCTAATTTTAGCAACCTCTATAATGAATAATCAAAATCTGATATGGCATATTTTGATTATTCACTTTTTGCTTATTCCACTGTGGATACTCTTAGGGATCCTTTATAATAATCGTATGCAACGTATTATTTCCATCAAGCAATATAGTTGTCTTTCACTGTTATGTGGTCCCCACCGAGTATATTTGTTCAGAAAAGCACTCAGACTTTTTAGACACTTGTTTAGCCATTTATTTGTGCATAAAAAAGGGTGTTCAAATATATATTATTGGTATTCAAATTTTCTTTCTAAATAACATGTCCGTACGTTTCAATAAAATTATATATATTTGAATATCATTTTTCTATGAGATCTTTGGCCTAGCTGCATCATGAGTGCACTCTTTTTTTCTAATAGCAATAAAAAATCTAATTAATTTTTTATTAGCAAAAGAAATTTTTATTAATCAAGAAAAGGTACAACAATTAAAATGACGAGCGCACAAGGCGTCACAACGATGAGACTACATTTCAACTATTTTGGCACCTTTTGCTTCGACAATCATATGTGATATGTTACACTTGACCCCACAAAGAGATATAAAAACCCGGATTGACAAGTTACCAACCAAAAAACAAGCAACCAAATGTGAAGCAGGGAAGCGAATAAGAAAACTGATGATCAAAGCGACTAGGACAATCATAAACTCAATAGTTTAGAGAAACTCTCTCTGACTCTTTTCTTTATCAATAATCAACTGCCCAGCCCTAAGGCGTAAAACCGAATATATAGGTAGCAACCCTAACCCTAGAAAACATAAAAAATAATACCGAAATTATTACAGACCCATAAAATAGAGGAAAAAACAAGACTTCAGAAAAAAGAATTGGCTGAAACAGAAATTCCTACGGAAAATTATAAGAGCGCAAAGAATGGCAAAAATCGGAACGAAGGCCCATTGGGAGGCCTAAACGGCCTCGAAAGGCTAAAAAACTCGCGGCACATGGCCAAAGCCATGCGTTCTGACCGTTGGGCGGTTTCGGATTGAACCCAAGTGGGTCCGTTGCCTAAATCCATGGTCAATTATATTATTAGTACAACTAGGCCTTGAAATGTTTAAGATGGAACTCCTCCTCTTTGGCTACTGCATCAAAATGTCTCAATCCAATGCATATTAAAAATCCGGCCTCTCCTGTCATGAGCCATATATAACAACTGCTCACCAAGGCAGAGGCGTTTTGAGACAACAACATGCAACTAACCCCACTGACTTCAAAATTTCCATAGGGATAGTTATAGTTTTCGCCCCATTTTTACTTATTTGACCTCAATTTAAAATTCAATTTCCTAGCCCATATAAGGATCTTGTACTTGAGAAAAAAAGGTGGTTAAAATAGAATCCGTTCCCATAAAAATCCCCAAAGATCTAATTAGAGGGATTTCAGTCATTTCTCAAAAAAGAACAAAAAGGGTTTCATTCGTTTCAAACTGTCTACACCAAAATCTCCCTGGAGGATCCGTGGGAGGTCAAAACGAAAGAACCTCTTTCTCTTCTTCATTGTCTTCTCTCTTTGGCTTCTTGCATAGAAGATGGTTGAGACCCAAAGAGATATAGCATATTTCTTGATTTATAGACTTCTTAATTTTACCAGTTGGTACTGTCACAGTAGAGAGAGCATTTTTCCACTATGAAAATTATAAAAAATTAGGCTTTAAAATCGAATATGTGATCAATGAATGTATAATAGTTTGGTTGTGTACATAAAGAAAGATATTTCTGAAAGCATTACAAACGAGGCTATCATGCATCGTTTCTAAAGAGGTCAATTGTAAATCGAAACTACATTTTGTTATTAATTTATTATTATCTATCTACTTTTTGATTAACTTGTTGATCAAATTGTTTCTTTCAACTAACAAATAGAAAAAATGGATGTCAAATAATTCAAATTCTCGACCCCACTCATTAAAAATTCTTGCTCCGCCCTCTGAGTGCCCATGACAGCCATCAACCAAAACAAAAAACATCCCACTAAACCGAGTTCCAAATCACAGCTCCACCGCACTTGAGATTTGTCGAAGGAGTCAGCAGGCAATCTTACCCTATACTGCAGACAGCACCACCTTAGATCTGCTGGAATTTTTGGGGGCAGTAGAAGCAAATAATAAAAAGAATCAGCCCACACCTAAAATCCCTACTCCTCCTTTTGAGAATTGGAGTTGGGTCTGGAAAAAAGAAGCTCACCCTAGGGTTCGCCACTTCTTCTGTCTTCTTCTCCAAGAGAAAATTGTTGGAAGTTTGTCCGATGCACCGATCCGCCACTGCGTGCTCAAGGCCCAATTTGTATTGGAGTAACGGCAAAGAGTTCACCACATTACTTGAGTCCAATATATATTGAATGACTTATATCTACTTAAAAGGCTAAACCTTATATATTAAAGTTCAACCATTTTTTATTTATCTGATGTGGGACTTAATGTTGACACATATTCTAACAAATCTCCCCCTCATGTGTGAACCGTCCATCGGGCCTTAATCTCTCTCTGCATCCAAACTCTGCCTTGATTCTGATCTATTACTCTCACCCCTATCTCCTGAACTGGGCTTATTCTGCACCCACTTCATTGATTCGCAGTCATCCACCACACTCAATTGGTAGCCAACGTGCCTAGTCACCGGCACTATGCTCCCCGACGAGAACTCCATTGAGAGCTGGCACTATGCTTCCCGACGAGAACTCCATTGAGAGCCAATGTGCTCATTCAATAGCATCATGCTCTCCGACGAGTAAACTCCATTGATAATGAGCTATCCAATACTATCACTTGTTGGGAATTTGTCCAATACATCGACCCATCGGGAGTAACGACAAATAGTCCACTATATCACTTGGGCCCAACATACATATTCATTTAAAAGGCTAAGCCTAGTAAGAGGTAAGTCATTCAATTGTATATTAAAGTCCAACAAGTTTTTTATTTATCCGATGTGAGACTTAATGTTCACACATGTTCTAACAAAAATTTCCAACCAAAGTTTTCCTGTGTCACCATAACATTGCTACGGATCCTTTCTGTCCGTACGGCTGTGATATGGAGGAAACCGTTAGTCATGTCTTACGTGATTGTCCCTTTTTTTTTTCTTTTTTTTTTATAAGTACTTTTCTATTGAAGCTCAAACAAGATTTACAAAACTCTCAGGGGCAAGAGCCAATGGGCTACAGCAACGAAGAATTACAAAGAATCAAAGACACTTTTGAGAACCTAAACGAAACATAGTGCTCAAGAAAAAATGCTACTGGGCAGCCCCCAATTGGCACACAAGTTTTTATTTTCCTGAGATTGCTTTACACCTTTCTTAGAACACAAAAACGCCCTAATGAAATTTACTATCTTCTGAGGGAGCTGCACTTTATCAGAAACTTTTTGTTGAAATACTCTCTGATTCCGTTTCATCCAAAGGTAGTACACAATAGCTGCCACCACATTTTTCAAGAGAGTTCTTCTAAGCCGTTTATCCTGAGCATTCTCATCAGCACACCAGTGATTGTCCTTTTGCTCACGAAGTGTGGGATTGTATCTCCGTTCCGTCTTCTCGCGCCTCCTCCATCATTCTTAACACCCCGGACTTGTTGAGGACTAATTACTCGAGCCTTTATCATCGCCTTCTCAATGTCCCGTGGGCTTCCCTGTTCCCTACCGTTTGCTGGGCTATCTGGCATTCTGGCGCCATCGTAACAATCACATTTTTTAAAAAGCCTAATGAGAGTCCTATACTCCTATCCCTCTTCATATTAGAGTTAAGAAAGTCATTTCTAAAGCTGTAGACTTGTAGAGTGGTTTTCGTTCATGGGTAATTCCCTTATAAGGACAGAAATCAGTTCCATAGAGGGTTGGGTGTTGCCACCTGTGGGTGAGCTCAAGCTCAACACAGACGGTTCCTTTAACTTGAATGCAAAAACAGACTCATTCTTGATGATAGGGGCCTTTGGGTGATTGGTTTCCACCGTGAACTCTTGTCGGCCTCTTCTAGTACCTTGGCAGAAGTCTGGGCATTAAGGGAAGCTCTCAAGCTTGCCAGCGACAGGAATAAAGGCCTTTTTGGGTAAATAATCTATCTGGATTATTTTTCTGTCATTAAAAATTCGCCATGATACCAGCAACGACGAGGTGATCGCTCGAGTTCTTTATGCTCTGGAACTGAGCCAAGAAATTCGCCATGATGGATCCACTGAAACCATGTGCTGATTTGGAGAGAATAGGGAGAGATTCGGTTCCACAATTTATAGGGACGGTAAATCTGAGGGACTAAACAAAGAAGGGGTTTGTGAACAGTGAGGTTTTAACTGTGGAGACAACCAGCGTTGTCGTCAAGGCCGCGGTTTCTTCTCCTTTCGGCTGTAATATCCTGAATTTTCTTGTTCTCCCTCTTTCAATATATACTTTAACATACGTAGGTATGTAGTGATATCCAGATGTATCTTTTCTGATCTTCAGATTGCAGCAGATGACAAGGATTGTATCATGGCTAGCATTCTAGCAGATTTGAGGGAAAAGGGTTCAGAGTTGTATGATTCACTGATAGATGGGAACGTACTTTGGAAGGAAGAGATTTAGCTCCTTTGGATGATAAGTAGATGCAATTTCCATGACATTTAGAAGACAATGATATTGGGGTGGTATGTTAAATGGGAACCCAACAAGCTGAATTCAAAGTGATGATAAGCAGGGGTGTCAAATGAGCGGATTTAGATTAAATTTGGTAAGTTGTAAGTGGGTTGAGTCTTTAATGGGCCATTGACCCATTTAGAACCCATTAGTTTCGAGGTCAATGATCCACACCCGACCCGACCCATTTATTTAAAATTGAACCCGACTCACCCATTAGCCCAATTACGTATATATTAAATTTTAAAATAACTAAGGTATTTCCGGACCAAACAGTAACTTTTTTTTGTCTTTTTTCAAATTTTTTTCTTATTTGATAATTTTACATCAAACTTTTGTGATTTAGTAATTCATCTCGTCAAGAAAAATCGGAAAAGTAAAAAATTATGATCAAAACTTATATTTTTTCAAAAAGACAAGAATAAGTAAATTTTTTTGTCTTATTGACTTATTTTTGTCTTTATTCAAAAAATTATAAGTTTCGATCAAATTTTTTTACTTTTCCGATTCCTCTAGTCAAAACGAAATAGTCACAAAAGTTTGATACAAAACAAAAAAATGCAAAAAAAATTTGAATAAGGATAAAAAAAATAAGTCACTTAACTTTTTAATCCAAACCATATGCGGGACTATCACGAGAGAAACTTATTCACGGTGGAGCGCAATTTCACCAGTCCATTCGCATAATCAATGGATGAGATGTGTTTTCAATTTTGACTGGTCAAAATAATTGTTACTGGTAACAATTGGTTTTTAATCCGGACCGTCCAAAATATTTTTGAAAGCATGTAATTTAGCACAGAATGATTGCATATACGAGAGAGAGAGAGAGAGAGAGAGAGAGAGACTAGGCCATACTGCTCGGTGTCCCAATTGCAAAAGACCATTATACATCGAGGCTTCCTCCCTTTTTCTGCAGCTTACCGAGCCTTTGTGCAACCTTCATTCCCAGTGAAACATGGTAAAGAGATGAGAATTTTGGTGGGCTGCTTTAATGACCCATTGAGTTATTTAAGTTGATCCAATTGATACCCAATTAAGACCCAACTAATAATGGGTTAGCTGGGTTTGGACTCATTCTTACCCAATTAATAAATAGATTGGGTTGGGTCTATTTTTTTTTGTCTCGGTAGATCTTATGTTTTTCATTTAGGTTGTATTCTGCCTGAGATAGAAGTTTTGCTTTCAACTGATGTAAATCGCCTTTAGTGCTTTATAAAATTGATCTTTTCAAAAAAAAAAAACTGTTTTTGTAGGCATTGGCTTTATCCATTAATTGGCTACACAAAAATGCTACTCCTCCGTTCCATAATGGATGGCCAAAGCAACTATTCACACCTCTCAAAAAGTCATCTAGATTTTGTAATTTATAATACTACTTTGTATGATTTTTTAATAAAACTATATGAATTCTATCAAACAAAATCCATATTAAATGTGTAAAATATTATAGCTTGAAAAACAGAGATAATTTTGTCATATGCTTGAATAGTAGTTTGGGTCATCCATTTTGGAACGGATGAAGTAATATTTCAATTTGTTGCTATGATTTCTGTGTGGGATTGGCCAGGGAAGATTGAAAACTCTTCGTGAGTGCATAAAGGATAAGGATCCAGATAAAGTATTAGTTGGTCTAGCATCTTCACTAGATGCTGTTGCACAACTGGAGCTGTTACAGGTAACCGTGTTGCTTCTCTGTGCTTTAATTTAGAGTCATTTTTCTACGTCATTAGAAGGTGCGAAACGTTACGTACTGGATATTGATGCTATATGGGCTTGGAATTTCATTGTTGTATATGTGTTGCAACTTGCAAGTAGTATACTGTCTAAAGGGTGTTTTTTTTTTTTGAAAGGCCCCAGGGTAGTCCTTCTTGCTGCCTCAGCAGTACTTGGAATATCCAAGGTAAGGCATCTCCACGGATTCTCAAATTATATTACAATCAGTGTTCTAAAACAAGAAATTAATCGGCAATTAATTGCTAGCAGGGTCTATCCGATTAGGTCTGACTAACGATTAATCACTGATTATGCACTGATTAATTGCCGATTAATCCTATTAATCGCTCGAAGGTGGCCGACAACCCGATTAGTGCCTAACGACTTTTAGAACATTGATTACAATCACTGTATCGATTTTGGGATCATACAATACCGTTACTGATCACAAAAGTTAAGTTGAAGTGGAGGTTAATTATATGTCCAGTGCACACCGGAGGAATCAAGTGTAAGATACTAAAAGGGACATGAACCCTTGGCCATGCGTGTTTGTGTGCCAATCACACGTGACAGATATTTGCGTCGATGCGCGCGATCCAGATTCTTCTCTTTATCAGCAAATTGTGTTTTACTCTTGTAACTAGAGGTTCCTATATCAAACGGCTCCAATTCACCTCATTTCTTTCAAATAACTCGTAGATATTTTCCTTGAGTTCTTCAGTTCAGGCCTTGAGGTATAACTAGTAGTTTTTGAGTAAATTGTGCCCTGTGATTCTTTTTTTTCCCTCGTTATGCAATAGAAGAACGTGCTTTGACCCTAGCCCATCCCAACTGATCACAATGGATATCAAACTCCTTTCCAATGGATTTGAACCCACAACCTCACAGCCTGAATTGCTGTTACACAACCATTAGATCAACTGTTTTAGTTCGCTCTGTTATTTAAACAGTAATTTTCAACAATGTAGAGCCCATCTTACAGCAAGCCATCAGAGGCAGACTGAGGAGGGTGCAAGCGGGGGCTCGGACTGAGGAGGGTGCAAACAGTAATTTCCTAGTAATTGTATGAGATCCGGATTCAACAGGCTGGCTTAGGTGGGTTGTCTTTTGATGAGGGCCAGTTTTCTGTCTTTGGGTGTGTCCTGACTCCTGACTACCTTAGCAATAGCTGATCTATGCATCCTTTTACCTATTCCTTTTGAAATCTTGCTTTTCTTCAGTTAGGCAAAGCTAACTGCATTTTATAAAACTTCCCATGCCAATGTGTAGTTACACAACTGTTGGAAGAGAAACTCTTCCTGAGATTAAAACCGGGGATCTGATTCGATCCATAAAGCTAGCGGAGGGTCAAGATTGCCTAGCTAGTATTCCCGGTTGAGAGTTAATCTGTTGTCTTTCTGGACTGGAACACTCTCCCGTTCTTTTGAATTTGTTGTCAACTTCTTAGATTCATCCTAATTTTCTGTGCAGGCTTTGCCGTGAAGTTCCTGATAGTAGATTGCTAATTTCTTCATGTGGAATTATGCCTGTAACTGATATTTTGGGGTGAGTTTGGGGGGAAACAATTTTGGGGAGGTGTTGTTCGGTGGTTTGGGGGAAATGATTTATTTTGGGGTGAGTTTGGGGCGAAACGATTTTGGGGAGGTGATGTTTGGTGGTTTGGGCGAAATGATTTTGGGAATTTAGCGGGTTGGACACGGGCTTATGGGCTGATAGGTTGGACTAATTCATTACCTTTAATTGGGCATTTTTTTTTCTTCATTTTATTGGACTTAAAAAGAGTTCTACTCAAACTCAAATAGTGAAAATATTAGAATGCCCTGAAAATTGAAATTTTTTAGATGCCCCAGGCCCAGGCCTCTTGAGCCTTAGGGTTGGGCCGGCCCTGAGTAGATTTCTAATTTCTTCATGCGGAATTATGCTTGTAAGTTGAAACTGATATTTTTGCCTCTTTGATAACCATGGGAAATGTCGCCAGCTTATAGCTTTTACATCCCTTTGAAATTTGCACGTGCATCTGATTTAAAATGTCACTACAAGAAATTTAGGATCTCCTAACGATTTTTTTCACAACGGTTGAAAAAACTGTTGGTATAGATGGTGTATAGTAACGGTTTTCAAAACGTTACTAGATGTCATGGAACTATTTTTCTCACACGAGATATCATTTTTTGTAAATGAATATTACAAAATAATAATCCTATCAAAATTATTATCCTACTCTACATCAATCTAAACAATTATAATTAAATATAGTGTCATATATGACTACATGCATACATGCATTTACACCAATTTTAACAGGTAATTATTGAACCTAGAGTTAAATTCTATGTAATATTAATTTTATTCTTCGTACGAATATTGTACTCCTTATTATGTAAAAAATAGATGGTTCCGATCGGAAAAAAATTGATATTAGAAGGTGTTTGTGTAGTATAAATCGGATTTAACAAAAAAGGGATTAAAAAAATCAGGTTAGTATAGTATAAATATTAAAAGGTACATAAATTTGAACAAGTGATGGGCTAGCACAGTTAGTTCGCGCACGCGCGCAGGCACACGAGGTTGGTGGTTCGATTCCCAAGGGAAGCAAAATTATTTCACATCCAAGCGGGGTGACACGTAAGTGCCACGTAGGCTGCCACCACGTAGGATGCCACGTTAGCACCACGCGGGTAACATGTGGCTGCCACGTGTATACTTACGTCACACATTGGTTGGTTTTAAAAAATAAATAAATTTGCCTTTAGCAATGGTTATAAGCGTCGCTAAAGAAATCGTTACTAAAAAAAAATCTATACTAACGCACGCTCGTCAAAACCATCGCTATACCTCTACAACAATGGATATATTGCAACAATTTGGCCGATGGTTGGAGAACCATTGATATAGCCTAAACGGATCTCTACCAACGGTTTTTGAGTTTTTTGGCGACGCTTTTGACTATTGCTATAGAACGATTTTCTTGTAGTGTGTTCTTTGATTTTTGGACATCCAATGTAAGTAGCTAACTTCATTCATCTTCTTCTTTTTATTTTATTTTATTTTATTTTACTGAAGTCTTGTTCATCAGCTAGAAATTTTAGCCAATCGACACACAAAAAAAGGGTTCACGTCCTGTGAACATTGTTGCAAATTTACAAACCCCAAATTGTGTTTCCTGTTTATGTCTAATTGAATTTCTGCTGAGCTCAACTAAAAGAATGAATTGGAAAACCAATCTAAGCCGTTGACATTTTACAAAGCCAGCTCGGCATCGGCCGGAAATTCCTCCACCGCTGAGTGGGATATCAATATTATTTTCTAGTAATAATAAAAGTGCATGATCTTATAATAGATCAAGAGCTTAAACTTGGTAAAAATGTAAACCAAGCAACTGGGAACATACAACCCAGTATTATTTTCTTGTAATAATAAAGATCAAGAGCTTAAACTTGGTAAAAAGGTAAACCAAGCAAGTGAGGATGTATCGATCAGTACTGCTTCTCCTTCATTAGCATCTGCGATACCATCATAGTGATGGAATTATCAACAACAGTGAAACCCCCATCAACAGCTAAATTATGACCACTGACATAAATGGATGATTCATCAGAAGCGAGGAAGAGGGCAGCCTCTGCAATATCCTTTGCTTTCAATTCAACTCCTTTCAAGTTGGCCGCAGTACTTGCTACTGCTTCAATTGCGCTGACGTTATCCATGCCCAGCGCTAAAGACCACGATATCCCCATGGGAGTGGGAACAAAGTAAGGAGAAACACAATTGACCCTTATCCCATGCTTCCCAAGCTCACTTGCAGCGGCTCTAACCAGACCCACCAAACCATGCTTCGCAGCAATGTAACCGGCAGTACCCAACCCTCCTATAATGGATGCCGAGCTGGCCGTGCAAATGATGGATCCCCTTACTTGTCTTTTAACCATGGCTCGAGCAGCATGCTTTATGCACAACGCCGGTCCTCTTAGATTTACAGCCATGGTTCGGTCGAAGCCCTCCTCCATGTCCATGTCTAGGATGCTCTCCCATGAACCCATGATCCCGGCATTGCTGTACATGATATCGAGGGTGCCGAACTTTTCGATAGCGAAAGCCACGGTTTCTTCCACCTGCTTCTCCACAGTAACATCGCACTTCTTGTAAATGGCTCTGTTGACATCAGGGCCTGCTATAGAAGCCACCACTTTGAGACCCAATTCCTCTTGAATGTCAGCCACCACCACGAACGCTCCATTCTCCACGAATAGTTTTGCAGCGGCCTCCCCAATCCCACTGGCTGCTCCTGTTATTATTGCAACCTTCCCTTCTAATCTGAAACCAAACATTAATAAACATAAAAAAGAATTCTACAATCAGAAGCTTCTCATGATCTGCATGGCTTAATTAACCACAAGTAGAGGAAAGAGAGAGAGAAGTCACCTCCTCGGCTTAGACATCTTGATCAAGAGACTGGTGTGCAGGGGATGGCTTCCTCAATGCAAGGCTACGATAAGAGAGGAATTGAGATACAAGTGCAGAAAAGTATATATGGACTTGCAGTACTCTTGTGATGTGCTTTATATAGAGCCTTATAGGGCATGTTTTGCATGGTCCTAGCTTGTGTGACACATTAATATTGACTGGTTGGTTGCTCAAATTTGAATGCAATGAATCTTCTTGTTGTAACAAAAATGGAGAATATTACCCGGATGTAATTATTCTTTTACACGCAAAAGAAGATTAACAATGATAGTGCTTGACGATTTCCTAGTCCTAGATTAATAGGTTGCCCCAAGCGTAGGGCTGAGACCGATGTAACACAATATCCGGTAAGTTCGGAGTCGAATCCACAGAGAAGGTGATATGTGCTGACTAAAAATTCAGATTGTAGTATTAAAAATAACTCTTAGGTAGCCACCCCTTGTCTTCTAGTTGATTGATTAACTAACACTAACAAATAACTTGCTCAAATGATTAAAAAGAGAGGCACGGTCGTAGGAAATCCGGCGCTCGCTACCCAATCAGAATCCACTCACTTTCAAAGCTCTAAAAACGGTTAAATTTAGGGAGAATTGGAAACTCCGAAAGATGCGAATCCTAAGGTTACCGGTCCCGTACACAGCGGCGAACAGATTTTGGTCCCCCGTTCCCGCTCACATGAGTCCCGGCAATGCCTTGGATTCGTCCAACGGACGTAGTTTTCACTAACTAAATTTATTTAATTAAATTAATGTACAGAAAAAAATATTGCGAGACGAATCCTAATTGGGTCGCGACGCACCTTTACCCAGCGACCAAACCTCAGAAAAACTACTCACTCATTTTTAACTGGAGGTGAAAACAATAAACAAGAACTACCAACTAATTGAATATCAATGAATAACTTTGACGAAGAACAAAAATTAATACAAATTACCGGAATGCGAAGATCTGAACAAGCTTGAAAACTTAAAAGGAAAATAAAATCGGAAAAGAAAAACGTGAGTATAAAACTGCAAGGCACAATTGACGATTCGCACAGCTCTTGTTCTCCGTTTTTGTGCAGCCTTTTGTTCCGCCCGTGGAAAATCGCCACCTGTGCGTAGCTCTTTTTTTTTTTTACTGTCGTCCTTTTTTTTGTTCAAAAGCAGCCGAAGAACCCTTACTCAGTAGGTATAAGTTTAACTTTATAGGGATTGAAAGCATAAATTACATAGTGGCCCTTGGACTTCACATAATAAAATATTAGCCATTCAACTTCGATTTTGGTCTAGAACTTCTATAAAATCTTCTTTTTATCCAAATTATTGGAAACCGAGCTCGAGCAACCTATAAACATTAAAATACAGAATAAAAATTAGTTAACAAAAATAAAGGACTAATAAATGTAGATTGGAGGGCCAAAATATATATACTTTAGCACTTATCACGCCCCCCAACTTACACTTTGCTAGTCCCGAGCAAAGAAAGCAAATAAGATAAATTTTAACTACGCCACTTTCGTAGGACTCACGATTGCACTTAGTCTGTATAACAAGCCTTTTAAACCTCTAAGCGATTCCCAGAGGACGAGTGAAGTCTTGTGAGGGTTTATAGCAATGAATACCTACAAACACTGTGAATTCTTTTCACATAAAATTCGAAAACCTGCAAGACAACTCAATAATATCTGAAACAAAGAATATGAAGCCATCGCGAAGAGATAATGGGCATAAACAGTTCTAGATACTATCAAATCATAAAAATGAGTCATGGCACCTAAACTTAGCGTGTGTGAACAAGGGTTTCGGTCACAAGTGAAAAATAACTAAAAGTTCTCTCCAGACCGAGCTTCGACTTTAAATCTCACCGTGTCATGCACTCAACAAATGAAATCACTCGAAACAATGTGCATAATACTCTCAATATGTGCGGGCAGACGTTATGTAAATGAAAGCAAAATACTTCGCACACGATGACACGAAAAGAAAGCTCTTTATATTGGACACACGATCTCATGAACGGAATGCCAAGTATTGAAAATTCTCTCTATCCATCAATTTACATCCTATTGCCCATAAGATCAAATAGGACTTTAATTCCGGATTATAACATCAGGTACAGAAAAGTATTTCAAGGTTAGGTAAAAATTCAAGTGTCCGAGAATAGGCTAATCACAACTCACATAAGGCAAATACAACGATGCGTGCCCTCGTTTTCTAGATCTTCTCTCATTTTTTTTTCAACTCCGCCACATCTCTCTTTCCTAACTTTTTTTTCCCACATTTAGAACAAGAATTTTTCCTTTCCACAATAATATGATGTCTTCCCTTTTATTTTTTTTTCTTTTTTTTTATGTTTTTTTTTCTATGAGAAAGATCACCAATCAATAAAACTCAATTCTCACTACATTTACTCTCTCTTCTGAAAAAAATATATCTCCATATAATTATCTAAGCCTTCTCAAGACACAATATAGATAGAGGAGCTCAACAAGAAAAGGATATCATGCGAGAGGTTCAAATGGGCTCACAAGAGATAAATATATGAAAGAAAGAAACGAACCAGCTCTAAATTGCAAAGATGGCCTATAATCCTCTCCAATGGGCAACACAACCATGCAATTTTTCAAATCCAAGAGATAAGTAGACAATTCAAAATATTTTCAACACTCGACGACAAAAATAATGAGATCAGCAACGAAATTTTTTTTTTTTTTGACAACAAAAGTTTATTTGACACCACTCCAAGAAAATATAAGGCTCTAAACTCACATGGGGCATAAGTCTCCACTAAATTAGCCTTCAAGAATAATCAAGTCACAGCTCACAAGCAACCAAAACCCAAACAAACGTGAAGTACAAATGTGCTAAAAATAAATGCCATGACAGATTCTTTGCGACAGGCTAGTAAAAAGAACTACTATACCACCACAATATCAAAACAATGACTATCACATCACAAACTCAATCAACTAAGAGCCAATTTCAACAACCTTCAAGTCTCATGCAAAAAGAATCCTACTATTTTTTATTTATTTTTTATTTTTTTAACAAAATAACGAATAAAGTGATCTCCCCCCTAACTTGAACTATTCAATGTCCGCATTGAAATCATAAAAAAATAAATAAAGGACAGAAACATAAAAGAGAGGAGAGATATCACCTCGAAAAGGAGGAGCTAAGCAAAGTAAACTATAGAAAGAGGGAGACCTCCCAACTTGGATCGAATAACCTGCAAAATGTTAGCCTTCAAGACAGCAAGAAAAAATAACTAAAAGAAATAAATAAAGCAAGAAATAAAAGGAAAATAAAAAAATCATCAACTTTCTTCACATGAAAGACACTGTAGACACCCCAATCTGACTTCCCAATCGTTTTACTTTGTTTCTCGATTTCTTGTTTCCCCGATGATGAGTCAGGTTGGAAACAGTCTCGAGAACTTGGAATGGCTTGAGTTTGGTGTATGTGGAACCCATCCTTAAACTTAAAACCCTTGAATCAGAACCTGGACCTTGGGTTTGACACGCGCGCGATACTCTGGTACCCTCGCGCGATGGTATGTGGCCAGGTGGAGGTCAAAGTCAAATCTTTGACTGTTGACCCACACGGGGTTGCTCTGACCCTCGCGCGATGGTCTCACTATCTCGCGCGATGGTCAACACATGTTGTTTTCACCCAGATTGCGTGGTAGTCAGGGGGCTACAGGCCTATGTGACCCCGTTTTCGTTGGCTGAACAGCGTTCTGGGGGGGCTCCCCTTGCAACACCTCACCCCCCATTCTCCCATCACCTTTGCCACCCCACTTCTCCACCAAGCATTTGTGGCCAGCCTTGTTGGCTGGTTACATGGCCTTAGCTAGCCACCAACCAGCCCATTCTCCTATAAACCCCCCCATGCTTCATTGCAAAGGGGTTACCAAGTTTCTATCCAAGAAAGGGTTGTAAAAATTTCATCCAAGAAAGAAGAAGGCAAAGCTCAAATACAAACACTCCATCCCACACTCACTCCCACATAATCACCCTTCAAGCCTCACCACCTCATTCAAGCCGCATCCAAGACTCTCAAGCAAAGGTATAATACCTTTCTGCTCACTGTTCGAACCCCTGAGGGGGGCTGGCAGGGTCAAGGCTGGTAATCAATACCAGTTCTGGCCCTAAAACTAGCAAGGTTTCAAGAGCCGTTACCAGGCATACCCTCGCGCGATGGTCCTGAACACTCGCGCGACCCTTGGGTCAGTGTGAGATTGGACCACGTGGGGAAGGGATGCTGGTCTTTAAGTTTATTGTTATGTTTATAGCCACTTTTAAGTCTTTTAAAAGGTATTAGTTCACTGTTTTGCATGTTAAAAATCATTATTTAGGTTAGTTTACAGCCCCTCTAGGTTTGGAATGCTCTTGGGATGCTCTTGAATATGTCTCAGAGCCCTAAGCGTGCAAAGCAATTCCTGGAAGTCCAGTCTGAACAATCGCGCGCCTGTACATATCATCGCGCGATGGTTCTGTGCTTTACCAGGAATTGCCCTTGCATGAGCAGCTTGGCTTTGGCCTCTGTTTAGACACCCCCACTGTTTAGGGGTCGTGTTTTCTCAATATTTTCATTTACCTACTGTAATATTGTTTACTTTCAAGTACCCATAAAACTGCTTGGTTTGCACCTGGGTGAGCACTGGTCCCTCCAGAGCCCAGAAGGGGATAAAATTCAAAACATAGATAAGCATCAACACTCGCGCGAGTGTATGGTTTTGTTGCGCGATGGTTTTGCTTGCATGCAGATGAACTCATGCATGCAAGCTGGCTATTTGTTCGCACCAAAATCATACACGGCACTGTGTTGATGTGTGATTGATGTTTTGAATTTTATTCTATTTACTACTTGTTATTTCATCAACCCATGCCGTATTTTCATCACATCCTGCAAATTATTATAGTTTTTAATCCCCGATTAACTGTTTTCCCGCCCTAATTGGCTAAGAATTGATTAAATCAAACAGAATCGCAAACAACATTCTCGTAAATGCCTAAGTAGAGACCGATCTTCGGATCGGGCGAGAGGGGTGCCATAAAATCCTTCCCCTCTCGTAACCTGGCTCCCGAACCCAGATATGGTTATGACGGACTGGTTCCTTAACTTTTTCAAATCAAAAAGCGCGGCAAGTGCTTCGAAATACGGTTCCTTGGGTGTCGGACCTTCAAACCCGAGTGGCGACTCTGTATTTGGCGAGCGCTTGCTTCCCCGCTCGTGCTCCCTCGATCTGGGCCCTCTTTGTGTATTGGAATCCGGAAATTCCAAGGGCACGCTGCCCACAGTGGCGACTCTGCTGGGGATCGAACTAATATTGGTCTATGTTTAGTTTTCAATACACTGGAAAGAACGATCCCACAAAAGTTTGTCAAAGCGGTGAGCTTCGCGCTGCCGAAGGTTGGAATGGTGATTTAACAGGACCTCGTATTCGGCCAATCCAATCTGGGACTTTTCCGATCGTTCTCTCGTGTAGTTTCTTCTAAGCATTGACTAAATAAAGTGAGCCAAATTTGAAAAGGCATTTGCGAAAGTGTGATTCTGTTTCATTAAAATCAATCCTTGGCATTCTCATTTGCATCGATGTGGGATAAGCCCCGTTGGATCGTTTTGGCAATCCAGCACGGTTTACCGGAGCTCGGGGACCCCGAATGACTAACAACCTCCGACGATGATAGGTCATTCTACCGTTCGACTGTTACTTTGCGATTACGCGGGCAACGGGAGGTATATCTTTGGCCTTAGTCCGGGGAACCGTTACAAGCCAAAACCGGCCTTTGCATGTACAAAGCATTAGAACTCTCCAAACTAGGACAGGTACCCACAGGGTAAGATTACTTGCATCTAACCCCCATATACTGTCTATGTGTTACTGCTTTCCCTATCGCATGCACTGTACATACATTCCGGTCTGCGTAGGGGCATGTTTAGGGCGGCTTCTAGGTTGTCTCTCTTACGAGTCTGTCTTATGCTTAATAGGACACTGCTAAGCCCAATGAAGAGTCATGCATCTTTGCGATGCGTGTTATCAGATTTTCAAAAGTCCTAGGATTAGTAAGACTTTGGGAAATCAAAACTCTTTAAGTCCTTGTCTACATCCCAATTGCAGTTTCAAACAG